>JAYRBT010000010.1:4965227-5033646 GCA_036023395.1 Myiotriccus ornatus
TGTGCACTAGGCACACACACTTACCTATCTGTCAGTGACAGCAGACAATTAAAGCAGTAATTTAATTGGGGATTCTGGAGTAAAGAGTGCTGGGAAGAATATTGATACCTTAATAAAGGCTCAAGCTGTGGTAATGGGTCCTAGTGGTAATGTGCAGTATGATGAACTAGGGTTTTGATTTGAGGAAAGTTATGCACAGATGCAAAACTACGACTCTGTGAAAAATCAGAAATTGCAGGTGACTGGCTACATGTGGTTTCAGAATCATGCATATCTGCCTGCTCCTGGAATGCCTTATGAATATGCTCCTGCATGATATTGATGCTTTTCTTAGAGATTTGAGTTAGGCTGTGCATTTTCTAACAGTGCATCTGTATACCAAAGCACTGCCTTTTACAGAGGGCGAGGAGGCATATACACTCCCCTACTTATGTTTTAGGCTCTAATCTTTACATTATTCTGTTACTCCTACTCTATAGGAGTCAGAAATCCTACAGCACTTCTCAAAAAAATTATACTGCAGCGCTGATGAGTGCATCTTCAAAATGGACGGTGTTTGGAAGATAAACTTGTGCCCTGCAGAGAAGATAAAATGTAGATTTATTGAAGCAAACAACAACAAAAAGCTGTATATTGGATTTTGAGTCCTTTTTATATTTTAGGGTCTATAAAATCAGGCTCCTTGCCCTTCATATTGCAAGTCAAGCAGGAACAACTGCTGAAAGTTTTCTTGATCACCCATTTTTATGCCCCCTGTAATCAAGCATATACTGAATTTCAGAGTGATTTGAAGAGAAATACCATATTTCTTTACTAAAAACAAAGCAGAATTATAAAATTGCTCCTAATGCCTTATCAATAACAGTTTTCTTTTGATATCAGTGGAAGTTCATTTCCTTGATATTTCACCAAAGAAATGGAGGCACTTCCAAGTTTATTTCCGAAGACCTCTTCACTTAGGACTGGATTTATTGCGTCTGCGAAAATGCAGGTACAACAGGCTTTATGCAGGAGAAAAAAAGGCAAAACAGGAGGATTGGGTTAGAGGTGCCCATGGAAGGAATACAGAGCAGCTCCTCCACATCCAGTCCTCAGTCCCCTGGCTAAAAGCAGGAGCTGTTATGGTTGCATTCCCATATATTAAATTATACCACTCCTGCTTTCAAGAAATTACTTACACCTCATGTGTCCTTGTTTCTTTCCCAGCTGGATCCAAATTCCTTACTGCACTGCCCTGTGTGGGGCTGTGATGGATCTCACTGGTGTGTGGAGTTAAGCTGGATGTGAATAAATAAACTGGAGTCAGTGCATGACGCTGAAGAGTCAAGCATTAGTTGGAAGTTCAAATATTGAGGGCTTAGGTTACTTATTGCCATGGCAATCACTATTAAAATATTTTTAGCTTATATTAAAGGTACAAAAAAAGGAGAAAAAGCAAAAAGCTTTTTGAAATGTGAAGTACAAAGACTTTAATTTTAAAAAACATTCCTTAACCCTTCAGTGAGGGGACCTTTTATAAGGGAGCCCTGGGTCTGACAGTCTTGGATGATTAAACTTTATATTAAGTGTCTTCTCAGGAACAACAACAACAAAAAAACCCATAAGTGCAGCAAGGCAGGAGCTGCTGCTGGTCATAGTCTGATCTTGTTTTTATGAAACAACTGATCATGGCCTGAGCATCATGCAATATCTCTGCCTTGGGTACATCTGTTGGCCTCTTGCTGCCTCCTCTTATCTCCAAAATACAGAATTTAACAATAGGTATTTTAACTCACTGCAGTGCTGTGTTTTAATTAATAGCTCTTTTTAGAGAAATCTAACAATATTTGTCAATAGTTTTGCTAGTAGGCTTCTCCTTTTCTCACTCAAAGTTCATAAAAGTAAGATGACCCTCTGAGAGTATCATGTAATAATAAAAATATAAAAGTAATAATAATAAAAAAGATTCCTGCACTCCTTGTTACAATGTCTGTGAAAGGTACTTTCTAAGAGGCATGATAAAAGAGAACTCTCTTATTATGGATGTCATAGGGGATAGTGAATAGATACAGGTAATTACTATTTCAAATGTCTAATGACCTTTTCACTAAAGTACAATGAACTTCTATCATGCTCTGTTGCTTTCGGTAGAATGTGTGATCTTCATGCATACAGATGCACAAAAAAGTCCTTGATTTTCTAGTAGAATAATATAATTCAAGAACTTGTGTCGTAGTTACTATTTTTTCCCAGATGTTGGAGTGTGAAGTTTGAGAAATGAATGGTTTAAGTTTGTATTCCTGAGGCTGTGGCCAGAATTTGGAATGTGTGGTGTTTCTGTGAGAATTGATGGATGCCAGCACAAGCTGCAAAGCAGGCGTTGATGATAGAAGCAGATCAACAGAGACATTTGCACCCCTACAATTCTCTGTTCTTATGTGGAGACACATGAAACAGTGACAGGTGCAGCATCTGCCAGATTGAATTGTTTGTAGTGTGGCAGGCAGGAATACACCTCAGTTTCCTCAACAATAAAAAGTGTTTAAATAAAAAGTAGCATTGCAAAGAAGATCAAAAATACTTAATTACCGTTCAAACAATAAGCTGCAGTGCTGAAATGTTTCATTATAAAATGAACAATAGAACTTTTGTGTTATTTTGCGTTTAGGGACAACCTGGAAAATCTAGAGTTCTGAGGCAGAAAAATCAAACATATTGAGGGCTTTTGTGCTTTAATTCTAGGGGAAATGACAGTGCCTATTGTTGCTGTCTGTGTTGTGAAAAACTGATTCTGATGATTAGGAGGCACCAGTCCCTGCCAAATCATATTAGGGCACTTTTTAATACAGAAGTATCAGAACTATTCAGATGATTCTGACTAGACCATTTCTCATTGCATTCAGGTCTGGGCTAAGTAAAAAAAAAATAAAGGTGGAGTCAAAATATCCTGTCAGAGAAGAACAATTTTCCTTGCTACTTACATTAATCACAATATATGTAGGCTAAACAGCTTGACCATGACTCAGGTGTGTGGGAGAATTTTGTAGAATCGTGTAAGATCAGTGAATGGTTCCTGCATTCTGGCTAGTGCTATACTTACACTAGAATACACAGCAACACTATAATGATTTTCAATAAAAGAAGTCTGACTGGCATAGTTCAGTCTTAGAAAAGAATGGGGGGAAGAAAAATCCAAAGGATTTCTCACCTACTCAGAGTTTGCTCATTAGCCTTTGATTCTTGCGTTGTGCAGTAAGAACCCAAAAAAGCTCAACATAAGCCATTTTTTAGCAAATGTAGAAGCACACAATTTCCTGTTTTAAATACATGAAACCAAATTGGAACTATTTTCAGTATGCATTTTAAGACTGGGAAGGCAAAAGGTGTCTTGGCTGAATGGTTCCACTTTAACCTTCTGTATTGGTGAACAATCTATAAAGACGAGATAAGGTGGACAGGTGATTTCTGGACAAAAGAATGAATTGAGTTAATAATCTGAACAGTGAGATCAAGAGTAATTTGCAGTCATAGCTGGTGTGAAAGCCCTGTTGTTTCTTTAACTAACGTATTGACTGATGTTGGACTGCTATAAATTGTCCTGCAAGAAATCTGTATGTACACAAACTTGAAAATTAAGTCCAATCTGTTGTGATTGAGACAAAAAAATACTTTCAGAACTTCACTGGTCTGTAAAATAACTAAAACATTTTCCAGGAATGAGAAAGACAATGGGGTTTGCCCATTTGAAAAAAAGAATATTGAAGTTATACTTGCATTTAATTGAGCCATTAATCCCAGAAAATTGGCTCCTACATGTAACCTGAAACCATATCACATTCTCCTACTTGTTTTCTGACATCACAAATTGAAAGTATATCACAGAAAATAAATCTGCTTTCTTGTTCAAAATATGAGCAATTTCAAGAGAAAACACTGATTTGAAGAGAAACCTGAAGGAATAAAAAACCCACCCAGTAACTGAAACAGATAAATAAAATGCCTGTCTCTAGCTAATAAACTGGGAACCTGAGTACTGTGTTTGACAAAAATAGAGGAACTATAATTTGGCTCACAAACCTCTCAAGAAATAGTAAAAACTGGTGTGTGTTTTCTCAATGAGAAGCTGGGCATGCTGTTGACCTCATCATTCTAAGATGTTTCTTCTTCTGTGGATATTCAGAGCACATGGCACTTCATGTGGGATCCCTTGTTCTGATTGCTGAAGTGTTGCAGAGCTATTTTCTTGTACAACTGAAGCTATGCAGAAAGCAAAGCACAGACCCCAAGCATGAAGTCATAAAGGGTCTCGGGGAAACATTCAGACAATAAAATGTGCACTTCAAATACTGAGTGTGGCAGTGAAAAGTCCTTCACTGTCCTTCTGCTGATAATCTCCAGGCCTTTATGAACCACCTGTCATTTAGGCCATGGCTTGTTCACTAATTAGTAGGACAGTCACCAGACCAGGCTGTTGGGAGTAGCAATTTCCATGAATGGTTGCACGCAAAGAAATTAAGAGTTCTTGGGTTTTTAATTGTAAGGTAATTCCTTATAGAAGTTATAATACTACAAGCTTTTCTCATAAAGCCTGGTACAGAGGACTTGGACATTGACAAGCCAGTCATCCCAATAACTGAATTTTAGGGCTGAGAGTTGGAGATTTAGGTGCTCTAGGCAGAGTTTTAGCTTGCAAACTTTAAGGATGTTGCCAGTTTGCCGTGTTGTGCAGTGGCACCCTGGGGTTGGTCAGGCTGAGGAAGAAAAGTTCGTTGTGATGTTGGAAACAAAATTGGTTCTTTCATTGCGTTATAATGAATTACATAATTTTGCTTGGCACATGGCTTACCTTGGATCCACCCAATTGCTCATGATCTTGGCCAAATCTCAATTCCTTTCTTTGTCTCTTATGACTTTGACTCTCCTTTATAGTTTCTCAGTGGCAACGGATGGGTTTCTTTCCTGCTCATTTAATGCTAGATATGGAAAGGTATCCAAGCACCTAAATTTGAAGAGAGATTGAGTATGTTTACAATTCTGGCACCTAGTTTTTCTATTATAAACAGGGAAAATTTCCTTACTTTTGGTAAAATTTTTTTATGTCTGCCTTTCAGATGGAGACACACCTGCTTTGATTTTTTTTTTAAATTTTTTTATTGTTAGTTGTGGTCATTTAAACCACATTAAAATATACGTGCATTTACTTATTTTGCATGCTGTGAACTGCCCCGGGGTTTCAGGACCGAATCTTTAGCTGACAGACATCTGGGAAATTTTCAGAATCTTTCAAAGAAGCCATGTCAATTTATATTAGCAGAAGATCTGGCATTTAATTTCTTTCATAATGAAACATCAGATGAGAATCCAAAGTTCATAAATGCCATCCCCAGGTAGGGGTGGGGCGTCCAAAGACATTTGAATCATCCTTTCCTGTCTATATCTCTTGATGCAGAAGTATTTCACTAAACATTTCTCTAAATGTGCATGGAAAATTTGAACAGCAGATAGAATCTATAGTGGAAAGACAGTTGTGTATTTTCATGCAGAATTGATGACTAGTTATGGGAGGCAGAATTACCAACTCTAGAGAACACAGATGTTAACTGGCATAATGCCCTCTTGATGCAAATAAATACATTAGATGCTATAAAAGATTTTAAAACAGGAGAGCTCATCTTGGCAGGAGATATATTTGCTGGATTTGTGCTATTCATTTTGTTTTATAGAATTGCTGTGGAATTGGAATAGACTATTTGAGGAGCTTCTAAATGCACCAGTGGAACGAGACTTTAAATTCGTTTTATTTCTGGTGTTTTTTAAAGGAAAAAAACACACTTAATTTGTGTGTAGACACTTCACCTCCCTTAGTACCCAAAGGGTCTGATATACATGCCTGGTAAACTAAGCAATGACATTATCACAAAGTGATGAAAGGCTGGACAACTGTTCAAACATGCAGAGTTGTTAATGTGTCTGGAGCACTACAGAGGGCAACACTCCATTCAGAAGATGGGCTATTTGCATTCTTCCTCCATCATTAATATTCCTTATGACCAAAATCTCACTGTTATTCCCACCAAGTTTACATCACCTGTCACTCAAACTCTTACTTTTGTTCCCACTTGGTTATTTGAATTTCTTCCAAGCAAAACCTGGCAGAATATAATGTGACCTGTCTCCTCCTACAGTTCTGCTGCTTGTCAAGAAAATAGGGGAGTTTTTTTGTGAGTCCATCTTTACCTCCTTTTGTAATCAGAGGAACACGGGCATCTATTTAGGGCAACAGATTTTAAGGTCAAAACCCTGTTGACATATGCAGGGAAGCATTGCCAGGGTAGTTTAAGGCAATGCCATATCTATTGTTTGCAGTGGAATTTTTTAATACATCCTTTTCATTAAGGCAGTGGAAGGAACCCACACCTCGAGTGCCCACTTCAGTACCAGTATTAGTGCAAGCACAATAGGGAGGACTTGAAGAGTGCTGGGGGAGATGGACACTGGCCTGATTTGTTACAGCCTTTCCCGTCTTTGAGTCTTGCCCTTACTTTGTGATGTTCTATAGTATGAGTAGAGCAAAGGACAGGAGGGAAACGTGAGCCTCAGGTTTCTCCCTCTCTCCTGGGTGGCTGTCACATTCCATAGCAGCTGCTTTGGCTGCTGCTGTTATATCTTGCAGTAATTTTTTTTTTTCAAAGACATGTCCCTTTTAACTTCCTGATCTCATTTTTCAAGTGTTTTGAAGCATTTTGCCACCTCCCTTTCTCCCTCCTGTTTTCCCTGATGTCGAATGTTGGTGTTTCTTTTTTTTTTTTTCCATGCTGGTGTTTTATGAAGCCTTTGTCTCCTCAGACTTGTCTCTCTCCAATACATGCAACTGTGAGCTTCCTTTACTACTGTCTGCATTTTTGCATCACATCAATCCCACAATCTGACAGATGCAAATCTGTCTAAAATAGCCTGTGCATGATGCATGCAACCTGAAAATAAACACTTATTTTAGCGTTAGGTTGGTCATACCTGCAAGTAACCTCGTTTATCTGGACACATTTATTTTAATGCTTATTGTACAAATACCAGTATCTCAGCATACTCTGCAATACCCTCTGCCATTTGCTCTCCTATTATGCATAATTTAATATAGTCCTACATTACTCCAATCTTTTATGTTGCTGGCTTCATACATGGCTGCATGCTTTGACAAGGATACAAGCGTGGCATAAAGATTTCAGAAAATATTTCAGTGAGGTTTAAGTGGCGCTTTTGGGCTAGAGAATGTTAATTCAGACAAGGTGTCTGACACTAACAGTTGCACAGCGTGGATTGGTGCAGTATTTTTTTCCACACTTGTTTTGAATTTTCTAAGTAACTTAAATAACCAAGGGTAAAATGACAGAATTGTATGATTAGAAATACAGGTATATCCCACTTACTGATTTTTTCCCCAGGCCTTCCCAGTCTAGACAACTCAATTCATGTATTCAAGTGAATTAATCTATACCTTACTGGGTTGCTGGAGTGTTTCTGTGGACCATTATCAGTGACAGGACACTGAAATGGCTATATTTGATCAGACTGGCAGAGTCTTGGCTTTTGTAGAAGCCAATATACACTGTAAGGAGACAGAACAAGTCCTGCAGGAAGCTGCCATGTAACTAGCAGTAGTTTTCTCCTGCTTTCATAACTTTTTTTAACTTTTGAAGCCTGAGATGACTTGTACCTTTGTTTCCAGGACACACTTGAGTATTTCCATTAACTTCAGATTGCTTATAACAGAATTATTATGTATTAACACTAAAAATTTGCAACAGTTAAAACTTGGTGCTTGTTTTTAATAAAACATTGAGTATTCTGGTCTACCCTCTAATTGTGAGTTGTTTCTATTGCTGCATTCCCTTCCTCTGGCATATCACTGCTCTTCCCCAGGTTCTCAAAGACAATTGTTAGAGGCTGGGGGCAGGATATCAGGTAGCTCCTGAGGACTGAAAATAAGCTAAATCTAGTGACTGGACAAGAGGATATAGCCTCAGGCTGCACCAGGGGAGGTTTAGGTTGGGCATCAGGAAGAATTTCCTAATGGAAAGGGTTGGCAAGGATTGGAATGCACTGTTGAGGGAGTCTCCATCTCTGGAGGTGCCCGAGAAATGACTGGATGTGGCACTTAATGCCAAGGTTTAGTTGATAAGGTGGTTATCAGTCATAGGCTGGATTTGATGGTCTTGGAACTCTTTTCCAACCTAAATGATTCTATGATTCTAAATTAAATCAATTCCTCCTGACTTGAACGTCTCTGATTTCAAATACACTTTTACCTCTCTGTGAGTTTTAGTCTCATAGTCCAAGGCCACAGCTGAGTTCCAAGAGCTTCAGCAAGGACAGGACTGCTGAGCTGCAGCAGAACACTGAGCCCTCCTGAGAAATCCCACCCCTGAGCTCACCAGCTGGCTCTTTGTAGTGAGGGTGATTGGGCTTTTCAGCACTATTTGTGCTAAGCCAACCTCCATCAATTGTGAAACAATTTGCACTTATCACTGGTAATTTTTCGTATTTAAAATAAAACAGTTCTCCTTGCCCCCACTTTGCAATCACAAATCCATTTTTGGTCAAAGCGATTTTAGAGGAACTTGAGTGCCTTAGTTTTAAATACTAATGGAAAAAAAGGCACAAACTTTGTCATTAAAGCTCTGTCCAAGAGCTGCTCATGTTGTTGATACAGAAAGGACTGACTGGATGCAAAAAACCTCTATACTCTGTGAAACTAGGGAATAAGATTTCCTACCCTCTTTGACCTCAGTATAGCTTTTCAAGACTCAGTTAGCAGGTATTAGTCTAAAAAATATGTTAGAAAATTCAGTGCCAGCTAAGCAGTAGGTAACTTCGGTTCATTTCAGAGCCATGATCTTATTAAAGAGAAACTGTATATATTGAGCAGATTTTTCAAACCAGAGTGTGAAAACTCTGGATATTAAGGTGCTCAATTGTGAATTACACTTGGCTCTGCTGCTGCTGTCTTCAATGTTGGGGTTTTTTTTCCTTTTATTGTCATCCAGAGCCTTGTGTTGCCTTTCACCTCTATTCTATAATGGATTTTACATATAATGTGGAGAGTGTCTAGGAAGAAAAGATACTATTGATATGCAAAATTGAATTACAGTGTATCTACAGTGACTGGGATGCAGTGATTTAGCACAGCTCTTGAACGTGGATATTTCTTGAGGAGCACGATTTACCCCTACTATATGGAGCCTATATGAACAGAATTAACTTTAGCTTAACAGGAAAAATATTAATATAAACGTAGATAGTTCAAAACAGCGTAATGGTGGCTACAATAGGTGCTGGAATCATTTGTCCCCCTCCGTATTTGTGGGATTTTTGGACATGATGCATAGTTTCTCAAGTGAAGTAAGAAAATACCCTGCTTTTGTAAGCTTAACTACAACTTAGCATCTTCTAAGACTCTAAATTACTCAGTGCACTGCTAATGAAAGCTCTTTAAGTGAAACTGCACAGAGCATTGTATCTATAATGAAATATCAGAAATTATAAATAAAAGTAAAAAGAACTGCAAGCTAATGTTCCTTTTTTTTTTATTCCTTTCTTTTAACTTCTGAATTTTGCACTTGAAATTAAATTGATTCCGCTCCCAAAAGGCAAAATACAAAGATTGTATGCACAAGGATCATTAATGAACTGTACTGGTGTGTCCTTTTGTGGATCTGTATTTTACACTGAGTTCTTGTATCACTTTTCATGATCATCACATTTCTTTAAGTACAGAAAAAACTAAAGCAAGATTTCTGGCCTTTTTTGGTTTGTTTTTTGGTTGGTTGGTTGGTTGGTTGGTTGGTTTTTGTTTGTTTGTGTTTTTGAGAGATGCCACAATATAGCCTTTCTCATTTTCAAGGGAGTGGCATATAAGTAGAAACATGAACTTATGTTCTGATTTTGTGTTAATAGCTCAGGCACAGGAGCTGGGCCAAGGCATTCAGCACCATGTTCCTCGTGGTCTTTCATGTGGCTGATGTACATTGCAGAAATCACACTCAAGTTCTGCATAGGCAGGGCCAGGCTGTCTCTGGATTTTTCAATAGTGATGAGTATTTACCAATCTCAGAAAATTGGAATTTAGGCTGGCTTTGATAATTGACTTAATTGGAGGTTGCAGCCTGTTTTCTACAGGAAAGTGAATCTCGTTTTACTCAAAATAGAAAGAAATTTTTTCTTCTCCTGCTGTTTTCGATGGGGTGCTTGACTACTGTATAACCCTTATGGGAAAATATTTTGCTTAACTTCTATTTTTATCTCCTGTTTGTTTATTTTTAATTACTACTTCAGTACCCTGGGATTTACCATCGATCTTCATCTGCCTACACAATTATCCTCAGCTTGCTGAAGGGTTTGTTTATTTTTTAAGTTATATGAGTTATACGTACTCTTTTAAGTGTTGGTGGGTTTTTTTGTTTGATTTTGTGTGTGTGTGTGTCTGTGTATGTGTCTATCTACTTGTAGCAGAAGGATTCTGATTTACTTTAAAGAAAGGTGTTTTAATATTCCTGGTGTTACGAGGGTGTAAAACAAAGGGAAGATGTCTGAATGCTATTGCTGTCTTGGGGTGATTATCTTTCTAACAGCCTCTTGAGGGGAATGTGCACCACGGAGTGAGGTGTTTCTGCCCCAAGGTTACCTAGGGAACACTAACATAAAATGTGGGAGGTTAATGCCTTCAACAGTGTTTCAAATGCACTGAAGTTCTTCGGAAAGCAACTCCCACTATCTTGAGGAGTATCTCAAATTTATGAAAAACGAATCTGCAACTTCACTGGAAGAGACAGTTTTTACTTTTCACCATATTGGAGGGTCTACTTGCTGTGTAGGTTTTGCATTATCATTTAAAAATGAATCCCCCCATTTTGTTTTAAGTTAATGAAGTCTTATCTTCATCAGTAGATCAGTGTAATTCAGCTGATATAACCTAAGGTTCCGTCCTAAAGATAATTTTTCTCTGTCTGTGGAGAAATTACTTTTCCTGCAGAAGCAAACGGGGAAAAGATGTTCTGCCCCAGTTAAAACAGTATTGGCAGCAAAACTCTGAACTTTTATTCGGTTCTGAATGTGTTTGGGCAGCTGAAGATTTCTGATATATTTCTTCCGAACTTTTAAATACATAAACGTCTTCAAGGCCAGTTTGAATGGGGTTTTGAGCAACCTGGTGGAAGGTGTCCCTGCCCATGGTGGGGGGTTGGAACTGGATTATCTCTGAGGTCCCTTCCAACCCAAACCACTCTGTGGTACTACACAAATTTGTTTGGTGTTGGAAGGGGGTAAGTGGTGGCTCAGATAGGATGATCTATGGCTCACAAGGAGACTCCCACCCCGGGTGGTTCTCTCTGACAGCCAGTGCCATTCTCTTTGAGCTCGTGTGGGGAAATAAGGGTGGAAAAGGCTGGAGGCTGTCAGGGACCATGTAGGGTGTGTGGAGATGTGTGCTCCTGACATAGCACTGAATAGGAATAAATAATAACTTTAGGTTTGTGATTAATCTGAAAGCTGCTCTGAATCTCTCCCATGTACTTTCTTTTCAAAATTGAGACCCTTTCTTAAAGGTCTGACGAAGAAGGTTGATCACTGAATGATCCTTTGAAATTCGAGCTCACTAATTATAAGCAGTAGAGAAAATCTATAGAAAAGAGATAATTTCCCATTAAATTCAATGGGGCAGTTGTCAGCTGATATAAATCAGTGAGTTTATTGATTCAGTGGAGCCTGTTTACACAATATGAGGGTTCAGCCCCACTGGGTTTGGAAGCGAATTCCGCAGAACCCATTTTGTGTCAATTATTTTCATTTTTATTCCATTCAATATGACTAATCATTACTGTTCCCTCCGTGTGAATGGACCAAAAGGCTCCTGTCAGAGCCTTCTGCTGAAGTGACTCGCTCAGGAGAGTGATGAGCAGTGACAGAGCTTGCAGCTGATCGGGTAGGACCGAGGTGATTTGTTGTCGTGAGCGGTACCCGGGCGAGCAGCAAAACGCCAGTCACTGTTAAGTGAACCCTGAGCTTGGTTCTTCTTCCTCCCTGTATTGTGTTGCCACAGAGCCACAGTCTCACTGCAGGCTGTAAAAGGTCGGCATGCTGTGCAATTAATCTAAATTACACGCACATTTCGGAATGTGTCACACTGCATCATTTGAACCATCATACAAACAATTACTGCGGTTCAGGTAGAGTTCACTTTCAAACTTTCCAGTGGCCTTAAGTAAAGATCCTTTATGTTTGTAAGGGAAACGGTGGCATAAACCCCTTTATTTTCTCTTGCATGTGAAGCCTGAAACTATTACAGCTTACTCTGTAAATCCATTTCCCCTCATTCTCTGTGATTCTCAGATTTCCTTATGCTCCCCTGACTCAGGGGAAGTATTCATTAGGACAAGCACGTACAGTTCCTCTAAATATATCAAGTTTGAATTGCTGAAGCCTGTGGCTGGCTTCCTTCCACGTAGTTTATAGGGATTTTTTTTAAAGAAAAGCCAACAGCTGATCATGCAACTAATCCAGATTTTCATTCTTTCGTGCTAAACCAGGGAAAAAAAAAGCTGACAGTTTAACTGTCTCCCTTAATTCCCTTCTCCAGTATATTATTTGGAGTACAATGGTTTCTGCCCTGTGTGTGTACCACTTCAGGCTGTGCTGAAGGGGTGCACTTTAGAAGCCATTTAGTCTCCCAGGGCATGAGCCTGCAAGGCTGAGGGAGTGCTTGGTGCTCACCTCTTGGAGCAGCAGTACTGGAAGCTGAGAATGTAGGAGACAGAGCATTGGGATTTGCTCAGGATGGTCTTTTCACAGCACTGGTAGCTGAAGGACATCTTCAAACTAAGGCTGTTGTAATCTCATTGAACCACATAGCAGCAATGAACTTCCAACCTACATCAACATTTCTGAATGGAATTGTCTTGAATTTTCCACATTTCTCCCATTTTGGCCCCTTACTTGGAAATATATATGTTTTCTTTAAGTCAAATGAGAATTTAATTTCCCTTTCAATTAGAACTATTTCGCAGATGGAAAAACCAAAGATGGAGAACCTGGTGGTACAAGGTGACTGTCACAGGTACAGCTGATTTTGCACTTGCAAAGGCACCATAAAGCAGATTTCATGCTGCTGCCACATCCACGAGTGGCCCGTGATAGGCAATGCCTCACACACAGGCACTTGGGTTCAGGTGGGGGATGGATGGCACAGGGCTCAACCCACAGATGCCGAGATGTGTGGCCATGGCAGCCTGTGGTAACAAGGCTGTTGGATTCTCATTTGTTACAAGAAGTGCAGAGAACTGGGTCTGAATTGTTCTTTTTCAGGCCCCGTGCTGTGTTAATGGTGGTGAACAGCTGAACTCGTGTGCTGCTGTTCTAATTCCTTCTTTAGCAGTATTTCCCCATTCCTTTATCACTGCACTGTCTATATTACCCTTTTACAGATGTCCTTCCTTCCATCAGATCTCATAGTTAAGAACGAGAGATCAGAATGCCCCATGAAGGTTTGTTTTCCCCGCTGTGGGAGGCAGAGCACCCTTCCCTTTCCCCCAGAACACAAATCTTTGATCTCCAGCAGTTAAACCGCAATCCAGAGCACTAACATTTGGGTTTGGAAGCATTTTGCAGGCACAGATGGGGCTCCACAAGGTGCAAAGCTGTGAAGAATGCTGTAAATTGTTGAGTCAGGTTAAATTTAAAAAGTGAAAAGGGGAGGAAAAAAGCAAAACTGAGGGAAATGAGGGAAGAGGCTCCAGATGTGGGTTGGATGGGATCTGACTGTGTTCCAAAGTTTCTTCAAGGCAAGGAGGGAAAAGTCAAGTCTTCAGGCAGTGTTTTTTGTGAGCTCCAGAGGGGATGAATTAGGGACAGTGTGTTTTGGAGGCACCTCCTGCCCATGAGATCCCTCTGTTGGGGGAAGCTGGAGGCTGATCCCGCCAAGTCTCCTTCACACCTGCACGGTGCTGATGTGATGTGTGGATGCTGGCTTGTCCCCAGACTCTGCAACAGAAAACCAGGAAGATATGGAGGGAAGGGAAGTTGCTGTCAGGGCCTGCAGACTATGCTGGCTTTGTAGGGCCATGGCTGATAGGGCAGGAATGACTCTTCTTTGCTCCCTGTTGATAGGGTTTGAGCCAGCACCCCTGGCATGAAGTTGTTATGTGAAGACTGAGCAGGTTCCAGGCTGTCCCTGAAATGAAGGGAGCTGAGGGGTCCCTCAGTCACCCCTTGCTTGGACACACACCACAGCTCCGTGCCCCGAATGAAGGGGAAAGTAATTGGCAGTCTGTCCCTCACATCTCATTTTAATACTTCAGTAATTCCATTTTAGCCAAGCTGTGTACTTTTATCTTCCTAAGGGATCTCAAACAAGCTCTTAATTTTCAGCAAAACCTTTGCAGATCACCTCTAAGATCAGGGTCGGAGCTATTTCGTTTGTGTTGTGCCTGAGGGGGAAGGGTGGGGAAGGGTTCTGGAATGGTCCTGGAGGTTTCAGGGGGCCTCCTCATGTCCTGGCGAGTGCTCGAGGATGGTGCACAGCACAGAAAATGGTGGAAAGTGCAGCTCTACTTATACAGCAAATTCAGAAACTGTTAAAACACAGTTGTAATGAAGTAATTTTGTAAGAAAAAGAAGGAAAAATGGGCCATGCCATGGACCTAATTTTCCTCTCAAGCTACGAAAACTCAATGTGCTTGTCTAGTTTCATGGCTGCACTGATGAAAAAATTTGTTTCTTCCCTTCCTTCCTTCTCCTAGTGTTGCACCTGTCTCACATGTTGGCACTTTAGGCAAATCCTGGAGTTTGCCTGGGCTCTGTCCTTGGTGTTTGGTATCCTTTGGAAGCCATAATTCACCCTGCAGTGTGGATTATGGATTCTGGGGGGACCCTGTTTCCCAAGCCCAGCCATCTATATTGAGTCAGTCTGCCCTGTGATCTGGTGGAGTCTGGGGACATAAGAAATGTAAGTAGGAAATGAATCACAAAGCTACCAGAGAGATGCGAAGTTGGGATAAGTTGACAAAACTACCCCCCACCCTAAAAGAACCTACCTCATTAAAAAGAACCCCCAAACAGAAAAAAAAAAAAAATCCTGGAAGAAAACTCCAAAAGCATTTTGGTTTGTGGTGTAGAGGGGGAGAATATGGTGTTACAGATGTAACTGCTATGACTCAAGCAACAGAAGCGGCAAGAATTATGTAGAGCAGAAGAGATTTTAAGTTGCAAAAATGTGATTGAGAGGAAGAAAAATTTAGGCTGCATCTCATGAGAAAATAGACTAATTGTGAAATCCTCTACTACACTTAGATCTGGGCCCCCTGGGAAATAATAGAAAAGACTGTTTCTTGGCAGTGGAAGCCCCTAGACAAAACACCAGTACTTTAGGAATAGGTTATGCATAACTGCAATATAGTTCAGCAGCAGCAACCCGATTCCTGCTCTAACGGGAAAGAACTAGCTAATTTATCAGTAATAACTTTTTGTGTTTCTCTTTTTCCATATGCCAAAGACACTGCAATTGCTGACAAATGTGTTTGGTTACAGAGGTGATTTTACAAAGGAAGAATTTATCTAATGGGAACAGGTCTGAAACTAATGGTTAATTTTGCATAGGCTGCCCAGCAGCCAGCAGATAGTAATAGCTATTTGCCTCTGCTCCCAGCTTAGGCTTGAGCTGAACTACTAAATTAAAGGAAAAATAAAATTTAAGGTATTTCTTTAAACCATTCAGTCCTCCAGGGAAGGATTTGCAAATGCACTTGAATTCATCATTTAGAAGCTCTCCTGTTGCTTACAAATATCTATTTTCTTGAGACACCTTATTGAAAACGTGTCTTAGTGTTTTCCATCATCCACTGTAGCTTGTTTTCAAAGCAAAAGACAGTATGTGTTCTGAAAATATTTGTTCACAGTATTGTTTGGCAAACTTCAAAATGCATCTAAGGTCTAAAATTAAAAAAACTAATCATGAGCAGGGAATGCAGTTGGATGCAATTTCCCAATTCGAAATGACGTTTCAAACTCTCCTGCCCACCCTAAATACGTCACTTGCCTGTAGCTGCTGCCATTTCTGCAGCAATTTAGTGGCAGTAAACACAGCTCAGCCCTTCCCTTGGTGGCTGCCTGTGCCTTTCCCTGTAGGTGAACACAGTTGGCTTTACCCCCAGTGTTGGCTGACACACTTTTCACCCTCAGAAGATCCAGGAGAGGAAGGTTTCTCCAAGCTCACTGTGTTTGACTTTGGCTTTTAGTGTGTTTTGAGCTGGAACTTTTCTTAGCGCTCTTTACCTCGGTTTTCCATCAGTGACATTTCAAAGTTGTTGCATGAACTTGAACTGATCTCATTGCAGCTAAGGGAAGATTCCATTTTCTCCTCTGTCTTCACTCTTCCCCCCTTGCTCTCTGGGCTTATCAGCACAGCTGGTGTCAGCTGTGGCTTTTATCTCTGCCTATCCTGGAGTCAGTTCAACGTACTAGGCCAAAAAAGCCCAACCCGAAACCTTACAAAAAGATGGATGATTTTCTGCTACTGGGTTTGTGAGTGGAATTGAGAAGCCCAAATGGTGCCAGTGCTGGACAAGGTGTGGGATGAGCAGGGTGAGCCTGGAGTTAGGGTGGGGAACAGGACCTGTCCCTTTAGCAGCAGAGAAGCAGAGTGCTCTTTATCTTGTCTCAGCCAGCCTGGCTCACCCAACCCAGATAAATTTGCTTTTTTACCTGACAGGGCTGCTGTGAAACATGTTCAGGACGTATTTAGCCAATGATTGTGAAGACAGTATTGTCCAAACCAAAGCTGTGTTTTATTTGTTTCGATTTTTCAAATGCACTTTTTATTAGATTGAGGGTCCTCATGCTAATCTTCATGTCTTTGTATACATTCGTGGATTAAACTGTTGAAATTGGAGAGATATACCGCAGGAAATACCTAAATGAGAAAAATAAAATTATGATCTTTAATTTTTATATCAAGAAGTGGTTTATATAGACTCAAAGAAATACTACAGTAAGTACATAGAAACCTACCCATAGGTCCTACCCAGTTCAGAGACAAGAAACTTCTCACTGAATGAATATGTAAATATACATACTATAGTCACATCAAATGAGTGAAGTCATAATATTTAGTTTTGTTAGTGAGCTTTTTATGTAGAATTCTTGCCCAGACAGGACAGAATATCTGGTTTTTTTCAGCAGTCAAAGAGAAGACAGGTACCAACTGATTGTTATTAAAAGTATTTTGGTGCATTGCCTAGTATGTGTTGATTAATTTATGCCTGTTTCACACTGTCACAGTTATGCCTGTAATAGAATGAAAATGAAATGTAGATTTCCCGGTACTTTATATTAAATATATTTCCATTCATTAAAAAACAAACAACACAACCAACACTAAACAAAACTTCAACTATGTGTAAGATATGAAAAGAAATGTTAGGAATTTATTGTTTCCAGCTATGACTTCTTACTTGTTTGTTTCCCAAAATAAAATAGCAGAGAAACAGGAAAAGGAGACTGAGAAATGGCAAGTTACACACTTTTTTTTCTTTAAAACTATTAAGAAGAATTTGAACTCTTAAAGTTGACTGAAATGTTCCTTTGCATATTTAGCTCAAATGATATGCAACAAAAATTTGCTTTTTCAATGTGCACTCAGGTAGAGAGTCCACCTCAGTCTTAACCAAACTGCAATTTTAGATCGTGAAATAACACCATCCCAGTAGGTTAAATAACACTGTAGGTCATATCTACATACCAGGAGTTTGCTCAGTGTAGGAGGGCTGGAGTAATGAAATTTAATTAGAAAAGCAAAGCAGAATTGCTGTGTGCTTGATCCAAAGCTTGTTGAATTTTACAGGAATCTTTCTACTGGTTTCTTTACCTCTGTCTGTTATCTGTTATTAGGACAGAATCAAACTTGGTTTCTTCATGCTTAGCCAATTGGGTTTTCAGTGGCATTAACAAGGTGAGAAACCAACTGGTAGAAAAACCCTGAATATTTGCTTTAGAGGACTTAACTTCTCATGCAACTAGGTGTTTCCATGTAAAGATAAACCAAGGCTAGTCTTTATGGTACATCTCAATGATAACCATGAAATTAGGCAAGACAGTTCCCATTATCTGGTGGGTCTCTGTGGTAGACACTATTCTGTATAAAGCAGTTGGCTAAAGGATATAATAAATTTAATTAATGACTATTGTTGTTCACTGAAAAATTATTTCAGGTTCATCTTTATCCATTTTTAAATGTTATGCATTTTAACATGCAAGAATCATTCCAAATTTTGTGAGCAGGGACAAGCAATACTTATGGCTTGCCTTCATTATTTTTTTTTAAAGGAATACGTGACCACAGGACAGCTGCAGATACAAAAAAATTACTTCATGCTTGTGCTATCTGGGTAATCTTTCATGAAGCAGCTCTTGAAAGTGAACTGTAAAAATGCAAATAATTTTAAAACAGCTTTCAAGCAAGTGATTTCTTCCATCATGCTTCATTCTAATAATCTTCAAGTATTTAGAGAGTCAATTTCTCTTAATTTTAGATTGTTTTTAAATTAAATGATGATTGCTGTGGGTAGGATGTCTTTTACTGTCTAGAGCGTCACAGTAGAGTGTAATAGTCCTAGATGTGAAATGTTTTTATTCTATTAAATGGCTGTGTTATGTTATCATGGAAAATGAGCACCTAATTTATTTTAATATTTCGTGTTCTTTGAGTTGTTTTTCTTCCTAAGTGTTTTTAGGTGACAAATGAGAATCAAATTCTGTTGTTGATGCGAACTTCACAGTTATATAGAGAAGACCCCTATCTATAGCTGACAAAAACCAGCTTTCCTTTTCTGTAAAGTATTTGCATTTCTTTATCTCAGAAGGACAACACAATCTACACACTGTAGTTTTGTATTTGTTCTTGTAAATCTCTGAATAGAAGCTTTTCTGTAGGCAGTGCTTTACATATGTCTGTCAAATACAGTTCTTGTTCTGCTCACACGTAGATGTTGATTTATGTGTGATTTATTCATCATGTGCCTCCTGGCTGTGCAGCCTGTGTATAAATAACTAACAATTATTGACTATTTGAGACTTTTGGTCATATTAGTGTTGTTTGTAGGCTGAGCAATCTCTGTCTTGAATTACAACCTCTAAATGTAACAATTTACAGGAGCAGAAATACCTGTATAGTTTTTCCTTGCTGCTTATGTTCCTTCTTAGACTGTGTTTGGCTAATTTTTGTTGTCTAGTACATAACTGTGCAAAACTGCAATGGAGAAGATTCACATCCCCACCCTCACATGTGGTATGAGGCAAAACATAGGTACATCATCTGCAGCATCCCTCAATTAAATCACCAGTGTGTGCTATATCTTCATTTTAGAAGCACTGCAACCTGAGCCTCCTTTCATAGTGAAGGAAAATCAATCCTCCATACATGAAAACAGTTAGTAATGGTCTTACTTGAGCTTAACTTATACTGAATTATTCATGGTTGAGTTACCCAGGGAGAATATTACCTTTGTAACAGACTGCCTGAATTGCCTCTCTTGTTTATTTTCATTGGGGTGATTCAGTTGAATAAAGACTGCAGGATTGGTTCCTGTATTTGCTGGACATGAGAAATCTTCATACTGGGATTTTTCTTTTTCTTTTTTTTTGTTGGAGATTTCCACCGCCCTCTTCCCCCCTGTTGTTGTGTTTGTTGTGGTGGGTGTTTTTTTTGTTTAGGGTCCCAGTATGGGGTCCCAAAGTGAATGCTACTGCATTTGAATCTAGATGGCTCCCTGTTGACATGCCATCTGCAGATGCTCTTGTAGAGTATGTTTTAAGCAGCAAACACCTGGGGTGCTGTATTAAAAAATGCTCAGCATTTCAAAATCCTGGTGATGGAGAGTGATGTGCTCTTGATATGCCACTTGCTGTTAGAACTATAAGCTGGATCCTGCTAAGTTCTAATGCCTCCTGTTGGAGTGAATGATCGCAGAGAATACTTAGGACTTGAGAGATGCATGACTTACAGGTGTATTAAAAGGAGTTTAACTCTGTCAAAACTCCTCTTTTATTTAGACATAGCAATTTTAGACTTCTCCTTTGCTGTCTCTCTGAAGGACTACAGTGTAATAGCCCTTGAGCAAGGGGATGAGCAAGAGCTGCTACCAGGCCTTTAGACTCACATGACAATCCCTATTTTAGTGATACAAGTTTGAAAACGTTCAAGTCATGTCACTTTATGGTGACAAAATCTCAGCCAAACTGAACGATTTCTGATGGATATATTCCCAGAAGCTTCGCTAAGGCACACGGAGGACAGGGAGCAGGATTAGGGGCAGCCAGCACAGCTTCACCAAGGGGAAGTCTTTCCTAACTGATCTAGTGGATTTCTGTGATGGAGTAACTAAATAAATAGACAAAGGAAGAGCTATGAGTGCCACCTGCCTGGGCTTCAGTAAGGCCTTTTTGACATGGTCCCCACAACATCCTTCTTTCTGAATTGGACAGAGGAATTTGATGGGTGGAATGACTGGATAGTCAAATCCAGAGGATTCAATGGCTCATGTCTGGATGGAGATCAGTGACGTGTGGTGTCCCTCAGGGGTCCATACTGGGACCAGGAGTGTTTAATATCCTCACCAATGACACAGACTCTGGCATTGAGTGTACTCTCAGCAAGTTTGCAGATGACCCCTAGCTGAGCTGTGCTGGTGACACACCTGAGGGACAGGATGCCATCCAGAGGGACCTGGACAACCCCAAGGAGTGGGCCCATGTGTACTTCATGTAATATAACAAGGCCAAATGCAAGGTGCTTCCTCTGGGTTGGGACAATCCCTGGTATCAGTACAAAGGGAATGAGAGAAGCCCTACAGAGAAGAACCTGTGGGTGCTGCTGGGTGAAAGCTGGAAGTGAGCTGTCAGTGTACCCTTTCAGCTCAGAAAGGCAACTGCATTCTGGGCTGCACCCCCATCAGTCTACTCTGCTCTTGTGAGATCCCACCTGGAGTACTGCATCCAGCTCTGGAACCCTCAGCACAGGAAGGCCATGGACCCCTTGGAGCAGATCCAGAGAAGGGCCACAGAAAATTATCAGAGGGCTGGAGCACCTCTGCTATGGAGAGGGTCTGAGAGAGCTGGGGTTGCTCAGCCTGGAGAAGAGAAGGCTCCAGGAAGACCTTGTCGTGGCCTTTCAGTGCTTAAATGGCGCTTGTAAGAAAGACAGGAACAGGGTTTTGAGTAGGGTCTGTAGCAATGGGATGAGGGGTAGTGGTTTTAAACTAAAATAGGTTTGATTCAGACTAAACATAAGGAAATTCTTTAGAATGAGGGTGGTGAGGCACTTGCACAGGCTGTCCAGAGGGGTGGTGAATGCCCCATTCCTGGAAACATTCAAGATGAGGTTGGATGGGGCTCTGAGCAACCTGACCTAGTGGAACATGTCTGTTCTCATTGCAGGACACTGGACTAGATGACCTTTAGAGATCCCTTCCAACCCAAAACATTCTGTGATTCTCCAGTAGTAAAAGATGAATGCTTACAGAGAGCTGTAAGAGCATAGGATGTGTATAATAGGAACAAGAAATACAATTATCTAACTTGATTCTTGTAATATTCCAGTTAATGGCCCAAAATGATAAAAATGAAGTCAGTATGTATTGAAGTCATTTTCAGATTAATTCAGAGAGAAGTAAATACAATTTGGGTCATGTTGCTTTTCATGACCCCAAAACCCCATTCAAATAAGCAGTATGGATTTTAAAGATCTTCCACGTCTTCGTTGATGTATTATTGATCGTGGTTAGTCAGCAGTTCAGCTCCTGTTGTTCAAAACCACCTAAGGCAGTAAGATCACTTGTTAGCAGATTATATTTCTCAGATACTTTCTCTGCCATTTTTTTTAAAGTCTTTTTTTTTTTTAATCCTAAAAATTATGAACTGCCTTTCTGTTTATTTTTAGCCAATGATTGTGTGCAAATGTGTTACTGATACTTGTGAGGAAATGTCTTTGTCCTTTTTTTTTTTTTGATATATTTAATGTTCATTATCTGTGTAAGTTAAATTTTACATGCTTTACTACTCAATTTATAGGAAACATAGTGGATATAATCTGTGTGTTAAATAGGGAAAATTTCCCCTCTCACCTCTGAAAGTCCATCTTCTGAGACTGATGCAAAATGTATCATATATTAGTTGGTTTTAGGGGATAAAATATAGGGTTTTGGGTAGTGTTTTTCTGTCATTTTTTTTTGGTTGGTTAATTTTCTTTGATATGATTTTGATATCTTGGCTGACAGTTTTCTGCTTTAACCTCACTCTTGGCTTGTGGAGTTTTTTTTTTTATCAAAGTATTTTCTTTTAAGGAGACTGGGTGATCCTTACTCTAGTGTTGTTGTACTAATTAACTTTCCAAGTGTTTTGAGTTTTTTGCAGGGATGTCATTTGGGTTTTTCTTCTAAAAAACCCATTATTTGAATAAGTAAAACTGCATGTACAGAAGTTACTCAACTCTGATGTAGCATTAAACTAAGCAACTGTTATTATTTGAGTTACTAACTCCAGGAGTAAATACAAGCCCTGAAATGTTGGCAGCATCCAATACCTGCTTGTGCTGGTAAACAATAAGTGCAAGTAACAAAGGAGTGGGTGGACAACCCATGGTAATACATGCAAAAGTCTTCCATTTCTTTTATAAATCACAATATAAGTGTTTGGATAACATGGTATCTCAGCAACAACTTGACAAGAGACATATAATACACTCAGAGAATAGAAAAAACACCATTTGTCTCTAATAAAGGTGTTTAGCATTCTGATCCTCTCAACATAAATTAATTTGTAGTTATACTAGCAGTGTTTTTACAGATGTATTTTGCATGTGCATCAAAGTACTTGCAGGCTTCCGGAGCTGCTTTTTTGAGTATTAACTGTTCAGAATGTGGGTACAGGTTAGTGTGCTGTATGCCGTAAGATCAGCTTTAGTTTCTCTCTTACACAGTGTATTTAGTCTTTGGGGGATTAAAAATGTTCTTCATGAGTCATATGAAAATGAATATTTATTAAATATTGTGTCAGGATATACTTATTCATACAGGAAATGCAATATATTATTTGAATGGTGTATGGAAATCTGAAGAAAACTCAGGGAAGCCTTTTATTCCAGTAGAAAGTTTGTGTGCTTATATAGTTACTTATTGTTTTAAAACTTGGGTGTGCACTTTGAGAATCGGTACAATTGAATAAACCTTAGTAAGAGAAAAAGATTTCTATGTAGTCATCCTTTTCAACAGGTGACAGATTTGGAATACAAAAAGTTGCACACTGGGTTCCCAAATGTACCTTGGGTCGTGTGACAGATAAATATACAGAACCAGGCAATTATTACAGCCTGCTAGATGATTGATAAGGACAACTTTTTAGGGAAAAAAAAAACCAAACATGAAAGCAAAATAAAAGCTATTTGGTATTTTTAGTATTCATGGGCTGTACAATAACAATTGATCGTTACCGAGTATTGTCTCTAAAGCTTTGTGAAGATGAAAAATGCTATGTCTGGTGGTTTGATAAAAAAAAAAAAAAAAACAACAAAAAACAAACCATAAACATTTACAAAAAAACCAGCTATTGTTTTCTCACATCTGTAGCAGTATTTATAACTGCATTGTCTTTTAGGGGACGGGGCGGGGAGAGGAGATTGAAAAAAAGAAAAAAAAAAACTAGTCTAAGGTCCAGACCTCTCTTTGCCGATTTCCTACATGTGTTTTTGACACTTAAAAACAGAGCATGGCAATAAAGGATGTATTTCAAGACAAGCACAGAGACCTACTCTCCATTAAAGCTATACCTGCTGTTCGCCTCAATGGTACTTCAGATGGAATATTTTTAGTTTCTTTCTATAGCCAATTTTCTGGTATTATTTTCAAGCTGTGCGGCCAATATTTCAGTAGATCATCGTGAATCGACATATTCCTTTTTAATTGCAACCTCTTTTTAAGTTTCAAAGTGTTTACACTGATTGTGTTAGCCTTCTGAAATAAGCAGCAACACTAATGCTCATCTCTGAGGGTAACAAGCAGCCAGCTCTAATAAACACATTTCGCAGACAGAAATGGGAATGTGCTGGTGGGGAATATACGACCCACTATAACTCTTGGTTTGAATGTGACATGTGCTTATCGAGCTACAGAATGAAATAATTTTGCACGTAGAACCCAGCAAGTAAAGATACACGGGAAAAATATTCTCATCCTTTGAGACAGTTGCCCTCTGTCCACCTGGCTGACCTATGTGCCCCTGTCCCACAGATGCTGAGGTGCAGCAGAAAAGGACAGGTGCAGTCAATTTAACCACTGTGGCTTGTTCACCTGACACTTCTGGAATTGTAAAATATATTTCTGGCTGAGGGACACTGCCTCTTTCTAGCATGGCTTATGTTAACAGATATAAACTTACAAAAGGGCAGACCCAGCCTACAGTAGTTCAAGGCGGGAAGGACTGTTGTCACAGGCACCAAGCCTGTAGAAGGTTTAAATGTAGAACTGGCAAGGGAAACAGAGTAGTCACTGTACACACATCCCTCTTCTGTCCCATGGCTTGCTTGACTATGAAGGAAAAAAGGCTTCTGGATTCTTCCTTTAGAGCACAGCCTTTGCTTGCTGTTTCTGTAGGGGCAAGTCAAGAAGGAAATAAAACCAGTGAATGAGCTTAATGAAACTTTTAAAAGCATTGGTAGGGCATAGATGTGATGGTGGAATGCATGAGGGATGTATGGCACTCCTACCTGGCCCATGGGATGCAGTAGGGATTGCATAACACTGGGCCATGGAGGTCTCATCCTCCTGCAGTAGAGATGCAAATGGAATAATAATAAGTGCAGTTAGTAGTCGAGTATTATGTAAAAAAATTATTGTAAGTGCATTGTATTGGAAGTCTATCTCCATTTGGATTGTGTGATTGAATAGAAAAGAGACAATTGCGGAGCCTCGTGGAGAGCTTGGGATCTGATTCATCCTCACTGGTTCATCTTAGCCGGGATTTGAATAAACCTTTAGGATTGGCTCTTCCTTCCCGTTTGAAAAGAGAGGGAGGTGAGGTGAGCAGGCTCATAATTTAGGGTTCTTGTTAGGTGCTTAAAACCAGCCAGCATCAGAGCTGAGCAAGCTAAGAATAATCATCAAAAGACTACTCCAGAGCTTGGCTTGGGCAACTGCTGGAGCATCAGCCACACTTGGAAACGGCACCAACAGATTGAAGGGGTTTGGCCTTCAAAACTGCAACAGATTGAAGGAGTTTGGCTTGGGAAAGCTGTAGGAACAGGAGCAGCAGTTTGTGAGACAGCCTGGCTTATGCAAATGTAGAAATGGCAGCAGCAGGTTCTGATGGGATGTGTTGTTGGTGTATCTCCAAAAATTTTTAAACTGGCTGCTCATGTAATACCAGGGCCCTATCACCTATATGCTCAATTTATCACTGAGTCTTGGAACTTCTCCATCAGAGTAGTAGAAAGCAAATGTTATCCTGCTCTATAAGAGACAGAGAAAGCAAGCCCACTCAGCTTATTATTTACAGACCTATCTTGCTGCTTCCAAATCTATCCATAATAGATAATGAATAAATTGGTTCACAAGCAACTGTTTAAGTACTTGGAGTTAAACAACATACTGAATGATGCTCAGTCTGAATTTCATTCTCATTATTTCACTGTCACTGCACTAAGAAATTGTCGGAGACTTTTTCTCTGCCACGGATCAAAGGCTGTTTATAGGTGCAGTATTTATTACTCTATCAAAGTCTCTTTTGACGTGACTGGCCATTTTCACATGCACAAATTCATTTGAAATGAGTTCAAATAAAAGTAGTAGACAGTTGTTTTCAGTCACATTTGTCTCCCAGAACCCAGATGGATCGCATTAGCAATGAACAGTCACGTATGCAATATAATACTAAGAATCCTTATAACTGGGCACCATATTGGCCATTACGTGTTCATTAAAAGCTGTTGTGCATGTTAACAGGATGACACAGTTCTTCGTGCTTAAAACACGTAGAGTGGGACGAAATCCCTACTAAAATTGAAAGCAAGTCTGAAATCATAGCCTTATCTCTTACAAACACAACATCTCATCTTTTTTTCTCCTATGTTTCTGGAGCTAGATGCACACACACAGGTATCAAGGTCCAGCATCAGTGGAGCTGTGCTGCAGAAACCAAAAACCTTGGAGGAAGGAGAGATCTGAGTGAGGAGGAGGGGCTCTAGCATACCCATATAATTTCTTGCTCTCACCAGGATATTGAATCAACAAATGTGCCAAACAGCTTTGTCACAAGCAAAATTCATAGATTTGTCTTTTTATGATCAAGAGTACATAACTAATACAGTAAAACACAGTATTGTTTTATTTTGAGGCTGCTAATTGTTTTCTGAACCATTAACAGAACCATTTTGGGATTGAATCAAATTCAGTAAGACTTTAGCACAGCACCTTAGGTGTAGTCTTAGTTTGAAGAAATTCTGGGTTTGGTATGACTCAGGTGGGCTGAGAAGTAAAATAAATACAGTTCAGAAATACCAACTGGAGGGCTGGAGATTCAGGTGATGTTCCTGATTTCATCAAAAACTTGAGAAGTTTTTTCCTATCTCTTTCTTTTTTCTTCTATTTTATTTTTTTCTTTTTTTTAATGGGGATTACATGTTTATGAAAATTTATTTAAATGTTGGACCCTTAATCTAGTATTTCCTGTTGTCTGGCTGAATGCTGTTGTGAGGACTCAGGAAGGGTAGAGAGTAGCTGGAATTTAAGCTGTTGTGCATTTATCCATTATTTCTGACGTGAAGAATGGACACTGCTAAGTCATGACTCTTGTTTGCTATTAGGATATATATGATTAATTTCAAGGATTAGGAATTCTCACCAAAAGTTAAAAGGTACTGATTTTTAAAGTATGGATGTTGCATTCCTTTCCCGTCCCTTCCCTTCATGCTCATCTGTAATATGAGGTGGTGGTTAGGGTATAAGTTGCAGATGGACTGGTATTAGATCTCATTTCTGCCTCGCTTTTCTCAGTTTTGAAGGCCTTGATTGGAATGCAGACAACAAGGGGGTAAAAAAAAAAAAAAAGAAAGGAAATGCCCTTGCAGGTTCCTTTGAACTTGTGTTTGTGCTCCCTCTGAATTCCTTTGCTCCAGATGCAGAGTGAGCTGGGGGCACGGGAGGTCTCCCCTCCTTTTGGACAGAATAACTGATTCTGTGCTAAGAAGGAAATAAATTCTTCTAATACAAGACAAGAACAAATTTTGGTTCCCAATCACAGGAGGTAGAAGTGAAGGGAAGAGTGAGTCTCTGAAGAGCAGTGTTTCTTGGGATTGTGACTGTACTGTGTTCCTTGGGACTGTTCCTGCTGGTGAAAGAGGCCATCCTCCCTTTTCAGGGCTGGTATATGGAGTTGCAACTGAGCCATAAAGAGATCAGGTTGATGCAGCCCAGCACTGCACACACCCACAGAAGAGCCACATGTCACACTGGAATCAGCAGAAGCTTTGCCTGAATAAATCTGGAGTTCAGTAATTTGGACTGGATTTGTTTAGTTTTGTTCTATTTTTATTTTTGTAGAGAGGTATGGGGTTTTTGTTGTTGTACCTTTTATTTTTCTCCCCCAAAGAAGAGAGATATGATCCCTTTTAATTTGTCTGTGACTTGAGTTTGAACAGAAGGACTCCATATGAGTACATACCTGATGAAGGAAAAAGGGTTAGATTTGTAAATTCATATCTTTAATTTGCTGATGGAAAACTCTAGTACCTGGTGTGTTGGAATCTAAAATAAAAATGCAATGTCTGTTGACCTGTTTGTTGCTTATGAGCTGTGGTCCCTTATGAGACTGAGGAAACAAAACAAGGGGTGTTTTTTTAACCCATTTTTAGCCCTTCTGAATTCTCAGGCTAATTCAGTAATACCTGACATGACTTGTTAGGTTTGTGCTTTTCTTCTTTTTTTTTTTCTCTGTCACTGAAATATATATGCAACTATAATGGATTTCAGTTGGATGTAATGGAATACAGAATGTGTATCAGGCCTCTTGTTTTGTATTTTTATTCAGTGGCCTGTCTGTTTAGGCATTTACTGGGAAGGATTCCTTCTTACAGCCTTCTAGATCTCTTTGTTCCATGAGGCTCTGTAATGAATCTCGTTTTGTTCTATCTAGAATTAATATGAATTGTAGAAAAGCTTTGTCAGTTCTTCGTATTTACTTTCCTTGGAGTTGTTGTATTTTGCCTTTGATGTCATAAGTTCCATAAGCTTAAACACCTTAAAAGTTCATTTCAGGGAGTTTATCAAGTGAACATGAATATCCTCTGTATTTTTACCTAAGTTACAGAGTCAGCTGTGTGATTTATCTTTATGGCAGGTTCTATACTTGTATTTTCTCTCCAGTGCTGAAAGGATAGTATTTATATCTCAGTAATTAATTAATGGTAAAGTGTGCTTAACTTCTTATTGAAGTGTTGGGTTTGTAATTGATGGTGGAGTATTTCAGTCATGGATACAGATGAGATCAAACACCAAAAAGGGTCTAAGTGCTTGTTCAAAATCCATTCTGAAAATGGATTCCATTATTCTGAGGAATCCTCATGAAAGGCTCTCCAGAAGGTGAAAAATCTCGTGAGCTTTGGTGTGGAGGCATTCACTCTCACTGTGGATGTGCCAGCAGGAAAGACAGAATGGAATAGTTGGCCAGAAGTCAAGCAGAACAGGATTAGTGGGCACGTTGTCACTCAAAAATATTTGTTGAGATACCAATTCTCTTCCAGGTAAAGAGAGACTATTTTGAGGTTTTTAGATGGATGTCCCATTTAACAGAGATCATGAATTTCGTTCAGGAATATTTTAGTAATAAAAGGAATGCTTCTTCTCCACTGGCTGAAGAGGGTGCATCTTTTCTCTCTGTGGCTTTCCATGCTTTAAGCAGTGCTGCTTTTCTCTGCCATCTTCCTCCTTGCTCAAAAAGTCTGGCCAGTGAGGAACACTTGTTCTCAAACCAGACTTTGAAAATACGCTAATAGGGCTTTGCTGGCTACATAAAGGAGGAAAAATGGAGAAATGGAAATTAGTTGTGAAATAATCTTTTGACATGGGGAAAGTGGAAGGGCTCTTCTAGCAGCAGCAAAAGATGGACAAGTAGTATGATATATTTTTGTATCTAATAGAACATGTCATAATTCCTCATGAAATGGCTTTCTCAAGAACTGCGTAATCCCACTGAACATTGCAGTGGCTATAGAGACTGGATTTCTGCTTCAGAACAAGGTTTTTTTCCTCATTGTCCATGCCCCTGTGAGAAGCTCACAGTGCCCTTTTTCATATATTGTACTTTTTGCATACAGAATTTTAAAACCAAGAACAGAAGGTCAAAGAAGTTTTGTTTCAGTGGGACTTTCTGGTCTATATCCCCTCAAGAAAACTAGTGCTTGGAGAGATATCTGGAATTTTCATATCAAGCTGCTGAAATATAATTCATGACTTCAGGAAAACCATCCAGACCATATCTTCCTTCTTTGAGGATTAGCAATTCATTTGTATAAAAATGAGCTTCATCTTTCTCAACTTGTGAAATGTGAAAGATCCTGGGTTTAAGAGGTTTGTGAAATGGACTCTGGGAATGATTTCTTCACAAAGAAGTCAGTGTGAGGAGATTTCAAATTTCTGTGCAAAATCCTGTCTCCTGAAAACTAGACAAAATACACAAGGGAAAAAACTTAAGAGAAAGGGAAAATTCTATTCTGCTTTCAGACTAACATTTGAACTATATTATTAAATATGCATGAACTCCCTGAATATAAATCATCTGCTGAAGGAAGGATGGCAAGTCAAAGTTCTGACTCTCATCTTCCAAGATTTCTTTCCAGGCAAGCTTTGCAGGAAGAAATAAAAACTTTTATTAGCCTAAATGAAATGGTTGAAAAACAGCAGACAAGATTTTTGGCATATGAAACCTCTTGCACAATTATGAACCGAATATGCTGCAGAGAAATGGACACAGGATATGGAAATTTTTAGACCTTGATATCCAGTTGCAGATTATTAAAGAGGCAGGCAAATTGGCAAGACAGATGCAAAGACAAGGCTTGATTAATGGAGAGGTAATTCCATACGCTCCTCTGGTATCCTCCCACCCCAGGTTATCTCCCTTGGCTTCTACTGACCAGAAAAACATGTTACTGCAGGAGTTAGCATGAGGAAAACAGTCTTCCTAGCATGGCTTCAGCTTCATCTCTTGCTTTGAAATGTGTAACAATATTTGTATGCTTAGATTAGGGGATACTATATATAAATCTGTTTGGATTAGTGGTTAGTGACATTTGCTTTCCCTCTGGAACGAAAGTTGTTGGATGCAGTGTGTCAGTAGAGGTTGCCTCTGATGCAGGATTTAAGGTGAGAGTATTTAATGTACAGAATAGAGATTGAACCTTAGAAATGCAGGAACTGAAACTTGTTGGATACTGTTTAGTGGTTTAAATCAAATAATAGTTCCAAATATTGGAAAGAAGGTGTTTTTTTCTTCCTATTTCTTTCATCTTTGGTGCCATAGATAAAGAGACTGTATAGAAATAAAACCAGATTTTTTTAGTTTTGCCTTTGACTTCAGTGGAAGGAACACTGGGACTTTTGACAGGGAATAAACTTTAAATCTTGCAAGGGACCATGTCACAATCACCTTCCAAATGGAAAAGTACAACTATCCTACTGTAAGAGGAGCAGCCATGGATTGTAGGCTGTGTTTTATTTCTTTGATTCCAGATATCAAACAAATTGAAGCTGACTTTAACAACTCCGCCCCCCTTGCTTGTGCCTCAATTATAAAAGAGACACTTTCTTCTGTTAAGCTCCTCTCAATTACCATTTGTTTTTAAAAACCAAAAATTCGGGGAAAACAGTTGACAGCCCACAAATACATGGTCATCAAGTTGCTGAGAAAAACTAATGTAAAAAGCATGTAAAGCTAAGAATCTATGTTCATTTACTTTTTGGTGTGGTTACAGATTGAATAATAATTTATGATGACCTGCTTTCCCCAATGGCTCATATTTATAAGGATTATAAATGAATTGTGGCTGAGCATAGAAGTAAATTGTGTTCAGATGTAGTGACTTTAGAATGTATTTATGGAATTAACTTCCTCTTTGATATACGTGCGCTGGTGTATCATGAACTGGGAGGCAGTTTGCCTCCCAACACATCTGTCAGGAGATGACCTCCAATCTTGCAAGTTTATTTTCTTCACAAAATCTTCCATCATTATAGCTGCGATGACACCACCCATATAAAGTCTGAAAAAGTTTTCATCTAGATTTCCCTCTGTGTAATGCCAGGGGAAAAAAAACCCAAAGATTTTTGGACTTCTTTGTAATGTGTAGAATCATTTGCTGGTGAAGCTTAATGCTGGTTCCTGTTGTGCTGGTGACTTTTGTGAATGGGGATGTTTACCCTTATAAACCAGCTTGATGACAGTAATATATTCAGCATAAAATCCCTTGATTTTTTTCCAGAAGCCCAATTGCAGAAAAAAACTGAATTTGTATGTGGTAGTAGATTGCTACTATGCCATAATATTTTGGAATACAGATTACACAAGGGACAAATGTAATGAGCGTGTCCCTGCATAGACCCATGAACACTTCAAATGTGGAGGCTGCCACTTGCTATTCTCTCACTTTAAGGAAAAATCAGGGGGAAAGACACAGTGTTGCTATAGGAAAAGGGTAATGGTTTTAAACTAAAGGAGGGTTGTTTCAGATTAGATAAAAGGAAGACATTTTTTACAATTAGGGTGGTGAAAGACTGGAACGTGTTTCCCAGAGAAGCTGTGGCTGCCCCATCCCTGGAAATGTTCAAAGCCAGGTTGGATGGGGCTTGGAACAACCTGGTCTAGTTGAAGATGTCCCTGCTTATTGCCGAGGGGTTGGACATCCCTTCCAACTCCCACTATTCTATGAGTTTATGAATTTCTCAGCAGTGGCTGCCACCGCTTGATCTATCACAACTTGCTAGATTTGATGCCCTGGTGACTCTGAACTCGGAAATGTGATTTGTTTAAACTTTTAAAGAGAGATAATAGCAACGTAAATAAATTTTACAGTAACCCATAATGCTTTTAATAGCGCAAATGTTGATAGTGTTTTTCTATTAAGTCCCAAGGCACTTTATACAGCCACACTATTAAAATAGGAAAAGCCATAAAATACAGAAGGGGTGTGTGTGGGAAAAGTGAAGTGTAGGTCAGAGTCTTGTTCATTAATATCTTCTGGCTAAGCTTATAAACATAGGTGTATGCATAAAACAGTTATTGTTTCTTTTGTGAATGTGGGCGAGAACTTTAAAGCAAATTTATTAATCATTAATGATCTCTCTGTACTAGAACTACTAAATAGACAGTGATTCATAAATTATTTCAAAAACCTCCAATGCAGAGTTTGAAGGAGGGCAAACCCAGAAATCTGAAGCAAAAGAAAACTTTTTAAAACTGTGTGGCCTTAACTGCATGTTGCAGTGCATTCATGGAGGCTCCAGCTCTGCTGTGCCCCGTTGTGTTTGTAACTTCATACAGGTTTTCTTCTTGGCTGTAGTTGGAGATGAATTTTTATGCTGGAAAATTTTCACAGAGTCCTGCACGCAGTTCCAGGCACTCCATGCAACAAGCACTGTCCATCCACACACTGGGTGATAATCTTGCTTGGCCAATGCTGGGAAACGTGGCTTGTGTCATTCCAATATTCTGCGTTTGTGAGACGTTTGGTTCCTCTTCACAGCACTTAGTAAAAACTCCACAATTTCCACACCTTTTCCTCTCAGCTTCTCCCTTTCCAGTCCACATCTGGAAAGCACGTCCTGTTTTAGTGCCTGAATATCTGATTTAGCTGCTTGCCCAAGATCTATCTGCAGAATTTTTAATACATACCAAGTATTTGACTTACCCTAGTAGATCCTTGATGGGAGATGCTGGAATATTGATAGAAAAGAGATGAACCTTATTCAGGAAGGTCAGGCAAAAAAAAAAAAAAAAGGTGTTACTTTGAAATCCCTCATTTGGCAGATGCAATCTTTGGAAAAGGACGGAAGGGGACAGGCAAAAAGAATTTAATAGATTAAAGAGATTAGAACTTCTTGGATCAGATGGGGCTGCTGAATTTCTATCAAGGACAGCAAACAAATGGTCTGTAGAGATGTTTGAGCCGTTAGTCATCAAGTCTAACAAGCTGGCAGAAGGTGGATGAGGCACCAGAAAGCAGACAAAAAACAAATGCAGTGTCTATCTTCAGAAATGATGCAGCTCAGCCTCAGCTGTCAAAAAAAATAAAATAGGGAAATAATTAAAATACTCTGCAGCAACTCTTAACATTGCAAGGAAATGCATAACTGCTGTTGTGGGTTTACTGAGAACACATCACATCAAATGAGTCTAATTTCCTTTTACAACAGAGCAGCTTGTTTTGTGGACAGGTAAAAAGCAGGTGGGTGTTAGCAATTGCCAGGGCTTTGCTGAGGCCAGCCTGCTTTCGTGGCATTCTCACAAAGCAGGTGGGGAAATGCTGGAGCTGTGGCTGCTGGAGTGCAAGATCAGCTGTACTAGTGCACTCAGAGATCTTACCAGTAGCTCACTTCAAAATGGGGAACAACTTTGTCTTCAAAGGCAGAGGTAGGAACTATGCTGGGTCACAAGCCAAAGTGAGCAAGTCAAGGCTTTGATCTTATAGTTACCTCTTACAAGTCTAAGTAACTTTTGCACTGATAAAAGTACTTGGGTTAATATATATTTTTTAGTTTTGGGCACTGCACCTAAAGTGGGATGCAGACCAGCAGCAGGAGTGATCAGAGAGCCTCATGAATCAGGTATATAATGACTGACTGAATGACACAAACCGCAAGTAACTTAGAGGATGGAGAAAGTGAAAACTGATAAAGGAATACATAGTTTCTGAAAACTTTAAGGATCTTATAGGAAAGAAGGGTCCCAGCTCTTTTCTGTATTCCAGGTGATGGGGCAGATTGCAATGAGCACGAACTGCAGCAAAAAAAGATTCACACTAGACAATAAAAGAAATTTACTGCAAACTTTCTAATGATGCAGATTTTTCTGAAGTGGCTGTAAAGTGTCATTAGAGATCTTTAGCTATTGAATTAGACAAACTTTTTGCCAGGTGCAATGTAAGTTTTTTTGAGCCTCCCTTAATGCAAAGGAGATACACATAATGACCTGGCTGGGTCCATTCTTTCCCTATTCTCCTGTGATTCTATTAATCATGTTAGGAGATCACAGTGTACTAACTTATTTTGCTCACATTTGATTGGAGACTGGTAACAAATCTTCCAATTCATCATACTAGCCTGCGAGCTGGCATTGATATCTCTCTGCTAACGCGTTTACAAAATGCGAAATGACTAAACAGTCTTTTAATGAAATGTATCCATGAAATGTAGGCCATTTCCTCTCAGAATTGAATTAAGCATTACAAGTGATCAATAACTAGATTTCTGCATCTACTGAAAAGCTCTGCTGTAGAGTTATATAAATAGTTCAGAGTAAGAGAATATGGCTGATATTTTATCACTGTGGCTCTGAAAACATCTGAAACCAGTTGGCTGTCTTAAAAGATTTGTGACTGGATAGATTGATCCTCTCTTTCAACTGCAGGCTACTGGGTCAACTTTAGCTTAACCCCAGAATTATGGGTCATGCCTTCTACCACATGCTATCAGAGACCTCTGCGAAAACTGATCAATCCTGGTCAGATTTCTGTGACTTTGGCAAGTATTTATTATCATCCCTTTTAGAGAGCAGCAAGAACACTGAGTCAAAATGTGCAAGGAATAAGACACCTGATTCAACATCTCAGCACGCAAGCACCTTGACCTTAGATACCATGAGCCTGCTTTGCTTTGACTTTTTCGTAGTCTTCCCCCAAACTCGGTTAAAACACTTAGTTGTGGGTATGTGTTAAGTATGTGCTGCTCATGGTGCTCTATGTCCTCTTAATACAAGCAAATCCTTTCAGTTCATGGGTGCATGGCATAGGTCACAAGTGTCAATGCAATATCTGAACTCAAATGTCCCTAAGTAGGGACTGGAAGCTCATAATTTTCTGTAAAGAAAAATTTTTGAAAAAATCAATCCACCTCATCTAGATTGGGGTAGACATTGTGTATCATAAATGGACATATTTTCTATTTCAGAACTCGCTGTTTAATCAGATAGAGCTTAAAAAAGTTATTATTTGTTAGTTAAATATGAGTCAGAGATCTGTCTGGTATGAATATAATGGGAATCTAATATGCAGCAAGTAGAAAGAGACATTGCTCCTTTCTTTAGGTTATGTGTGCTTTTAGATTTTCAAATCTAAGTCTGCTTTTATTGCAGTATTGTTCAGACTTTAACATTTATGGAAAACTCACTGGCCTCTTCTTCAACCTTTAATTTTAGTGACCTGTGTGCTCCGCTCTGTAAACTGGGTCTGTTTCATCTGCTGTTATTTATGTGATTGTTTTCATGTTCCATTTCTTGCTGTCGAAGTGGTTGCTTATTTTGCTGAAGGGACCCTCTTTCACTTTTTCCAGCTCCATAATGCTTAGCCTTGTGTTCACATCTCATGCTTTTTCCAAGAGGGGCAGGCGAGGTCAGTCACTTGGTGAGGAAGGAAGAACGAAAGGTGTTCAGCACCGGTATCTGTGTCCACTTGAGCTTTGTAAAAACCTCATACATAATGGCAGTGGAGAATTTAAAAACTGTGGATGCAGTTGCATCCTTCCTTTTAAATAGCTTCAGAGAACTTCATCTTCTCATCCCCTTACTCCTCCCCTCGCTCACCAGTGAGCAGGGCATGAGCTCTCGGAATCATTTCCTGTGCTGTTGAGAGCACTCTTGTCAACCAAGTTTTCCAGACTTCTGTTCATTGTCTCCATCTGACCCACATAGTTGCCTCTTCAATTGCTTAATGGGGTATACTAGTGTGTTTTAAGCTACCTGATTATTAAGGGCTGTCTATATTTTGCTACAGTGCTTCTCATTTTCATTTCTGTTTTGTCGCTGTTATAACTGGAAGCCGTAATTAACCACGTACTTCACATGTGTTACCTGTTACCAAGGCAATATTGTCTTTAAATCTGAGTAGGTGGATTTGCTTTCTTTATATCCCCAGTGCTCTATTCTCATTTCAGATCTGCACCTGCTTAGCAACAAGACACGTGTTTGAGGGGCTAGCTGTAACCTTGGCTTAAAAGTACAGATCAGTCTAGATGTGATTGTCCTTAAAAACACCCAAGCTCAACCTCTAAGCATTTAGCACTTACCCCTATATATTATAATGACATTAGGCTGCAAATAGGGTCTATTTCTTTCTTTAAAAGCCTTTGTTTTGAATACAAAGCAGTAGGGTTGGCCTTTGCATGGAGTAATCCAATTGTTATGGTTTATGATTAATGGGGTGATGTACAGGTATATACTGTGTCAGAAATACCCCTTCCTGCTACAATTTAAGTGGCTGAAACACACAACATATTTTGCCTAGTGGAGTGTAAAGGAAAGGTAAACATGCTTATCCTCACCCCAATATTTTTTTTTACTGTAGAAAGGGTTTTTCTTCTCAGTTGCATTGTGTCCCTCTGCTATTTGCTGCCAGGCATCCCAGCACGTGCCCAGCTATACCAAATAAGTTGCCCTCCACCTTACCTTATGGTGAAGAGCTATTCTGGCTTTTCCAGTTCTCTACCTTGAGGTCTTTAACTGAACTCTTCTGTGCCAGGGAGAAATTCTGCGCAGATGAAAAGCAGACTGTAGAAGGACATGATAATTACACTAGCAGAAAAATGTCAGCAGACTAATGTAGGTCCCCTATAGGGGTTTGAATCATCTTATGAAAAGTGAAGCCATTAAATAAAACAAAATGTTAGAGATTTTGTTGGGAGTGACAGAAGCAGCAAAATGTTCTTCCTGCTGTATCTCTGACGCTCGGCAATTTTTGGCTGAGTAAAAACAGCAGGCTATCTCTCTCAGTTAGCAGAGCCCACAAGTGTATAAAGGCTTCTTAAGGAGAAAAATGTGAACCATGCCCTGGAAAAAGTACTTGTTGGGTATTTTATAATAAATTGTTTAAAAATAAAATTTAAAAAAATCTGCAGCGCAATCCTGGCAACAAACGAGTTCAGAGGCGCTGCAAAAGCTTGCCAGGATTATCTGGCCTTTCGCCTTCGAGTGCAGACTTGATTACAAACTCAGAATTACAAGGCCAACCTATGTAGTTTTGTTAATGGGGGGGGGGAAGGGGAATAATCACCTGCTGGGAAAATACGTAGTGATGTGTGACCCCACATAACTCTTACAAAATTAATAATCAGTATTTGACTATGTTTATCTAAACTTAGTGTTTGTAACTACTTATTAATAAGTCTTTGGAAACACTCCAGACATTGCCCTTGTCTCACTGATGGAGAAATGAAGGCTCTGCTCACAGAATTTCTGTGAATAGGCTTTCTTTATTTGAAGAGGAAAGGACATATTCTTTGACAAGTGTGCAAAGGGAAAAAAAAAAAAATCAGCCTGTGAGTGGGAGTCCAGTTTTCTACCCTGTATCTCACTGAGAGACTGTAAGAAAGGATTTCTTACATTACATCAACCGCAAATGACATGAGAATTTCTTTAAGGTACTTCTGAAGCTGGCACCCAGGAGACTCGTGTTCATGCAGAAGGTATTTTTAAATTTTCAAAGGAAAGTCAGAGTGTAACTTTTGTTTCATTCTCACAGCTCTTTTTTAGTCTGTCCTGTCTCTACTGGGTCCAATGTTCTTACAGATGAGCCCTTTCTGTCTTTTTTTTCTTTTATTTTCCTCCTTTCTAATGTAGTGTTAATTCACTGACAATCCAGCAGCAGTCTTTGATGCTGAGATCTACATATGGCAGCTGTTCCTTCACCCTATACCAGGTAACACCAGCTCTCAAAGGGATTTTTCCAAAGAAAAAATACCTGAAGTGCCACAGGAGAAACTTCTAGTTGACCCTTTAAATGACATACTGTGTGGGCTCTTAAATCAAAGCTATTAATGGTGAAGATGCAAAACCCCTCTAAGCATTAGTGGCACCAGGATGTCTTACAAGGCCCTCCACTCAACACAGTAATACGGAATTGTTAGTTAGGATGGGTGGCTACTATAGGGCCACATGTTATTAAAGCTGTAAATAAACTGTGTCTGCAAGGGTGCAGTCACAGGGTAGGTGACAGGAGGGGGATATGAAGGATTGACATAGGGTGGGAGCAGTGCTGTTCCCTCCTCTGCTGAAGGACAGGCTTTATGCTTAGTCTGTAAGATTGTACGTCTCAAAACAGGAGGAACCACTGTCCAAGTCTGTGGAAAACACGGCCTCCTTTCTTCCTGCAGATTTTCTCTGGACATTTGGTTGTCTTTGGTAATTGTTTCATTTTTGTGTGTGTTTTATATTCTGCTGGTAGAACCAGCAACCCTTGGGCAAAGAGAACCCAAGCTCTGTTCTGGTTTAGTTAACAGTACTTAGCTGTTTACAAGCCTAGTGTTTTTCCATCTCTTATCTGCAGCATGAGGTTGTTTCTGCATTCTGAACTAATAGAGTTTAGAGCTGCAACATCTTTACTGGCAGTGACTAATGCAGGAGCCAGAAAGAGCACTGTTTGGTTTGAAGATCCCACAATCAGCCACAGTCTCCTCTCAGCCATGCTCGTGTCATCTAGTAGAATTCCACTCAAGCAAATGGCTTTACTCTGGGTATTATATGATGTAATTGAAATCAGAATCTGCCCCAAATACTACAGATCTGACTTAAAAAAAACCCTGAAGATCCAAGCCAACACAGATTTAAATTGAGCAAAAGATGTGACATGGGTAGCAACTAGGATGCACACCAGGCCCACGATGACAGAGTGTAACATTTTAAAGCAAAACCTTATGGCATGGTAACAGACCTGAAGCCACAACCCTGGCAAAAGACAAAACCTGAAAAAAAAGAGAGCTTGGAGTGACCTTATCATTCTTTCTTTTGGGAAGGCTTAAACGACACAAAGACCTTGAGGTTTTGGTTGTCTGCTGAGAGATGGGACAGCCTTAAGTATCGTCCAGTTCCCATAGAAATAAATGAGAATAATATGCATGGTTTGAAATGCATGTTAATGTGCAGTATAACATGCATGGCCTTGGTAGGACCTGCTGCAAGAGCAGCTCAGCACTGTAGGAAGAGACTGAAATAGATTTTCCTATGCCTGGACTGAAAGGTGTTCCAATTACAAACTACATTTAGCAGAATACAGCTAAATAAAAAGTGCCTACGTCATATACTGCAGCTAGATATATTCCTGAAGCACTTTAAATTAAAAAAGCCTTTACGATTCTAAACAACCCATATGTCTGTCAAAGCTGTCATTGTGCTGCAGCAAGTAAAGAAAACAAAACTTAATTTGTGATGAAGCTTCCCCTGGCTGAAAGCACAAGTCTTCCCCGTCCTCTGCTCACAAATGCAGACTCTGTCTCTCTGACTCCTTATAGAATGCTTTGCATTTCCTTTTGAATCATGTCAAGCTAATTTTATAGCAAACAATCTCTATTTTCTGAAACATGGAAAAGGAATATAATTATGGCTGGGTGGAGGGTGAAGGAAAGTTGGAAGCAAACCGAACAGGATGCTGGTAATTGTTTTTGGGCACCAGTGCTGGGAAGATTCTTGCCACCTAAGCAAAAAATATCTTGAAAATGTAATTAATTATAAATGGGAAGCTTTGTAGTATAATTCCAAGATCAGAAGGAGAAAGCAATGTCCTGTTACCAAAAATAAAAAAATAAACAAACATTACTCAGGAGATGATCTTTTTGGTAAATAAACCACTGTTTGGTTCATTATGGTGTGTAACTGAGGAGATGTTCCCTGCCTTTAATTTTCAAATTCTTGGAAGGGAGAAGGTGAGATACTTCGGATGTTTAACTTTGGCCTCACTCCTTCTGTAACCGAAGGGTGTTTTGTCACACGGACAATCTGTTGTAACCATGTCAACACATTGACAGCTCTTACCCAAAAGGCCCCACATCTGCGTGTTGTGCTTCTTCCTGTAAGTGTTTACTCCAGTTAGTTCACCTGTAAAGATCTGCATGGAGACAACACATGGCTCAGAACTGACTGAGATACCTACCCTGCTTCCTTTTCTCTTTTAAACTCAGCATTTTTGAACCTTGTTTGTTTTGGTGCTTTTACTGTACAATTGTTTTCAATTACTTTTGCTGTAAGTGGCACTACAGGCAAGCAAGGCTGGCAAGATCTGGTCCTTGTTGCAAACATTTCACAGTCGTAATCATCTAAATTGCCTTGTGAAATTGTTCATTAGATAAAAATTAATAAATCCTATAAATGAAATCCAACGCACCGTTAGGCTGTTGACATTAAATCCGGCATAAAAACATAGTTGTAAATGAAGTCATGTGTATACACATTGATTTGGGGCCAAATCTCGAGGTCCTTGAACAATTTTTAAACCATTGCTTACTCTGGCAAGTCTGTTGAATAGGAGTGAAAACAGTGGTCTAAGTTGTAGCTCTGAGAGCTATTTGTGAAGATTTAATTTTTGCATGAAATTGTCCCCCTGCTACATTCGGGGTCTTGAAGTGGATGGACTTCTCCACTTCCCCGATTCTGACTACGCAAAAAAATTAATGTGTAAAATAGTACCATTACAGTGATTTTTGTACAGAGCCACGTGTCTGGGACCTTGGAGACTCAGTGTTTTGGGGACTAATATGGCACTGTAGCTTGTGCATTATCCAAATATTAGTGGGCAGCACCCACCACTTAATTATTTCCTTCTTGCTCTTCCATTTGGGCATCCCAGAGGGTTCAGGTTCACAAGGCAGATCACAGCTGGCTGTGTTCTTCCCCACTGAATATTTCCAATTTTCTGTGCACATAAATCTACTAATGTTGTACCAGACCCTAGGATTGCCTCAAGTTGTAGTTTGGCAAGAAAAATAGGGAACTAAAATAAAGGTATGTTTTTAATTGGAATAATAATGAGAGGAAAATATTTTTCTCACTCATTACAGGGTAAAACCCAAATAACCCTTTTCAAATTGAGGGAGCTACTTCACAATTATATCAACAGCTCTTAAAACTGAGCTGAGCCTCAAGTTTTGGGGTTTTGTAGTCACTTTAGGGAAAAAAAATGGTTATGAGTTGGCTTGGGTGAATTATAAAAAAGGTTAGAAAATGAGTGATTCTGTAAACATAATTTTAGTCTATCGACAGATGGGAGAAATGGAGAACAGGTTGTAAAAGTATAAGTTCAAGTATTATTAATATTGTACTGTTGCTGAGCCAACTTGTAGAGGAACTGGAAAAACATCCTATTGGTTAAGTAATCACTACAAATACGCTTTTGGAGATTAATACTTTGAGTTTTCAAAGCTTTTATATGTGTCAGTTCTGCTAAAAGGATGAAACTGCAAAAATGCACTGGTAGCAAGTTTAAAGCATTAATAGCGATGTCAGATACACTTTAAGGGTAATCACGACTCCTTTACATCCAGTAGACCCTAGTAGTCTCAGATATGGAAATAAGACTTTTGACAACCAAAAATGTTTGAGAAAGTGGGAAAAGACCAAAGAATGTTGTGTAATATTTTAAACCTGGGTAGCTATTCCATGCTTTGCTTTTGAGTGCTCTGTTTTCTGCTATACACATACCACACTGGTGGTCTTTAAAAGTGATTTCATAGTCACTGTGGCTTGCTCCCTTTCCTATCATGGTAATTAAATTTTTAGAGACACCTTTTTTTTTTTTTTTTTTTTTTTTAATTATTAGCAATAGTTTATTTCAGGAGAGTATTAAGATATTTCAAGTATCACAAAAGAATGTAATTCAGAATCCTCAAACTACCGTGCTAAAAGTTATGTCAAATTCATATTCAAAGAAGTAACACTGAGATTTACTTGCATCTGCATGATTTAACTATGTGCTTAATACTAGACTTGGCTGTGTGACAAGAAGTGCAGACAGAAAATAAAGTCTTCTGTTCATGAGTTCTTGTACAGTTTTGGAATTCCATGTAATATTCACTGATGAGAAGCTGAACTTGTTCATCATTAATTAAGAAGGGGGAAAGTTTAGCTACTGGACACTTTGAAATTTAAGATATGGAATTTAAAATCAGTATGCAAAAGAAGATTTGTTTCGAGTGAGATCAAATTTGACCTCGATTTGTTTGTTAATAAACTGAGTCCTTTGTGGGAACCAGGTGGGGAAATCACCAACACCTCACAGGGTCATGTCCTATGCTTGAACAATCCCGATGTCAATCTGTGCTTGGAGAGATTTGTCAGATGAGAACATGTCTGTTTCTCTAAATCTAAATGTATTGAAATATAATACTGAAAATGCAGGGACTTATTTTGGTGTTTTGGTTGTTAGTGATTAGTGCTGAGTGGGTCTACACACAAAGAGCCTGGTGCAAGAGGTGCTGCCGGTGACCGTGATGGAAATGGTCACAGTGAGAACCTTTGAAAAATCCCATGAAGTGTCCATTTGCCTTGCTGTCAAAATCCTAATCTGTGAGATTTGTTTCTGAATATCTGGTTTCAATGCCTGAAACCTGTAATGGGACATTTCAGAGTTCTGATTGCATAGGAGGCAAATCAAGCCCACAAGAAATCTTTTTCTTCTCTTTTTTTTCCTGACTATACATATACTTCATAAAGAAATTCAGCTTTGTGACACAGCTGACCTAAAGACAACACTGTTGTTTAATATTATAAGGGGTTGCATGAGTCTAAAGGAGACATATATATCATGTGTCTTTGAACCCTAATACTTACATGGGAAATAAGACCAGTAGCTAAATTACTGAAGTAAGGTGAAAAAGACAAATTACCTTGGGGTGCCCCAGGATCCCAGCTCTAGAATATTTGCAATTTCTTTATTTTAATGTTTTCATTTATTCTTTTCCTGGTATTCAGTAAGGGCCCCTTGACACCTAAAGAAGGAAGAAAATGTCCTCACACTGTTAAAACAGTGGCTACTAAATTCAGGAATATTTTCTTGTAGCATGTCCTAAGTATTCCATTATATTTGTAGAACAATATTTCAGTGACTATTTGAGGTTCCCTGTAAGCTTACTCGAGACGTTAATTTAACTCTTGGTAACAACTGTTTTGATATTAACGATAATCTCAGAATGGATTAAAATAATTCAAATAAGCTTTGTAATTTTCCGCACTAGTAACATATAAATTTCCTTGACATCTTAACACCTCAATATTTCAACCATTCTATTACTCCAGATGGATCTTAGATTCTGTTCAAGGAAAAAAACACAGAATACACACCTGCTTTGAAATCACACCTGCTTCTACCAGAGTCTTTATAAGATTCATCTTAGAGATTAATATGGACTATTCATGGAAGGTGAAATAAAAGTTCATAATCAAAAGAAAGAAAAGGAAAATGGAAAGTGAAGTTTAAGTATGAGCACTTCAAGAAACTGTTGGGCATTTTTTCTGAGATAAGTTTTCCTTCACTTTTCAATGTTTTACTGTCAGGAGATCTTTAGCTGCCCAGAACCTTTGAAAATCAAACCATTTCTATAGAGTTCAAGGTCTGAGGTTGCACGCCCTTTAATATATTTGCCAATAACTTATTGATATTTCATATGCATTTTTATATATTTCTTATGAATATATCTCCTCCTGTAATGAAACTTTAAGCCACACTCATATAGTAACAAACCTAGCAAGAAAGCATAAAGGTCTTTGCCTCAGAATTCCTGGGCACTGGCATTTTGCTTTTTGTCTAAAGATTGTGGATGAGGATGTGAATTTGGGAGCTAAGCAAACTGACAATTTCTCTTCAAAGTCATCCTTGCTGCAATTCATTTTCATCCTTTTCAGTCTCCCTTGGACAGTCACAGAAGATGGCTTTATTATGCAGTTCTCTTCCCCTGTTTTGGTACATATCATTTTCTGTTTGTCATGTTTAGGGCATCTTCATTTCCTCTGTTTCACAGAGGCAGAGATGATTACATTAAGTGTGGAAGTCTTCTCTCTTTACTTTTGGTCAGTAAACCATAGAATTATTTTCCATTATTCTTCATAAATTTTGGTGGGGTGGTCCTGGTTGAGCGTTAATGTAGCAAGACCCACATGGTAACAGAGAGCTACTACTACAAGCTTGGGAAGGCTAAACTTGTATTAATAAAATGACTTTATGTTGTCCTTGTGAGATGTATTAGCTACTTGCTGCATTACAGCATCTCTCCTTCCATAAAAATCCCCAGGAAAAGATGTAGGAGTTAGAAGGGTCTGGAAGATGTTTTCAATCCTGTTTAATCACTGCAAGTAAAGGGAAGGTATTAGAAATACCCCTGAGGCTAATCCTGACAAATCATCCTCATTCTGAAAGGTAGAACTGATATGTGAGACCGTGTTACATTCGAGTCTCCACCCGCAGGAGAACCTGAGGGAGTGTGAAGCCGCCAGCCTTACATGTAGACTTTGGGAACTTGATCATCCGGATGCCCAGTTTAAAGCTCTTAAAGTATTCAGGTATTGCAGTGGTGAGGATTATGTAGATAATTTACTGGCCAGAAGGTTAAATCCGCTTCTCAAGATGGGAATACCAAAGTAATAATCACTTCAAAGATGTCTATGACTTACCTTTCAGACACTCAGAGCTCTCCCTTACATCTGCCTTCCCATTCCCTTCTGCTCCAGGGCAGAGCCTCCCTTGCCGCCAGTAGTGCTTTCTCCTGTGGGACTGATGGTGAAGGGCTGATCTCCCATTTTCCTGAGCTAAAAGAACCATACAGATTTCCAGCTGAAAATCACATACTGCAGCAGGCACCATGCTGTACAGAACAGCTGCTCCCAGCTCTCTCCGCAGGTCCTCTCTCCTCAAAACGGCCACTGCTGCTCGGGTAGAAGTATTTTGGTTGGGTACAGTGGTATGTGAGGTGCATGTGTGGGGAGGGGGCTGCCTTCCCCAGAGACCCTCAGAGGTGTAGTAGAGGTGCTGCATCTGCCAATCCATTTTTTGGGGCGCTGGCTTGTTCTGCTCCACCCAGTGCCACACAGCAGATGGGAGCATCTGCCCTTGCTGCCGTAGCCATTGGAACGGTGGCTAAAGATGAGATTGCATATTCCAAAGTCACATGCGCTGCTCTAGAGGATAAATCAAGGTCTTGTTTGATTTGAAAACAGAAACAAAGCAAATATTTTCGTGCACTGAACTTTGGGAGAAGCATCCTGGGTTGGAACCCTGTTAGTCACACTGACTTGAAGACTTCAAAACTACATCGTGTTCCACAGACAGGTGCTGTCTTTGGAATCTCTGTAGGATTTCCAGATGGCTCTGCATCCAACACTGGCATTATGGAATAAAACTGTCCTTCCACTTGTACCAGTTTCTCAGGAGTGGCATTTGGCTTTTTCTGTGTAAAAGAAGAATTGTGAAGAATCTTTCCTGGACTCAGCTTTGAACTAATCCTTTATTTTTAGGGTTTTTTTTTTCTTCTTTTGTCAGAAATAAAGGTGTTAAGAGATTTTAATGCCCTTCACCTTCAGCCCTCAAAATTCAACCAGAAGTTTCAACGCAATTGCTGGGATGTGATTTCGATTTCCTCACTGAAAAATGGTGTGCGAAATAGTCCTTCACAAGGACACATTTTCCAGTTGAGGAAGCCCTAAAGAGTTTACTCCTCACCTCTCTTTTCTCTCCCCATCCTTCCTTCCACCTTGCCTAGGAGGACCTCACTACACCTTTTGCCTCCCCCTCTCCTTGTCTCTGCTTCCTCTGCACCCATATTTAAGACCTGCTTTGAATTTCCTACTTCCCTGAAAGTTCTTCCCCTTCCAGCTGCTTGCCTGATACCCTCTTCCATTCACCTTGTGAGGGATAAAACAAGGGATAAATCCCACTGCCTGTACAGTACGTGTGTGATAGCCCAACTGTGAGCCAGGAGGTCTGTTTCCCTTGGTCTTTTTCTGCCCTAGGTTGGATGGATCCATGTTTTGTGTCCTCCACTCAGGGTGCCATTTTGTGATTCCCAGTTTGTCAAGGAGAAAAACCCAAACACCTGCTTTTCATTTGTTTAAATATGTAAATGAGATGATTGTAAACCACTGGTAGTTAAGATGCTTGTGAACTTTATATGTTGTTTTCCCTCACTAATGTAACTGCAAGCTGGTAAGGTCTCACAGGAGAGACTTGTTATGGTGGTGTAAATTGGGGCTTGCTCCACTAACCTGGTGATCTACTGACACGAGTGGTTCCCGTGGAACTTTTTTTTTTTTAATTAAAAAAAATAAATCATGGAATAACTTCCCTAGAAAAGCCCTGAAAAACAAGACTGAACAATTGTGGTTTAGCTTTTGCTGTGCCTTCAGTGTGTAATTTGCTCCCTCTCTAGCCCTCGGTGCCTCTGTTTACATCTCTGGACCGTATATTGATGTTTGCCTAATGAAATGCTGCTCTGGAAGATTTATGGCTGTACATTAATAGAATAATTAAAGGTCTTGGAAAGTCTCAGATGAAATCTGTACCAGGTCAGGGGGAAAAAAGAGAGAGGGGAAATGAGAGATGGGAGGTGATGTGCCTGCACCTACGGCCTCTTCGCTGACCTGGCAGGTTGGGCTGGTGGGTGCGGGCATGGGAAGTGCATCCAGGGAGCCAGGGCTGTCAGCCCCGCGAGGAAGAGATGCCTGGGGAGTGTTTGTAGCCAGGGCTTTCAGCGCTGAGACAGCAGCCTCTGACCTTTCCTAACCCAGCCTGCTTGCGACTGGGCTGCATCGGGAAATGCAGGGGGCTTGGAAGGGAAGGAGATGCGAGGGGAGGGAGAGGTGGGAGGCAGAAGCGGAGCCGACACCCCCGGCGCGGGGAACAGAGCGCATCCAGCTCCGGCTTGTGCAGTGGGGGCGGGGGGCGGGGGGAAGAGCAGAGGGGAAAACCCACCCAAACCTAAAGGAGGGGAGAAGACCGGGGCAAACTTCGCGCGGCTGCTCCGGCCCCGCCGTCCGTGCGGAGCATCACCTGTGACGCGCGGGGCGGGCGCGCATCCTTTCCCCGCTGCCGGCGGGGACCCTGCGGGGAGCGCGCCGAGCCCGCGGGGGCGCGCCCGGCGCGGTGTGAGCGCGCGTGTGCGCGCAGGGGGCGCGGGCAGCGGAGCGGGCCCGCAGCGCGGGGGGCGGCTGCTCGCTTGGCTGACGGATGGATGGATGGATGGGAGACATCCCGCCATCCCATTTGTGCTCTCCTCACGCGTCTTGCCTCCCTGCCTTTTTCCTCCCCCCCCCCCCTTCTTCCTCCTTCAAAAAATCTCCCTGGGAATTTTGTATTTTGCAGGTTTTTTTTTTTTTTTCCTTCCTCTCTCTCCTTCCCGCTGAGGATACATTCTGCTTGCCAAGTTTGTAGTGACACCTCTCAGATTCCCCCGCTCCCGGTTTTTTTGGATCTATTACAGTGCCCGCTTGTATATAGACATACTGTGGTTTTTGCCTTTTTTTTTTTTTTTTTCCCCAAGAAAATTGGGATTCTTTGGGAAGCTAATGGATACTGAGGAGGACGATCCTAAAAATCTCCTTTCGAATCTGTAAATGAGGTGTACGAAGAAATTCTTAAATTCAGCCATCAATTTAGCTCCATGTTAAGCACCTCGAAGTATTTATGATTGCAGAGCAGGTGCAAGCAAGGATTAGGAATAAGGTAAGGGAGCTATTTCTGTCTTTGAGGCAGCAGCATTTGCTCAGGGTTATCAGCAGCAGCTTCTCTTTTCTCCTTTTTTTTTTTTTTTATCCATAGAATCTGAGCTGATGTATTTGCATTTGTGGTGCTGTTTTCCTGTTCTTCCGAGTCTTTTCTAATATGCTTGATTGCTTTCCATCACTAAAACACACATTCCTTCTCCCTGCCTGCTCTGGATTTAGGAGTTTCTTACTGTGCACATGTTTTGGCTGTTATTTAGTAACTGCTTAAAACCACCAATCCTCTGTTTAAAATTATTTCTTATATTGCACTTTCACCACCCAGCAAGATTCCTGAAAAAAAACCAACGAAAAACAACAAACCACCAAACCCATAGAAAACTGCAAAACAAAAGATTTTTTTTTTTTTTTTTAATTTACCTTTAAAAAGGAAGAGAAGTAGTTAAAATTCCTCCAGGGAAAACCTAGAGGGGAGGTGGGGAGATATAATAGTCATGTTCTTCCTCTAAAAGCAAATGAACTCCCCTCCCTCTTCCCTCCCCTTCACCAGCGGTTCCCCGGGGCTGAGCCTGATTTCTGTCTGATGGGGTGCAAGGAGGGAGCGATTCCTACTGGGTGACTTGGAAGGGAGGGAAGGATTCCCTGCTTCCTTTTGGGATGCTGCAGGCTGCTCTCCATCAGCACGCTTTACTAATTTTTGTTTTATCAGCTCCATTTAGGGATATAAATGGCACGAGCAAGGATATCAATTACCGGCTAACGGCGGCGATAGCCCGTGTTTTATGGGATTTAATGATTTCTCTTGTTTTGAAAAAGCTCTTGTGACGCTAACAATAAAGAACTCCATAAATCATCTAAATGAATTGTGTTCCAGCAAAGGCAATTTTTAGCCTTTCGCTGGATATCTCCTCGTCCTGATAATTAATTGCACTAACAGTTGTGAACATGTTTGTGCTAATAAAGGTGCCATTACTAAAAAGTGGCTTTCTTGATATGGGTCCCGTGTTTACTGAACTCCTACAGAGTGCCTTAGCTGTAGACAACTGCTGTCCTCTCCTCTGGAAATGCAGGAACAGATCAGATGATTGGGAACTGAGCGTAGTGCACGAACATACCTGTGTGGTGAAGTGACACATTCCCCAGCACTGGAAAGAGGGGAAACCCATTTAACAGGCTGCTTCAGTCACTTATGTTGAAAGCAGGAGGTAATCATCACTTAGGCCTTCTGATTACATGTTTTGATTAAAAGACAAGGAAATGAGGTTGTTTCCCTTTTCCTTTTTTTTTTTTTTTTTCAATCTTGATGATTCTATCATCAGCTTTTTAAATCCTCTAAGAAACAAGCAGGAGCTGGGGAGTTCAGTCCTTCAGCAGAATATAGCAGTGTTCCTGCAGTGCTGTGAGGAAAGCTCCTCTTTCATGTTATCCTTTTCTGTTGCTTTATTTCCACCTTCTGCTTTCATGATCACATTTTTTTTTTCATCTGTTATTTACAGTCAAGATGTACTGAAAAGGCTGGAATAAAATAATGCTGTTCTCCTTATGGAGGGAAACATGCCATGAGGAAAGGACTCAAGTTTGGCTGTTCTAGCAGAATTGTTAAGCCACAGGGCTTACATTTAATTGAGTTTTCTTTCCACCACCTTTAGCAGTCTTTAACATGATCTGCAGCTGGTGATGTAACACATATATACTTATGTATATCATCTGTGTGGCTCCCTACGTGTTCAGTGAGAGCCCATAAATCATTCACTGTGAAAAAACATCAATCAGAGATTGAACAGGTGCAGGTTCAGTTCACCATACGATGGGGGTCAACAGTTGCTGAGCATAATACCCTTATATAGATATGCTGAGTCTCTTAGAAATTGTTACCATGGCTTTCTATTTTTTATTTCATTTTTTTTTCAGTCTGGTAAGATTGAAATGCTTGTGGCTGCTGAGTAGGCATTTGAGCAAAGTTAATAGAACCAAATCTAAGAAGTTATTTCATGAAATGTATGTAGATTTTAGTGCTTTCTCTGAGCTCCTCTGAATGGAGTGTTTTATTAGCATGAAGTATTTCAGAGATGCTGAGTTCAATCCCACTCTACTTATTCAAGCAAAATTTCCATAGACTTCATGAATCTTTACATAAAGATGTATTCAATAAGAACTTCTGACTGTGCAATCAGGCAATTTAGATGGTAACCCTGATGCCAATATTTCTCATTTAAGGTTAATTTGTGAGTGTTAGAAAGTTGACTGTTTATGTCCATAAGCTGGAAAGGGTCAAAGAGTGTTTCCTGTTGTGTCATCAGTACAGCCCCTGTCATTCCCTCTTTGCCAAGGAACAGCTACTCAATGAGAACAGACTTGCATTTGAGCTTTTAAAATGTCTTTCCTCTGAGCATCAGGAACATTCAGAGAACTGAATTGGTGACTCACTAGAAGGGTTGCCTGTATCCCTTGTTACTGTTCATTATCGTTTATATCATCTGTGCATTAGAGCATAATCTAGTTCTGGAATGGACAGGTCATTGCTTGAATAAATTCTTTGTTTATTTTCTTGTTTGTTTTTCTATTTGAACATGCTTGTCCCCATGCACGGTAGTAATGATAATTCCTTAAGCAACAGTGAGTTGCAAGCAAATGCTCAAGTTCATAGGTCCACGCAGTGGTTTGTGACTGGGTGGAACCTGTTGCTGATCAAGGTGAATGGCAAATTAAATCTCCTACCATAACTTCTGGTACAGGTACAATGCACTTCCTATGTAGATCTTGTTGTTAAATTAGCTAGGGGAGGGTTTTTTTTCAGATGGCAAACAGTAATACAAGACTTTTGTACCTTAATCCACAGGATGGGAGTCTGTAATTTTGCAGTGGAAAACCAGAGAGAGTTTTCCACTTGTGTTCATGCAGTTACTAATAGTACTGTTTGATCACGCTTCAGATTTACTTGAAATCTCATACTGCTTTTCAGTAGTGAGCAGCTACCAAAATCCCAATTGTTTCTGGTGGAAAACACCTGAAGCAGGTGACTAATCTGAGATTGTGCAGTGGTTCAGTAGTTAAAGTAGGGGACCCATGGCCTTTGTTGCTCAATTCCAGGCTGTAGCCACTAGATGGGTATGAAACTTCTGCAAAAGATGCAAATGTTTCTGAGGAAGAAAAATGAATACTTAAAGAGACAAAACATTTTATATTGGTATTTGATATTGATATATGCTTCATTGAAAGAAACAGAAGTGTGGATAACAACATTTACCTTCTTTTGGTAGTGGTTTTTACAAGTTCCGTGAATATTATCATGCTCATTTAATGACGATGTTTATGCTGGGACATCACTTTGACCTCAGCCAAAGATGCCCAGGTGGTCACCTCTCCACTATGTGGAGCAGTGGGACACTCAGGGATCTGCCCACTGTCAGACCCCTTCAAGCCCTGTGTCCTGCTGGCTGTGTGATCCATACTGTGAGGTGCAACTCCATCTGAAAGAGCAGGAGCTGCAGAGCACCCAAGTGTGGTATGTGGCCGGATTCTGTTACTTGCATGCTCTTACAATCCCATCACAGTCAGCGGGACGAGCTCAGTAAAGTACACTGGAGGTGTGACCATTTCATATGGTATTTGTGTTCATTTAGAAATGCCAGAATTAATGGAACCTGCTTTCCCAAAGACTTATGTCCAGTAGATTGAAACTCTTTCCCAGCTGAAACACTGGTGAGAGCGTTTTTTCTCTTTCTCATGCCCAGTAATGTGTTGCAGTACTTTTTTTTTCCCCTTGGGAGGTTGACTGAAACATTCCGAGTCTTGCAGAGCTCCTCATACATGCTCTGTCACTTACTTTCAGCAAATTTGTATCTTCCTCAGATGGTTTGGACTGAATCAGCTTCTCAGTGCACAGGGCAAGAGCTAAGAGAGATTTCTCCTTGGCTGCATGTATTGGTGGTCCAGACTTTAAGTTGGAACATCTGTCTGTGGAAGTCCATGTGGAGGAGAGGAGTAATTGCCAGAAATCTGCTGTGTCTCCAAACAGTTAAGACAATGGTTTTGCATAAATAGGATTAAGGTTCCTCAAGAGACCAGTTTTAGTTATGGAAGCAACCAGATTGTTGTGATACCAGATGTGTAGCTGATTTCTGCAACTTTCTAGGAAACAGCAATACTTGTGCATGAGTCTTGTGGGCTGCAGAACTTTCCTGCAAAGTCAGGGAAAAAGAAATTATCTGAAGTATTTTTAGGTTTTTAAGTATGCATCTACCTCAAGGTTCACTTCCAAAATGAAATTTTGTAGTTTATTCAATGTGAAGACAAATCCCATCATGCCCTTTATTTTTTTTTCACCAGCAGAGAGAAAAACCCTGTGCTTAAGGAGGGGAACTGTGTTTTGGGGGAGGTCTTCAGATACGTTTTTTCTGTGTAGGAAAAGGCTGGACAGGTCACCTGCATAGTAGGAAGAGGAGGATGGGAAAGATGAAGGAACTGAACGTAGGGAGAATGAAGCTAGAAAGAAGACACGTATCAGAAAAGATGATATATTGAATTTTGTGATGACAAATTGCAGCTATATTGTTAATCAGCTTACTAACTTCATATACTGTGAGACTACTAACTTCATATCCTGTATAGAGGGGAGAAATGCTGCTATTTCATTTGCTTTTTCTCAAAAAATTCCAAATATAAAAGTGTAGATTGACTTTTAGCCTCTTTGGCATGTTTTAGCCTATGTAGAGACATGTGCTATTTGGCAAGTGAAGGTCTGAGCACAGATTGAACAAAATTGAACTATAAATGTTACTTTAAAGAACATTAAAGTTACATTAAAGAAAAAGAGATTTTCTGTTGTTTTGGAACATGTGCTGCAAGTAACATTTAAGAACAGAACTAACATTTAAGAACATTTTAGTAAATGCAAACCCTACTGATTTCATTGTTCTTTGTTCACATCCATCATTTTGTACTCTTGCAAGTCTTAATGTTTTTGCAGATTGTTGCTGAGGTCAAAGTTGACTCCTAAGTTTTTCTTTTTCAGTAAGTTTGTTGTAGTAATTAGGAGCAAGATCACAACCCAAACATAAATCTTGTAGCATGTGGAACCTTGGTGATGGAGAAGGCATGGAAAGAGTGGCCACAACTTTCCTTTCTGACTGTTTAGTGTCATTTTCCATTGCCTTCATCCTCATCCCCAGTTTTTCTTTGTATTTTTTTTAATCCTATTTTTCATTTTTTTCTCCTTTACCTTATCTAGTTCATCAGAAGGGCGCAGAGAGTCACTGCCACTAGCCAGGATACAATGAGGGAGGAGAGCCAGTGTGGTAGTTTTGATTTTGGTTTCCCATCCTCACTCCTCACCCAGTTGCTGAGGCTCTGATGCAGCAATTAGGCTGTGCCAGATTTTTGCAGCATACCCAAAGTCTAAGGCCTTTGCTGCTGCTTGTCCATAAGAAAGAAACACTGGGAGCACTTTCAGCCTCATTCCTTTGCTTGGCACTTACATGAAAATGTATTCTGGTACTCCATCTATTTTGTTTTCCCATCCATAAATTGAACTACTACCCTGAGATGCTGGGAGGATTAATGAATGCTTGGACAGCTCACTGCAGATGGAAAAAATACAGTGCTGCCTCTTCAAATCATTATGTATAACCCTGCATAGCTCAAAAGTTAGGAGAATTTGTATAAAGGCTCTGGCAGATGAAGCAAGAAAATATTAAACTTCCTATTAATGGGGGATCCATAGGTCTTTCTTCATCTGACATCTATTCTTGGTTCAGTGACCAGCAGTGCAATGAACAATCCTCTTCTCATGAGCCTTCCCCTTTGTAATGCCCTTTGAAAATGAGGAGTGTTTGACGTGGGGAAATCTTGTTGGCCCCTGGTGGATGTTGTTTAGCTTTTGTGAAACAGCAATATTTAATTCTTTTCAAGCATGTTTCTTCCAAAAAAACAAAGCATGACATAGTATCCCTATGTATATGGGTCCGACCATTCATAAAATGATTGTTTCTTTAGGAAAAGTAAAATATTTGTTATAAACATATATTATAAACATACTTGTGAAAGAAATCAACATTTGTGATGAGGAGTTAGAATCCAGTTAGATTTCTAATACTTCGTTAAAAAGTATTTAAAATTTATTTTTTTCCTTGAAAATAAACATATTTCTCTGAGAATTACAACTTTCTAGGTAGAAAATGGTATGCCTCGTTTTTGCACACTTTAAAAATAGCTTTGAATAACTAGGAATATGTAATGAAAATTGTGACACACCTTTCACTGTCATAGAGCTGTGATGAAAACATCCACGATGCCAACTATTACACCCCTTCCCCATATTTTGTATAAGGTCAGGTAACCTGTCAGAAATTCAGTTCTGCAGTACTACAGTGACTTAATTTCACAGAGAGTGAAAATTCTAGTAGAGCTAAAAAATATGTAAATGCCAAGACATGTAATTCTAAGCACAAAAAGTTGAGCTTGGTATTAGTGCAGCAAGTTACTTGACATTTGGCTGATATTGTACTTGAGCTGCAGTCTTACTTTAATTCAGAAAATATTTTATATTTCAAAAATTCAAGCTGATTCTTAACCAAAGCAGTGGGCTATGTGTAAATGCTACCAACAAGTCCTCTCTTATCTCTGGTTGTAAGATACCATGTGATGATCCCACAGTGAGTAGTGTGGTGTTTTCAGAGCTGTCTCTCTGAAGACAATTTCACTGCTTAACTAAACCTAGTTGTGAAAATAAACAATTTCACAGACTATCAAAGCCAGTCTTGCATAATGTCGAGTTTCAGTAATCAGATCCTAAACTGAAATACAGAGAGAAAGGCCTGTGAAAACTGGAGAGCCTCGTTGGTGTCAGCACCAGAGGGAGCCGCTTGCCCAGCTCTTGGCCATGTCAGAGCTCAAAGGAAGGAAAGAACCAACAAAAGGGGACAAAATGGCAAAGAAAAAAGATAACCTGATAAACATGTCCATGCATGAAAAATAGTATTTGAAAGTTGAAGCTATGTTTCTTGTGCGGATCTTTTTGCCAAATCTGTAATTTTTCTTGCATTGAATGCTCTGAATTTATTACATTCACATTCTAATCTAGCCTTTTCTTTTTCTAGTTGTTGTCTGTGGCTTACGAATAAGACGTCATAAAAATAAATTACGATTTTCAATGACAACTGTAACTTTGGATCTCTATTTATATAAATACAATATTTGCATATGTGGCCCTTACATTTGTATTCTTAGTTGGTGTAGTGTGATACCTGGTAGGAATACAGATCATGCTAATTATCTTTGCTCGACTAACATCCCCCTCTTCTTTTCTCTTAGTAATCCCCTACTTTATATGGCATTAATGTGTATTCTCTTAGAATACTGAGAACTGACATGTGTGCAATATAATGATTCTGGACTTCATTTGTGAAGTATAATTATTTAAGTATTTGCATGACACTGAAGATCATAGGTAGCAAAGTTCAGGGCTGAGCTGTGCAAAATGCTGTATTTAGCCACAGTAAAAAACCTCAGAGAAAACCCTCTCCCTTCCAAAACACCTCCCAGAAGCTGCTTCAAAGTGTTGTTAATCTCTGTGCTAGTACAAAGGAAGAGAGAAAGGAAATATTGCCCTTCAAATAAAAGATGACTTAAGCATTTGCTTAACTGTAAGTTATCTGGGGTCATGGAAGCAGCCTCTGGCAGAGTGAGAAATTGAACCTGAGCATCTGAAGTCCTTTTCCATCACCTTCTTTGTAAGGTGTTCCTTTTCTTATCCTTACCACAATAAAATGTGACCTCCGTATAGTGAAGATAATACTTTTAAAACTAGATTTGTGAGTTCTACTACCACTGTAGTAAAATTCTTATTTACAAGCATGCACACACAGACACATACACACATAAATCCTTTCCTTTGACAGGGGATTTGCTGATAAGGCAGTATAATAGTGCTAAAATCAATTCATGTGGAGGTTCAAAGTTATTAAGCTGTGGCAATTTAAGTGTATTCAGTCTGTCTGCTTAAGAGATTTCCAAGGGAGGTATCCACTCACAGAGTATGTATGTCTGCACATACGCACATGCAGTTTTAGAATGTATATATAAACATGTATTTGCAAATAGTTATTTCAAAATCAAAATGAGGAATTGAGTTTAGCTGAGGCTTTGTTGGAATTGAAGCAGCTGAGAAATTTCAGTATTTATGGTGTGGTCTGGCTTTCTTTTACTTGGTAAGAGAAAAGAAGAAAAGCCCAATTTATTTGCTGTTAGGGCCTGAGCGAATGGACATGCTTCCCAATTTCACATTTGGACTAAATCTACTAATAACATTCTCCTGCAGTTCAATATTTTAGAAGTTATACTGCCAGACATAAATTGCAGAGTAGGTTAGTTTTCAAGTTCCTTCTTTGAGAAGATACAGAACATAAGTTTTTTTTCAGCAATGCATTTCCCCTTTTTTTTTTACATCCTGAAATGTCTTCCCTATTTTAAGTCATTAGAAAATATGTGTAACTGATAATTCAGTTAGTTTGACTTGCAAATGAGGAATAGGGCAGCATAATAGTCTTATAGTAATGTGTCAATACAACTTGCCTTGATCCTGGATAACTTATCAGCCTTATGATCAGTAATGGAGGAACTAGAGATTTCATTACCCTTTCAAACTCACTGAATTTCAAGAGCTGAAGTTTTCCCACTTTGAAACAAAAGAAAGATGTAGTCTTTGACAGTCTTAAAAAAATAAAAGAAAAAAAAAATCATAACATGAAAACTGCAAATGTTGCCCTTACTTACTACTTAGGTCTTTCAAACATACTCTTTCACTCTGTTTGCAAGTTCAGATCCTAAAAGGTTGTCAGAAATGGACCAAACAACCCCAAACAATTGAAAGACACTCCTTTGTGTGTTTTTAATGTGATTGATTTCATGTTTTTGGTCTTTGATTCAGTCTTTACTTTTTTTTTTGTTTCGAAGACCAAACACAAATAAACACTTGGTTATGATTTAGCCGGTTGCCTGAAGGACATTTGGATTGGAAATTCCAATAAGAAGTCTCCAGTTTTGTGTCAGGTCAAGTACAGTGTTCTTAAAGCACCATTTGAAACTGTCATACACATTGCACTTTCTCAAAGGCTTTTGCAAATGTGTTTTCTAAGTGAGGCTATTTATCCAAGAACCTTCTCCCAGCCAAGCATTCAGAAAGCAGTAGCTGTTGTTTGCGTCTCAGAGGAAATTATTTATTACTAAGACAAAATGACTCTGCACTAGCACACTTCCCTGCGCAGGGTGATATATTAAAATCTGGAGGATTTTGGAAAAAATGAGGGCGAAGTAACTGGGCAGCAGAATGGTACTTGAAATCCAATCTGTGTAATTGTAAATTGGCACACCTTGGTGGAAATGCTCGATACTCTAACAGAGTCTGGTTTGTGGGTTGTCTGGGGGAAGATCTCTAAAGAGGTTATGACTTGTTCCTTGGTGGTTCACCCTAATCTGAATAGGACTGGGAATCATTTGTTATAGCTGCAGCCAAAACAAGGCAGAGTTATTAAGCTTATCTGAGGCTAAGCTTGAAGTCCATTGAAATCCATGGAAAATTTCCCATTGATGTCAGTGGTCTTTGGATCACTTTTCAGTAGTTCTGGCAGTGCTACATTTCCATTAAATAATGACCTAATGATGAAATACTCTGCATCTCTGTGGTGTTTCTGTGAAGAAATTTGTTCATTGCTTCCCTTTAAAAAGATATCAAGGAAAATTATATGCTCTGTTATTCATCTAGATCTGGAAGGAACCTTCTGATCAACAACACAGTTGCAAAGCTCACACAAACTGTTGTCAAAGGGCAAAGTGGACAGGCTTTGTCCTGAGATATGAATGAATACAGGTGACCACGTGATAGCTGAAGCATTTAGATTAAACAAAAGAAATATCTGGAATTTGCCACACGCACAGAGGGGTCATCAAATCAAAATTTCAGGTTAGATTTTCTTTCCTTTTTTTTTTTTTTCTTTAAGGCTGGATGATTTTATGACCATTTAATAATATTTGTAGCTCCAGTATGCAAACCAAGATAAGAATAATCAAATCTCATGCTTCAGGGCATAAGCTAATCACCTGCTGGGTTTGGCATAATTGGTTTAGTGCATTATACTAGGAAGGGAGGTTCACTTTCTCTGAAACTTAGCCACCCTCAGTGAAAGCATTTAAAAGGCCAGAGTTTCCTGATCCCCTTTGACAGCTCTTTTGTCCATACAATGATGTGTAACTAGGGCCAGTGAACATTAGTGTTAGAACCTCGTTTTTTGATTTCCTGATTTAAAGCTGTTAGTGTGAGTTGCTGCACTTTATGTCGCAGAGACTACGTATGCGTTTAAGGATTCCTTGATGTTTTTTACTGGTGGAAAAGATGCCAAATGATGTAAGAAACAGACTTGGTGATAAATTGCTGAATAGCGTGTGCAGACACAGACACACATATATTAATTCACGTGTTAAATTACAAAGTAATCAATTTATCTATCTGCCCTGGTATCTGGACATAGATAATTGGTGTGCTACTTATGAATAACTCGGAAATGTTTACAATGCTTTGCAGGCCCCAAATTAGACAAGTAATAAGTTATAATAGCTATTTGATTAACTCCTTGGCAGTAGAAGTTGGATTTACCTGATATGGGCCTGTTTCTGGCAGTGGATTCACCAGAAACCACCTGCTCGAGAGGATTAATTCTGTAATTGAATCTCTGCTGATGTTAGTGAATGTGTTTTGTTTCCTTAGCCCAGTTTGTCGTGGATTCTGGCATGTGGGTATGGAGCAGGAGAGCGTAAACATTTTTCCCTTCCAATCCTTTCAATGAAAGCTGACCATGTCTGCAGCCTGTGCTCTCTAGTGAACAAAGTTAAGACTAGTGTCTTGTTAAAGAGTAGAGTCCCATGCCCTTCAGCAAAATCAGATATAAACCAACAGGCAATGAGATACCCTAACCAGAGTCCTCTGGGATGCTCAAAAAACCCTTAACTGGTAAGATTCAATTCCATTGATTTTAGAGTAATTTCTGTTGAACTCTATTTGCTTTTTATTGTTGAATTAGATTTGGGGTTTCCCAGACAATGCAATGTGTTCTTTGAAGGCAGTTTGCCCTGCAGCTCCACCAGTACATTGGATGACAAACTAGGTTGGTTTATGCTCTAACACTTTGATAGGTGGCAGCTTTAGCTGGACTTTCTCTTCTAGGAATTTGCTATGAGCACCAACCATGTTTTTACCAATAGAAATGAGTTTCAGCTAAAAATCTGAGGCTGCAGTTTTCTCCTGGTTTTCAGGATTAAGAGTATGGGAGTAAAATTTGATGTGTTCATATCGTTTACCCTAAAGATCAGGAGAGAGGAACGGGTGATACAGGAGTTCTGAGCCTCCTGAAAGCCTGATGCAGGGCAGTTTCCTTGAAAGCCTCAGGCAGCCCCGCACCATAACATATCACTCAACGTGTTCTGGAGCAAATGGTAGATCTGGAGCCTCCTTAGTGCCTCAGCTGAACCTGCAGTAAATCGATACCTGTCACTGGAAATGCGTTTGAGCTCAAACAACCACGGGACTAAGGTTAAAACTTCTGTTGCAGGTTTTCTTCCTTTTGCATACAAGTCAGGATGCTGGCTGATACAGGAATAAGGAAGAAAATATTACTTATTAAGAAAACAGCAACAAAAACGCAAGCAAGTTCATGATTTATGTGAAGTCCTTGGATGCAGGCCTGTAGAAAAACCTCTAACACTGATGAAATATATGCAGAAGGATTTTTTTTTTCCAGATGAACACTTTTAATAAAACATTTTCATAATTTCCGCACAGTGGTAATCATTTTATTGCTTTTCTTTATCTGTACCTATTACTGTTCATGGAGTGGCTGCTCAGTTCTGATAACCTAGTGGAAATGCATTCCAAGTGTAACTCAACATTTGCAGAATTTCTTAAAATTCTCTGAATTTCCACTTCAAAGTACACGGGCACAGTCTACTATGGCTGTTAATAGACATTTTTAGGTTTAGTATTTTGATCTGGAAAGAGTTATTTCATTTCCTGATGATTTATATGTTTCTTTTAGAAAAGAATTTAGGGGTTTCAAAGTTATCAGTCCATAATTAAGATCTTACAATTAGCCCATCACTGTAGTAGCACAGTATTGGCCTATGGGATTACAGAGAGAAAAGCACTGGATAAAATAATCAGCCTTGCAGAGCCAGACCCAACTGCACAAGCACGATTTTTGCTCAGCATTTCAGTATGAGAAGTTGTTAGCAGATTACACACAAATAACTCTTGAAAGGGAAACCGACCCAGGACAGGAATGTGTTTATCTGTAGTCGTGCTTGCACTGGTTCTTATCCACATTTTGTCTTTATTCAGTCAACCAGTCCTTTAAACAAGGCCTTTAGTTTCAAAACCGAGGCTTGGTTTGTACCCTCTCGAGGTGCAGCAGTCACAAAAGAAGGCATCTGAAATGTGTGGAAGTGATAAACATGATTCCCACTGGTCACCACTGATATATTCAGTTGTGCCCTGGACCCTGTCTTGTGTTGAAATGAATTCATTGTGTACATTTTCAGAAGTGAAATAGTTTAAAAGTAAATCTAAATTATAAAAATAAGCTTCCACTTGAGCCTGCAGCAGGATGTTAATGATGGAAACAGTAGTTTCTTTCCTGTAAGCCTCAGAATAAAGTGTTTTCTTGAGCTGGCTGTTCTCAGAATATCTTTTTATAAAGCCTTTTGGTCTCTGCTCAAGAGCTCTCTGTTGCCTTAGAGATACTCTTGTATATTGTGTACATGAAATAAACCCAAAGAACTGCCCAGGGATTCTGCCCCAGTCCGTAAAAAACCACTCATATCCCACCACAAATGGCTCCAGCTCCTGAAGGTTTGCCAGGATGATTTTGACAGGCTACATTGTAGATAAATGGAGGCATTTATTGTATACTTTGGAGAAATTAAGGAATTAAATGCTTACTGTGATCCAAAGGTGAATTGATAGAGATTTGTGGTCTACAGATTCCCCCCGCCCCCACCACCCCCCATGTAACATTTGCTTTGATTGGGTGGTAGAAATTATTTTGTACTTTTCTGTATTTTGTTACCTTGGATATAAATTTTTCATACTTCATGCAGCCATAGAAATACCCCAAGAATAAAGACATAATCTATATATGCTACTGCCACGATAACGGAAATAATTTGTCATTTTTCTTAATTTTGTTTGTTTCCACTAGAACTGCTTTTAAGAAAAAAAAAAAACACCCCTGTAGTTTGTGAATAAAACCCTGCTACATCCTCTGTCTGTGCAGCTTCACTGACTCTAATGGCACTGCACAAATGCACATAAAAGCCACATGGTTATCACACTTATTGTAGCAGTACTCTGGTGCTTTTTCAGACTACCAGACATGATTGTGTATCTTTATTGTCGTGATTTGAGGATCGAAGCTCCCATTAATATCCCCTTTTCACCCTTAACACCTGACAGAGCTCCACAGCAGAGCACAGATGTTCTTACATTCACATTTTTTTAGGTGTGAAAAGTAAGTTGCAGGGAGACAGAGAGTCCCAGAGAGGATGTTATCTGGTGTCCCAAAGAACATACAGGGATGCCTTAAATATGGCATTAACTCTTCAACCCACGCTCAGTTCAAGTCAGCTTCAGTCCAAACTGTGCCTTTTCAATAAATTAAAAGTGAAGTTGTGAAAAATACACATTTAAGGTTTTGGCTTTGGCAGGAAAGCCTTGCATTCGCACAGAGTTCCTCCATACAGTATGAGCAGCAGAAATTTGCTAGAAAGAGGAGTATAAATATTCTTTCCTCCTTGAAATTTTTTTCTTTAGGGTTCTCACAAGAGATAATGATTTGTGTAAGATTTCTATGACCATATTACTAATAATTTAAGAATCTCAAACATTTATTAAAAATCTTCCATTGATCAAATATGGAATAAAGCTTTTTTTTATCAGCTATGAAAATGGTTTTAAGTCTTCCAATGAAATTACCATAGGGCGTTATTCTGCCAGGCACCAAATATCCCCAGTCCTTGTATTTCCAGTAAATAAAGGGATTTTTACTATTTTATTTACTATTTTATGGAAGGCCCTGTTTAGTTTTGTAAGAAACTATTTCTGATGTATATAGGATTCATTGCTTATAAATATTTAAGGACTGTTTCATGATAAGCACGTGATTCAATGAAAGCACAAAGCTTTTGGCACATAATTAGTCAAGTTATAATCCAGGTTAGAGAAGTGGTACATAAGAATCTAAGTATTGAACAGACAAAGCCAATCTGATTCTAATGTAAGCAGCTGCTGTAGTTCTTCCAGGAGGAGTCTGTTCTTTGTTTCTCTCTGGTCTTGCATGTTTTTCTGGCTCTTTTATTCTTTTGAGTAAACAGAGTATATGAGAATCTGATTCTCCAAGTGCACATGTATAATTTAATTCTTACAAGAAATTTCCCTCTTCCTGGCACAAAGTTAAATGTATGCATGTATGCAGAATCAAAGCTTTTGATTACAATCAGAAAGTGTAAGTAGGAGTTGGGATCTAAAATGAGTTTTAATCTACCCTTTTTATTTGACCTCACATTTATTTTTAAGCACAGAAACATTTTATACTTCAGGCAGGCTTGCACTGGAGATATCCAGCTCCTCCATTATTTCTGACTGGCTTCATTACAGAAACTGCAGAGAATCTGTTGTTTTGTTTGTATGTATGTGTTGCTAATTAACTCTAAAAAAACAGCTATAAATTGGAATAAAAATAGTGATATATAAATGCACAAGCTTTGCATCCCACATACAACACTACATACATTCTTTGTTGATTTCTGAAGGGAACTAGGCCTCTAGCCCTTTTCACACTCCGCTGTGGAACTAACATGTCAGAGGTTTATTCAGTGCACTGTGCTTGTTCAAACAGCCCATTAATTCAGTGCTGGTTGCATTGGAATCTCTCATCCTAGATAAGTGGTAATAGCTATTAAAAGTGTTGTTGGGCCTAAGAAACACTTTTCCAAAGAGAAAAACACACGAATCTGTCTATCCCCTCACGTGAAGCTCTCCCTCTTGGAGTGATTCTACGAGCCAACTCTGTTGAGCCACCAACTATTCCTCTGCTTCAAAGTGAATTTCTAGACTGATGAATCTGTGCTAGTAACCTGTAAAGATATGGAGTTTGTCCCTACAGAGATGTGATTTTAATCTGTCATCGAGAAGATATTTGTAGCCACCTTTTGTGCAGTAGGTTATTGATAGTGCTTCTTCCTTTATGCTTAGGATCCGAAGTAAGTGAGACAAACTACAGAATTTCAGTGGACCGGCTCAGATCTCTCTGAGATGGCAAATAAACTGCACAGTGGGTGGTGTTTTCATGTACTTTGCAAATGCTACAGAGAAAAATAAATCACCACAGATACTGAGATATGTGCAGTTTTCAGTCTGAAACAGGGACATGCTCCCAAAACTGCCGTAAAGAGCTGTCCTTTGTGTTTGAAGATGTCAGGTTCCTGGAAACTTGTGTGAGCTGTGGTTGTCTGACATCAGTTACATTATGGCTGCTTCCAGACTTATCATATTTGGATTGTGTGATTGAAGCTTTAACACAGCATGCTCTGTAAAAAATGACAGTACCTTGGGCAGAACATGACAGATTTTAGCAAACAGATTAAAGGAAAGTTGAAGTGGTGATATTTCTGCTCTTTTCGATTATTTTTGTGTGTGTGGTCTCATACTGTCGCAACACATATGGAAATATGTTGCATATCATAATCTCAAGTGCAGAAATGAAAAGCAAGGAAATGAGTGGAGATGATTCTTTTCATCAAATAGAAATCACTGAAAGATCTGCTGTGGGCCATGGTCTAATCACTTTGTACTCTACCCAATCAATAGTGTTGAACAGGGATGTAAATTTTGATTCAGTTTAAAAAGCATTAGTTTTACAAGCTGGCTGAAAAAAACGCAAACATCCAGCGTACTTGGCTTGATAAACTAAATTTCCCACTGAATGTCTTGTTGCTGTGTTTTTCAGACTTATCCATATAAACAGAAGAAATTTGTAGTTACAGAGTTTATACCTCTAAGTCTGGGTAGTCTAAGTGCTTAATATTTCAGGTGGGACTTGGAGGCAAACTTGCAGTCAGGGCTGGCTGTATGGACACTGTGTGTATCTTCTGGCACTGCAATATTTCTCTCCCTTACCCACCCAGTAAGAGCTGTGCAAAGCATCTGGTGCAGTGTTTGTTGGAGACCTACTGCATTGGTCCACCACAGGAAGATAAATCAAGATCAGTATATTTACTGTACTTTTCACTGGAAGAGCATTTTGATTTTAACATCTTTGCCATCCAGGAATTGAAACCCCCCTAGAAACCTAGTTCCTTTAGTCATGGATTCATCAGAGGAGAAAGAGGAAAGCTAATGATGGGGAGGCGATGCTGTTGCCCACACAGTGATATCCAGGACCACCTGAGGTGCCCCAGGATGTCCAAGACATTCTCAGCGTGCTGGTAGGAGTGATGAAGAGTCTATGGAGGGCCACCCACGTCTGGAGTGGGAGCTGAGGGCTGGCTGGGCTGGCCCACAGCAGCTAATACAGCACTACACACCTCTGCCTGGGCAATGCAGTCCTCTTCTGTTCCCACTGCTTTTGCCAGGGAAGAACTCTAATCTATACCACAAACAGGCGTAAAATGTCTTCGCAATTTCTATTTCAGAAAATAATTTTGTGCAGATTATTTGCACTGGTGCTAGGAGCCATTGTGAGGGTTAAGTCTCTTGTGCAGATACAACACAAATTTCATCCCGTTGCTGTACACAGCCAAGAGCGAGGCAGTGGAATTTAATATCAGGTCACCAAAAAACAATGTCTCTACAATGTCAAGGCTGCAAACAGAGAAGCCATCCACTTACAAGTTGTGGTTGAAACATGGCTATCACTATAGTGGAAAATGGTCAGGCATAAATCAGATCATTTAGTCATATCCCCAAGCACTTATTAATGTTAACACTATCATTCATTATTTACCTTTTCTGTATTTAATCTCTGACCTAGTGGTAAAGTGCTCTATAATCAGGAAGTAGTTTTTACCCATCTAATCCCAGCTGGTATTTCTGAATCTACTTATACTCAATTTATAATATATAGGTAATATTTTTTACTCATTAAGAGCATAATTCTAAAAATGTGTTATAATTGTTAATGGCCAATTAAAGCAGATTAGGATTTTTCAAACTGAAATGTATTAAAATTATTTCTTAGTATGAATATTAGATAAATTTTATCATTTCAGTTAATGCTTAATTCCTCTCACTACCTGATGATATTCATTTAGAGAATTTCCACTGCCACCCCCCAAAAAAACGCTAAAGAAATAAAAGTTAACTTCACCAGGTTAAGTAATTTACAAGAAATTAATAAAGTGTTTTGGGTGACACGTACTTTTGATAGCTCTGTTTTAGCAATTTTCCTTAACTGAACAAATGTTTTTCACTACTCCTGTGTAGAGGTTTGAGGTATGATGGATAACACAAGAATAATTAGGCCAGACGATGCTGTAAATCCCAACTGGAACAATGCATCTCTCCCATTAGTTGTTTCTCCTGCAAAGGGCAGTGCACAATGATGGAGCAGAGCCATTCATTTTAGATACATTCCATTTGCAAGTAATCTTTCATGTGAAAGGAAAACAAGATGTATGATAGTTTACATGTCAATTAAACCACGTTAGGAATGAAAGAGCAGTTTCAGAAGCCTGAAAACGAAGTTTTTCAGATGAAGAATTAGCTCTTGGCTAGAGACTAATACCTGTGCAAAAATCAACAGTGGCCTCATTACGAACCTACCTTCCTTGGATTCTGGCATTTAACAATGAAAATGAATGGGAAGGACTTGTCTTGTAATTAGTGTGGGCTGGGACATCTGAACTGTCCCAGCAAGAGCATCTGAACTTTCCCAGTGCAATGAAAGAAAACTTCAAAGAAGTCATTATTCTTTCAGTTCAGTTGGCGGATTGGCTGATTGGGTTGGGTTTTTTTGAAGGATTAGCTCCCTGCTGGGGCAAATAAGTACTGAAATGCTGGAAATGCTGATTTCCAGAAAGGCTGTTCAGAATGAAAGCTGCTTTTCCTTTCTATTAATCTTATTTCCATGTGTCACTAGAATGTAGAAGGTGGGGAAATCGGGGAGGAATCTGCATTATGATAGGAGTGCACTTTGACCTCCTTGTGATATTGTCTCTTTTGTTGGACTGTGAAGTTTTTCATGCTGGAATGTCAATCAGCTGTTTCAGATTCACAGGCCTTTAAAATAATTGAAGTGAATGAAAATACACCGATTAGGATGATATTATGGAATTGGAGGATATATTCACAAGTAGAAAGTTCTTTACTTTTATCTGCTGTTTCAAGTCTCTTGAATGCCACTATTCTACTCTTCCTGTCCAAAGAAGTAATTTTCTATAAGCTTCACTAGGTTTTTGCCTTTAGTCACAAGGACATGCATGCTGCATTTTTCCAGTGCTGGTGCCATGCCAATAAACTAATAACGCAGTGTTCTTCTTAATGAGGTGGCAGGTTTCCTACCTCTGAAAATTAAGAATGTCAGTCTGCAGCAATTTGGCATGAGGTAGCTCTGCTCATATCACTCTCTTCCAGTAGCACTGAGAACAAAGTGTGGTTATTATCCATAAGCCCAGATCGAAGTTCTATATGTAATATATCTCCAGCTCATCCCCTAATCAGCAGTCTACCTATAGAGGTGAGAAAGGCCTTCCCATAAGTATTTCTACTCAATATCACACAACTGGCAGACAGGAATGGGAAGGACTAGACAAGAAATAAAATGTTAATCACCTCCCCACCTCAGCTTGTAGATGTTTGATTAATATACATTTTATTGTGTAAGCAAAATGAAAGAGATCAACGTATGAATGTGAAAAATGAAATCAACCTTTACTTAGAGGAATTACTTGCACTTCTGGACTAACAAGAGCCAGAAAAAGCAGGAATCTGCAAAATGCAGCCTAACTGTGCCAATAATTTTACATGGAGCGGGAGTGCTCTCTCTGACAAAACACCCCTTGAGTAAGGACTGCAAATGCTGTGGCAAGTGAAAAAACACAAACTTATTATTTTAAAAAATACATGTGGTCAGAGAAGTGACTGCAAGAAATGACGGTAGATCTATGTCATGTGTGTTTACAGTCTTTCTGCTGACTCCTGTGGAAAAATAAGTACATTCTATTCTTTACACCAGGTATCACTGCAGAGCAAACACATCTCTGGGAAGGAATGGGCTGATTTCTGACCTGGCTGTATTAATTAAGTCCCAAATGTAGTCTCTTTATTATAGATAATGACGCATGGACCATGAACACCTCAACTTGATGTTCAGATCTCAGGCAGAATTTTAGTGGTAGAAATGAGAAAACCTTGTAAGCCAAGTAAATCTCATAAGGACTCACAACAATGAACATTGAACTCACTGACACCACCTATAGACTCATTTTTCATCATATAATTGCATTTTAACACAAATTTCTTTTGGTCCTTGTCCTTGAAGTCCTCTTTGTTCATCTGTAAACCAGGTTCTCTTTGGTCCATGCGTAGACCAGCTCAGCACAATAAAGACAGTAATTCTTCTGCAGCCAGTTCCTTTCTAACATATCCTTACCTTCCTAAGTACTAACAGATAGGAGAGGAACTTCCTGCTCAATAACTATGTGTCTTTTTTCTTGCATATTTTTCTTTTCCTTCTTCCTCCTGTGCTTACACCTCCTTTTTTTTTTTCCTGGCTGTTCAAAGAATTCCAAGTTGAGAACATGCTTTTAGGACATGGGACTATTTCTGAGGACACTAGGAAATTACTTTGAGATTAAAAATGTGCATTTACACTTTTCTCCTCTGATAAGGTTTAACTTCAAAGCAATTTCCTGTCCTGTTAAGGGCTGCTTTAATTTTAACAGATGGCACCGTTTTTCATCATTGAAATCATAAACCCTTATGTAATTTACTTACATATAATTTGTATTTATTCCTTTCAGGTTCTTAATTTTTTGAATGCAATATCTCTCAGTGGATTCTGCCATGTAGCTCTGTACTGTGCCAAATACTCAGCATTGATTTTCATATTGACTTATATCAATTGTGCCATTAGTGTAAAATGGATGGGAAACACATCGAATATATCATTCTGAATGTTTTCATTCTTCAATCTGATACTAATAATTCAGAATGTATTTAACAAAGAATAGACATTTAAATCTCTGCCAGGAATTGAAAATATATTTACCACAGGCTCTTTTGACTATACTGGTTATGTGTTGGCTTATCCAGTGTAATTTCTCCTTTCTGTCCCTCTGCCATGTGTATTCCCTCCTTTTAGTCCGTCCAAAGCACTGCTACAAGAGTCTCCTACTCAACCCCAAAATCACTCAAGGTCCCAGCTGATGTACTTGAATAATCTAAAATGATTCCTACTGTCTCTTGTTCTACCAAATACCTTCTGCTCTAGAAAAAAAGCCATGCTTCTCACAGCAAAGTTATTCTACACTGATGCAGGAAGTCTAGAGTTTGCAGCCCTCCTGTGAGGCAGATGGGAAATTTTGTGACAATTTCAGTTACACTTAAAATGGCAGTTTTGGATTAATTCAATATGAT
>JAYRBT010000010.1:5045158-5141363 GCA_036023395.1 Myiotriccus ornatus
TATAAAAATTATAAACACCTGGGTGCAGCTCCCAAAACTTCTGCACATGTAAGTCTACCTCATGTACTCAATTAAAACCATTAGTTACCATGCTTTCTTTTTTTTTTTTCTTTTGTAAATCCAAACAGATACATATGACTTACACACAGCCATTACACGTCTCTGAGGTGTTTTTCCTCCAAGACATAGAGCAGCTTTATAATTAATTATAACCAGATCACTTAGTATGAACTGTGTTGACACTGTTGCCTTTGACAGCTTTGTGCTATTTGTTGTAGATGGGGACTTAATCCCTGGAATCTTATTTTTTTTTTTTTTTTAAGGAGAAGTCCTACATAGTTTCTTGCTGTACAATAAGCATTTTAGTATCTCCAAGCAGTTTTATTATCCCACTGTGTTTTCAGTACAGAGCCATGACCCTGTACTGGGATAGAAGCCAAAGGATGAACAGCATGAGATATTATAATTTAGTTTATTTGAGACCTTTTTTACAATATAATAATTTATGATAGCTAAGCTTTCCTTTGGGGAAAACACGTAAGAAACAATTTTATCTTAAACTTACTTACAAAAATATCGTTTTGAACAAACAATTTCTTCTTAAGAGGTATGTTTGTAGAGAGCATAGCTAATTAATCTAAATATCCTTGGGTTTGTGGCATTTATGTATAAATGAAGTTGTGTATCTCATAGCAGGGATGGTGTCTGTTGAGTGTTTTGTTTAGAGAAATGTTGGAGTCAGCACTGTTCTCTGACACGGTGTCTCAGAGCATCCGCAATATTCAGATACCGAGAACCTATTTGGCTGAATCTAATTGATTCACACATTCCTCTCTGAAATTGTTTAATATCTCATGTTCACAAAGATAGCAACTTTTACAGATCATTTCATTTAAAATGTAGGATTCTGGTTTGTACTTGATAAGCCACAATGCTGGGAAGCGCTGCATTTTCATGAATAACAGCTCACATACCTGAAACAGTTTTTCAAACAGCTTTTTTTTTTTTTTTTTAATTATTACAAGCTTAATTGGAGCAATCTAATGCATGTGCACACCATGAAAGTTATGTTTGTGGAATTCAGTTATCAAAGGGCAGCTTTTAATTCGTTTTAAACCAGAACTCTACCTTGCTGACGGGTTGCAAATCGTTGTCTGCTACACTTACAGATTATTCCAGCTTTTCTGTGCTTTAAATAGAAACTAAAGTGAAGCTTGAAACAATTCATCTAACTTCAGCATGCACTGGATTCTCTGTGCCATACTACTTCTAAATAAAGGTACACATTCCAGGTCTGTTCTCAACTGAGATTCATGATTTCTTTCTTTAAACAGAAGTATTAGGCAATTGTAATTGTTAAGAAATGGCCTTAGCCATACATGTCTTATTTGAATAACCAGCTCTATTAACTTGTGATTTCTCAATTTGGACATTTGATGTATTTTAGTTGATTTGACATGATTTTTACAATCCTGTTGGTCCTTCAGAAGGCTATTTATATAGTATTTGTATTAAATAAATATCCTTCAAAAGTCCAGTAGATAACATTCTGACCTGTTGCAATCTTCTTGAAATGCAGTGCTGTCATATTTGAATGACTCTGCTATGAGATTTCTGGCAAGTGCTGTTTCCTGGCTGAAATAACCAGCTCGGTGTAGGTTTCGGCCACACACCTTTTTCTGGAAGTGTTCAGATGACCATCTGATTCCAGCTCCACTCTTATCATCTGTTATCATCTGCAGCAAAGGAGATTGGTATTCTCTTAAAAAAATAAAAAAAAAGAAAAAAAAATCCCATAGCAGTGCTTGCACAATACATTTTTCAGAGGGAGCATTTATTAGGCTGTTCTACCAAATTATTCTTATTAAATGTTAACTTAAGTTATTTTTGAACTTCAGAGATCTATGTTGCGTGTTCCATGGCATAAATCTATTATCTGTCTGTAGGAAGGTAATGAGAAAGAGATGGTAAAAGTAAGATTTGCTATTCACATAATTATATCATTATATTATGAGCATTTATATCCTTGGAGTCTGATGTACCGTGGGGAAGATTTCTCGTTTTCTGTAGATGGGCAGACTGTGGGGGTGGAAAAGTAAAGAAAACCATTTAAAAATTGACACAGCTTGCCAAAAAGGTAGATGGATTAGTCTCAGAGGAACACAAGAAATAACAAAACTGAAAGAGGTCACTGAATAGAAAGCTGATATGCAACTTGTCTGCTTTTTATTCCTTGTAAGGCCAGATGTGTCTGTATGGTGCCTTAGCATTTGTTATGTTGGTGAGCTATGCATGTCACAAAAATCTTAATAGAAAAGTTGAGTTGCCTTGCAGCGCTTGAGAACTGGCTTCCTGACATCCTCCTGTCTTTCTGGGGTGCCCAAATAAGCAAAGATTTCATATGGAAATATTTTAAGTTTCTGAAGTAAGGATACTTCACACTGTCAGGGCCCTGAGATGTATATAGATATCTGTGCGTGGGTACTCCAGCTTATGCTGGTGCTGTGTAGCCTCCTGCTACCTTCCTCCACAGAAAAAAAAAGAAGCACAATCACAAGCATGAAAAAGCAAAATTTGCCAGTTTTACTGTATGTCTTGCTTATTGCAGTAGTGCTTCGAAATCAGCTGAGATCCTTCAGACTGGAAACATTGTGAACTCAAAGCAGCCGACACTTCCTGAGCTGAAGTTTGCTATTAATGCAGATAAAGAAGCCAAATGTGGGGACTGTTCCTTTTCCTTCAGCTGAGTTTTGAACACGAGTTTATGGGGCTTATCCTCAGCTGCTCTATTCTGTTATTACTGCGATGATGTGAATGAAATGATGGCAATTTTTATCGGTGCCAGTGTGCCCACATATTTACTGGAAGTTTCTTTTCTTTAGTAAAAGTACAGCTGAAAGAAAATTTCAGCTACAGTAGTACAACTTATCCACATATTGGAAATGGAGCATATTAATTGGATATGTATGAAATGAAAATTGCCTTGCAGAGAAACAGAAATAAAACCTACTATTTCCCAAGTATTAATTTCATCTGTTATTTTATTTCATCTGTAGTGATAACCAGGGACATCTTTTTTGCATTTAAAAAGCCAGAAACACTCTTTGGTGTTTCCAAGTGAAAACATGCCTATCTTTTAATGTGGGTTGTTAAACTGAGACCTGAATGGCCTATTTATTTGCTGCTTTGTTTGAGTGGAGACTGGATCTAATCTGTATGTACACCGAGGGCTCTCCCTCCCTCAATTTCCCTGAAAAACCCCAATTAAATTTTTGACATAATAGGATTAAGGCATTATATTGCATATGACATGACATTTGTGTGCAGAATTATTGGATTTTATATTCTCACTGATATTTTACTTGAATATAGAGATAAAAAAGATGACCTAATTCATCTTGTATATCTCTTTCAGGACCATCCCTCTGCTTTTCCCAGTTTCATTTTAAGTCTGCCATTTCCTTGGAAGATTATTTCCCAGCATATTAGACTTGACTGTTAGGTAGATTTTTTTTTTCCTGATACACAGTTTTCTTATATCTTTGAAATACAGAAGGCAGCAATTTTTTAATCTATTTTTGACCACATGAAACACAGTAAAAGTTGTAGTGAGGCACAAAATTCTACCAAAAAAATCAAACAGAACTGGAAAAGAAATATATTTAGAGAAAATTTGGAGAGAATATATTAATTAGCTTTGATTTTAGGGTAAATGAGTACTAAGTAGTTGGGGAAATTGTTGTGTTCTAGAGCTCAGTTTTTCTGTATCTTCTTCCCATTTCTCTTGCCAGTTTGTCTCCTGTACTGTGTTAGGGAACCTAAGGGCCAACTTAATTTGGAAAATTTGCTAATTTTGAAATTATTTTAGCCTCATATCTATGTGTACAGAGTATCACTGGGGCAGTAAAAATGCTATGGATTTTGGGCTAGCACGCCAGGGCTGCTTGTCTTTAACCAGCCAGGATGTATATGTGCTAAGCCAACATGCCAATACTCAATTCTCCTCTGATGAATGAAGAGGACAGAACAAAAATCTGTTGATTAAACATGCTGGCTGTAAGACGGGATTGCAGATGCACAGATGAAGTGATTACATGAAGTATTTATATGGCTTGGTGATAGAGATGTTTTTTCCCCTTCCAAGTACAAGTGTGTGGCCGATGCTTTCCCCTTCCAGACCTGCAGGATTCCTCCCCTGCACAGATCCAAACATGAGCTGCTTTAGGATGGCACGGGGTGGCCTCACCCCCAGCCTTAGCCAGGGCTCCAAAGGCTTGGCACGAACGTCCTGGGCAGATTTGTTGTGCTGTTTGCATTTTGGAAGGGACCGATGTCGAAGGAGTCAGTTTGGCCAATGGCTCAGGAAGAAGAGAGGTCCAAAAGACATCCCAGTTTAGGAGCAGCGGGATGAGATCCCACGCCCCACCTCCGTCGTGAATCCCGTAATGAACTGGCAGACCTTGTGGTCGTTTCGACACAGGTCACACAACTTGGAAAATGCCAGGAAACACCTCTTTTGGGAACAAGAAGTACATCTTGTGGAAACGACAGGACTGTCCAGTATTTCATGTACTTTAGTCATGTTCCAAATACCCATTTTCAAAAAAGCACTTTCGGATTTACCATCCTGACAGAAAATTATGGTCCGTGCAATATCCCAGCGATGAAACTGTAGGTAGATTTTCCCCTGGTTGACAAATGGAGAAAACCTGTTTAAATGCAAGTGATCTAAACCCCTGGGTTTAAGTTGAAAATAATAGGTAAAAAAATATTCAGTTGTAACATTTAGTTCTTTCTTTACAGAATGGCTTGCCAATAATTAGAACAACAAAAAACGTGATTTTCAAAACACGTATCTTTTGTTCTATAAGGAACTGACTTTTGCTTAAGCAGAAATACCATGTATTCATACTCTTCTATCTATATGTAACTTAAACATACAATTACTCAGAATATTAATTTTACAGTCTTAACACAATTTGTATTACTTTAATTTTAAGGTGCTAAAAATGATGTAACTTAATAGATTAGCTTCTTACTTTAGTTTCGTCATACCATGTGTGAATAAAAATTTAGTTTTGATGATAACACAGAAGACAAAATTCTAATTACTTGCATAAAACTCTCCTAAGTGTGCTGAGATGCATTAAGAATATATTGATGTAAGATTTTCCAAAATTTAGTGTGGATTAAAAACCTATTAGTACATAATGAAATTTCAATTAGTTTTGATTGTAGTTAGAGTTTTTTGGTGGTGATTTGACAGAATGTCAGTGATATTTTGGTATTTAAAAATGGCCATGCATGCATAGCACAGTTGTCAGAAGAGCCAAATTAGACTAAATCGGTAGGAAATGAGTTCTGCAAAGGTTGAACACCTAAGGAGTACAGCAGGAACTCTCCCTGACTGCTTGATATTCTGGAACCGCTTCTTCCAAAGTTTTGAATTAATAGATGACATATTTTTCCTCCTTGTTTCTTGTCATAGACAAGAAAGAGGAAGCCTGCTGGCTTTTCAGCTCACAGCCGTTTCTCCAACATTCAAGGATTAATCTGAATGAGAAGATATTCTTCAGCTCATTAAGATTTGTGAGGCACTACTGGTTCAGTATAGTTTTAAATGAACATTTAAAGGATTTTAATAGCTTATCAGACATTTATATTTTAACGTTATATTTTAGCAATGCTAATCACAGTATCACGTAGAATTATAAATGATGTAATTTTTAAAAAAGAACTGCTTGTAGTCTAAATTAAGTAGCCGTGATTCAAAATTGATTTTTACTTCTGCTTGAGGTACAAATACTGGTAAAAGTGAATTGGGAAAGGAAATAGATACCTAAACTCTGCCTGTGTCCTGTGTAATCCTCCAATCCACATCTACACGGTGCATGTGTAATTCTGTGTAGTGCAAGTTCAGTAATGTAAGTACCTTCTCATTACAGTGATACACATGGTAATGAAGCATTGCATGTTGTAATGGTAACTTCTCTCCGGGGACAGGAGGCTCATTTTGAAGTCTCCTATCACACCACCTCTCCTGGCTGAAAGCTCTGCAGAGCTGAGGTGGTTATACTATTCCCTGGTCTCCCTGTAAACTATTGCAAGAGATCAGCTGTCTTTGATGTTGCAGAATTTAGTGGAGAGGCAAGGAGGTGATGTTTATACAAACCTTATATGTGATACCGTGTCTGCATTTTATATTTGGGTCACTGATTTATCTTAAGTGGATTTATGTGTTGGTTTACAAAGGTTTTTCCATATGACCACAGAGTCCAGGTGGGTGGTGGTAGAACGTGTGAGTTAATCTCCTAGAAGTGCAGGTATGCAATCCCATAATTTGTGTACTTTATAATGATCCAGCTGAGAAACTCATCCAGGAGCATAAAAGAGCCCTGATGAGAAAAAGATAAGCAACATATGTAAGTACAATCTTTGAACAGAGCCTTTAGCGTTAATAGAATATTTTGTAGGAATCTCATTAGACTGTAACTAGAATTTACATTCTGAACAATACCAAGCTAAATCTTTCCTTAAGGGGCAAAAATGAAATGTAAACCTGGCTTCTTCCAGGCTTAAGATATTAACTGAAAAGAATTTTCTTCTTAATCTTATACAGCAGCCACAGCTTTTCCTTTCTTTCCTCCACTGCCTTGGCTCTGTATTTCTGGTACAGTGAACCCACAATCCTTTGACCACATTCAAAACAGTCTTCTTTGATGCAATGTATACAGTTCTGGCTAGTCTTGATTTTCTGTCATCCAAAAGATACTATTCTCTCTTTCTGTGGGAATTTTTTTTTTTTTTGCCAGTCATTCATTCCTCACTGCTTTTCTCTCACTGGAAACCACTGTGCTGCAAAATCCTGGAATATAAAGACCTCTGTCAAAAGGAGGGAAGAAATAATTTTAAATATAAGTCATAAAAAGAGATTATTTAAGGAACATAACTGAAATTGTGAAACTCACATATACTGCCTATGAGTTTCAGTGAAGAGGAAATTAATTTCATAGTTACATTTCCAGGGTTTGCAGCAGTTTTGTGCATTACACCCATTGAATGCTCCATTTCTTTCAACTATCAAGGTTACTGAACTTCAGATACACTTCTCCTACTGAGTTTACAAATCAATTAAGTCAAAAGAACAAAGCTTTTTTCCATGCTAGAGAAGTAATGCTCATTAAATTTTGGATAAGGTGCAAAGACAATTACTTCTAAAAATGGATGAAATTAATTGCACTCTTGCTTTCTTTTGATCTTGTGCAGCTTACATTATGCTTGTTGGTTTTCTTCCCCCCTCTCTTGAATGTATCGGTATTCCAGAGACAGATATGGTTTAGTGATTAAAACAATATTTTTTTGAATAAATTTCAGTGTGCCCTGTCTGCTCTAAACATAATAAGTCTGCATGAAAGAAAGTTATCTGAGGTTTGATCAATCCTTGCTCAATAACCATCATCAGCACAATATTATGCAGTGTGGTCACTCTGAATCCTAAAAGTGTAATTTCTAACTGTGATACTGCCTTTTTTTTTTTTTACCTGTGATTTTGGATACCTGGTTATTTATCCCTGACTATGTCTGCACTCGACCCAAATTTGCCTTTCATTCAAATTGTTTGGACACAAGCACACGGGGAGGGTTGGGCTCTGGGTGACCCCTGTGGCTTGGCAGATGGGAAGGATGGAGATTTTGGTAATATTTCTGCAAAGTGGGGTCAGGCAGCAAAGCCCACATGACCAGTGTTGATCTCCTGTGTTTTACAGTGTAGGATTTGGAGACGGCTTGTCCGTGGTTGTCCATTTGCCAGCAGGTTGCGTTTTAGAAGAGATGGACTGAGAATACAGTGTGCTTAGACCTTCTCCTCCCTGTCTGTCATCAGGCAGTCTCAGCAGAGCTTTTAAATCTTAATTTTTCTTATTGCAAAGGAACTCATAGCCCTTATTTTTTAGGAAAAATAGTGAGGATTAATTACCGCTTTTGAATTCATGGTATTCATGTTCAGTACTAATTAGTGTTGTAGATACAATACAGTTGCTTTGGTATGAAGTTTTGCAGGAGTGACATCCACAAGTGCTGCTTGTTTAAACTTTTTTAGCTCCCAGTTGATGGCTGTTTCTTCCGAAATGCATAATGACCTAGCAATTGCCTTTATGGAAGAGCACATTTTTGTTGTTGTTACATGCTGGTTTAATACAAATATCTTTTGAAAACAAAAGCACTCTTCTCACTAATTTTTTCCCCACAGTTTAAGTGTGGGAAAGTGGACACTTCTCAGTTTAGCATGTAATTATTAAAAATCAAGACAATGTGCTGTTAATTAAACACAAGAAGAGGAGTAATAGCAAAAGACCTACTGCTAAGAAGATAAACATTTTTCTGAAAGTGGCTGCACTTTGGAGTATTCCTGCAGTGAATCCCACGCTTGCTTGAGCAAGTACCTGTGGTCAGTAGAAATGTTGGCTGAGTATTTGACAGGATTGTGCTCTTGCTTTGCCTGCATTTCGGCAGTAGGTGAATTTCTGTGCATACACATGGTTATTGAAGAAAACTTGTTTCTCTCCTATCTATGCAGTTGGGGATAGAAGCAGGAATAGGAACCTCAGTGGGTGTTGAATGGGGAGGAGGGAGGCGAGGGGTTGTAGGAAGAACATACATTCTTGAACATTTCCATCTTGAGAATTTGCCTGCTCAGAGAGGTTTGAGAGTCATGGATGTTCTGACCACTTCTGAAACAGATGAGATTTCTATGAAAGAGGGGTAATCTTTAATTCCTCAGTCTTTGTTTAAGTGTAACCTGTCCCCCCATGATGCGACATTGGGCTCAATAAATTGCTGGAAAGTATTTTGTGTGTTTAGATTATAATATACAGCAATCACTAAAGTTTATTTTTCAGAAATCTATTTCCTTTCTTGTCATGCAAGTATATAAAGGAAGGGAGTGCAAACCCCCCAGTTTTTCTGCCAGTGAATTATACTCAGAAATAAGAATATTTCAGAATTAGGAGATTTTCTTTAGGAAGTTCTAATCCAGACTGGTGATGGGAATTGAAATTTTTCCATTCATCTGAGGAGCTCCTAATCTTCCAAACATGTTGTAAAGGTTAATTGTTGTAATCCCATGAGAGATCTTGAGCCATACCAGCCTACAGATGGGGACACACAGGCAAAAGTGACTATCCCACGGAGGCATGGTTTGGTAGCAATAGAGTAAAGCAATTGTAAGATCAGAGAACTCTTGGGTTTGAGCCTAAACATTGTGTTTTATATCTGTAGTTCTGGTGAGGTGCTATAGATATAGGGCAAGGACTGAATTCTTGTAATGCCGCTATTAATCATAAAGCATCAGATCACAGTTCCCTTTTCTCTACCAAATGGTTTCTACAGGCAAGTGTATTAGATGAGTATGAGGCAAGTGCCTGTTGATTAAGGGCTGATCTTGGAGTTCAAGTCTTCATCACCATGTTCTTTTACTGTGTGATTGATGAAGCTCAACTATAATTAAATTTAAAGCCATAGATTTGGCAAGGAACAGTATCCATTAACTGGACTGATGTAATTTTATCTCATGTGATTCATTAACAAGTGGCAGTATATGTTTCCTACACTTTACCTGATGCCCTAGGACATTAAAGGTAATGGTAAAGGTCTTGGGACATTAGGTTTGTTTATTTTCTTAATAAGACAGAAGACGTCAGATTAGGTTTGACTAATTTTTGGCTGTTCACAAAAGAGGAATAATGTTCTTAGAAGGGTTAGTATTCTGTTTATGATTGTTTAACATTCAGCATCAATGATTTTATTGCACAGACGTTGACATTTTACTCATTATCACTTTGGTGTTCATGCCAGGTTCTTGCAAGAAGTGTGTTTTATGCCAGGTGCCAAATAACCTTTTGTCATCTTGCTGAATGAGGCACTGCTTTTGTTCTACAGTCAAAAATTGCATCCAGATCTTACGAACACTGAAAAATATCCATCTTCTCTTCTGCCTCCCCCTCTGACACACACACACACAATTTGGCAAGGACTAACAGTACTTCAGAATCCATACATTCTGCTCAAAGTGAGCAGAGACATGCCCCTCATTTCTTAAGATCATCTAAGGCCAATTAAAGACCTGTGCAAATGAATAGATTTTTCTGGTTATCCAACACTTGGCTCTCAGGATGGTAACCAGACTGTAGAGCCATGAGGGCTCCTGAAGGAAAAATGTGTTAGATTTTGGGACTTGAGGAGGTCCAAAACATATGAAATTTTGCCTATAAATAGCTGTGTGCTCTAAACCCACCCCTATGGCTCCATGTGCCAGGATGTGTAGGATGATCATTCTGAGTCATGCTTTCAAAATGAAAAGCCAGCAGAAAGAACATAAGACAAACCTGTAAATCCTTTAATTAATTCAAGAATTATTTATGTTAAATTATCATACATTTGCGGGATTACACATCTGCATTTTTCCTAACACACTCAACTATTTCAAACTTAGCAGCTAATTCCTAATTTGCTTTCATATATTCTTTGAAAAGGCAAAGAAAAGCTTAAAAATTCTTATGTAAACCAGATCATTCCACTGAAATAATTTTATTACTGCAATCCATTACACAGCACTTTGGTGACAAAAGAGTATATCTTGGAAAAGCAAATCTTGGAATTTGTTGTGGGAGGGGGTTGTTTTGTTTTGACACTGTTTTATTAACTTCCTTTTTTCACTTGGCTTTAGTCTAAATGAAATGAAGTGGAAAAAAACTGCCCATGTATAAATCAACATCTTTTTTTCCCTCTACTTAATTCAGCCAAAGAAATGACTTAAATACTCTGCTATAGTACTTTACCGGATTCCAAGAAAAAAAAAAAGATGCAAATACTACCATTTCTTTCTGCAATAAACCTGTCATGGGATTTGAGTTATTCACTTGCCCTTTCAGGAAAAATAAAATAATAATAAAAAAAAATCAGAAGACCTTAACAGAGAATGCAGTCCTGATTCATTAAAAATTATACATCCCTGTTTCTTAGCAGTTGAGCCAAGTTTAGGAAAGCCTTTCATCAAATGAGGTTATAGCTTCAAGGTATGGAGCAAGGGGCTTGGCTTCTGTAAACGGCTTTACTTAGTGATAAAAAAAGGAATTACATAAACTGAACCAAGTTGAAGATCTGCCCATCTTAATCCCATCTTTAATGGGATTAAACATTGTTGTGTTTTACTTTCATCTCCCACCTTTGTCAACAGGGAAATATTCAAAATTTTCTTCAAAGTTAACTTCTTCTTCCTCAGTTTTTTTGGTCATAATTTTGCAATTTTTTCCTCAAGAACAGTGTCTCAATAATAATCCAAAAATTTTAGGGACTGCTTCAGGCATAGCTGTCTGTTGTCCTCAATTCTGTCCTTCCAAAAAGAGCAATTTTCCCAATATTCCCAGTGTGACTGGTGGTCACATCTGGTCAGTATCCAAAAACAGGGACACTTACAACGCATCTACAACGCTGTTATATAGAAATATTAACTCCTAAACACCAGTTATAATCTATACCTGTGGAAGCCCTGCGCTGTTTTACTCAGCAGTAGAGTCCTTGCCCAAGTGTGTCAGAAATTGCTGGGTGGAGGAGACCACAGAGCAAAGAATTACCTGAAATAATCTCTCACCTTCCTGCATGATGGAAAAGGAATGCTGCAATTTCTCTGGCATGAATTGAGGATCCAACACAAGTTTTAAGTAAATGCATAGTGATGTTGAAGCCAAGGCTCTTTTTTTTTTTTTTTTCATCCTCTCTTATTCTCTGTTAATGTTTTCTGGGGGGAATTCTCTTTGCCAGCTCCCTTGCTCAGCCCCCACCTTCTTTGATCCCGGTTCCCTGAAGGCACGGGATCTCCCAGCTGCCTCCAGCACAGCGTGTCTCCCTCCTTCCCCTCTTCTTCCCACCGGCTGGCTCACACACACTGCAGCTCCCTCTCTCCCTCCCTCTTCTCCCCCCAGCCCTATTCCAGCTCCCTGTAGAACGTCAGGCAGCTCAGCTGGGAGGAATTGCCTTGTGCAGGGTTTCAGCGAGAGGCAAGGGAGGACAGGGGTGCCGAGAGGCCTGTCACACACAGCCAGCCTCTCGCTGCGTGGGGAGCTCAGGGAGGGAGGACGTGACTTTATTAATTCCCCTCTTTTTTTTTTTTTTCTTTGGTTTGTTTTGTTTGTTTTGCTGTTCTGTTGACATCCCTTTCTGCAGAGCAGCGTGACTCACATGCTGGCGCTCATGGTCCCTCACCCCACAGCTTCACAATTGCAGCCATAGAGACTGTGTGTGGGAATAAGGAATAAAACATGCTGCCTTTTGAGCTGCCTCTGGTGAGACAAGCAAGAGCACAGCTAAAAGGCTCCACACACAGCCCCAGGAGCGGCTTCTGCGCAAGGCAGGAGGCACCTCGGAGTCCCCCTGCAAGATTTGCCTTCTTGGGGCTTTGATAAACTCAGGAAAGGGATTTAAATTTATTTAATCATTGTGATCGTGCACATAGTCTTGCATAAAAGCCTTTTGTGAAGAGGAAAATAGGTTTTCTGCTAGGTAGCTGAATGAAGTCCTTTTCGGGACGACTGCAACAATACAGCACGAAGGAGGGAGCCAACAGGTGTCAGCAGCACTCAAAGATGCAAACAGTCTTCATTTAATACAGCCTAAAAATGATTTGTCCTGCAGAACAGGCAAAATCCATTATCCTATCATCAAAACGGGCACCTGTCCCCAGCTTCCCACAGGGCAGGAGCTTGTGTGCCAATGGCCAGTGCTGGGGGGTGTCCAGGTATGAGTATATCCAGGTGAAAAAGGCAGGTCTGGATTCTTGCAGGTAATGCAGCACCAGTGGAAAACTCAATCCAAATTCCTTCCCTCCAGGACCACTGTGATCCCCAGTGTCCTCTTTTCACCTCTGCATCCTTGTTGTACCTAATTGGATCCACTTGTCAAGATGAGGCAGCTCTAATTATCCTGGATCTAAATTGCCCTGAAGGGTGACTTCAGAAGAGCTCTTCACCTCTGTGAAGTATATCCGATCCATAACCTTTCCTTTAGTCACACCTGGTCTGGTGCTGATTTTTCTTTGCCTGATCTTACAGTGGTTTCTACTGCCTTAAACTCTGCAGTGGCATTGCGTGTTTAATAACAAAATTTTAGAACTTGCTGACACAATAGAGCTTATTGTTTGTTGGTTTATAACACTGGTAAGTTCCTCCTCGATGTGCAGCTTTGTCAAATGTTTTCTGACAATCTTAATAAGTAACATCTTTGACATTTACTGCACCCCTTTGCCAGGCTAGGCAATAACAGACTCAATGAAATCTGAGTTACTGAGGCATGACCTGAAACAATATTAGCTGTCCTTGATTATGCTCTGAATTTTCATGTTCACCTCCTCCCCAGCCCCAGTGTGATCCTTTTAATGGTTGTCTAAGACTTGCTCGACAACTAATGGGAAATGAACTGACTGGTAATTTCTTGCTGTGTGTCTGCTTGGCCCCATGCCAGTCTCTTGGAATGATGGTACTAAATATAAATTTTCATTACACCTTCTTCAATTTCTGTGCTTACTTCGTGTAGTACTTTTAGATGAGCATTGTTCGGCTCCGGTCTCTTATCGGTTTTAAGAACAACAATCCAGTTAATTGACAGTTTGGGTATCATCACCTTTTCTTTTAATTCCTTGCCATCATTTCTGTGTGTTGAGTCTTAGGCAACTGTCTGCCCTCTTCAGTTTTAGAGATAGGTACAGGAATAATTGCTGTATAGCATTCCTGCTCCTTTACACTCCATCACCTTCCTTGCCTGTCAGTTGCTGGGTGTATAATTATGCTTAAAATATCTTTTGGTATTAGTTGAGATGCTTTGCGCTATTTGATGCTCATTTTTCAATTTGGCTTTCTCAAGTATATTTGATTGCCTCAGGCTCTTGTTATAATTTACATAATCCTCCTGTATTCTAGATGCTTTCTACCTTTTAATGCTGTCATTTTATCCTTGATGCTGTTTTCCTCATCCTTTGCTTCTGCACAGCAGCTTCAGTTCTCCTTTGTGACACATCCTGTGGATGTTTTATTGGAACAAGCATAGCCAGTAATGTCCTTCCTTTACTACACTTGATTTTCTGGACTCTATTTAATTCACATCAATTTTATTAAACTCACTTCTCCAAAATCTACCCTTTGTAAAGCCCATTATTTTCCCACTTTTTTCCGTAACACAATCTAATGAATATTTTGGGTATGCTGACATGGCTTGCTTTCTAAATCCACAAGAGCCTTTATGGAAATGCTATCTCTTCTCAATTTTTATTCAAGGGACTGAAGTAAAGTGGGTTGCAGATTAAGCTCTCCTGCTGCCTTAAATCATGAAATAATATTTGTTGCATATGAACCACAGCTAAAATTGCCGTAGTCACCTGTGGTAATTCTGGGTGATTTTAAATCCTGATAACTATACATAAAAGGCATAGTATTCAGTAAGTAGATTTATTTTCTGTTGAAAGCAGAGTTCACTCATAGTAGGACAATTTTCATACATCTGTTGGGATCAGATTAGTCGCTGTCTTTCACCTAATTTAGGCCTTTTTTATTAGTGTAAAGTGAGTATGGATTATTCACAACCTGATGTGGGAGCAGCCTACTCTCATTTAGGAATATTTTGCCACAGTTGTTGGCCATGCAAAATACAGAATAGGGCTGAGTTTGCTCCTAACTCTCAGAACCATATCAAGTTTAGTTGTAAAGTAGATAATCTAAATTCTAGCAAGTAAGAACTATGAGTTGTGAAACACTGACATTTCTTTCACACACTTCAAATCTCCTTTTTGCTGTTCAGGTTCTGGGGAGTCTTAATGATTCACTTTTACAGCCACTGTTACATCTTTCAGCAGAGAGAGATAAAATTTACACTGCTGTCACCACTATGGTCTGCTGCACTTTCACAACAGGTCATTGAACGTGTTCAGAGATTTGTACCTGAAAATTCTTCAGAGATTACTTTAATTTTACTGTTTACTCTTGTAAAGTATCATGTGCAATGTGTAAGGAAGAATAATTTTAACCTGCTTTGTGAAATATAATGAGCATTTGAAAACAAAACTCCTCAGAACTTGAAGTTACAGTTAAATTAACAGCTTTAATGTCTGTGCAGAGCAGTGTTAACAGCTCTAATTCCTGAGACAGTCCTACTGTTTTGCTCAGTGAAAGTTTGTGTTACTGCAACTGGTAGTTGCTAGGGCTAGTATTTTTTCAGATATGCTATTTTGAGTGTTTTTTTTCTCTGTGAAAATGATTATTTTGGTATAAGACAAAACAAAAAAATCCCACCTAACTCTAAAGAGAATGTACTAAGCTCAATGTTTTTTGCAGACAAAGGCAAAAGGGAAACAAGTACTTCAGTCACTCATTGTTTTGTAGAGCTGTTTGTAGTAAAATAATGAGGTGTCACTAAGCAACTGTTGGTATGAGAGAAGGGCAAGCTTTGCCTTCTTTCTGTAAAGAGGAATCAACCTTCTTCCACTTTCCTATTACTTTGTATTTTTCTGCTCTCTTCAAAACACTCCATTGCTGCCAAATAATTGTTGTAAGTTATTGCCTGGGGATTTTTGTTATTTTTATCCCACTCACCTATTTCTGTGGACTAGAAAGCAAATTCAGTGCTCATCACCAGTCTACCCATTCCTTCCTGCAATGCCACCTCAGCTTTAAACCATCTGCAAGTCACATGGTCTTGCTCATTAGTGGCTTTGATGGTCAATGGTTTAATCACTTTTCCTTCGGTAGATCAAGGATGCCATCAATGAACTGTGAATTAACTCGTATGTGCTTTACTCAATTTCCTTGTCTGTCTTTGGAAAACACATCTTTTTCGGTGGGAAAGTAAAGCTCAGCTTTGCACATCAAGATTAGTGTTACACCATTCCTTTAAGCATCAAAAAATAAATGTGGGGGGTTTTTTTGGTTTTTTGGTTCTTTTTTCCCAGTTTTGGACCTGTGCTTCTGAGGAGCAGTTTTAATATTTACTCCAGTGGTTGATAACACTGTATCTTGAACAGGAAGATGTATTTTTACATGCTACAAGCAGAGACTAATACACTATTTTAGAGTAATTGGATATGATATATTGCATGTGTCCTTATTTCTACAATATATAACTATTTTTTACATCCTCCTAAGCTATTAGACAAAGTGTTTTACAGTGAAAGAGTGTTCCACGATTTAATTACACGTTTTGTACAAAATATTTCCATTTAACAGTTCCAAACTGTCTTTTCCCTTTAAGTATAACCACTTTGGCTCAGCTCCCATCCCTAACAATGGGAGTGTCACATGTGGTCCCTAAGTGTTTAAAAATGCTTTTCTTTAGTCTTCATTTATAAACCGTGTGTCTTCCACTCTTTATCATGCACTTGCTGCTTTAATGTCTGGAATGGCCTGTACTGTTGTTTTCACTGTGAGAACAATGTAGCCAGCAGTGGCTGTGGTCTGTCTTTGCATTCCCAGCGTGGTTTACAAATCCCAGTGTCCTTGCTTGAAGCCTAATTCTTTTTTTTTGTCTACTTTAGGTTAGTTCATTAGGCCAGATTAGGAACCCTTATTCCTGATGAATGTTTACAAGCAGGTACTCTGCTGCAGGACACTGACTTGAAAGTAATTTTTCCTACCAAGAGAGGGGAAAATTGTGTAGCTAAACAGTAAGTACATCCCTAAATGTGAAGTTAGAATGAGTTCCATCTCATGAGTTTTGGAGATGGTAGAAGGATTTTTATTAGCCCAATCCAGTACCTCCATGAGGAGAGTTGTGGGTGGAAAAAGGAAAAAAAGGTCATCTTCCTGTGAAGACAGGAAAGGAAAATATCTTAGACAGTTTTGTTATTTATTTGATATTATTGTTATTTATTTGTTATTATTTTGTTATTTATTGCCTCAATAACTACCTGAAAGGAGGTTGCAGCCGTGTTGGGGGGTGGTATCTTCTCCCAGGTAACAAGGGACAGAGAGGAAATGGCCTCAATTTGCTATGGGGGATATGTGGGTGTGTGTTCAGATGGGATATATGAGGGAAAACTTTATTGAATGGGTTTGCAAGCACTGGAACAGGCTGCTGGAGTGATGGAGTCCCCATCCCTGGAGGTATTTAAAAACCATATAGATGTGGCACTCGGGGACATGGCTTAGTGCTCAGGGAAAATTGGACTCGATAATCTGGGAGGTCCTTTCCAACCTAAATGGTTCCATGATTCTGTGAAAGAGAACTGCCTTGGCAAATCAGAATACTAAGGCAGTACTATGCTGTTGCTAAGCAATAAGTGGACAGGTTTTGTGCAATTTTCTACCTTAAGGTGGGTGATGCAACTGGTCTTGATTTGCTATCTCACAGAAGTCCTTATCTGGACAGTACGTGGAAAAAGACAAGACCAGTGAGATAACAGGAGTGGTACAATTAGTATTAATTGACCTAATACATCAAGAACACATGCCTTATGTTGCTGGTTTGACAAATCCTGGCTGCTTGCTCCAGAATCAAAATGTAAACAGTTTAAGGTACCACACTGTTTCTGAGATGAAGCAATCACTCAAATTCAGATGCTCAAAAAGTAATAAGATGGGAGGAAAGAAAATAATGAAGCAAGGAGTAGTGAGATAAAGATATGAAAATGTTTAAAGAATCGTGGGGTTTTTTTCTATGTAAGCACCTACTTGTTTCCAAATGCTAAGAATATAAGGTCCTCTATAATTTATTAATGGCACATGCTGGACTGCGTCACTCTGACCTCATTCTTAATACATATTCAGCCCAGAACGTGCTATTTACCTATTGCAAAATAGCGTTATTCATGTTATTACGTTTGCCAGTGCAGCACTACAGAGCCTAAAGTACAACTTAACTTAGCAAATACTGAGTAAAATGGAAGTGATTCCAAAGATTACGGACTTACTGTAGCCAGCGGCAGGTATGATGCACATGGAGCTTGGCTTAAATAGTTATTTGTTGTTGTTACTTGATCCAAAGGACTAATTTCAGCTTTGACATCAGATAACCAGAGGGGTTTTCTTCCAGAACACTAACATCAGAAGGGCTTCAGAAATTGGGTCTGGCGTACAATTAAAGCATTTGGAGATACTAAGTAAACTTTCCACTTGGATGCGGAGTCTACTCCTTCTGACATCCAAGTGCGCCTTTTGTGAGGCTGATTTTTTTAGTAGGTCAAGAGATCTAAGCCCTAAATGAAGCAGGCTGTACTAGACACAGCTTTTCATCACCAGCGGGATCATGACCTTGCAGTGTATATTGAATCTAAGTTTAATACTGTAATGGATGGGACTTGTAATAAAAATTGCTAGATGTTTTGTGGATGAGTAATAAAGAGTAGATTAGAGTACAAGACTTCAAGAGTCCATTCAAACAATACTGAATTTATACTATCTTTTGGTATTGTTTTTATGGTTTGGAAAGCTTTTAATAAAATCCAGGCCTTGTCCATTATTTAATTACTTTGCTACGTTTTTTGTGCTTTCTTCGTAGCTTAATAGGTCGTTTGCATAAAATGCTACCAGTGTTAAATATCTGTTTGTGCAGCAAGGGACACAGTGGTGTTCCTTCTGTCCTAATGTATCACTTAAATGGAGATAAAATAGTGATTACGCTTACTCTTTAGGACCATAGACTTGGATTTACATTCAGGTCCTGCTACATATGTAACCATTTTGGCAGACTCATTTAAGTTTCCTGGAGATCCTGGTACTTGCTGCTACAGTTACTCTGACTTTAAGTGGACTTTTATTTTATGGTCCTGTCATTAATCTGCTCGTCTTTCACCAGCAGTAAGTATGAGCCACCCCTAGCACAGGAAAAAAAAAAAAAAAAAAAAAAAGGTGCCAGGGGGTGGGGGGAGAAAAGAGAAATAAGATGTTTGAAGCTTAGAAAAGAGCAGTAAGGTCTGCATGACATTTTTCTGTGGTTGTGATGACTGATGTGGAGGTTCCCTGTCTGTTAAAGGTATGAAGGGCAAGCAGGCAGGTTTATTCCATGCGGGGGTTTGTGGGGATGTGCCTGTTGCTTTTGCCTTTCCCAGAGAAAGGAAAAGCTGTCTGAGGCTGCCAGGGGTGGTTTAACAGCAGGGTCAGAATACCTGCTGCTGCATTTCCTTATGAAAGGGAGATGCTACAGTGCAGCTCTGGAGGAGCTCAGCATGCCTTGCGAGGGCCCAGTGATACTGTGCCTTTTCTGGGAAACACTGGATTTATTTTCCTACCTTCTTTAGTGCTCGCCCCTAGACTGTGAGTTGCCGAAGCTCCCTTCCATGGGACTCCCAGGAAAGTCGTGGTGAGATTGATGGTTTAAATGGCCTTTCAGGGGCTGGTAAAATTAAGGATCTTGATTACTGAATTTTATGTGGAGTAGTAGTGAAAATGAAGCCTTCAGAATGGCACAGGAAAAATGAAATAAAACAATTACATGGCAATAAAGCTTCTTCAGACATCAAAGTTCACATGCTTGTAGAAGTTTCCCATCATGCTGATTAAATACCACTAAAAACCAGGAAGTTCTCCTAAAATATGTGCCACTGCCTTGTACTGTACACAGACAGTCACACTTCTTGCTGATATTTCTATTATTAATACTATTATTTTGTTGTGTTCTGCACTTTATTTCCTGTCAGCAATCACACTAATTGAAAATCCGGAGTAAATTGTTATTAATTATTACAGTAATATAGTGCATCATAAATATAATGCTTCTTGAATAGTTAAAACAAGGCTAAGAAAGTTAGTAACTACCTTTGGCATGGCATGAAATCACAACGGAGGAAGACACATTAAGATCAACAAGGCAAGGGGAAAAAACCTCAAGTTTTTGGTGTAAATTTGAGTAACCATGACCTTTAAAAAGTTTCCAGAAATTTGTCTGTGCTCAGAACAGACGTGCAGCGAGTATATCACACAGTTCTTTATTTCAATTCTCCTTTCTCACCCTCTATCCATATACCTTTTCAGCTCTTGAAAAATGCCAGTGTAAATGTGCTGTGAAATATGTGTGCCTCGTAAATGTTCCTTTTCTTTTTATCCTTCATTAGGACATTGTGATTTATAACGACCAGCTATTCTGTATTATGCCAGTTGTACCAGAATGGTGGCATTACTCTTTGGATTGAAACGTAGGACAGATACTGGCAATACAAAGTACATTTTACTTGGCAAATCTTGCTGAAGAATAGCTGTGTCCTCCTTTGGGAAGGATCAGCAAGACTGAAGTGAGAACTTAGGAAGCTCCCCTCTCAGTTTTGTACAATTCCAGTAGACTTTTAATGGTAAAACTGTAGCGTCTACCAGGGAAAGGCTTGGAAGAAACAGAAGAGGATTTAGGGAGATGTTTCCCTTTTAGGGAGACATCCCATGGAAGATGCAAAAGCACTCCTGGAAATGCGTAGTCTGCTGGTTTTCCTGCCCTGGGAGAAAGAAGCAGAGACCTATCTAAGCCCCTCTATTCCTCTCCTGCAAGGACCTATGTTAGTAGGAGCACAAGCCATTTATACTTCTCTGGAGTAAAGCACTGATGGGTTTGCACATGGAGTACGGTTAAAAAGAAGTTTTCTTGCATTTTGGATTGAAAGGGAAAGATAGCTGCAAGCCAATTATACTGGTGGAGCTTCAGAGCAGCAGCTGCTTACTGCACCAGAAGCACAGTCTGAGAGGTGAGGACCTCTGCAATCTGGAAGCAGCATCGCTCAGCTCCCCGCTGAAACCAAAGACGAGGACAGAAATTCTGCTTTTGGGAATCTAATCTTGCTTTTCTACAGCTAACTCTGTAGCTGTCATGTTTTGATGATAATGACTTCAGATGGCAATCGGTACCTTGGTCAAAAAGGGAAAAAAATGTTGAGAGGAGCCAGTTCCGATGAGTGCTGTGTGAAAGATGAGAAAGGCCTAGGTCATTAGTGGTGACTGATGCTAGAGGAGAAGCATATAAATGATGTACTGAAGTAATACATTAGGGTACAATATGAATCCCCTCTCGACCTGTGAAATGTATCACCAATCACATTCCTTTTGAAGGTCTCCTCTTTACCTAGCAAGGAGGGCTTGATGGGAGTTTCTGTCAAGTCGCCACTTGCTTAAGTGTTGCTGGATGTTTTAATTTGCAGGCATTACCAGACTGGGAGTGGTAATGTTCTGGCTGTTAATGGAAAGGAAAGCTTGTTATCAATATTAGGAGCTTTTTATTTGGGAGCATAGGTTGTTTTGATTTGGTTTACTTTAGGAGAATAATTCTGAGATGTTTAGAGAAGCACAACACAAGGTCATGATGAATTTCAACACAATTATTTAATGATTTAAGACAGCAGGAGAGCCTAATGTGCAACCCATTTTACTTTGCCTTCTTGAATAAAAATGAACTGTTGAGAAGAGCAGTCTGAAGTTTCTGGTGGCTCCTGTAAATCACCTCAGCTGTCAACGGCACACAGCAGCTTTCAAAGGAGAATATCAGCTGATTTTTGTACTTGTTTAACTATTAAAATAAAGTCCTGAGGGTTCTGAGTGTTCTGTCCTGAAGTATTATATGCCCTTTCATGGCTATATCACCATCCATACTGCCTTTCTAGGTAGATTTAAAACTAGAAAGAAGGAAATATTTATTCTATCTTGGCCTGAATGTCTGTTTTGTCAGGGACAGGAGGGATCTGCCCATCCAACCCACTTGATGCAGTCAGTGGTGGATCTTCACTTCCCAGATGCACTTGATCCCCATTCTTGGGAAACGTTGAAGAAGGGTAACTGTGCCTGACCTCTAAAGACACTCTGGAATTCAGATAGTGTGAAATATTTTCCAGATTTCTGTTATATAGCCTAATAGTAATTTTGTGTCTGTCTTCCTGTTCACATGTGAAGTTCTCCACTTCCTGATTCACTGTGTGTTTTTAGCAGTTAGCTGAGATCACTCCAATCATCACATTGCCAGGAGAAGGCATTTGTTACCTCTCCTCACTGACTTTGACTTATCTATTTTCTTGTGGGCTACCATATTTATTCAATATTTTGGATATACTGAATACTTACGTATTGGGATGTAGCATCCAAAGCTTGTAAATACTTTGCTTCTTTTGGTGCATTTGAACTAAATGCATTATTTGGCTGGTAAGTTTAATTTTATCTGCCTATTTCAACCTATATTAAATTTTACTGCATTAAGGCCACTTGCTTTCATGAAGCTGGTGTCTTATTTTTGGTATGTTGCATAATCTGAGGAACTTAGTCTATTTAAAAATTGATACAGCATATAAATCTATCTTGTGAACATAATAACTTACAGTAGAAAATGAGGTGTAAGTTTGGTACACAAGTTCTAAATTATTTACATCTTCCATGAAAAAGGAGTGCAGAACAATCCTGCTTATAAGTTCTTCCTCTGAGTTTACCATTCTTCTGTTTTCATCCCATTTTGCTTGCCTTGTACAATTATATCATTTGAACAGCCAAATATTAAATCTAGATGAGGATAAGGTTTTATATCTTCCATTATATTTCCTTTAATATTTTCATTTTCTATCCTTTGAACCAAGTATCTTATTTAAAGAGCTGTGTTGTAGATGGGTAAGGAATCAGTAAAGACATTGGGGTTTAATCTGGGCGAGAGTCTATTTTCTATCTGGTTGTTTCATCACTACAGAGCTGAAAGAGAGAAGGTTGGGCTATGAATCATTGGAAACATGATCTGTATTTTTAACGGGAACCCCTCCCCCCCAAATCTGATCTTGTCTCAGTAGATGTGTTTCTTTCATTAGGCCTCCAGCTGTCCTCTGGCCTCAATTTTATTTAAGTCAAAAACAGTTTGAGAAACATATGTTGATTTCAATAATGACTGGTCAGAGTGCCTTTAACCAGATTTTTGTGTGGCTTTTTTTGCACTCAAGACTTTTATTACAAATATAGCAAGGTCTGTGTATGGCAGCTCATGGTATAGGAGTGCATTGCAGCCTTTTTTATTTGCAGCTGGTAAAGCTATGTACCTTCAAAAGTTTCCAGTGTAGGCTAAGTTTGAATCCTCCTTCAGTACCAAGTTCATGCATATCTTGAATCTACCCTTCACTGCTAATGGTGCACAACTTCCTAAAGCACTAGTGATGAGCTGATGGGCTTGAGGGGAAAGATGTTTTATTTAGAGGGATTTGTTTAGAGAAATCTTCTTTTCTGGCCAAGTCAAATCAAACCTGCTGTGAATAGTAAGAAGTTTGATCTGGGAGCTGGTTTGCTCTTTTATTTATAAAATGCTTCCTTTGAGAATGTTTCAGAATGCAGGTGTGAGGTGGAGAACAGTGTATACGTGTTGTTTAACGTTTGTTTAAATTTTTTTCTTGATTGCCTAAGTTATGTGACTAGTTTTTCCTTTTATTAGCAGCTGTCTTTTTTTCCTTGACATAAAGTGTAGGTAATATCACATCTGTGTAAATCAATATAACAATGACATTATGTATGTATGTTATTATTTAACCATTGCTCTCTAGGGCATAGTTATGTCAGTCATATTTTATAGAGAGTTTCTGTAGACTGTTATAATCATTAAAATCTGTTCAGTGGAAGACTCCTGCAAATCACCCTTTTCTTGGTGTATCAGGTGGTAACGGTGTTGTATGGGAAAACAGTAACAGGGTCCCTGAATAACACAATCCTATAAGCATTGCAGGAAATAATGCATGAAGAACATGCAAATAAAATACTGAGCAGATGAATACTCCATATAGAAGATATTAGTGCAAAGAATTTTTCAAGTCATCTAGTGTGAGAGTCACCCGTGAATTTATGCCTATAAATGCAAAACTGTTAATATGCATTGGTGTCTTCTGGAAGCCTGTCAAATGCACATTTTGTGCAGTCTTGAATTATTACTTGTGTGTATGTTAAGTAGGCATCAAATTGTGCTTAAATCAAAGATAAATGACTACTGGTTTGGATGCCTTTTTCTGAGAACTGCCCAAAAAAGAGGACGAAATTGGAAGTTGTGTGCAATCATGTTTCACCAATAACACAATGGTATAAACCTGATAATATATAAATCTCCTTTTGGGTGACACCTAGTCAGAATGAACTCTCTAAATATTCCTTCTAACAAAATTCTTTTCTAAATCAGCTATAATTTATGCTAACATTGATATGATTAACAACATTTTATAGATCTCAAATATTTGTCACCCACAATTTTATTCAGCAGCCCCAAGCACAAAGAGGGCATGAGACAAATACTTGCTCGCCTCATTTCCCATTGTTCTCTTAATATACCAAGGCATTGTGAGGTGAACGTTGTGCCCAAGTTTTTTTGAATGCAACAGCAACTTGTGCTGATTTGTACCAGAGATAATCCTTTCTAGATCATGATATCATGACGGCATGTAGTATAACCTAGAATATGTGGATAAGTTTGTTTTTTTTTTCTTTTTCTGTCTCTGGTGTTCTACTTAATAATTTTGTTGTTTTAATACATTAAAAATTTACAGGATACTTTTTTTCTTAAAATTTAGTAATACTGTTCAAACAATTGTGAGAACTTTTAGCCAAAATCATGTTTAATAATGATCATAAAGTTCTCTTCCAACTTATGGAAGCACAGTCAAACACCAAGTAAGGTAGAGGTAACCACCACTTCTTGCTTTGCACGTAATAGTTGCAGCTTTAGGGTAAACTGTAAAGAAAAAAGGGAGGGTAAAACCTTGCTCTTTAGTCCACCGGCAGTTCATAAACTTTCTGAGCATCAGATTTTCTTCTTGTATTCAAAGTATTTATTTTGTGGCTTGACCACTACCTACCAAATGACTGTTTTGTTTTCAGAAAGTTCAGACAACACAACTGTGAATCTGTTCCTCCCAAATGCTTAGAATGAAGCATTTTATTCCCTCAGGTGCTCTAGATGTAGTTACAGGAGGAACATTGCTAATGAGCAAATCCCTATTTATGTGCATTTGAGTGACACCATATTTTTTAAAACCAATGCCTGAAGCACCAGATGTGAAAGTACTACTATGGGCTTTAGGTCGTGAGCCATAACTGTGCAGACCACAGGGATCTGAGGAGATTCCATGAAGAAGTTGTTCGTGTCAGATTTTAACCACAGTTACATAAAAGTGAAAAGAGCATTTGAAAAGTTTCAGGGATAGAGATGCCCGGTATGAAACTCTTTGGATGCATCTTTCACAAATCCCAGAAGAAGTAAACTGCAAACTGTAGGATAGGTCCTGCCCACAACTTCTGGCAGCCTAACCAGGATGGTCATGAGCAGAGAGGGTGTGCTGGGAAACGGGCAGGAGAAAAAGAAAGGAAAACCATGAGCACAGAATGGAGTGGAATTGAGCATCTGGAATTTAACACATTTCTCTAGCAAATGCTGAGTATCAAATTATGTTAAGCAGTTGTTTCTTCTACTTGAAAGACAATTTGTGTTGACCAGCCCTTTTAAAGAGAGCATGTGGAAAGCATGAGGGAACTGAACCACTAAGAAAGGATACTGCATGTGACTGAATGTGTGGGTTGCTTGGTATGGCACCAGTGTGTTCAGTCTTTATCACTATCTCAAAACCCCTTTCTTCTCTCTCCATTGGCTATGAGAAATGTCCTCAGAATCCTAAAAGAATAGGACTCTAGCAGTAGGTATCCAGCAATGAAAATAGCAAGTGATTTAGCTTTGCACCCTGCCAGGTTTATTAAAGTTTTCTTCAACAGTACTTTCTTATGGCTTCTTCCAGATATCAGGGGTGTTTCTGAGCTGTTCGTATAAGACTCTAAGATTAGTCACAGAGCCATAATCAGGATGTTTCCAAGGTGCTGTGATTTTAATAAAATCAAAATGAGTCATGGAGTCATAGAGTCATAGAATGGTTTGAGTTGGGAGGGACCTTACAGATCATCTCGTTCCACCTTTGTCATGGGCAGGGAAACCTTCCACTAGACCAGGTTGCTCAAACCCCTGTCCAACCTGGCCTTGGCCTTCTTTGTGTAACCTGTGCCAGTGCCTCACCACCCTCTTGGTAAAGAATTTCTTCCTATCTAAACCTTCCCTCCGTCAGTTAAAGGCCATTCCCCCTTGTCCTATCACTCCGTGCCCTTGTCCAAAGTCCCTCTCCTGCTCTCTTGTCATTCCTTTACCTACTGGATGGGGCTTTGAGATCTTCAAGGTCTCCCTGGAGCCTTCTCTTCTCCAGGCTGAACGCCCCCAGCTCTCCCAGCCTGTCTTCACGGCAGAGGCGTTCTAGCTCTCGGATCACCTTTGTGTCTTCCTCTGGACTTACTCCAACAGGTCCATGCTCACTTCTTCCATCCAGATTAAGCCTTCCATTTCAGCTTCTCAAAACACAAAGCTATCTCATGTAGGTCCATTGCTGATTATATAAATTATATACATTTTTCTTTTGTTTATCATAAAATGAAAGGGCTGCTGTGAAGGGTTGGTGTAGAAACAGAGCTGCCAGCCTGAAATGTTGAAAAGCGGTGGTTGTCAGCAACAAGCTTTAGTTACTTCCCTCAGGATAATTCCACACATCACACTGACAGGACATTTCTGCTGATGCTCAGTCTAAATATTAATGTGCTGCCCTTAGTACTTGTCAGACCTCCCTCTGATGCTCTAAGTTACTCCTGGGTGTCTGTACCTTTTGAATACAAGCACTGTTGTTGTTTTCCATTCTTAGGACTCTATTCCTTTCTTGATCAAAATACTTGGCCTTCTGATCCGGGGGAGAAGGTCCAAAAGATTCAATATTTGCAAAACTGAGTGTTGTGAAAGCTAATTCTAAAACATTTGTTGCCTGGAAGCCAGTAAATGTCCACATCCAAAATCCCTGTGCCTCCATTTTTCCCAAAGAATGTATGAAACATAAAAGAGCAAGGAAATTGGTTAAAGCCTATAAAAGTAGGTAGGAAGTAACCTCACCTTTTAAACCTAATTTTACTACTACACACCTCTTAAGTACATCCTATTTCCAAACTCAAAAATAAAAGTTCCAGTAATGATAAGTGTGTATCCTTGAATATATACCTTTTTTTTCATGATCAAACACTTCCTCTGCATGCCATTCTATGTTCCATATTTGCAAAAACGTCATAAAGATGACTATCTTTGGATGTCTGGAGTTACTGTGAATCAGTAAATTGTTTATTTTCTCAGTGGGAGTTCACTCAGGACATTGAGGAGCTATTTCCTCCTAATTAGTTCCCTAGCATCCTCTTATAAAAAAAACACCTTAGGCTTCAAGGAGTCTGTTTGGGGTCATTATTTTCTTGATAAATGTACTCCCCACCACTCCAGCTTTCCCAGAAGGGAGACTTCAGGGCAGAAGAGTGTTGTGTTGCACGATATATTCCATGATTGGTTCAAATTACTCAATTTACCCAGTATTTTCAAAAAAACCAATCCGAAGTCATCAGTCAGCCACATCCTACTTCCAGTGCTGATGCCAGACAGTCATTTTCCCTCAGAGCATCATTGAACATGAGCTCTCCTCAGCTTGTTTCTTACTTTGATGAACTAGATGGCTGCAGGGACTGTGCTGAGATTTGAGACATTTCATTTGAGATGTTGCTAGTTGTTTCCACTGCAGATAGCTCTGTAGAAAAGGAGTGGACAACACTGATTTTACTCATACTAGGCAGAGATTATCGACCTGTAAAATTTACCATCATTTTTTATCAAACCACTGTGAGATGTCATCTTGTCAGATAGGTGTGCTAATGCGAGGTGCTTTATCTTGTCTAATCTTGGAAATGAAACCTACAAGTAAGCCCAAGGCAATGCTGAAAGAGGTTGTCAGTTAGCACATGCTAAAGAAACAAGAACTATTGTTTTGGTCTTTAGATCAACAAATATTTGCTAAAAAAAAAAAAAAAGTATATCCTTCATTTTAGACTCAAATTGTAGCTCCATCTGGTGTAAATGTGTTCATTTTCACCTGTCACAAACCCTTTCATGCTCAGTATCTTGTGATTATTACACTGTGATCACTCTTTGATAGTTGCTCACCTCTACAATCCAGTGTTGCCAAGCTCAACTTTGTGTTTTCATTTATTCTGTTGGTGCTGAACAGACTCTGACAGAGTTTGAAAGACTGGGCTTATTTTCCCACAGCCTAAATCCTCCCTAAATCCCAGTGCTTTATTTTGGCTTTACCAGACTCCAAGACAGTTGGGTAGACCAGGCACTACAAGTAGAATTGCAGATGTGAAACACTGGACTGTAGCAGGTGTACTTGTGTGCTCCTACAGATATTGTCTGATTCACATCTGTGCCAGACTCACTGCAAAATACGTACAGAACAGGCTGTGAAGTGCTGGGGAGCTGTGGCTGCTCAGCAGGAGTGCCCATCACACATGGAACCCACAGATGACTGTGGGAGGAGGCAAATACTGGCTGGAGATAATTCCCCCATTAACAAGGGCTGCTGCAACATTCCCTTTTGCAAACAAATTCCTCTTAGCCCCTCTCTAATTGACATCACCTCTCAAAGGTAATATTCCCAGTGTCAGGGAAATACTTTCAGTTTATTTCAGTGCAACTTTGTTTGATTGAAGCTCATATAAAGGCCTGAAGATATAAATAGAAATAAACTTTTCTATTGTTAGGAAAGGAACCTTTTTTAATCCTGTGATTATGAAAATATCGTACAGACGTGTCTCTCACGTTTGCAGTGTGAGCTTTCAAGCCTTTCTTGCTGTCTCTGAATTTCACATGTGCAACACAAGCACAGCATCACTGTAAACACCGAGAACAGTTGTGAACAAAGAGGATGGAAAGCTGAGAAAATAAGATGCCTTGCAATTTGTACATGTTATTTATTATTGAACTGATACATAACATAACATTGGGTGCTTTATTATGTTCACCCACCTTAGAAACAAGCTGAAGCAGCAGCAGTGGCCAGCTCAGGCTTGTGGGGATTGCAGCCACACTCCCTGCACCCTCTACTGGCTGATCCACAGACCTCGGAGGGGGATGGATGATTTTTTTTTTTGCTATAGGAATAAATTTCTCAGCCTGGAATAATAACATTTGCCAGCAAAAATTTTGTAGCATCATTATTAAAAGAAATAGGAAATTTGAGTGTCCTATTTGTCTGGAATAGAAAAGAAAGGGAAAGGTCTGAGAAAGAGAAAACTAATGAATTCTTTCATCTTGCCTAAGAAACTATTTGTTGAGAACCACTGTGCTTAATTTCTACGGCAAGGGGATGCCAACATTTGCCACACAGAAGGAGATTAAGCTGTATTGTCCTTATTGTGAATGCCAGAGATGTTGTTCCTTAAGTTCCGCAAATGCCAGATGTGGGGGAAAAAAAGAAAAAAAAAAAAAAAAGTAGTGTTCTGCAACCAAGACCTTCTAGAAGTTTGAAAATTAAAATTCGAAGTCATGTCTTTCTGGGTGTGGGATTCACTTTAGCCACAGATAGGTATTAGAAAGTGTTTGGATAGATTTAACTTTTCAGATGGTTCTAGCTGATCTAGTATAAAAAACAACTGCAATTTCAAAGTCCATGTAGACTGCACACTGTGACGTGACTATAGTGTATAGAGGATCATATATTCTCCTGGGTTATGACATCCATTAAATAATAGGCTTCTAGAATGCTGCAGTTTCTCTATTGCCATTTTTTTCTCGTTTTACTTTTTCTCCTTGTCTGCCAACAGAGATGCCAGCTAAGGCTTCCTGAGGTTGTTACTGTCGGAGCAGACAGAGGTATCTGCAGATATTTTGCTTAGAGCAGAGGAGGTGTTTGTGTTTCCAGTTTTCCAGGGTGCCTTGCCATGCAGCTACTGTAGATCTGGTACTATCACGTGTCTATGTGCAGCCAGAGACACAAAGAAACATAATCAGACATGCATCCATTACGAAGCTGGAATGAAGAATTTTATTGTTGCTACTCTGCTATTAAATCATTAGAACAACCAGATTTTACAGGAATAATATTTTTGGGCTATAAGTAATAGCTTGGTTATACTACAGTGAGATTTTCAGAAATCACAAGTGATTTGCTTTGCCTTTGGTTTTCTTTCTTAAAAGTAATTGTATTTTCAGAAGGAATAATGTCCCTCTCATTGCTTGTTAAAAATGATGTTTCTCTGGGTCCCTCAGTTAAGGAGCTCTTCAGGTGTCTCTGCTTTAGAAATTCTTGGCAATTTCTGTACTCTCTGCTTTGCCTGTATGTTCTTGCCTGTACATGTCAATTTTGTGTCGTTTGTCACTGTGCAGTGAATCAGATTTCCAGACATGACAAGCTTTAAGACTTGCTAAGATAAGCAAGCGAATGTGTTACTGTTTGTACAATGGCATTTTCATATTGATACTATCTCCTGGATTTCCCATCACTATTGAGGCTGATTAATGCCTGCAAAACTCAGGAACGTGTATTTTATAAAGAGTTTTTCTGTCGGTTCGTTATTACCTATTGTTTATTATGGCAGAATTTCATAAACACATTACAACGACTGCTCCACAGAACCAGTTTGTCCCACACAACTGTCTCGGGTGCCTGGCGTCTTTCAGAGGTCCATCAATGCCCTGTAGCAACACAGACCCACTGCTGCACCTGCAAGTGACTGCAGGGGTCGGTGCCAAACAGCTGGGGCTGGCAGAGGCAGCAGCGCCGAGCTGCCTCAGCTCTGCCTCTTGACCTCCCTCTCCTCCCCAGCCTGGGAATCCCTAGATGCCTTCCTCCTTCTCCTTGGTATGAGAAGGTTGTCTTTGCCTTGGTGACAGAAAAATAAAAATGGATTAGGCAGAGTTAAAGATCAGAAAGATAAAATAGTTTGCTCAAGGTCTCCATACGGTCACTGGCAAAGCCAGACCAAGGCTCTGCCCTGACCCCAGCCCGGTACCCAATCCCCAGCTCACTCCAACCTCTTTCAAATGCAGCTCACATAAACCAGGTTGGAAGTGATTTACTGCTTTTTAAAAGTGTTTTCAAATTGCATCTCTTTCAGTTGTAAGGAATTAACTGGGACTGTCTGAGTTTTAATTAATGTGTTATTTGGTGCATCTGAAAAAGAAAATTCAAGAAACATTTTTGGCCCTTTTGGCCAGTAGCCATAATGACAGCCAGCTTAATTATATCGGTCACCAAGTTATCAGAGCAATCGTAACTGGAGGGAAACAGATGCCCGGAGAAGCTGGTAGTAAAATCATGATGTATTTCACAATTGTCTTATTACTGACTGATTTAAATAAGGACTTAAAATGTTCTGTTAGTACTGAGAGAGTGTCAAGGTTCCAGCAAGTCTTAATTCACAGAAGTTCGAGCTCTCCTTGCTTATGGAAACTGACTGGTGAAAAAGGAAATTGTATTCTTCAGTAAAAGCATGTGGAAAACAATTTACTGTTTTCACTTGCAAATGCTAACAATCCAGGCTACATGTTCATTTTTCTGCTGAGGTTAGGTATTAGGAAACAAAACTCTCTGATGAGGTTCCTCTAACTTCCATTTCATCACATCAGAGATGAAGCTGGCCCATAGCTCTCTGTCATTTGCTTACTGGATCTCAGAGAATATAATCTGCATGTAATAGTGACTCAGAGCACCAGCTCCCGCAGGGAAGGTCCCTGTGTGATTTCAAATTCAGTACGTCAGAAGTAGTATACAGTATGTACTCCTCTCAACTCTAGGTTTAAACTAATTTAATTAAAAAACCCTAGAAATAGGTTGGCTCTTACACAGTGTGAACAGAATACCCTTTGTGTAACTGCTTTTCATAATTTAAAAACCAAACCCTGGCCCCGTAGTTTCCCATACTGGGTCACTGCAAACCGAGGTACTGCTGGATTATGACTCCAAATAATAACTGAAATGTTGGGAAGGAACAAAGTCATAAAACTCTTCTGGACTAAATGTATTCCCAGCCACATAAACAAGGAAATGGATTTTATAATTAATTCAGAGTTCCCTGGCAAGCACAGTGTTGTAATGTGTTGTAATCTACTGATTAAGTTCCAGTAAGAACACTGGCAATGGCTTTTTTTATCAATATCAGTCTTTTAACAGCACCCAAAAGAACCTGAATCTCAGAATAACTGTGAGCAGACTGTGCTCATCTGAGCATCCAGTCAACACAGGGCAACTCTTGGGTGAGTCTGTAGGAACAGGGTTTGTGTTATCCTTGGGTCCTGTTTGTTTCCGCTTCCCGTGTCCTCGAGCATTGTGTTTTGGAAACATGGTACTTTATAGAAAATTGCCTTCAAGAAGTTCAGGCTGAATGGGTATTTGAAACCTTCCAGCAAAGCTTTTAGTCCACTAGGATTCTACTTCACAGAATGCTTTGCCATCCATCAGGCCATTGGTCATGGCTGTTAATTAAATGAAAATGCAAAATAAATCTACAGTGCAGAGATACAACACAGCCAATTAAATATTCCAGTACAAGGTGCTAATGATAAAAAGCAAATGTCACCGAGGACAACCTGTGTGATGTCAGAATACAAATCCTACCAGATGACAAAATGTATGACTCCCATCACAGGTTGGGAGGAAGAAACCCAGTGACCCTGAGCACTGAAATGCAGCAGAGATGGTGGTGAGGCCATTTGGGATATGAGTACAGGCTTGGGAACTTCTGTGAGAGAGAGTGAAGGCAAGTTAAAGTTAGAACCCTAAGACTACTTGCTCCTTGTTTTCTTGACTCTTGACATGTGAAAGTCTGACCGTTTCTGAGTTCTTTGCCAGACAAGCATATTTTTTTAAATGTGGTTGTTTAAGTATAAAAGAACAATGCTAAAGAAAGCAAACAATAGCTGTGTTTGAAGTGACTGAGAGACTGTCAGCCCTGTAGCTTTGTGAAGAGGTTTCATGGCCATGCTGTGTCGAGGGATGACCTCTTTAAGTGGCTCTTCTTGGCAAGGTTAAACCAAATGAATGGCAATAACTCAGCAGTTACAGCTAACTACAGCAGCTCATAGACAGGCATTATAATTTCATTAAAGTTCTGGCAATGAGGGGCAATCTAAAGAATATAAACGCACTGAGATGAGCAATCTTAAGTTCCATGAAATCAAAGAAAATATTTAACAAAGTTATTGCAAGAAACAATTTAATGAGCTATCTTGAGACAAACAAATTAATGAATATTTAGAACGTTGTATATGTAAACAGATCCACCTTTTCTACCTATTAGAAAGGTTAATCTTTTTTTCTTGGGAAACACAGCCTGATAAAATTTATACTTGAAAGAAAAACATGACTATCTTAAGTTACATATTGCAATAGCTCGTGAAACTTGTGTCACATCCAAACCTTTCCTACCACTGATGTTTCAGGTGCATTCTTTATTTGCCTCAATAGGAATTTTAGCTTGGTTACTAGTTGGGAGCTTCTTTCTCATTTTTAGCTTTTGATTGTATGTTTTGCTTTTTTTAGAAGTTAGGTGCTTACATGGGGGCTGTATGAAGGGCTTCATGTTCTTAAAACAGGGAAAATGGAGCAGTGCTGAATTTTAGAATATTGCAGAATGCTGGCCTTTGAAATTTTCATGGATTTTCAGTACTTGGAAATTTATCTCTCTTTTCACTCTGTTAGTAAATGCAGAAAACACAACCCTACCAAGACTCAGCCAAACTAAATATTAAATAATGCCATCCTTTAAAGCAGTTTCACATTCCTTAGATTATAATGAAACTGTAACTTGCAGCATGTTAAAACACACTTAGCAAAACTCTAATCTATTATGGGCCCTTCTCCCCTTCCTCCAAATGAGTCCAAACACTCCTTACATATATCTATATAGATATATATCATAGAAGGAAGAATGGTTTGGGTTGGAAGGGACCCTAAAGTCATCTAGTTCCAACACCATATGTACATATATATATATGTATATATACATATATATGTATCTCTGTATAAATAAATATAAATATAAATAATATAAATATAAATAAATGTGTGTATAGACCACTTAGGTCTTTAAAGCAAGGACATACTGGATGTAGACTGAATCAGTGTCAAACTTCACTGCTGATACAGTAGTGTCAGGCTTTAGGCAGCGTTGTTACCACATTTATGTTCAGGCTCAGCTATTACTATCACATCAGGATAGAGAGATTAGTCCTGTACTTCATTTTCCCAGCCCTATATCCCTTCCTAGACCTGCATAACTTTCCGGAGCTGAAGAAATCAGGGCAAATCTTGTTGCCCTCCACAAGCTGGTATTCCCTTTTCTCCAGCAATATTTTAGATGAGAGGAGGGCTATTGTAATATCGAGGTCCCTGGAGGGAAGAAGCAAGGAGAAATGTTTGAATCGTGGAGGAGGGAAGCAGAGGGAAAAACAGCAGAAAAGTTATGGAAAGGGACCCCAACCTTGGGGACAGACCAGAGCAAAAGCGACGGTATGAATTAATCGATGTCACACATCACTGCTGTGAGAGGGAGTTAAAGAAAAACTTAATGTGCTCAAACAACAACTTTGTGCCATTTCTGCGCAAGTGAAGATGGGTTAGGACCACGTGGAGGATTAATAGTCAAAGGTGGGATTGTAGCAAACTGGGTGGAAATTATCAGCTCCCACCACCCACAAAACATATGGCAAAGGGATAAATGGGTAGATTTTTTCCCCATAATCAGTTGGGAACAATATGCTTAAATGATACTCAGAGCACTCCAATGAGATGTTCACATGAGGGCTCAGGGAACCTGGGAAAGATAGATACATCCTCCTTCAAGGAGCGAAAGGAAAACTTTACATGTTTGGATTCCAATGGCTCAGTGAGTGACAATGAGGGTGCAGTTATTTTATATCACCATTATTTCTTACTTTTCAGTGCAAAAACTAACCCAGAGACAAAGCTACTCCAGGGTTTTGTGCAGATGAAGAATGGCAGAATATCTCACCTGGTATTGCCTCTTTGGTGATAGTTTTTAGGCTGTTGGTTGATCTGTGGCTGGTGGCAACTGATTGATATTCATATGCTCATTTTCTTTCTAGTTTTGAAACCTTTTTTTTTTTTTTTCAGATAGTGTTCCCTTGAGTCTAACATAACAACATGCATAGGATTGCTCTGTCAGCAGAGTATGTTCTGCCTTTCCCTCCCATATCTGAGAGCTGTACACTTTTGGTGGCCACAAAAGAGTTAAATTTCAGAGCACTGAAGGATGCTGGACTGTGATAATTGACCATGGACTATAATAATTACTGATACTTACCCAGGAGAAGAATGTGCCCAGAACATGATTATTCCAGTAGATGGGAATGCCAAGGATAAACTGCTGCTGTGTCTTGTCACTCCTGACGTGGACATTTAGATGTAGATCCTCAGTGGGACACAGAGACATAAACAGCCCAGTGTGGCTGGGACTGACCTTAGCTCTGCTGGGATGTGCTCTCAGGTGAGGGTGTAAAAACTTTTCAAATTATCAGGCACCTCCAGACCCTGCCTGGGGCTATATGCTTGGAAACATGAGTGGGTGTGCTGTGCTTGCTTAGTGTCAGTATTTTAAACCAAGGTGGATGTTAACAGAGCAAAAGACAGATTTTAAACACCATGTGAAGGGAAGTCTCTCCTAAAATAACAGGAGATGTTAATGAGCTCTCTACAAGAGGCTTTAACTCAGGATGTTTTAGTGTGTGATTGTGGCTGTTCTTAAAAATGAATAGACCTTTCAGCATTCAAAGGACTGATCTCCTTTCCCTTCTGATCTGACCTTCCTTTCTCCCCACACTGCCTTAGTTAGAGAACTTTCATTCTCTACTGTGATCCTAGAAAGCATGAAGGCTGGGGTCAGAGAATACTTTTTTCCTCAATTAAAAGTAGAAAGTAAGCAGTGAAAAATAAGTAAAATATTCTGAGAAGCAACAAGGGGAAACGAAAAGATTCCCTTACATCCTATGTGCAGACAGTGACGCTCTAAGCAAGATCACGGTTTCTTACTAAATTATACCCGTGTGACACATTGGAGTATAATTTCTATCTATCTACGTTAACTACGTACACAAAAGTTATATAATTCAGGTATAATTCAGCAGGAGGCAGCGGCCCACCCGCAGGCAGGTGCGAGCAGCGTCTCCATCCCGCGGTTGGCATCGCTGTGTGTCCCTGTGCACACGGGGGTGCGTGTTCTTCGTGTTTCCGGCAGCCACCGGAGGGGCTCCCCCGCCCCGCTGTCGGGCCGAGCCGCTGCGGGAGGGTCCCCCCCGCAGGCAGGTCCGCCCGGGGCGGTGCGGGGCCGGGTGCGGGGCGGTGCGGGGCCGGGGGCTGCCCGCGCTGTTCGCCGCGCCGCCGCTGGGGGTATCTTTGTACCATTTTTCATCCAGCAGCAATTTGGAGTGGAAACGTGTAGTAGGGAGAAAAAGCAAGGGATCTCGGCGGTTTGAGCGAGCCGTGCATCCAGGAGCCAAAAAAGATTAACACCACCCCCCCCAACGCCCCCCGCGCAAGCCCCCTCCGCATCCCCGCGCCCCTCGGGGCTCCGTCGCGGCTCCGCGATCACCCGCCGGACACCGAGCGAAAAGGGATTCGTCTGGAGGGCAATTTCGGATCGGGGGAGATCTATTGGATTAGTGGGATTATCTGCCTGCAGACGGAGAGAAGTAGCGTTTGATCATTTCCATTGCCTGCCTGATGGTCGGATTTACATGGAGGTGGCTCGGCACGGATGAGGCTGGATTCCGGATGGGGATTTCCAGCCCCCCCTCCCTGCGCCCCGATCCCAGGAAAGGGGAGAAAAATATATAAAAATCGGTATAATTGGGAAGTGTCCGGGGCACTACCGGTAGCCCTCCCGCTCCCAGCGGCTGGGAGAGCCGAAGGAGGCGAATCCAGCGGATTACAGCTTCAGCTGCGATTGCGGGAAAGCGGCCGTGAACTGGTAAATACTTTGATGCTCCCGGCGTGCGGGGCGAGCCCGCGCCGGGATGGAGAGGAGGGAGGGGGCGGCCGGGCCGGGATGCAGAAGGGCGGCCGGGATGGAGCGGAGAGGAGAGGGGCGGCCGGGATGGAGGGGGGCGGCCGGGCCGGGCTCGGGGGCCCCGGGCAGGGCAGGGCGGCTGCGGGGCTGAGCCCGGGGGGCGCTTTGCAGGGCCGGCTTTCCGAGCCGTGCGTGTCCGTGTGTGCGTGTCCGCGGGCAGGGCGATGCGGGTGCGGGGCTGCGCGGGGGCTGCGCGGCTGCGATCCCCGAGCGGTGCCTCCGCGGGGGGATGCGCGGCGGCAGGAACCGCTGCGGGGGAGGGGGTGCGGGGGGCGCTTGCGGGGAGATTCGCACACACACACGCACACACACACACACGCACACACACCCCCCGCTCCCGCCGCCGCCGCCCGAGCGAACTTTTCCTCCCCCGCCGCCCCGGGGCCGCCGCCCGCCGCGGGCCGGGCGCGGAGCTCCGCGGGCGCCCCCGCAGCCCCCGGTGCCTCCCGCAGCTGCCGGGCCTGGCGGGGGATTTCTTTCTTTTTATTATTATTATTATTATTTTTTTATTTCTCCAGACATCATCTTTCTCGGCTTGAGTGCTGAGAGCTGGTTCTTCTGCTCCCCCCACCTCCTTCCCTGCGCCCCCCCCCCTTCATCCTCCCTTCCTGACGATCGCACTAGAGCATCATCTTTACTTGCTAAAGGAAAATCAATTTTCAACAGGTTTAATTAAAATTAATCAGTCGAATTACTTAATATTAATTGACTTATAATTAAAGCCAGAAAGTTACCTTGGAATCGGGGGAAAGGATGTTATCTGGAATCATTTTAAGGATGCATATGGTTTCAGAGCAATTACATTCAAATAATTGTTTAAATAAAACAAACCAGAGCTTGATTAAAGTGTTGTGTTCTTGCTGCTGCAGGTGACACAATCTGGAGTAGCTATTTCCTTTTGTAAATTTGCTGACCTTTTGAAGGAATATCATTTTAGTTTGACACTGGGTTTGCTTTCTGGAAGGCCAGTTTGTTTTAGCTCTAACAACTATGGCATAAAAAATCCACTAGTATAAAATGGAAATATGTCTTATAGAAGCTATAAATATCAAAGTGAATGTTTTTAGCACCTTTAGATGTTCTGTGAATTTGAAATGAAGCAGATTTTTTTTTTTTCCCCCAGCATAAGTGTAAGAAATTGTCTTAGGAAATATTTTTTTTTTTCCAGCATTGCCATCCACTGTGGTAATATTTGCATTTATCCAGTACCTTAGTGGGACCAGACCATACTGGTAAATTCACAGAGATAACTCACATCTGAAACCATGTATTCGTGGCAACGCTCACAATAACCTTTTCATGCTCCCTTAAGACCAAGGTTGGGTTTTTTTGTTTGTTTTTTACAGTAGCAGCGTTTTTGGTGCATCTACAGACTATTGTTATGGGTGAAAGAGCAACACTGAGAGCTTTGGGACATTTTCTCCTACTTTTTTTTTTCTGTGCTGGCTTGGTTGAAGAAAAGGATACTTATGAAATTGCACGTACTTTATTACAAGCACCTCACAAGTGAAAGACCCATGTATGGTATAAATGAGCATTTAAAAATAGAGCCCATTATTCAGGGCCCTGATTTTCAAAGATACTGATTCCCATTGACTGCACTGAGACTTGTGTGGGCTCAACAGCTGTAACACGCAGCCCACTTCTGCATCTTTGAAATGAGATTTGCAGATTGAGAGCCAAAAGTAGCCATGTTTGGAAATACTGGTTGGGTGGGTTTATTTCTCTTTTCTTTTTTCCCCCCTCTCTGTATTTCTGGTGCAGGATGCAGGGTTAAAGAAGACTGCTTCTTAGTTACTTTTGATAAATGACACCGTTTTTCTTAGACTACAGCTACAGATTGCAGTGATGTTGCAAAAGTAGTTTTGCAGTAAATGATTAGGAGATCCTCAAATACCTACGAAGAGACCCCATTTATTCTGTACGTTTCATGTGAATCATATGCAGGCTGTGGGAAGAAAAATGAGGCTGAGGATAATCATGCTAAGTGTGCTGGGAAGGAGGACTTGGCTGAACACCTCTGTTTTGTGATTAACTGAAGCAGCAACAAAAGCCATGAGAGAGTGTTCAGGCTGTTTAAGGCAGTGAGTTGTGTAGACACGAGGAGAGCTGTCGTCCTGACAGTGCTTTGGTTATCTTACCCCTTCTCCTACAGTAGGGTAAGGAGATAATATCCTAGCTGTTGATACTTAAACATCCTTACCAAAGTGGGTTTGCTCTGGATTATTTGGCTGGAGGTGGAGCAGTCTGCTGAGGAGGGTTATTTAAAGACTGGGACAGGGCTGTAGGCAGATAAATTGATTTGCAAGTGAATGGAGGATTTGAACATGGTAATGGTAATGGTGGTGGTTTTATTTTTTATCAGTTTGCATTTTTAATATCCACTGGCATTCACACAAGCATAAACCACTCTAATTGTTCAAATGGAGTCTGGGGAAAAGAGAAGAAAGCAGAGGCTTAGATGTGGTCTCTGTTCGTAATGGATTGACTTGCCTTTCTTTATTAAAAGCAAATATACATTCCTTTCTAATAGAGATGTAGAGCTGTATTACAGATCCTTGGCTAGCTCTGAATTATTTGTTTGATGTCATATTTATTATGGTTTTTTAATCATATGAAAAGAAACTATTTAAAAATTAAATAGTGAAAAAAAGAAGGGCAAAAAGAGACAGACGTTCTTTGAAAGCAAATAATGAAAAGACAGCATTTTGCCAGAGATTCAGTAGAAACCTTTGTGGATTTCTTTTAATAAGGGATGGGCAGTTATCAATCTGATCCAGTACATAATATAATTTCTGATTAGTCTCAGGTATCCATCATGGTAAGTATAAAAAGGTAATGGTAAAAAGTAGATCCAGACTGATGAATAAAGGCTGTTCTGAAAACATATTTTCATTACTGTAGCCCTGATTCTGAGCTCTGCATTAGGAAGGCATGTAAGCACTCCGAGGGGGATGCCTGCCCTGCTGCCCAGTTGTTGCACAAGAGTTTGTATGGGAGGGAGGAACAGAAGGAAGGAGGGAATTGGAGGATGCAAAAAAAAAAAGGAGCTGATGGGAAAACTTCATCATGTATTTCATATCGAGGGCATATCCTGGGGTTTTAAGGGGAATGATGACATTATATTCCCCTGAATGACTATTGAATTATCACAGTTACAAGGGGAAGTCTTGTTGGCTGCTTGGTGACCCAGCTCCAGGTTTCCATCTGCCTCTGAAGACCCTACATGTTTTCCAACAGACTGTTTTCATATCTGTTTGTGGCTGGTTGGCTACTTAGTACCATGTTCAAATTTGTCTGTGCACCCACTCTATCATGCCACTTTTCTCTAGAAAACAAAAGGTGGTGTGAAGGACCACCAACTGTGTGAAACCGTGGGGCACAGTGACTCTACTGTAAATATCCTCACGGTTATCAGGCGATGTAAAGGTCCAGGCTGCAAATAAAAGATGAGGCCATTAAAAGAAAAGTAATTGAAGTTCTCTTTACCCCATTTGTTGAATTATTCTGTTTTGTTCTCATAATATTTTCTGCACAATCAGTTTTAGTGCTTCCTGTGGGTAGCCTCTTACCTTCTGATGATGCTTGGTTAGGTCTTTTGCACCATATCAAGGGAGAATGTAATGCTTGGAAATTAGCAACATGTGACTGTAAAATCATAAAAACAGTCAAGGACACTTTACAAATATTGTACTTCAAGTGACTCATATTCCTTTAACCAAGCAAAGAACTTAAATGACAATTTAAAATTATATTTTCTAAATCTGCTTAATCACATCCTGCCTGGAGATGCCATTAGCTCACTTGTTGAACTGGTTCTGGGAATTTAATGAGGGGAATACATTTATGTTGTATTTTATAACTTTATTTAATTCCATCTTGTTGGAAGATTTTAAGTTCAATATTTGAACTTAAAATCGTTCTTTAACTTGTGCCTTCCCAACCCCGTCCCCCAGTTTCCAAAAAAGTACTTGAAAGCAGCAAAGTGTTGTGTAGGCACATAGTGTTAGAAATATTCATGAGGAGAAAATGACAATTTAGTTAGGAGAAACCTTACAGATAGACTGAATATTTTGACATCCGCAAACCTGTATAAAATAGGTGTTGTGGGATGGAGCTTTTGTTTCTTCAACTGGTTTCCCAGTAATGGGTTATTTTTGTGGAGAACTGGGGCCCTGATAGAGCCACCATGAGACCCCATTGCTGGGTTAGGAAACCCTCTGGTCACTGAGGTTGTGACCAGGACATGACCACAGGGAGACCCGAGACCGGTTGCTATAACAAATAAGTCTCTTTCTCACAGATAGTGGTAGAAAATGAAAAGAGGACAAGGAGCTGAATAATAGGAGCTACACATGAAGTCAGATGGAAAGAGTAAATCTTTGTAGACATTTAATGGTGTTATATTCTAAGCTTTTGGGAAATTTTATTTGAAAATTTTTTTACAACAGTAAATATAGTCTGTGCTATATCCTATTTCTATTTCATGTGAGAGAAAAATTCCCCATCTATGGCACAACACTTTACTGCTACCATTACTGCAGACTTTATAGATCAGAGATGTGTCAGCATGTTAGCTTTAGCTGTAATGCTTTTTTTGTGTGAAACCTTATGGGCCTTACAGCCACTTTCTCATACTGACACTCATAAAACGTTCAAGTTCTCATATTTATTATTTAATTTGCTTCCTATATAAAGCAACAGAGCTCTTTGGTACATGAATATGAAGCCAAAAATGACAGGCAGGCATGAATGGGACTAATGAGTTTTAATAATGCACATATTAGAAACTGCTAAAGGAAGTTTAATTAAGAAAAACAAGTTAAGCATGAAATTCATTTTGGAACAAGTGCAAGTAAAGTCACAGATGTACAGAATGCTAGATCACAGGAAACAGCCTCTTCAAGTTGATAGATCCCTATAATGCCAATATTGCTCTCAAACTGTAGTGTGCACTCTGCAGTTTTGGAAAGCGTGGTAATACCATTCAAGAGCACTTTCAAGGTTGAGTTAGAGATGTTGGGTTTGTGATTAATAAATTATATTTACTCCTCTGTGAATTTTATGATGAGTTGTAATTTGATCTCAATTACCCCGATGAAATTGAGACCATCTTGACCACCTGATCAAGAACAAAAAGCATATTTTTCTGCCACAAGAAAATTTTTTGGTCTTTGTCTTTAAAAAAAAAAAAGTCATCTTATTGAAGAGCCAGTTATTGATCTAATTCTACAACAAGGGTTTTGTGTTCTTGGAACTGTTATTGTATTGTATCCAGATAGAAAAACAGTTCATGGACAAATCTGAGTTCATTCAAGCATCTTGGTTTGCAGAGTTCTCTCTCAAGAAGCGGTAATAACTGTATTCTAGCTTGTTTTATTTTGAATTCCTAACACTCCTCAAATAGGACAGTACAAAAATGATATCTTTCTTATGAATCTGATATGAAAGCTTGCCTTAGGTGATGAACTAGCATTAAAGGTAATATTGTTGATATTACAATTGCATTAAAGGTGATGAAGAAAATCCAATTTACTTTTCTCACATGGTTAACCCCAGTGAACCAAGGGTTAGCTGCAATTATATATCAGGTGAAGAACTTTGTCAGCAATTCTATAACATTAGTTTTTCACCTGCAAGAGACAACAAAAGAACACTTGGTTTCAGGAGCCTCTGTGAGGGTTCTAGACACTCTGTTAGAGTGATCAGATGGGAAGCATGTGCTTATTGTATGAAGTATTAATCAAAGCAAATGAAATCCAGTTGACTTAAAGATATACAATATATAGATTTCAACACTGAAGTTCTCAAATAAGGAATATCTGGGTTATTTTTTTTCTGCAGAATGACCTGTGATTAACATCAGTTCAGTTGAATTTCTACAGTAGGTCAAAATATCTCTGTGTCCTGAAGCACAGTGCTGCCATCAACAGAATAGCCATTTGATCATTTAGCTGAACGGTTACAGTACTCAAAAGTGAGTATAATATGAGGTCCATTTAAGAGTTAACTGTAAGCTGCTAAAAGGAATAAAGGTTCACTTCAGTGCCCATTATATTCCAAGCCAGTGCATCTGTCATTTTTAATTTAAATCTGTATTACTTAGCTGTCTAAAACTTTACACATAAGTGACAGAGTTACCCATTCTTTCTGTTATGGGTAAAATCACCATTTCGTTACCTACTTACTGTGCAAAATGTCAGACAGCTATGGTCCACATTAAAAGATTCTAGTCAACTTCTGGTAAAATAAACAATTACTTCAGCTAAGAAGTAGAACTGCTTTAAGAAAATGATTTGTTGACATGAGTAAATGGATGATAATAAGACTTAAGTAACCCTCTTCTTCTCACAGGCTTAATTTGTCTAATTCAAAAACAGTTTAATAGAAGATTATGATCAGAACTTTTTCTACTTTGGCAAACTAAGTTACAGAAATTATTTAAAGGGATCTTTTGATCATGGAAATACTAGTTAATAAGGAGTTTGCGTTAGTGAATATTCCCATTAATGGGGAAGAACAAAAATACAGTGCAGCTGAAAAATACATCACAATTTAAAGGAGCCTAATGACATCTACTCAGTTTAATTCAACTTTTCACTGATTTTGCTACACTGCATTGAATAGTGTATTTAAGTACTGTATTCTTCACTAATTGGATATGGGGTTTTGTCTACAAAACATATATTAAATAGAGGTGAATGTGAGAATGGCAGTGAGGAATCATTTTCTCTGATCTGGGAGTGATATATTTACACAGCTTGTAGCATCCAGAAATCCTTACCAGTGGGCTGTTTGCCGACCTTGTAACATAACACTTGTAATCTCAGACTAATGTGGGGTGGGACTGCGGGCCCAGCAGGATGATACCTTATTCATACCTTTATTGGTGATCTTGACAAAGGTTCTGCATCTCAACAGGGCTGGATTCGTAACAACTTCCTGGAGCTTCCAGACCTGTAGCTGCTCTGAGGTGGAGGGGGTGGTGGCATGTGGGAGTTAACCAAATCCCACCAGAGCTGTACCCTTCTTACATGTACTACATATTCAGGATTGCAGTCTCCTCTGTCATCATTTCATACAGCTGTTTTTTTAAGTGCGCGTAGTTAATTTCTTGAACTAAAAACATGCAAATCCCGTCCCTTCACCAAGTATTTATGGAAATAGCCAAGAGCAGCGTCTGTTTTAGAATCTTTTACAGAATGATTTGGGTTGGAAAGGACCTCTAAACATCATCTAGTTTTGACCCCCTGCCATGGCTAAGGGTACCTGCCCCTAGCCCAGGTTGGTCCAAGCCCCATCCAACCTGGTCTTTTTTACTACTACATTAAGAGAAAATACTCTGCATTTGGCACAGAATTTCCCTTTGCGAACCTGAAACACTGAAGAAGAGATGGGAAATTCTGTGATTCATTTCTGGAGGATTTTTCTGACCATGTTTACAACTGGTGTGTCACACTGACGTAGTGTTCACCCTGGGTCAGAGTCTTCCCTTTAATGGCTTCTGTTCCACTGGTCATGCTCCTGTGTATTTTAGAACATGGATTTCTTCTTAGAGACATGAAACATCTCAGGGCTGCTAGTTTTAAGTAGAGACTGTTGTAAGTAAAAATGGATGCAAATAGAGCTCACTCTGCAAAATACCATTTGTGTTCTTTGAAAGGAAGCAGCACTGTGTAGTGTTCCAAACTCTTACAGTCGCTTTGTATGAATGTTTGTGCATTTGGGATTTGCTGGCAAAATTGAGGTGGAAAGGTATTTTTAGGCATGAATATCAAATCACAGAGTACATCTTCAGCTAAAAAGAAAATAGCCCTTTCTTGGTTTTTGTTTGTTTGTTTGTTTTGTGTGGGGTTTTTTAATCATAACAATGATAGCCTTTGCATGTGCTGAGGCTGGCATATGGCCAGAAGCCTCGGGTGCCACCAAAGGTTTTATTAATCCATTGGAGCTATTGAGAGGTGGTACAGATCAAACTATCCCTTAAGATCTGAAGGTCTGTGCATGAGCAACAATGAGGAATTCAGGTGCTGCAGTTTGCAGCAGGTATGACCTGTTGTGGGATACCCCGTGTCATTGGAAATGCGAAGATGCACTGAAGCTGTCTTGGATTGTTCGCTCCTCAGCATACTAAATGCCTCTCCAAAGTATTTCAGAATCTGAGCTATAAAGTAATTTGAATTCAGAAAGGGAGATAATAAAATAATAGATGATAGAAAAAAACCTCTATATAGTATAGACTGTTCGAAAGACCATGAAAGACTTTATCAAATACCTTTTACAGTAGAATTCATTTGTGTTACCAGAGGGAGCAATTGTGATCCTCAAATCTAGACAGTAGTAAAATCTGAAAATGTTTCTCCTCCTCCTCCTCAGATCCACAGTATTTTGATGCTCAATCTTGTCCCACACTGATCATCGTTACTCTTTAGTTTATTCTCCTGCCTGTCTCACTGATCATTCCTGCTGCTGTTTATTGCTTCTCCTTTTTCCTGCTGATTTCAGTTCAGCCAAGTCCAGAGAGCAAGGGAAAGTCTTATATAGCTCACCTGCAGAAGGACTGAGGAGAATTTTGTCCAGCACTGATTCTCAGTGAGTAAGACCTGCTGCTGGCCAGCTTCCCTCTTTGCCCTTGCGCTTAGTGCTCGCAATGAAATTTTGGCCTGGAAGTCTCAAAAGATTTGATTAATCTCAGTCTTTTTATTTGCGTTGAGTTGGTGTTTTTAATGTGATGGCTTCAGGGCAGCCAGTGACAGGCTTGAATATCTGACCTCTCAGTCTCAAAAATAAACCGTTACTTAGCCATTTAAAAAGAAAGGCCTAAAAAGAGCAGATCTAAAATTCAAGTTGAAAATACAATGAAAATCTGTTGATTCAAATTCTGAAGGTGCTTTACAATTTACTGCCCTGTATAGCCTATCCATCTATTTACTGAGGCTAACTACTACCCAATAGTTAATTAATTAGGAATAGCCAAACACAGCACTGAGTTATATTCTTACCTTTTAACACCCTGTCTCTGACTTAGGGTAAAACCTTGTCTATGGGAGGCAAACCAGAACTGTAGATCACAGCTGAGGTGTTCAGCTACAGCGGCAAACCAGCGGATGGACAAACTTAGAACTGTAGCCCACCTCTAGGATTTGCTTTGAATTTACATTGAATTTACCATTTTAGGTATCAAAAGTGCATTAAAAAGTTGTCTTAGATCTGAAAACAGATGCTAGGTGAATTATTAGTAGCATCTTGGTAATTTTCAACACTGAACCAGCTCAGCAGCTTGAAATGAAGAACGTTTTTCCTTGGTGCACTTATGTTGGATTTGTTGTCCTCAGACCTTTCCCAGACCATGTGAATTAGCAGGAGGGCTACTCAGATTAACCTCCTGCTATTTAAAAGTTTGAGTTTGAGAAAGAAGAGAGAGAACTTCTTTCCATTTCTGACAGGAAAACAACCCCCCAGTGATGTCAAGACCCAGGTTTAAATCTGTGGAGGTTTTTGAATACCACTAATGAATAAGCTTCCATCTTTCCATGTACATCAACTCAGAAAAGTTGTACTTGGTGCCTTCTGCTCTGACACCTGTCTGCATACTCTGCCTTTACTATTGGTCCAGTAATATCCTACTACTTCCAAAATCTGAAATGCAACAAAGCAACAATCCTCCACGAGGCAAACGTCTGCCATTCCGTGTAAGTGTTTTAAAGTAAATTCAAACACATACGTCAAGTTTAGGGAATTATTTTCTGCAGCTAAATTGGTGTGTTTCCAGAAAATGCCGAGAATTTGCAGCTGGAGAATGAAGGATATAAGCCTGTTTGTTAATGCAGTTTCACACTGAAGGTGTTAGAATTAGCAGAGAAAGAAAGGGAGAGAGAAAATTGTGGAAAAGCTTCATCTATCTCCTTATTGCCTCCTGAGATAGATTGTTCAGAGCTAAAGGAACACTAGACATGAACCAAATCTCCTGCTGTCCTATATAGCTTTTACAATCTCCTTTTTAATAACCCAAACTGCAGGGTAGTCTGACTATTAGACAAGCCGTTCTTTTGAATTCTCTCTACAATGTGTATAGACATGATAAAAAAACAATTCTCATTAAAGCTGCCAATGCTGTTTCAAAAGCAGGTGGTTTAAAATGTTTCCTATACAAAGCAAAACACATTTCTTGTGCATTACACACTGCTTAATAGGGAGTGTAAGATTACACTGCTATGTTGTGTATAACGCTGCATTTTAAATAATAGGATATTGTAAGTCGTGTTGGAAATATGTTTCACATGAATATGGAAGACATAATGATACGTACTGAGCAATTTTCAGAAGTGCTGGAACACAGCCTTGTGTGACAACCTCTGAGCTAAAGTAGTTGAAAATAGCATCTGGAATTTCAGATTATGCAGTCTCTGATCCTAACTGATTATTTTTCTAGGATATTGTTCAGTCAGCATGTGGATATATGAAAGATAAGATTTCTACTGTCCTATGGGAATGCTTATTGTTTATGTTATAAATCAAAGATGGTAGGAATTGAGTGCTTTCAACATGCATTTTCATTTTTCACTGAAGTCAGTCTTTTATAAGGAATGAAGGATTGATCTGATGTAAAAGTTGTGATATACAGCTCCATCCCTAAACTGCCTGTTCACATCCTTTTCCAAATCAGTTCTGAAAAAGAAAACCATCAACAAACCAACCCACAGAGGTCCAGTTATACTTCCGTGCAAATTCAGAATTTGCTATTGACTTCAGTGGGAACAGATTTTGGTGTTTCATTGGTATGAACGTTTCAGTCTGTAAGTGTTTTTCATCAGCTATCAGAAACTTGTGGAATAAGAAAACCATATAAAACATGATAATTCGGGTTATTATGAATAAACACAGTAATTCATGTTATGCTTACAGATGTATTCCAGTTGACTCAATATTTCAATCAGATACTGTATTTTGAAATGGAAAAAATATTGTATGTATTATAAACTGTTTTTAATGAAATAAAATACATTTGAGTCTTCAGTATTCCTGTCTATCTTAATTTCCCCACATTCTGTTTTAAGAAATAATTGCTTCCATTTTAAAAAATCTACTTGTGAAAACAAGGTGAAAATTGATTATGAACTGATTAAGTTAAATAAAATATTAACATAAGCACTTATGTAACATAACCTGGCAGCAAATTGCTTATTCCTGAAAAGGTGAATTTTAAAAATGTGTTTTCTGTGAGTCCTGTTTCTTCTGAAAAGTCTCTGTAAGTTCAACAGGTGACATTATAGATAATCCAGTAATCAGCGTTTCACCCGCCATTTCATGGACCCATAAACTATTGCAGTTTTACTGACATGACTCTAGCAACTATTAATGTATGTAAATAACGTGTGAAACATCTAGTTATCACTCTGCTCATATTAGCTCTTTCATACTAATGATTTATTTTCATTTTCTCCAGGATATAGACCTGCGGCTAACTGGATTTGATTTATAAGAGGGGATTCTGCAGTAAATGGCTGCACTCTTCATATTGCTGCTATGGAAAACAGAATTGTCAATAGGATGTAGTCTGATAAATAGTGCTGAGTGAAGATGCAGCTTCAATAAGTGTGAAATCAATGGAAGATACTTACTGCATGAAAAGCCTTTTGAGATTTTTCTGACAGGCGCCTATTTAGGAAACTCAGTCTGTTTCCTTCGGTCGCCCTGTTTTTACACCAGTGGATACAAATCAGATTGCGTCGTTGTAGTCACACAACTAATGTGGGACCATGGCCTTTCCAAGATCCGTGTGGCTGAACTGTGTATGGAGAGCGACGGTGGTCCGCCTGCTGCACATGGGATTGAATGCCACTTTTGCTTTTTGTACGCTTGGATTCTTGCTTCACGCTGCAGCTGTGTCCTCCCAAAAATTGGATGATACCAACCCGGTGGTGACCACCAACTTCGGCAAGATAAGGGGGATTAAGAAGGAACTTAATAATGAAATTCTGGGGCCCGTTATTCAGTTTCTCGGGGTTCCGTACGCTGCCCCTCCGACAGGGGAGCGCCGCTTTCAGCCTCCTGAGCCTCCATCTCCCTGGGCAGATATCAAAAATACCACCCAGTTTGCTCCAGTGTGCCCCCAGAACATTATAGAAGGCAGGTTGCCTGAAGTCATGCTTCCCGTGTGGTTTACTAATAACTTGGATGTAGTTTCCACCTACGTACAAGATCAGAACGAAGACTGCCTCTATTTAAATATCTATGTCCCAACCGAGGATGGTGAGTTAATAGCAGGCGAAACAGGGAGATCTTTTTATTTTCCTGTTCTACGTTCTAACAATATTAATTCACGTGTACTGGTAGCACGCATGGCTTTCTCTGTTTGCATGCCAGCTTATTACATGTGTGCATGCTGCTTTTCTCTGTGTGCATTTGTCCTTGTTTTTTTTTTTATTTTTTTTATTTTATTTTTATTTTTTTCTTTCTGTCTACGCTCATTTTTTTTCTCCCACAGCACGTGTATTTTTAGGTCAAAGTTGGTACCTAATTCTCATTGCCACCCACTGACTTCTGGGAAGATGCATCAACATCTTTTCCATTGCATGTGCAGGCACAACAAGTTGAGAATCTTCCGCACCTAATAAAGCAGGTCATATTTAAGTTAGATAGTGGTGTTGCATGCTCCTACTGTCTGTGATGGAGCTCCATGTTATTTTCTAGTCTTCTATTCATTTTTCAGTCAAAAGAATATCCAAGGAATGTGCCAGAAAACCCGGCAAGAAAATATGTAGAAAAGGAGGTATGTATAAAGTGGACACCAAAAAAAAAAAATACGGGGGAGAGATCGAAACCTTGCAAAGGAAGAATGAATAATACAGCTGAAAGAGGCTGATTGCTGGTGCTGTGGACTGTTAGGGACTGTCTTGCCATAATGGAACCAGAAAGGTGTTTAAAGAGAGGACCATGTACAGCAGATGGGAAGATAACATTTGTAAGGCCAGTTGCACCTGATGATCTCTCTCTCACACTGATCCTGTTGGCAGCTTCTCTCTTGGCCTCGTGGTTCCGAGGAGTGTCTGTCCCTGGTGTGAGGACACAGAATGTTGTGTGTGCAGGCACAGGAGGTGCCCCTGTCCCGGGGATGGGCACTGCTGCCACGGGAGGTGCTGGCACAGCTCCACAGTTCTCTCTTCCAGTAGTATGGCATAAAGGCTATGAAATGTAGCAATGCAGGGCTGAAAATCTGCATTGACTTTCCACAGGATACACCCTGTTTTCTTGGAACAGTGTTAACTTTCCTGAAACGTAGATGTGAAACACTTTTTTTCGTTTACGCGCTCCTGAAAGCGAGTGTTGATTCCCTTTATTCTGTGATTACAGCTCTCTTTGTCAAGCCCAAAACCTCTTAATAGGGGTGTAGTGAACTGCTAAAATGTTGTGACATGGTACTTTGGAAACTAGGCTGCTTTTAGAAGCTTTGGAAACTTGACTTCTACCCTTTTCGTGTTAAAGAGTATGGAAGAATTTGCAGATTTCTTGGTGAATATTTGCAAATTCCCGGGGCAGTTGACATGTGATAGAGAAGGTATATTTTGGTACTGATATGAAGTAGGCATTTGGTACTGGTTTAAAGTACTAATTTTGTACTAGTTCACACGTGGGTTTTTTGCATCAATTTTTTTTTTTTTTTTTTTTTAAATAATGTGTTATGTTAGGGGTGGACTACACATGAATTAGAATGCTTTTGGGGGAAAACAAAGGGTACTGTGGACATACATAGTTGCCTATTACCTGTAATCTGTGTTATTTATATCAGTTGTTATATGTCCCTGTCATTCCAAAACAAATACATTTTAGGAAAGTGTCATAGCAAGAATGTTTAGAGTTGGGCAAAATTCGATTCTGTAAACCCTGTATTTTTTTGAGGCGATATCTAGGCATCTAAATGAGGGTGGCCTTGTTTCCAAGGCTTTTGCTCTTACTGCTCCTACTGACTGTTAGTTGCAGCTGGTTGTTAATTATTAATTGTTAATTGTAGTAGCTCGATGTATGCTTTTTTAGATGCTCTAAGTCACTTTCAGAGACTTAAAGCAATTTTGTGTCTAAAGTGTCAGGCTTTGAGGCATCTTCTGTTTCTTCTGTTGGGGAATTTTTGCTCGGTGCTGTGAAAGTACAATTGTTTAAGCTGGATTCCCAAAGCTGGAAATAAAGATAATCAGTGTACTGTGAGCAACGTCACTTCTTCACACATCATTCAAGTTAGAATAACTGCTGTCATTTATATGCATTCAATTAATGTGCAGTGCTGCAGCAGTTATTACGCAGTTCATCAAGCGTGTGTAATTATCTGAGCAACTTTCACTTCCTATCACCCAGACGCTGATTCACAAAGTCATAAATAAAGATGCAGATCCCCATCATTGTTCTCGGAAAGCATCTTTCGTATGAGAGGATATTAAAAAAAAAATAATCAGAAAAATAGCAAAAATAAAGGGAGGGAGAGCCCAGTAGCTGAGAAAGTCGTATTTATTGTCCTGTGAGCCTGAAGGAGGGAGAATAAAGAGAGAGTTATTTGAAATTCAGTGGTTACCTTTCCAGTTAAATTCATTGCACACACAGCACAATAAAAAACAGCAGAAGCCTGCCTTTTCCTGTTGGCAGGTGGGGAGAACTCCTGAATACCTTCAGCCTGGGCAGCTGAGATATCTGTAGTAATCCTGTATTGTATGCAATACATGATGCATATATGTAGTAACTCACGCTCTACTCGCCCATATAGAACCTGGGATCATCCTTGGCTTGGATTGTCCCCACACCTGGTGGTAAAAGGAGTCATGTAGCAGAACAAAGTTGCAGTAGAGTCACAGCATTTGAGCAGCAACTGCAGCTTGGAGATGGCATTGGTTTTGTATGAAAAGAAGAAAGGCCCAGTATTCTCTCTTTTGCTGGATTTTTAGGTTGCAGTCATTTCATTACATTTAGGGATGAAAATTACTGGAAATAGAAAATCCAAAAATCGGAGGCGGATGTTTACACCATCTTTTTAATTCATAAAAGATATATAAGATCAAAGTGACTGAACCAACTACCACATGCTGTCATTATATAGGGTTTGATCTTATTTACATGAAATAGATCAAATTAGATAAATAAATTAGTATTTATACTTAATTATCATCTGAGGGGCATGAGAAAATTCAAAATTTTGAAGTACAGGAAGCAATCTGATGAAGATACATGTAGATACATGAAGATACATGAAAGGAATTCTATCCATGAATCATGCTAGAGATGGTAGTGAGCATTATATCCATGACCTCCTGTTGGGATTTGGATGTGCCCACAGCAGAGACTACAGAACAGTACACTGGAGCTGAGCAAAAAGGAATGAGACAATTAAGCTCTTTTTTTTTTTTTTTTTTTTTGCTAAATATGGAGCCTTGTATTTCAGTTACTTAATCGTCAATTTACTGATTTAATAGATAAAGAAAGAGAATCTGGCTTTATGTCTTTCCCTTCAGGTACGTGAAGGTCAGAGGTTGTTAATTCCATAACTCGAAATTCTAATAGACTCTGGGTTATACTGTAGGTAACACCATTTAAGTGACTGATATTAATTATGTTTTTGATTATGTGGTATTTCCTGAATGTCCTAACAAACTTCTGCATCATTTCTAGGGATTACATAAGTAGTTTTCTGCTGTTTGGCATTTAAGATTTCTAATTTTCTTTATAGTCAAAACACAAATATTTTACTTAGGATCCAGAATGACAGGGTAACTTCCTACCTCAAGGAGGACAGTACATCCTTCTCTGGCTGCTTTAATACTCTATGTTAATTTCTTGGCATTGCAACACTTTGCACTTTGGATTTCCTAATTTAGTGACAACTACATAAAGAAAATTTGAAAAGGATCACTAACATGACCACTAAAAGAAACCACAGGTTTCCTGTGTGCTCTGCACTTGAGACGACCGTGTGCTCTTTCTTAAGAACCTGTACTAAAACCTTAACATGTCCTGAAGGGGTGGAAGAATGTGAAAATGTGGAGGTGTAGGTGGTACATACTCGATGTCATGGAGCCAGGCCCGTGCAGTTTTGGATACATTAGTATTTGTAGGGGAATTAGGAGTAGAATAAGGAAAGAAATCACTTGAGCCTTACTTTTATGTTTAGGAATTACCGGTGGCTCAGAGACCGCCCAACATCAGTGACTTCTCCACATGTGGATTCTGTTTCTTATTCTAGTCAGTGCACTGAATAAATTTTAAATGCGAAGACTCATGATCTGAACTACCTCATTTGAGAGTGTAGGATTAGACAGCTCTATTAATATTTATGCCTCCTAATGGGCTACTTGATTTTCAGAGCAAAGCTCCTAACACCATCCTTTCTGGGTTATGGCTGCGGTTACTATGGACGCACAGGAACATATATACATACATACAAATATATTCATGGAACTGAAACACAAATCACATTGCTGTAATCTCATCCTCCTTTGATCTTCCTGCGTTTTCAATAGAAAATATGTTACATCAGCTGTGTTTTGTAAATGACTTTGATAACCTTAAGGCCTTGAGCTTTGCAATGTGAAATATTCTTTACAGATCTAAGCAGAAATTTCACCTGTTCTTCTGTGTCTTTATTGATTATTTGTTCCAATACTCTTTTTAACTACTCTAGAACTGTTTACTTATCATTAAATCTTGGAAAAGAAGAATTAATGCAACATGTGCAGTTCCATTAGACTTCCTTAAATTTCAGCTCTGAAAGCAACCAGAAAAGGACAAGCTGAGACCTGTTAAAATCTGCATTTCCACTGGCAAAAGTCATCAATCAATTATCAGATTTCTTCTTTTCAAAGTATGTCATTTAGAAAATAATATCAAAGTAATGGACATGTAGGTGGTAAATTGATTGTCAAAAATGATTGAAATATTTTTTCCTCCGTGACCATATAAATGAAAAATATGAAATCTTGGGTGTAAGCCTCCATCACTGTAGACTGAGCTATGTCGAAGTGTTTTACATTGCCAGCAAGCTAAGAACATGCATTTGCAGACCATGACTGGGGCTTAGGGTCACTTGAGAGTGAGGGCCAAACCCACAGAGGTACCTTTGTGCGTAATTTGGTGTATATCAACCCTTAAAAAGGATGTGTATCTTCATTAGGCTGCTTTGAAAATTCGTAATGAATTATTTCCCTGTAGTTTATTTGTGTCAGTAGTTGACTGCACACATCTGAAGTCTCACCCCCATCCACCCTTGCTGGCTCCTGGCTGGAGAGCTCTCATCCTCATTCTCTGTGGTATCAGCAGGCACAAATGTAGCCCATAATCCTGAACTCCACTGCTGCGTCCCAAGACAACAAGATTGGTCTATTTTTCTGTTCCTTTTTGAAGCCCCATATTCCTGTTTTTCATTCCTCAGATACCACTGCAGCACTTCCTATTATACTGGTAATACATGGAAGAAGATAATGAGGCAAACATTGTCTTGTACAGACCTTTTCATCCTTTCACAATCTAAAGCTGTTAGTGTCAGTTAGCAGAGTTTTTCAAAGATGTGCAGTAGGTTTATGTCATATTTGAAATAAAATGCTTAAACTCTGATGTACTTTCTCCAGCCCTCTTTCTGAGCGAGGCAGTGCTTGACGATAGAAGACTTTGCAGACTGCATTTTAAGACTCCAGTCATCTTAAATGCCATCAGCACTGGTCACAGTCCTCTGTAAATGTCTACTTGTTCGGGCTCTGGGCTCTTGCTGACCACACGGTTGTCGTCCTGTCACTGCTTTGTTCATATACCTTGACAGTGCTTATAGCTCTAACAGGTCTTAAATTCTGATCTAATTCCATTCCTTGTCCGTTATTTTACTGCTTGCTTTTCATTTTCTACGTCCTCCCCCACACAGGCTCTAAAATAGTGCTGCTACCCTGATAATGCTAAGTCGGATAAAACTGGTTTGTGCTTCTTCCCCCGGCCTTTCTCGGCTTGGACCAGTTTTACTCAGTAAACATCTGTGAGATGGTTTTCCTTTCAATCTGTTAGTTTCTAATTTATCACTGAAAGCCAGAATGGACAAATCTTATAAAAAATAACTACCTAAGTATATTTGTACATTTTCAGGAGGCACTGAATTAATTTGAGTAATTAATATGACTTTTGGATAACTATTATTTTCTCCCCTTCCCCCCTGCCCCAACCTCCCCCGGATTGTAGTATTAGGCCTTTGCTCGCCTCTGTGTTAATGCTCTTCATCTCTTTGTTTCCTTATAATACTCATGGATACAAACATTTTTAGTGTTCTTTGCATATTTTTTGAAGCCTGAAACATGATGCTTACATGTGTCAAACCATTCTTAAGGATCATCTCACTTACAATGTTAATAATCTCCTTATAGCTTGAATATTGCTCCAGTATAATTTCTTTTTTCCCCCAAAATTCCTTTCACTTATAATTCTTTAGCCCTCTTCATTTTTACTTACTTTATGATGTCAAATTTACATGTCTTCTCCACTTTGATATGTATAGTATTATTAATTAGACTCTGCATTCAGAACTTAATGAGCTTACCATAAATGAGATTTGTTTTTGGGATATCAAACCATTTCCTTCGGTTTCAATATTCATATCTCTTATTTTACTTTCTCACGCTTGTAATAATGAGATTTATCCTAAAAAAAAAGCAGCACTGAACAATACAAGCTAAGGGAACTGGGACAAAGCTGACTTTCAAACTTGTTTGCACCTATGTTCTAACACACTGCGGGAACCAGAGTGGTCTCTGGCCAGAACTGGAGCTACCTCACGGCTGCTCTTGCAGAAATTGCAAGACACATGGAAATAGCATATTCCAGGTGCTGCAGCTGACTTCCCCTTCCAGAGTTTCGCCAAAATGTTTTGAAACATTTCAGCAGCAGCATTAAATCATGTTGCTAATTCCTCTGCTGTGGGAATTCTTTTAATACCCCTCAGTGCTATCAGAGCAGGAATCAATCTGCCCTGGCAGAGTTTTCCATATGCTTTTTATTGAAGGTTCCTTTTGACTTTCCTGTTCATACTGATAGTACAGTAAACGCACAGTAATTTCAGTTGTAGGAATGTGTTTGAAGAGGAGGAAAATTATCTTGCTGAAGTTCTTCTGGTATTTCAGCTGATGAGGCTCTGGAAGTTCCTTTATTGAGATACCATTGCCTTGGAGGTCTATCCACCAAGGGGGACAGAGGGAGAAATCTGCAGGATTTCTGTGTTAGCAGAGATACAGCCAGTAGGTTTGACCAAAAAGACAGATTTTGGGAGGGAACCAGAGCCAGCAGGACTGGTGAGGTTTAGCAGCAGCAGTGCTGAGGTGCCGTGCCCAGAAGGAAGGCTCACGACTCTTCCCCACATGGGCCTTTTCCCGAGTATTTTATGCCCTCTTGGATCTGTCCCTTTGTGTTACAAAGAATGAGAATACAGTTTATATGTTGTCATGGGCATTATTCACAACTTCCTGCTCTCAGTGGTCGTTTACAATTCAATGTCTTGTGAGATGCTCAGCTTTCATAGCTTTATTTGATTTAGGCTACATTAATGTCAGTGATTTTGGATCAGACTCTGCAAAGGCGAAGTAGTGAGGTCTCTTGTTATGAACTAATTATTTTTTTAAGTAATTTTTTAATCCTTATATTCTTTTATAATGTGATGAAAATTAATTATATAGTATATAGAGAGTGAGACTTTAGGAAGACAGAAACTACAGGAGAGCCACTTATTATTTGTATTTGTTTTCTGGAAAGCTTCCATTTGTTAAATTTCACCCTTTATGTAAAGGCCTTCTTTAATTATTAGCTGAAAATCAGGTATTTATGTAATTACCATAATTATATCTACACATCTAGTGTACTTGCAATTATTTCATTAAAAATTGTAATTATTATACAATTATAGGGGATAATGACGTCCTTGTAACATGTTGCAGAAGCACTAATTAAATGGTGGCATAAATGAATTGGAAGTGATTTTGAAGTTTTGAATATTGTTTTATCAGAAATATCAGAAGTGATTCATCCACATTATGAACTGGCAGCAAAACCCCTCCAAAGTTATTTCGAGAAAAGATTTCACAGAGCTCATGGAAAAGGATTTGTCTCTATTGCCTTTCTGTCTTTACTTTCTGTTCTCAATATTCTTACACCTAAAAGCTGTCTGCAGATTTTTAATGGAAGGGTGCACTGTGTAGGAAGAAGATTGCATAGCTAGCTGAATCTTTCTAGAAGGCTCAGCCCAGAGCAAATAGGATCCATAAGCAAGCACAGCCTGTACTTAGACCTCCTTTTTCTGTACGGAGGGAAAAACCTGTCCAACATTTGGTTGAAGATGATGAAAAAGCTCCACTACGTATAAGGAGGTTTTCATTACGTGGTTAGTTTCGATGATCTGCTTACATATTGGAGTGTCTGAATTGTGCAACTCCAGGTATTAGGGAAAGAGGAAAAATAATTCCTTTTGTAGCACAGATCTGTGTGATGCTCCAGGTCTAGGAGAAGAACTAAGCAGTGTGGATACAGAGGAACCCTCTGGAGCATCTCCCTTTCTCTCCTCCAGAGTGGGTGGGGAATAACTGGCAAGGATAACATAACATATGCAAGAATCTACCATAACCTCAGGATCACAGATTTCTCACCCTCTTCCATGTCAACCTTCTGTAGTGTACACACGATCTCTCTTATCTTCCTTTAGTTGATTTTAAAAGTCACTGAAAATGGCAGTAAGGCATACATAATTTTTAGGCTTATATTATCACTCTGCGTTTTCACATCTAACACAGGGTGTTCTCAACTGGTGAGGGCACAGCAATGTACCTGTGCCATGACTGGGGACAGTGCAGCCACCCTTATCCATGACACCCACCTCACTCTGCTGCTGAGGACAGCACCCCGCTGCTGAGCCCAGGCTCTGGGCAGGCTGGAGCTGTGCACACACCAGCTGGGAGGGCTCCTATTCCCATTGCACCCGGCTGCTCACCTCCCACCTGCCAGCTGGGGCTCCTCTTTCAGTCCTGGCTCCCAGTTTTTTTACGGGAATGACACATGCACATTCTTCCCGGTTACTGCAGATGCGATCAGGCAGGTTAGACAAACCTTCTGTTTAGTTCACTTAATTCACCTCACCCGGTTTTTGCTCATGCCTGATTAAGGAGGGTTTGCAGGGTCTGCTCTAATGCAGAATGTTAATGTCCCACAAAAAGAAGTGAAAGTTCCAAGAAGCAGGGGATTCTGGAAATAGCAACAATGCCATACCATGCTCCAAGAAAAATAAAGGCTATCCACCCATGGCCTGGAGAAGAGCTCCCTGTTTATACCATCCTGTGTCAGTGTTCCATGCTAAGGCAGCCAGCCCAAGATGCAATTTGCTCATACAGTCGTGGTGCTTTCCTGAGGACTTGCTGCCCTTTAACCAGTAGTTGTGCACCACTGTTGTTTTCAACCTCCCTCCAGTGGCCTTGCAGGGATTCTTTTAGTTTCTGCCAACATTACTCTTTGCCTTTAATTTCATTTTCTTTAATATATTATTTTTAATGTAGTGAACAAGCAAACAGAATATGCTATCCACCAGCTTCATTCAGCTGACCCAGTGAGAACTCAGACTCTGAGAATCCTCATTCCCAAAGCAATAGTCTTAACAAGATGGACCGAGTGGTAAGAGAATATGAAGCATGCATTTATCTACATAGATATGTATATGAATACAGTCATAATCAGGTTTGAAAGCTCATATGAAAGCTAGTACAATTTGTCTTACTTGATTGAAAAATGGATATTGACTCATATGTTTTCATATTTATTTTAAAGTGCCACAAAAACCCTTGGATGTTTTTTACTTAAGTCTGAACTTAGTTGCTGTAGGTCAGATCTAAAACACTTATGTGAGACAAAACAGAAAATTTTGCACGTTTACCTACCCCAAGACTGCTTTCATTACTGAAAGTGCCCCGTGGTCTATATAATACTAGAGACCCATGAAATGTTTTTGTATATGGCTGTTGGAGAGGCAGATTTATTTCATTAAATTTCACAAGAAACTGCCAGTCTGTAAAGCTCGATTCTAAAATCTTAGCCCTTTCCCTGTTCTCTGTGATGCGAAATGCAGTTGAAGTAGCTCTCCATATGAATACATTAAGAGCTGTGCTGTGTGGAACAGGAGAGAGAATTAAGTTGGTTTTCTGCACTTTTCAGTCATTAACTGAGCCGCTGGTTAATGACAAATGGATTACTTTTGCTCGAAAATATAACTTTTGAAACAACATATAATTGCTCTACTTAAGAGCTGAAGCACCTGTGGTCTCTTTTATATGAAGTCTGTAGATGAGGTCTCACATAAAGAAAGAAAAGATGCATCGATTGTCTTTTCTTTAAAGTGCCATGAAACCCTTGATTAACTGCAATTCTTTCAGTGTTGCATTTGCAGTTCAAATATTGAAAGTATTGCCTGGCCAGAAGCACATTATGAGAGGGGATCATGGGAAATGGGTGCTCGAGTTTTACAGAGACACGGGTGATTGCTGAAGAGGTCAGGTTAAAAGGCCTCCCCCCTAGTCCTGAATTTGGGTCTGTTAGCAGAAATCCCTCCCATCCTCTTCTGCGTGCATCATATTCAGTGTTGTTCACGTGTGAAAGAGAGCATCGCTCCCTGCACTGTGAGGCAGTCATGTGTTTTTGACAGGCTGATTTTGTTTCCCTCCCTGACATCTCTGAGAGATGGCTGCCGGAATGTGGTGAGGCATGAGAGGGACGTCCGCTCGCAGAGGTGAGCTGGGAGACAGATGATGAGCTGAGAGGAGCAAGGAAAGGGATCTGACAGCAAAGAAGGCTCCTGACACGCACGTTGAAGCAGGTGTACGCTGCCAGGCGCTGTGCAAACCAAGCATAGAAATAGGATTAAAAGGCTCTTTCCCTTTAGGCAAAATAAGGCGAAGAAGAAGGCAGCACACAATTCCACCCTGCAGTTTTCAGTGGCAGAAACTATTTTTCTCTCCAGAGTTTGCTAACATATATTAGTTGCTGTTTTTCTGCCCAGAGCTTTGACATCTTCAACTACGAGCTTGTTTGGGTTCGCATCACCACAACAAACAAGCAGCAGTCAAATGAGAGTGGAAGAAACACGTAACTTTTCAGAAATGCTCCATATCCCTTCTGTGCTTGACATTAGCGCTGTTCAAGTGGCCTGGCTGTCACCCCTCTCTGCCCAGCACCTGTGTTAGAGGACATGTGGCAAAATAGGTTTAACTTAAGGTAAAGCAAAAGCTAGTGCTTAATATTGCTTGATTAAAAATAGATAAACCAAGCAGTAAGTCAGATTTGGGCCTGTTGTTTGAATTATGAATATTCTTCTAACTGCTGTCACTTCCTTAAAGAAATACAGAGATTTCCTTGAATTTTAAGTGACTTTGGATTGAAATTCTTTGTGAGTGATTATCTGGTTCAGTGAATACTGTTGTTATTAATCATTAGCGATTTTAGGTGTTAACCTTTTCACTGCTAAAATCTCTGAGTGCAACATGACATTGCCCTGGTTATCAGGAACTAGAAAGGTTAAGAAGCCGTTGAAACGCATTCAGGAAATGTCATTATTTCCAGGCTGATGAAGTGCTAGCCTGGAAGAGAACAAAGAACCAATAAAAATAATTACATTTACTTTATGCTTGCGATGAAGACAGCTTGAAGGAGAGTAGGCCGCAAACAGTAGCTCATTTTTGGTTCTGCCCCCATAGTTATGTCAAATTCCTGCTTTACTTTCCTAATCCCAGAAAAGGGCTGTTTAAATGGTTGCAGCAGGATGATTTGACACAAAGCCAAACATCTTTCCAGTGATTCTGGACCTCACTAGCGTTTCCCTTTCCCTCCCTCCTCCCCTGGCTAAGCAGCATCTGGCCCTCTCCCTCTGCTGAACTTGTGTCACTCTGTTTCAAGTATAGATTTAGTTATTAAATCTGGAGATAAAGTATGGATCTGTTCCACTAATCAGATACTACAGTGATTAGAGCCATACAAGTACTTGGAGAGATCAATTAGATTAGATTATCAAATCATTATAAGCAAACTCTTAAAGACAAAGCAATAGAAACTAATTTTGTGTCACTATTTCTTTAGACAATATTTATATTCCCTTCTTGTTTGTTTGCTTCTGTTTCCTTTACGTGTGTTAGGATCATGGTGGCACCAAACCTCACACTCAGAACTGGGCTGGAGGACGGAATGAACCAGTTCTACAGTAAAGCTCTCTCTGTGATGCTGGTCTGTGGCTAAAACACACTATTGCCTGAACTCTAGGTGAAAAAATACACCCATGGAAATCTTACTTTATAAGGCAATTGGGCAGTGTCTTGAGGGAGCTCATTTCAGATCCCTGGGGTCAGGCAGGAAGCCTTCTGCTCTCTTGCTAGCCTTTTATTATCTCTCTCATCCTGGGTTTATTATTTTGACTGTGTAATCTTATTTTGCCTTCTTTTTTGCATACACCCAGTGTTATGAACCCATGCTGGCTAATTCAGATAAAGGTTTGTGATTCATTCTTTATTAGCTTGTTTTCAGGGCTCCTGTGAAAACGGTTTTCTAGGGTATAATAACCATTTGTGTCGCTCCTGAGCCTTGAAGTTGTGTTTTCTACAGTCTGCAGTGTCATTTTCTTAACATGTATATGTATGTAAGCTTTCTTTTATTAATCTATATTTTAGTAAGTACTCCAGCTAATGCTAATATACTGCTTTCATGAGAGAATTGGCAGAATAGTATACATCAAAGGCAACAATTAGTATATTTTCATTTGACTTGTTCAGCCTATTAGGTTGTTAAATTTTGCATAGAAAATCATTAGCATGTTTAATTTGGGAAGGAAGCTGTTGGAAGGGGAGTTGTGGATGTAAATCAATCGGTTAGGAGGCTTTCATAAAACAGCAGCTACAGCTCTGAAATATCATGAAATATTTTCCCATATTATTAACTGTAAATGTAAAGAGATGAAAAAACTGCAGGATTATCACTGGCTTAGGAGTTAACAAAGAAGCTTCTGATGGTTCTGTCTAATATTAAAATCTGGAGTGAGATTGTATCACATCCTTTCCTTGCTGAATAGTGGCATAGAAGTACAGGTTTGCAATTGCAGAATACCTGCTCTTTTCTCAGTGAAGGTGAAGGACATCTGAATCAGATTTGACATGACATAGGGCATAATTTGGGTTTGTTACTTCCCTATAACTAGTTCAAGAACTGTTGCGTTGCAAGTGATGTTGCAGCTGTTATTAATGTTGTTTACTACTCCAGAATTAGCTGAAGTTAAAAAAGTGTCAGAAAAACCTCTGAAGTGCCTTTTCTCCCTTCTTTACTGGGAATTTGGCAATTCAGAAACAGTTGTCTGGTGTTAAATAAATCCAAAAAAGGTCTGGATTTTGACCAATTAAAGTCAAAGAGGAAAGGTCAGAAATCAACATCGAAATAAAACAAATATTAACTGAATATTCCCTCAGACAGCAGCTAATCATGGCTTTTGTGTGGCCTGCTGTGCCAATATCTATTCAGAAGCTGGTCATTATGTCTCTGTTCTAAAAGAGAGCTAATTTTGAAGTCTTCACTGCACTAAAATCAAGCTATTTACTGCCCTTTTTATACTACTTTTTTTTAATGATGTTTTCCCTGATAAACATTCAGTACCAGACATAGTGGCTTCTGATTTTTTTCCCTTCACTTTTCAGGTTCAAATTTCTTTAAATGCAGTCACTGTTCTTTGGTGCCAAAGTACTTGATTGCCTTCATAAACCAGGAAATTTAGCAGCAAAACTGACATAATCATCAGGATTACATTATTGATTGTTTTGAAGGCACAGAATTCCATACAGTCCTTTGCATTGTGCTCCAGTGGAAAGGATCTGGACCCATGAGCACTGAGTGGGTAAATTCGTGTCCACAGAAAAGTCAACCGTGAAATTCAAATCAAGTTTTACAAGATCAGGACCAAATTCCCATCTCTAAAAGATGAGCAGACATCAGGTCAGAGACAGATGCAGGGAATTTGAATATTTGGTAGATTTTGAAAATTTTGACTGAGATAAAATCTTTTCCTTTTCTTTGTTCCCTTTTTCTCCCTTCTTATTTCTTGAAATAATTTCACATCTGTCTTTTATCATAGCCTCTCCTATAATAACAAATACCTTTTATCTTTTCTTGGAATCATTTTTCTGTTTACTGCTCTCATAGTCTTACTGTGTTTGATTTATTTCATGTTTCCACTTACCTTTTTTTTTCTTTTTTTTTTTTTTTAAATTTTAGAAACGTTTACTGCCTCCTTCAGGCTGCACAATCATGAGCTATTATTTGCCATTATATCCTTTATTTTTTCCTTTCCATTGAAGATGGAAAAATTTGGACAAAATAGTGGACTTCTGCTTAAGTCCAGAGGGAAGGGAGACAGAATATCATTGTGGAGCTGAAATTAAAACATCCCGTTCTTTTTATTGCAGTTTATTTTTTTGGTGCTGGGCTGTTTATAATGCTCCTGGGCTGCTTTTATGGTTCATGTAGCTGAAGCAATGCTTCTTTTCTTTAATTCCTGCTCAACTTAATTCCAGTCTTTCCTAAGTGCAAGTATTTGTCAGTCCGTTACCCCCATAGGGGTGCGAATCACGTCTAATCTTAGCCCATGAAATATTTGCTGCCTCCCACTTGTCTTGCTGCCTTACAGCCTCCAAATAGGGAAAAAGAAAGGGTTGCTGCAACTTTCATTAATTATTTAGGTGCTGTTATCAAACATTCCTAGAGTGCCGTAAATTTGCAGGCTTTAGTACAAACTTGGAGAAAGCAAGTTCCCCGCTCTAGAGAATTTACAGTGAAGAAAAGACAAGAGAGGTGAAGATATAAAGCCAGTGGATGTAGTAAAGTAGTGCAGAACATGGGAATTTTGATAAGGGATTGCCACAATACGTGGTGTGAGGGAAGAGGAGAGGAAGAGGGCCTGGATGTGTGCACAGCGCGCCCAAAGAGGAGAAAGAGGCAGCAGTAAAAGCCAGTAACAAGTAACGCACAGGGATTACAAGGAAAGCAAAAGGATTGACCTGATTTCTGTGTTTACCACTCAGTGTCTTAGTGGTGCTCTTTCAGCTCCTGAACATAATCGTTGGACTCAATGGGAGGCAGAGGCGAGAACATGCTGAGACCGATGTGGTCGAACAGATCTCTCTCTCCACCACAGCTGGTTCATGTGCGAGCCAGTCAGGGACTCTCTCCAGAAGTCGTAGGAACAATGGGAAATGGCCCCTTCAGAGGGATTAGTGACACGATCAGCCCCTAGCACAGGGCTGTCTTCGGGCCACTGCATTTATGACCCTCCCGGAGGCAAAGAGCTGCATCAGCTGCCCACTGAAGCTGTTTTTCAGTCTCAGTCCCCAACCTCGTGTAGAACCAGTACAGTTTTCTCCTTGTTTTTCTAATACAGTTTTATTTTTAGATGCATGAAAGGATGAGCACAAAGAGTACAAGTGCATCTGAACAACACAGGGTAACTGGAGGTGAATAGGCAAGACTTAGCTCACAGAAACCCACAGATGCTGATGTTACTTCCCAGTGACTGTGTTAATGGTCTTACAAACGATATGGTAGTGTGCCATTGCTCCACGTGGTACAAGTGCTGCTGTGGAGATCCCTTGAAATAATGGGGTATTAAATACCGTAATATGATGGAATGATCAGCCATTGCATAAAAATAAGTGTGTTAAAATACAAATTTTGGCCTAGGAAAAACAATGTGCTGTGTGTCATACAGTTACACCTTGTTTTGCTCAGTGCAAAGGGCTGACCATGTAGTCAGGCATTGCTCCATTTCTGATTAAGTGCTGTTCATTGCACTGAAGAGCTGCAAAGCTTATTCAGAGACTCAATCCATGCGTGTTTAAGGCCCTCACATAAGCATGTTCCTAAGGAGAGCAGGTGTGGAACCTGGGGCTTATCCAGGGATAGCTGAAGGCAGGTGTTGATTTAAAGACTTGCCTGGTGGGAACATTGCCATTCATTGTTATAGGAGCAGGATTTGTCCCATAGTTTGCTGAAACTGGAAGGAGGATGACTCCTAGGAACCAGAAGGCAGTTTAAAGTGTTTGTAAAATGTCTGTAAGTCTAGTTATAATCTTACTGTAAAACAGGCATAATTGTAGTCGCTGCTTGAATTCTGAGCAAGACAAACACATGTATGGTCATGGACTTTCACCCTGAGTTAAAAAGACGTTTCTGTTGGCCTTCTCGTAGTTCCATTTATTTGCTCATTTACTGCAACTTTTTTTCTCTAACTTTAAGAGGGAGTACTTTAAGCTACAGGAGTGAGACATATACATCTAAGCCTGTGGACAAAAAGATCAGCCAAAAGCTCTACATGGCAATGAATACATAATCAGCAGCTTGTACTTGCCTGTTATAACAAAATAGCATTAAAGAACAGAACACTGACTGTAATGTAAGTTGCATTTACTTCCCTGCCAGGGCAGCAATCCTCTTGAGGCTGTCATCCACTGCAACTTGAGCGATTGCTAATTACTTTTATGAAAGCACCAGCTTCAATTATATTTTTAGTGTGTCACCTGTACAGCTTTATATTTGCATCTATTTAGAAAGGCATTCATGCGACGCTGAAAAAATGAGGAAGCAATCCTACGAAACTGAGGTTCACATTTGAATTGTAGCGTTAAATACGCCAGAGGCCACAGAACAAACAGTATGGTACCTATCACGCTTTCCGTTCGGAAAAGTGGGAAAAATGCAGTGTTTTGCTAACTGTGAACACTGCCCACACCTCCTTTTGATCTGGGTTTGCACCTGGCTCCGCTGAAATGCTGCTCTACAGAGCAAGTGCTGATTATTTGTGAGCAGCTCTTGGTGCGAGACTTCACAGATCCAGCAGCGCTCCCGGAATGCTGACTGACTGTTCTGGCAGATGGGAAGTGCAAAGCAGTTTTGTAGGAAGAGCTGATGTCCCTGATAACTGACTACTGAAAGTAGAGAGGGTCTTAACAACACATCTGGGCATCACAGAATCACGGAATGGTTTGGGTTCAAAAGAACTTTAAGGTGGGCAGGGACACCTTCCACTAGACCAGGTTGCTCAGAGCCCTGTCCAGTCTGGCTTTGAATGTTTCCAGGGATAGGGCAGCCAGAGCTTCTCTGGGCAACCAGTGCCTCACCACCCTCATTGGAAAAAAAACTTCTTCCTTATATTTAACCTAAATTTGCTCTTTTCACCTTGAGCTTTGCAACAGTTCACATCTAGATCGAGACTGTCTGGCTTGAGCCAGTGCCTCCTTCAAAGAAGAGATAATTAAACTGGCTTTTATGTCTTTCTTGGAGTCATCATGTCGTTCGTTCTGGCAGCGGATGCGACAAAATTATTGCACTTACTTTAAGTTTTCTGTGTTATCTTAATGGCCCAGAAATTTTTTTACAGGAGGTGGAGATTGTGTGGCACACAGTGACAACTGCACTAATGCCCCTGTTTCCAGCAGCATGGCTTTGCAATATCCGTACTCGTTTTATGATCTGTGGTAGGCAGGGTTGAACTGCTTTATCGTTTTGCTCTCTTTTAGTGAATCAGAGTAATTCCTCACAGTAATAAAACAGAGGCCTGAATTAGCAAAAATCTGATCCCTAAGTGACCTTATCTTGCTGCCAGTCTGACGTCATCCAGTTTCTGATGTGATTTCAGGCTCCATTCGTACGAATAGTGAAAGAATGCTCGCTCTCATTGACTGAAAAACTGAATTTTCTTAAAAAAAAAATAAAAAATCTTTCAGGCTTTTTCCACATTGGGAATATGTTCTATAGGTTTCCACAAAAAAAAAAAAAAAAAAAAAAATTGCTTGAAATTTTTAAATTGAATGTTACTGATATGACTCTTGGGTACCTTCTTGGGTAATTCTGTATTAGTGGGAAAATTCTACTACAAGTGCACTGTAGCTAAAAACTCCAGTACCAGTTCAGGAGGCAGATGTGGATTTTCTTTCTCTCCCTTTTTTTTTCCCCTAAGTGGGGAGAAAGAGATTGTGTTATATATTTTTAACGAAATGGTATTCAGATTAAATAATTATAAAACAGCCTTATAGTAACCTCCTGATTACTTTGTGCTTGAGAGTTGCCCTTGTAGTAGCTGAAATCATTGGCAAAATGGTGATACAGAAAATACATGTTTTTTGTTTTTTGGTTTTTTTTTTAAAGAAACACAACTAGATAAAATGAAGATGAATTTTTAGGTTTTGTAAATCAAAGCAATATAAAAATAAAAGCTAAGAGTACATTTTTATGGATTTTCAATCCTATTAATATTTATTAAGCTCCAATTCTTTGGGTTTCTGTGTGTCAGATACTCTGTCATGCAGTAACGCAGGGTTGTCTGAGACGAAAATTAACTTGGACCCAACTGAAATCAAAGTGAACCGATTTCTTCATTTTCATTCCTCAGACTGACAGAACAGCATAAAGTGGAAAAGTCAGAAAAACATAATAATTAGATTTGAAAAGTCCTTGCTACTTTATACATCATGGATAGTTTTGGGAATAAAGATGTGCGAAGTTCTTGAAAAAAAATAAGAAAGAGGAAAAGCTCTATTTAATCTTGTATTACTATAAAAATTTAATAGCAATGCAACTTGGAGGATTACAATCCAGCCTTCTGAAGTGCTTCTGCCATGTTGTGTCAGTCTTCTTGTCCACACCCTCTGTACTGTTCTGGAGTGTATTTTATGGAAACCCAGATTTTTAAGGGAGAATGAAAAAATGCTCACTTCTGCATAGCAATTGCAGGGAAGGGGAGGGCAGAATTTGTGGTGTTTTGCTGGCATTGGGGCAAGCAGGTATTTTATATCAACACAAATGCATTCTGTATTGACTTAGATTCGTAGATTACTATGCCTGTATCTTGTAGTGGGTTTATTGTGTTAATTTGAGGTATATTGGCTGAAGTTCCTAACATAAATATTAACAAGTAATTATACATATGATTTAAAAAAAAAAAAAAAAGAGAAAAAAAGAACAATGGATTTTCTTTATGTGTTTAAAACTGTTGAAAGATTTGGAAATTTAATCTTACATTTATTTTTGCTTATCTTGAGCAGAGGGGAATACTTGATTTAGCTAATCTCAGAATTTAAGGGTCAGGAAAAAATGTCTTCCTTATCTACACAGTGGTTCTACCTTTAGGTAAGAGAATAGGGGTTCAGTTGTCTAAAATATTTTTTTCTTAGTATTCTCCTTTTCAGAAATTAAATTTGACTCTCTGCCTCTGAGTTGATAAAATTTCTCATTTTCCTGGCTGCTGTAGACCACATTTCTAATGTGAAAAACAACAAGAGGAACTTGTGTACTTTGAAAGTGTTTTGAAAACAAAAGTAAACTTCTTTTCATGTATAACAGCAAGGAAAATGGCACAGCCTGTTTGTTTCTTTTCTTCCCCTCTGCAGATCATATTTAAGATGACTCTGCCTCTATTTCTTTTTAGACTGAAAATTTCAGTCATAAATCAGAACGAATGGTATGGCAGAAACAGTGCAAAAAGGAAAAAGTTGTCATTTATAGTGGAAAATCCAAGAGAACCTTGAGTGTGGGGAGCACCAAACTGTCATGTAAAGTTTTAAAGACTGAAGCAGCTTCCTTCTTTGAACAAGAACCATAAATATTTGTGCTTCCAAAGCAATTGAAAATTTGTGATACACAACGGCCATAGAACATACTGTGTCGGTGCTGTAGAGCTGTATTTTTATTTAAAAAACGTCTTTTTTTTTTTTTTTTTAAAAACAAAGAGCTTTAATGCCAGGGTGTGGTAGTTTTCACTCATGACAGAGTCAGGCACATCACATCCCACTGCAGCTGGGCCCCGTGGGAGCCAGCTGGGACCACATGGTGTCCGTGGCTCCTGTTCCCCTTCCTGTCATGGCACACGGCTTCTCCCCAGATTTATTACAGATACTGACCGTAGGGATTCCAACAGATAACCTTGATTTACCCATCTGCTTGTTTTTCTTACTTCTTCCTAATTCCAGTTCGAGCGATTAAAATCATCTAAGGTGGTATCAGCTTCAGGCTGAATTTTGTGGGCTCAGCTCAGTGATGACCTCGGAGATGTTTGCTAAGAGAAGGTGGAACTGCACTATTTTGTCTTGCAAAGAAAGTTGTGGCAGCTGTTTGCTGGAGGACCCAGGTTCCCCCTTGCTCCGAAGCAGGCATGGGGTAGATGGGAGCATGTAATTATACGACTGCAGACTGTTTCATAAGGCATTTGCATAAGGAGCCAAATTAGATTAGTTTTAACTTAATTCTGGTGTTTCCTAACCTCCCGGTCTTTGAGTCAGCAACCCTAATGTTATTTTAATGTAGTTTCCTGAGATTAATGCAGACAAAGAGTCCCCGTAGGTCCAGTAAATCTGATAACCACACGGAAAATCTAACAGGAGATATTTCTGAGCAAGAACAGGAAAATGCTTGTTCACATGGTGGCTTTCAGAAAAACTCCTGTAAACTACTGCAGAAAGAGAGTGAAATCTTCATCCCTTTGAAATCAATGGGATTTACTTGAGAGTTTATGTGATTAACACAGAGAAGAAATCTGTTGCAGTAGAGACAGAAAGATTTTTTCAAGAAGCCTTTAAAGTGATAAACTGTTAAATTCTGTAGATATCTGTAGTAAGATCTGTAGTAGGATCCCATCATGTCTCTCACAGCAGAAAATTCAGGTTTTAAGTGTGCTTACTTGCATTATTTATACTCCAAAGGTAAAATTCAGATTGTTTCTTTCAAAAAAACTCCATCATTTTCTTGTGTTAGTTGTTGCCTGAATGGTTCTGAGTGTTGACTTAAATTCTGGGTTGTGTACTGGGGGAGAGGTAGTTGCATTTCCTTGCAGATTATATTAACATTGGATTAAGACAGCCACAATAAGAATTATCTACTTGATCTTCCACAATTAAGCATTAGCCTGGTTTAAAGCTTTAGAGTATCAGACATTACAGCAGTGCAAGTTCTAATTAGCACCATAGTTAATGCATAGATTGGTGGTCACATTAAATAAACGTGCCACAGGGCATAATACCTGCATTATTTTAATACTTGTGGGGTTTTATTGTGACATGAATTATAAAGCAGGACGACAAGAGTTATGTAGGTGTTATTCATATTAAAGCAAAATATATTAATAAATTGAATTTTTCCTCCATTATGAGAATAGAAACTTGGAAATTACTTTCTGTTCTCATCTTGCCCCGTATTTGAGATCAGAGAAAAAAAATACCTTGAGCTCCTATAATTTTCCTTCTCTTTCCCAAATTTTGGGCTTTAGCTTTTCAAGGCATTTTCAGCACTTGCAAAGCTTAGAAATATATGTGTTGAAACTTTCATGTAGCTTTGGCTTCAGGAGGCTTGAAGGATGACATGAAATATAAGTGAGGGCTGTGATTTACAAACAAATACGTGTGAGCATTAGTGTGACAGTGATAATCTGTCACTGCAAGGGTACAGTCTACACTTCTCCTGGACCCGTGATGGCCCTTGGGTTTCTTCCAGCTTTTTGGGATGGCACAGAAGGGGAGGTGCATACTCTTTTCTCCTGGGGATTTTTAAAGGGATCATTACATTTTCAGGAGTCTCTGGCCTGGAGCAGGGACCCCCCTGTTAAAGGGAGGTGTGACTGTGTGAGTCCCTGCGTGGACAGGTTTATGGCAGTGAATACTTCTCTCTCAACTTAGCCAGAGAAACAGTTGCTCGTATTGCAGGTTCTATTAGACAGGCATTCCCCTTTGGCTGTAAAATCTCCATCCCTTCCTCCTCTCACTCCCTTTCTTCCCTTCCTCTCAGCAAGAAGCACATCCCACGGCAGCAGAACCAGCAGCGCGATTTCAAGTACAGAACCGTACAAGAGAGAAAGGAGGTTAAAAGCCCTTAAAACATATGGCATGCCTGGCTTTAATAGGAAGTAGGTGGCAATCTCCACAGGGATGCAGCATGGGTTTTTGAAGCATTTGTTTCCCAAATACTTTTTTATGATTTTTCCAGCACAGACAGGCAGTAAGTGAGTGTAACTAGAATATAGGCTGCGGTGTAATAGGCGCCTTCTGCAAATGTGACAGTGATGAGTTTGATGAAAGAGGAGGTGGCAACCAAAACAGAGACAAAAAGTGCTGTAAGGACTATGTAGAAATTAAATGGAGGTGCCATTTAGGGTACTACTGTAGAGCCTACTGATACTGTTTACCTCCCTGCTGAGGTAGAAATCTTTCTCCACTAAAAGCCTTCATAAGAGCACTGAGGATATGCCTGTGCAGCAGGACACACATCTAAGAGGAAAACTGTTAAAGCCACCTCTTAGTTTTATTGAATTATTACTGCCCTGAGAAAAAACCACACTTTAAGAAAAACCCAGCTGTTAAACTCAGCGCTTTTGGAGCAAATGTGTTTATTTCACTGTGGCATTTAAACTCTATTTATCCCAAAACCAAACAGCAAAAGCTACAGCACTGGATGCAAGAAACAGATTTACAGATCTGGGTTAGTTCTATTTCACGAGCTGGCTTTGAGGGCACTTTCTTCAGTGTGGAGAGAGCAGCTGTGGCTGACCCCACAAGCGGCTGGAGTGATGGGGGTGGCGGGGGGGCTCTGCAGTGGTTCCCACTCTGTGTGGCTGCAGCAGGTCTGAGGGAGGATGCTGAGCTCTCCAGGGCTGGTAGAGCACCACGTGAGCACTGGGCTCAGGCTAAATACAGGTTAGAGATGGCTGAGTAGCTTGTTTACGTCTCTTCTGTCCCTCCTCCTCTCCCTCCCTCCTCATTCCCTCTCTCTCTGAAGCATCTCCTGTTGGTGCCAAGGCAGAATCACAGAGCCTTGAGCATCTTGTGGCAGTTCATAGAGCACTATGGCAATTTATTCTTCTTTTATTACATAAAGATTAGGGCTCCAATTTCCCTACACTCTGTCCATACGCAGTTTCTGTTTCTCAGGATACAAAGGCAGAAAATGAAATGTGTTCCTGTAAAAATTAGGTAGGAATTTTCACCATTGTTTGGGAGCCGTCACAATATTGTGACTGCCATGGCAGGTGAATAATGAGCCACTATGCTGGGCTTCCATCTAAATGGGGCTTTGTCCTGGCTACGCAGCAAAGGCATCCAGAAGAATGCAGAGCAGTTTTCCAGTATACAATGAATCACTCAGTGAGGCCAAATGACACTCTCCGAACACTCGTCCCAGATATTACAGCTGTTGAAGGAAGCTGCTTATGAAACAAGGGTAGGCTCAGTCACTCCGTGACCTTACAGTTCCTGTGCTGTAGGGAATAGTTGGGGTAACTCTCTGCAGGAACAGAGTTGCTTTTTAAACCCATAAAGCTGCGCAAATGGAATTACTGGAGTGTTAGATAATATTTTGGGACTGACCTGGCAGGATGTGCTCTGAAAGCGGTGTGTGGTAGGCATTGGGGTCAACTGCATCGACTGCACAAGCTTCAGGAGAGAGAGGGGTATTTAATTCAGAAACTTGGCGATACCAGTGAAAGGTATACCAGGAATGGGGAGATTTGTCTCTCCGCAGTTGTAACACACTTGGTGAAACGGAATTTTCCTTGCAAGTTCCGTTTCTGCCACAGAGGGAGCTGTGTCAGTAATGAGGTATAGAATTGGGAATTTGAGACATTTTGCAAAGCAAAACAGAAAGTTTAAATGGTACAGACCTAAAAATAATCTCCTGGCTGAGTTTACAACGTGGAAGGGCTCTAGGTGTTGTTGCTGTGACTGCCGTAGTATGGTGAAATACTGTAATGCAGCTATTATCCCTGCTTTCTCTGCTCCCATGGCCAGTCACTTAAGTTGTATTTTATATTGCCCTGTATAACTCATGGAATGGTCCGTGAGCAGCGAAGTCGCTCTTACACATTAGAGCAATGGGAATATATTATTTACAGGTTATGCTTGCCTTCAATTTCCATCCATTTTTTTTCCCTTGAAAATTTCATGTGTTTCAAATGCAGGTGCAGGCATAGGTAAGGCTATGTTACAGCTATATTTAGGAAAAAAAGGTTTAATTGGACCTATTATGCACTGCTGCATCCACTTCTTTAGTTCATGAAAAATCAGTTTCTTAGTGTTGATAAGCCACATTATTAAACTTCACTTTCATGCTAATGAATTTCTATTAAGAGAGATTATGTCCTAGTGATTCACAATATTTACCTGCATAAGTCAGAAAAGAGGAGACTGTAGTAGCAAGGGACTTGTCCACAGCCTTTTTCATGAAGAAATGTTTATCTGTGAAGCAATGAGAATGTATAATTTCTATGCAGACACTTTGGGAAGAAAAAACCCAAAATTAATGGTATAAGTATACGGTCATTTGTTAGGTCTGTGCTAATCACATATGAGCAGTTTCTGATAATTAGAAATTATTGTGTGTCATTAGCTGAGTGAGGTCTTGCACTTTCTTTCTGCCCTTGGGATTTAAATACAGTGCACCCAGCAATCATTTCCTTTGCCCATGCTTTGGTTGTCATGTGTCACAGAACAGTTTAATTTCCCTTTTATTCATTTTACTTGAGATACAAATTTTCTGTAGTCCTGGGTCCAGATTGTGATAAATCACACATGCATTCAAAAGCAAAACAAAGATCAAGGTGGTATTATCTGTGAAAAATCTACCTGCATACACAGACTGTTGTGTGTTCCTTACTCGGGTGTGTAAATCTGTGCCATTTACTGGCCTGTTACTTTGTGAGCTGCTCAATATGAAGTTGCTTGTGGGTGTTCATTAAGGAAACCGTAGGGATGCTCGAGATACCTGTTGTCACCCCCTGGAGATTCAGGGTGTGCTGCCTCCCCACCGATGCTCTCCAGAGGGACACAGATCTCCGCCAGGTCCTGTGAGCTCTGCCAGCCTGCCACAGATGTCCTGGATATCCTGCCATGTCTAAGGTGCAAGATGTTCCTATTTCAGCCCCTGATCCATCACAGGATCGCTGTTTCTTGAGCTCTGGGACCTGGCACTGAACCTTTCAATTGTTCTGCTCTCAAAGCAGTGACACAGAGTAAGCAGTGCTGTGAAACTGGGAGGATTTTCTCTTCTGTGTCTCGGTCCCCTCTGGTGCAGCAATCAGGAGCCTTTGGAGGCATTTCAGGTTGACTCAGCTGCTCTTTTAGCACTGTATTGGAATAGCGTCATTACAGTCAATGGAACTATTCCATTGAGTAGCTTATTCAGTGAGGTGAGAAAAAAGCTCATAATGTGGCCATAATAAAAGGCCCAATTTTGTCTTCTTTAAATGCACAAAATTTCCATTGACTCCAGTGTAAAAGGAAACAGGGATATCAGGCCTAATGCTGTCTGTCTAAGTGTAATTCTACCTGACATGTCTGACCTTTATTTTTAGAATAATTTCACTTTTAAAGGAAAGTGCAGAAATATAGGAGCATTTATCTATTTATATAGGGGGAAAAGTAAAATCACTTCTCCTGTCTGGGTGCTGGAGCATGGCAATATGCCTGCCAGACTCTGTGTTTAGCTTGGCCTTCAAGCCAGACAGCAAAGCCTTAAACGAACAAAAGATGCAACAAAAGCCTTGTTTGAAGTGTAGCTGGAGAACGAAGGGAACTGGAATTACATTTAAGGGTATCAGACTCTTTATTTGGTTTTGAAGTCTTATTTAAAAAGATTCAGATAGGACAGAGTTAAATCTTGGCCCAAAATGAATAAGGTCATCTGTGATTTTTCGATGTTACAGAAGGTACAGTGATGTACTGGCGATGTCCGAGACTCGGTGCCGGAAAAACTTCAAGTTTCATTTTGCCGAGACTAAAGCAACAGTTTGCCACTGTTGTTCTCTGAATTTTTCCCTGCATTTATCTGAAGGCAAGCATAAATTTGATCTGCAGAGAATATTCCCCTAACAAGGATTGCAATGTAGAAACAGAACACGAGATGGCAGCCGGGAGCATTCCTGGGAGTGACAACCTGAGCCTGTGGTGGAGACGGGGTTGGAATTGGGTTAAAACAAACGAAACAACAACATCCTCTTCTCGCTAATGGCAAAGCATGTTTAGACACAAACTGTCTCTTCTTTTATTTGTTTTTTACAATTCTTGAAGACTTTGGAAGAGTCTTGTATACTTTTCAAGATAATTGTACTCAGTGTAACAAAAAGCCTATGTATGCCTGATCTCGTAACTATATAAAAATCAATAAATTTCTATTAAAAATGCCAAGGTACAAAGTGAAAGCGTGTGGGCACAGACCCAGTAACTTGCCTGGCACTCTATGGATTAGTTCTTTTGGAAACAGTTTGTGTCAGGATTGGGCTGGGACACTCATTCCATGACACTTGGATTGTCTATTAGGAATTTCCTGTCCAGCTGTAGGCACGTGATTAATACATCAGTCATGTCAGAAACATAATTCTATAATGATATCTTTGTATTTTCATTTTTGTAATACCTCTCCCTCTTCCTTGTGTTGCTGTTTCATAGCGACTGTATGGGCTAAACCTGCCATCCCTCTGCAGTGCAGTGAAACAAGGGAAAAAGCAGTTAAAAAAAAAAAAAGCAGTTTAAAGAACATGGTGTATTGTTTATAAAATTGATTTTTACTTAAAATACCCTGTAAAAAGTAAACTATAAAACAGAGTTGTCACTATATCATTTATAAATATTTATCCCATTCAACATATTGGTAGATTTTACTGGGATAACCAAACTCATTTTTTTGACAGATAGGCAGAGAGAGGAGGAAACTTTTACATGAATTTAGTGTCTTGAATTACAAACTATAAAAGCTGAATGTGTTTTGGTACACATTTGAGAAGAAATCAAACCCACAATAATATATCCAGTGCCAATTCAGGCCTTGTTCTTGCCCAGATTCTGAGTGTTGACAGAAAATGGGATCTAGCTCCAAAATCCTACCCTCCCAGCCCAGCTTGATCCATTTCTCATCCTAAAAAATACCTATAATTGAAAAGACATCAATGATTAAGAGATAATATGTGTAAGTCATATACTGGTATGTGTAAACATCTTTAGCTAAAGTTCAAAACAATAGGCCATGTGTCAGCTAAAATTTCCTCTTTGGCCTGCATGTTTTCATTTCTACCAGTATTCCAAGACCTATACACTGTAAGTTCCATGGTATGAGGACTGTTTTTCCTGGAGAAGAAAGCTTATAGTACATGTCTTCGGTTTCTGGCAGTTCATGAGGAGTTTTGCTGCATTCCAGAAGGCATTACCTATTACTCCCAGGGGAAGGGGAGAGCCACGTGGAGCTGGACTAGAATGGTGCTCCCTTCCTAAAAGTTTTAAGGGCTTGATTCATCTGGGATCACTTTGGAGTGCATTTGAATACATCTGAGATAACATTTTGCCTATTGTACTCTTGAGCACTACATACACATGGACCAGATCTGTGGCTCAAATGAGGATACCCAGTCAATAAGTGGCCCTCTGAGCTGAGCTTAAACGTGTACCATCCCCGTTTTCCAGGGCTTTTGATCCACTTCACGACTTTTTGAAGGTCATTTTTGATCTCCATCTCTCCTACCTCTTTGCAAGTTCAAATACTTTGTAAAATCTGCTGGGGAAATGTGATGTTTGTGCAGTGTTGAGTCTATCCTAGCATGGCATAATAATTATACTGCCAACATTTTAGCTAACTCTATGTGCTAAATGCTGCCCCACTGTGAGTGATTCTAGTTTTCGCTGTTGTCTTATTAAATCAGCCTGTGGTTTGTACCAGGCTAACACATGACCCAGTTTACCTTCAAGATAATAAAGAGCTTCTTAGATTCTCCTTAGATTAGTATCAGATCCATAGTATAGCCTGTCGTTATTCTGATAATGGGAAAGCAATCACTTGACCCAGGAGAACTTCAGGGAGAAAGAATAATACAGGCACTCTATAGGAGCTCTGAGTCAATCAGATTACAGTCTGTTTTCTATAACTAATTTAGTAGTTGCCAACAGTATTGGACTGAGCTTCTTACTCTCCCCTATGAACCTGTACAGAAAAAGGGGCTGAGGTCTGACAGCTCCCTCACGCAGCCTCATCTCTACCCCTCATTGCATTCACCTCCAAGGACTTTTTTCATTGTCATGTCTTTACCTTTTCATTAAAACACCTCCAGCATTGCTTTTGTATTTTTATTTTTATGGTGGTGTTTGTGACGGAGACATCTATCAAATACAAAGCAGCTCCAGGCCATGCTCCCGTTTTGCACAAAGCTTTGGGTACCTCCAGTGGCATCTACTTTAAATCGCCAGAAGTGCCATTGCAAATTCCTGATCCATTTCCCTAATGAATGTATTGCTTGAGAGAACTTGGATGGAAAACGCTTTGCTTTCTCTAAAAATAATGCTGAAGTAATTAGATGTTGTAAGTTACCTGGATGCTGCGAGTGCCATTAGGCTCCTTTGGCACATGAAAGTAGAGCAATGGGAAAGCTACTTTAGAAAATCACATATAAAATGTGTTCAGAAGTTATTTTTGAAAGGTATTGCAAAAAAAGCATTCTTTTTATACATTGAGGTAATAAGTAGTTTAGCAAATCCTTTGCAAACTTGTCAAAATGTCATATCCAGGTACTGGATTGGAAAATTAGTAACTGCTGAAGTGTGTGAGTGTTTAAAGGTGTCACTGTGTGTGGCAGGCTGGCGGATTTTAGCTTCTGGCTTTAAGGAGAGATGTTAATCATTATGGCTGATATTTAAAATGTCAGAAGACCTTAGCATGAAGATAGAGGATTTAATATGAGACTCTGCTGTGTCATGTTTCCTCACAGAGAAGGAAGATCAGCACCTGCTCCTTTTTTCTTTCTCTCATCTTTTTCATTTAAATTCAGTGGCACTGTAATAGCTGAGGCAGCATTCCAAAAGCACATGAACTTGCCGTGTGGAGCTCTGTGGTGGAAAAATTGATTGCTCCTTGGTTTTAGGTGCTGTTCCCTTCTCTTATATTCCTTCTGTAGCTCCTTTGCTCTGTCTTAGCAGTCCTGGGACCACTGCACGCAATGGCATTGGCAGGGAAGCATGGCTGGGATAAGGGAACCTGAATTTATCACTTGCATCCTCTCCTGCCTTCAGTTTCTTTGGCTTTGGATGAGGCTCTGAAAAAAATGAGGAAAATTTTCTTTCACAGCATGTTTCCTGGTGAGGATTTCAACTCCTTAATGCTTTCTAAGAGAATACTAAGTAAGCAAAGCTACAGAATTGCTTTATTCCCAGGGCTGCTGCTTTTAAACTGCTTAGTGAGAGTGGTCTTAGTGGCTGAAGGAGTCTATAAAAGGATAGAGAAGAAAACTCATCTATGACTATGTTTTTGGGCTGTTTTTTCTTATCTGCTTTTAATAAAAGGCTGCAAAATGTGCCCAGGTAGCTGAAGCTTTACATTATTTGAATTTAAGCACATAGTTTTCTCTCTGCCTGGTTAATTCTGCTCATCTTGGTAAAATTAAGCAAGTCACATGTGAATTTCTCTCCTTCAGTCTTCACTTGGACAACCTGCTGCACTGGGACATCTGAAGGATGGTATTTGTTAAACACATCATTGATACAAAGTGATCCGTAACTATTGAATAACAAACTGTAATATCCCATTCAGGAAATTTTTGGGCATTTTGACTAAACAGAGCTGTTATGTTGTTTTAACTATTTTAGTTAGGGCTGTGCTTTTCTCCTACCAAATTTGATCAATGGTGTGAACCGAGGTGTCACCAGATAAAGTTGCACAAAGTCACATAAATTTTTCATTTTTAAAGTTGACAGAGTTCAGAGAATTTGTTTTGTATACTGAGTAACATTTTATATGCAAGGAAATAGAAGAAAAGACAAGATTTTTTGCTTTTGGCAAGGTAACACAGAGACTTTGTGGTTGGTGTTTCAGCTTTAAAAAGAGAATGGAGAAAGATTGATGTCTTGATGAATATTAATTGACACCTTTCCACAATTTTCCTGTAAAACAAGCTATTTCCTGAAACAAGTAATGAACTTCAGGGCTGTTATCTTGTTGCATTGTAAAGAACTTTTGATTCCTAGTCTTTCATTGGTATTTTTGAAAAAAAAAAATTACTCTTGGGGTAGGGAGCAAGCTACAGATTTGGCATCTGAATTCACGAGTTAAATTCACTTTGATTTACTAATCTAGGAGTTTCTGATGGCCTGTGAAATAACTGGAAGGTCATCTTTGTCCTGAGGTCATTAGTTTATGCTCTACATGTATGGACCTCAGCAGCTGAAATTGTTGTTAATGACTTCATTAGCAGCTGCAGTGAAGAGACAATGAACAATCCCAGGACAGAGTCCCTGAATGTCAGTGTTAAGCTGGGACACATCCAGGCAGCAGTGTTTCTTTCTGAGTTTATGCAGTAAGGCAAAAGCTCTGTTAACCCAAAGCAGTAACCAGATATTCTTATTGGGCATATTGTGCTGTCTTCACCCAGAGGAAGCAGGTGCCTTTCTGGAAGGTGTGGTTTAACCCATCCCACCTGTTCTGCACAGTATCTGCCATCACCCACCAGCTGGGGCACCACCACTGGGACCCTCCTGGCCGTGACCTGCAGAGTCTGACTGAAACCTGGGGCTACAATCTCCACAGGGCATTGAGTACTATTTGTACTACTCTAGATGGAGGTTCTGTTTGTTTGTTTCTCATGTTTTCTCAACGTGATGAAAAGGAGCTGAAGGCATACATTTCATTTCAGAATACTTCACTTTCAGCAGCGGTTTAGTGCTCAAGCTTACAAAACTACCTTTAAATGTGTTTAGCTTTTCCACTGCATGCATGTGCATTGCTTCCCATTGCTTCCTCAAAATAAATGTGACATGGTTCTTTCTCTCCTGACAATGCACTACCTGTTTCTCTCACTTTCTTCACTCCTTGTAGCTTCTTCTTATTTTGTTCTCCCAGTCATGCATTGCCATTTACTCTCACACTACCTGAGAAGTAGATGGTTTAGAAACAGAAAATAGAATACATACACTATGAAGGTTTTTTTTTTGTCAGAAAACTTAATGGAAAATCTCAGTAATTCTTCACAAGTTACAACACATGGAAAAATCGTGCACAGTACACAAAAATAAATAAACATGATAAAGTATTCAGCATGTGGTAGTCAATACACTGATAGAGAAGGGATTTTACCCCATGGGAATAATTGCTGTATAATTAGTAACACATAAAATACAAAAAATACTTTTTCTTCTCTCAGTGATGACAGTGCATGCTCTTGCTATGAGCTGTATGTCTCAAAGAAAAGAAGATTAAGGAAAGGCAATTTCTGCTTGAGCATCATCAGGATCAAAACATCATCTATAATTTCTTGGTGTCTAAGGCAGTTTTGATGAGTATAAACCCGACAGTCAGTGGTCAGAACACATTTAATACATCTTTCATGTGCTGAAGTCAGTAGGTCTAAGGTCTCCCTGGGGTAATATGATGTAAAAGATGTTCATGGCACTAATTTACTCACAGACCATTAGCTCTCTGTGGATGCAAGACTCTAAAGACCTATATGCAAGGAACATGCTCTTCAGATGCCCATATTATACCCCAATCCTTCATTTTCTTAATGCAATTTCCTGCAGCTGTCCTGCTGGTCGTGGGAGGTGTGATGAAGAGTAGACCTCATGAAAGTCATAACTCTGGGTAATAGGTCTTCTTATTTTGCACTAAATATTTTGAGTGTTTCGTTCCTTAAGCAAAGAGGGGAGATGAAATTTTAAATATAAAGATGATTTGTTGTAGTCAGTTTTGACAGACAGTATTCTCTGGTGTTTCAGTGTTTTAAAGGAATTGGCACAAAAAAATGAAGTGCGAACTCTCGTTACGAAGCTTTTTTTATAGTCTTTCTGACTCTGTTTTCCAATTTTAATAAGCTACCTATAAAAAATGAATAATGAAGCAATATATAAACAATTTTATGAAGACAGCATTTTCTCATTAGGTTGAACACCCTGCTCTTTTATAGACAGATTTTTTTTTTTAATGTTCTGAAGGTAAATTTTGGATGAAATGCCAAGAATCTATAGAATGATGCACAATGATGGAGAATTAATGTCACATAACAAATCGTGTTGCCATTTGAATGGTATATCATGCAGTTCAGTGCCAGTAGATTTAACAAACGTGTCAGCCATCATTATTAGAGCATCCAAAAGGTCATTTTTCTATCCCAGCAGGGTTGTCCAATAGCTTACAGTATGCACATAGCAAAGGATGATGTGTGGGATCTCTGGTGATCCTTTTGATCAAGAATCAATTAAAATAAGTTGCTGTTAATGTGACACCAGATATAGACAAAGTGAGGCACATTTGACAGTCACAAATTACAGCAGGCAGCCAAAAGAGCTCTGTAGAGATATGAGGACAGAAATGGCTGAATTAGTAAACTGTGTTGACACATTCGCTCAATATTTTTTGATATGCAAGCAGAGCATATTCCCAGGTCTAGGGAACTTGACGTGCAATGAGTTACTGACACTTTATGAAAATGAAGCAAAGAATATGATTTTTTTTTTTACAATTATAGTAGCTCAAAACTAATTATCCCAGCAAAATAGAATGAGCAAGCTGTCCCAGCAGGGGAAGCTTGCACTTGTCAGTGGTGCTGCCTGAGTTCAAAAGGAACCTTTAACAAGATGCTTTTTATCCTGGGGATGCCACCAAGAAAATGTGCCTGTTCTTTAAAGCAAATGGATCCTGACTTCTGTCCCACTCCCTCGCTCCTTGTGGTGCCCAGTGGGACTTCTACATCACCTTGCTTTAGAGCAGGAATTAAAGAAATGTAAATCTGGGATAATTCTGCCCTGATGAATCTCACTCACAGAGCTCTGAGCTCCCTCGGCATATGCCCTTCTTTGGGACAGTGTCCAAGAACAGCCGTGCTCAGATGCCTGGGGTGGAGGCAGGGAGCTTTATTTTGTTGTTTTGTGGGTTTTTTTCCCCCTTCTCTTTTGATCCCTTACGAAAAGTGCCAAAAGATCTTGTCATGTTCTGGGTGATTCGGTGTGTGTTTCATTTGGAACTGTGTATGCCCACAGGAGGTTAACTGGTGCCTTGTAAGATGGATCCTGATAAAAGCATAACCCAGCTGCGCCACTGTTTGGAAACTGAATTCTGTGTGAGAATCCCAGGGTGTTGCTTCTCCTGCTTTGCCAGAACATTTTTTAAAAGGTGAATATTTTTAAAAATAACTCTTAAATTTTACGATACCGAACTTGTTATCCTTTACCACATCATGAAACTTCCCTGCATTTTCTTAGCAAGCATTTTTTACAGCCTTGGACTCCTAATTGGGAAAATTGGGACTTCTTTAGTGCCAGAGCTGTATTTCAGTTAATGGAACAACCTGACAGAGCACTGAGGTCAGCACTTTCTAACGTGTTTATCATGCTGTTTTCAACCTTGGGTTGTGCTCAAACTTTTCTTTCCCTGGTCCGACTCTCCAAATCAAACCTTTTTTTTTCCTCACAATTTCTCTGGAATCTGATCAGGCCTCACTTTCCTCTTCTGGGCACTTAATGTTTCTCACAGTGACATAACCCCCTGTTTATTCATTAACTTGACCTCAGCCTCACCTTGTCTGCTGTAAGCTTATTTCTTGTTCCTCGTGTTCCACTGCACTCAGGTCTCCCCAGAAGAGAGGAGACCCCAAAGCACACCCCTTTCCTTATCCAGATGTTTGGTTTCTTTCTATTTGCTGTGTAAACTTGCAAGCTTGTAATTTTTTTAGTACTGTATCCTATTCCTCCATGCTGCATGAATGCAGAGTATCAAGGGGCTAATGCTGTTTTCTGTCCCTTAAATAGTAGCTGGAGTTTCTTGTAAAGTTTATCACAAACTGGCTCCCAGTGTCTGAAGCCAGGTTTTCATCAAGGTTTTGTGTCCCTGCATTGCTGACTGAATGCTCTCTTACTGAGCTGAGCATGAATTAGCAGGGCAGATGTATTTAACTCAGCATTGCAAAGGCTCTTCCAAAGTATTTCTTCAGTGTCGAGGTAACTCCTGAAAAACTGCATCACGTTTCCTTGGTGAAATTCCAGTGCTGCTAAAGGAACTTTACCATCAAGAAGGGAAGACACAGACCAGTGGTGTTAATAAAAATATAAATGGTTTTCAGCCTAACATCGTGTGTGAACCAAAGCTGAGGATTGAATCACAAATTCATACTGTAAAAGATCAGAAGGAAACATCGTAATCCAATTTGATTTTCTGTCCACAGACCTTCACCCAATCAATCCTGTGGTATAAAGCTGCTGTTTCTAACCTAGATAAACTCAAGTTATTAGGCTGTGTTGCTGTTGCAGACTGAGGGCTGATTTTTTTTTTCTATCCTAGGAAATGATTCTATAATTTTGAGGAAATTGAAAATATTTCACTAGTTGATTGTTAAATTGCTCAACAAATTGAACATGCTATGAGCTTGAAATGTGAGATAGCCTAGAAGAAGTGGTGAAGGTGGAATGCAGATGACAGCAGTATGACCTGACCAGGAATTTACCTTTTTCATTCATGCTGAGCTGAAAGCAAGCTAAACCCTCTGCATGCACTTTGATTTCTGCACTTTGATTTCTGCATTGAATATGAGTCTGAGAAGGTTACACTGTATGTTTCTCCATTTTTCCCAAATGGGATATACATAAAATGCTTTTGCGTTTCCATTTTGATGTAAAGAACTCTTGCTATACATTCCATTTTTCTTTGGAATATGAAATAATCCTTCCATCACTTGAAGTTTGCATTTTTGTGGAGTTCAGAGATAGTTTTTCCATATAAATGTTTCCCTTTGCATTGGGTGAGCTCTGACTGTGGTGTTCTCTGACATTTTCCCCTTACCGTAGACTGTTCTGTATCTCTTAAAGGCAGTGAGCCATTCTGGGACTGATGTGACAAGACATGACAGGAAATTCCACTGAATAAAACAAATTATACACTAGAGATGTGCTGAACTGACTGAAAACAATTTGGACACCAGGGGCTATGGAAGGTGCTGAGAAGGCTGAGAGTAATGACATTTTCTTTTGGATTTTATTTTGAGTATTTTGTTGCACAACTTGGCTTAAATCAGTGATGGTGAGTTCTTTGGGTTTGGGTTGTGCCCCTTCAGATTCCTTGCTCCAGAGGGTGCACACATGTATGGGAATGAGCTGAGTTAGTGAGTTTCTTGTAGCTGATAGTGACTCACTATGATTTTGACTCATACTGGAAAATTTATGTATTCATGTCTTCAATTTGTGCTCTACTGAATAACATTTATGCAGAAGAGAAATGGTTGATGTGTGTGCCCAGGTTTTAATTCACAGTGTAATCAAGCAATCAAATACTTGGGTTGCAAAGCAAATTATCCAACACATGTGAGATGATCAATGGAAGGATTTTGTTAAAAGTGATTTTTCTTTAAGTAGTGATAAAGAGTTTCCTGTATATTAAATGCAACAATAAAAGATATAGTTGATATGGAAAAGTATTTAAATACACACAGAGGAAGGAGGAAGAAATCTAGTAAATCAGTTAGGATTGTTTGTCATTCATGTCTTCCAGCTTCGACAATGAAGAAAATGGACTTGATTCTCCTTTTGTTCTGTCAATTTTTAATCATTTGTGCCAGCTTCCTTTGTGAGGTACTTTGTAAGTGAGACACAGGTGATGAGTTATTGCCAATAAACCAGAGTTGCCATTTGGGCTGTACAGTAACCAAACATAAATTTTGCTTAATGTGCCTTTAAGAGTGTGAGCTGAGTGGATGCGCTGCTGGCAATGAGTAATGATTCATAGCATCGGAACGAGGATCCGTTTGTCTGTCTCATCCTGTCATGTAAATGTCTGAAAAGCATAGAGCAGCTAATACAGCAATCTGGCAGCAGTCTGCACCGAGGTCTGCGAGTCAAAGGGTTCTGCATGAGAGGAGGGCGTTCACGTGGAGAGTGTGCCTTCCCTGATACCCTCTGGATGACAGACGTGGAAGTGGCGCTGCCTTTGTGAAGCCAGGAGATCTTACACCCACCGGCAATCAGTCAGTACCACTGGGAAAGGCAGTGGAAAGTGGGGGATGAAGATATTTTACACTTTGTTTGAGGCATTTTCCTATAGTATGCTGAAATCAATCCCTAGAATAATACAATTTTTTATTTTTTTTTTTTACGTGATGCCCAGGGAATGTCATCTGAGCTTTGTGCTGACACCTGCTCAGAAGAAAATGTCAGGAAAGCATTTAGGCAACAGCAGTTTTAGCTTTGTGGTTTGGAAGCCAAATTTAATTAACGTGCTTGAGATTTCTGCCTGGCATTGGTAAAAATCAGCAATGACCATTAGTCAACCTGTAGAATTCCTCCCTTGAAAGTCACATTGAAATACTGTAATTATTCCTGCCTTGATTTGCCTGTGCATATTGGCAGGAAACAATCTCTAGTAAGACTGGGTTTACAGTGGGATTTGACCTGCCAATCTTAGTGGGACCATTGAGTTTGATGACAGGAATCCTGTTTTGGAGGCTCTGTCAGCATCAATTCAGGCTACTATTATCCATTAATTCGGTGGTTTGATATTGATTACAGTATTTCTTAGACTGTTTCTCTCATGTGAAGTTCAGTAAAACCAACAGATTGAAATACACTATTGGCTGCATATGTTGCTGTAATATTTAGGTTTTAATTGCATTTCTGAGAAAAAGTACAAACTTAAATACTTGTCTCAGTGGAAATATGAAGTAGATTGCAACCTTGAATGAACTGCAGAGCAGCTGAATAGAAGATGTTCTTGGAAAACATGGAGATAGTATTGTTTATGCATATGGACATATCACCATATGCAAATTATTCTGGTAGAGCATAGTAGCACCAATTATTATATTTATAATTTTCAAGGTGCATCCATGGAGCTTAAGGAGTGAGCCCAAAAGACCTATAGAGGAGACCCTTCTGCCTTTTGCTGTGGTCAGTACCAGATACTTCATGGAACAGCACAGCTTTTTATGGTGGGATTGTACTATCAGTGATGCTCTACAGAATTCACTGTTCACCCATGTATAACTTTATACCTTAATCTGTGATAAGAAGGAGCTGCTGTAATCTTTCCAGCCATTGAAAATAATTTTTTTCCTAATCAGAATTATCGAAATCCTTTTCTTTTGTCTCCGCGACCGTTTTGTACAGGGAGTACAGAAATGCATCTATTCCCAAAACACAGTGATTCATTTGGGTTAAATTGTTCATGTTTTTGGTTTTACTTGCAGTTGGAGACTGTCAAATTTTGTGAAGTTGGTAAAAATACTTCTGCCCCTGTATGTGCCGTTTTAACAGCGCTGGGCATGTTTTCCCTCCCACGCGACATCCTGCGAAACGATCTGTTAGTTGTGAGCAAAATTGTCAGCTTTGGCAAATTAGGAACCCGCTCCAGCCGTCCACAAATGACAGAGAGATTTCTGAACATCCCTAACAGGGAAGACACAAAGAGAAAGTTGTTTTGGGGGCTATGTATACATGGGCGTATATGTGTGTGCAGTATATGCACACACCGAGCTGAGAACATTGTTCCAAGTGGGTGTTTGCACTTCTCAAGAGATTTAAAAATACCAGACACAGAGCACTGTACAGGGATATACTTTTCATGCCAGGAAACAAATCTATATTAGCAACTGCATGAAAGTCAGTAGAATATATATGACTGATTTGATAGAAAAGTCTAAAGGCACACTGCAGCTGAGAAGCATTTTCATTATTGTAGATTACATATTAAAAATATTTTTTTCACAGACTAAAACTTTTTTTCTCTCTCCTGTAGTTCTCATTAGCTTTGTAGTTCAATTATGGAGTTTAAATGTTTTAAGAGAAAGAACTTGTTTTGCCTCTTTCCAAGTCTAAAAGGAAGAAATATCTATTGCAAGCCAAATGATAGAATGGAAGATTTTTATCCATAGCAGGTTCAGTAAATAATGTTTCTGGGGCCAGTTCCAAGCTTCCTATATAAAGCACATATTTAACATGTTTGTTGCTATTAGAATGTTATCTATTGAAATATATAATGATCTTTCTCTTTTTATTTTTCCTCTTGTGTATCAAGTATAATTGTAATTGTTCTTGGTATTGTGAAGAGCCAGCCCATGCCAGGTACTCAGTTCATCCTCCTGCAGTACTTGATTCTCTTGACTGAAGTTCATTTGGTAACACTTTCTGCTGAATTTTCATTTAGGGTAGCATATGTGTGCAACACATACTTAAAGGTTACTAGATGGCAAACAGCCATGAAACACTCTCCTTTAGCTCTTCAGAATTACTTTTTTTTAAACTTAAACAAAAGAAATAATCCCAAATGCCGATATTAATTCACGGTGTAGTTTAACACCCAGTATTCAATATGAAGTGTTAATAGTCAATCTATGGAGACAGTGCCATATTTTGTAATCTAAATACTTTTAAGTACCACAAAGGTCTTTCACTATAATTAGTAGAGAATATTGAGCCCAGCCAGAAATATGGGATTCATCATTAAATTCAGAAGCTTCTTTATCTCATTGAGTCTAATCATGTGTGCAGAAGACTAATTGTTAATGGCATAGGCTTTATTGCTCCTAGCTCTGTTTGAAATGGAATGGCCTGCTTTGGGAGAAATAATTAGGTTTCATTGTTATACCTGTATCAAGTCCTGTTGATAATCTTATGGTTTTACCAATTCAGATTCAGAGAGCAGTGGTAGTGATTATGTTTCATTCTAAATCCCAAAGTAGTGTTATTTTCCCTCCTTTTTCTTTTATATTCTCTTTTCCTTTCTTGTTACACTAATACCTGTAATATCACTGACTTTCAATGGGAGGATGCCAATAATCAACAAATGAAAACCATTTGGGTTTGCAATATGCAGATGTGAGAATATAATAATTCCTTTGGTTGGCACACGCTTTAACATTTTGTAGGACACCTCACCTATGCCTTTGCAATCAGAAAATGTAAATCCTCAAGGCAATGACAGCCTATTACATAATCATCTAAAATTTTCAGTGATTTACAAACTCATTGTTTGACCTTGCTTTTTTGGTTGGGTGAGTTATAATTATGCTTAAGGATTAATTAGCCTTCTGGTACTTGTTCACATAGAACAAAGAATTGCTTATCTGTAGCAAGGGTCGTTTGCAGGGTCTTGAAGTCTCTAGAGAAAACCCTCTCCTGTTTTTCAGATTCAGGAAGTCTCAGAATTAATATAAGCTGAGTTTTTGTACAAAACCAAGGGACCTTGTGTCAGGGACTTTAACAGATCTGTTGCTTGTAGCTCCAGAGGTGGGATCTTGGCTCTTTTGACATAAGTACCAAGTCTCTTGTTGACTAATACACTTCAGAATGATTTTAGAATGAGTTTCTTGTCCCAAATGCACAGTAGGGAAAAATAACAATCTGACTGAGAAATCACTATGAGATGCATGTCTCTGTCTACAGGGTGGAAGATTATATATCTTTTTTCATGTCTGCATTTCACATTCCCAGGTATATTCCCTCAAATTTCCAAAAGTGTCTGTTGGTGCTTCAGTGTTTGCACTCTCCACTGTCAGTGCCCTTTTCCTATGAGAGTTCTAACCCCCTATGAAAATACTTAATGTTTTTTTCCTTCCTTGTACAAGGCAAATCTTTGAGAATTTTTAATTGTTCACCTTCTATTAGTAGATCCTGGCACTGGTCTAACCATACTTTAAATTTTTTTACCGATTCTTGAGCAAATTTTAATTTAGATGTATTTTCATCCTAAGGCAAGAACACTACAGATACTTGTGGGAGTTATTTAAGAAACAACTCCAAAGGGGGTTGTTCAGTCAGTAGAGTTGTGGGAAGACTTTCCCTATTTCAATGCCTGTGCTGTAAGAGACACTGATATCTATTTACAAATGCTTTCATTATGTTACAGCTTCCCTGGGAAGATGGGTAACATTAAAACACCACAACTAGAGCTGTTTGTTGGAAAATATTGGGTTCAGTCATCTGAAGTGGAGACTCAGAAAATGCAGGACTCTCTTGCGCAGCATGAACAGACTCATATTTATTTTTGCGGTATAGTCCCTGTGTTCCTGAAGTGCTGCTTTCTCCATGACACAGATCCATCTCAAACCCAAGGCTCTCTGGGCTCCAAAAGAAAAGTAATGTTTCATCTGCATCTCCTTAGCAGCTCTATTCAGCTAAAGGCTGGTTGATGTGATGCCTGCACAGTATATTGTGGCCAAATAGGGACTTCTGAAATTTATACAATATTTCAGTAGATAGAGCACTCATCCAGGCTTGCAAGCCTGGAACTCTGGGGCTCTCTGTAGCCTCAGGGAGATCTAATTCATACCTTTCATTTCTCATTAAAGCGCCCTAGGTATGCAGCACAGAGGGCATTGTCCACTACGGTTACATCTCTGTCATTCTGCTAAAAAAACCCTCCGGGTCCTTGGGCTGAACAGACACAGTATGTCTGTAGTTCAGTCACCAAGGCAGTCGCCTGGGTCAGCAGAGATCTCGGCCCAGTTACTAATCCAAGTATGGTTTAAGCTGCCTTTGGGCAAAATACTCCGGGTAAAAATTATGAGCAGTCGCCAGAAGAAGGATTAGCCCCCAACCTCCTCTTCTTGCTTGTGCTAAATAGGTGCTCTAACTCCCCACACTACAGACTGTGCTACCCTTCTTTGGTTCCAGTTAACTTTAACATAGAGATGTTTTCCACACAGCTGTGGAGAGCAGGCAGTGCTTCTGGCCGAGGGCAGGAGGTTGGAGCGTTACAGAAATGGGGAAAAAATGAGAGTTTGAACCCTTTCATGCTGAGAACACTGTGGAAGATTCACCTCTTTTTCTCAGCAGTGTATCAAAGAGAAGTGACTCATGTTGTCTCCTTCCAATATGCTGGGGTTTTTTTATAGGAATGACCCTCGCTCGCTTTATTTGAAAAGAATGGTTTTGGTGCATAAATGTAGTAGCAGAGGATTATTTTGGGACTGGCTGTAGCAAGATGAGTAACCACTACACTGCATTTTTGTGTTGTTACCTTTTCTCTGGTTACTGCCTCCAAAGCAGATATCCCTACTCCCTGTCGATCCAGAGTCAGCCAGGTTAGCCTGAACCAGCATTAAAAGTGATTTAAACGAATCTGTTTGACTTGTTATTGAACTGGTCTTGTAACATTCACCCAGCCTGACAAGGGGGCTCTGCTTTGTGAAAGGCAGTGCCTGACAGAGAAGAAGAGGCAGCGTGGAGCAGGAAGGTCTTGCGGGGTTTCAGCTGGGTACCCACAGCCTGTCTGCTGGTTCCCTAAATCACAGAGGCTGTTGGTGCTCTGAATTCCTGTCAGACGCCTGCAGCCCAGAGCGAGGCACCTGAGCCTACGGGGAGGTGGGATTTGTGACACTCTCGTTGCTACAGCATTCCCAGCTACCTACTTGAGTGTGTTAGATCCTGTGAATCCCTCCCAGAATGCCTAATTTCCCTATATGGGCTACCAGAAAACGCCTCTTAAAATGTCACGAGTTGCAGTTTGGAAGTCAGGTGCTTAAAACTGAGGTTGTTACATGACCAGTGTGGAAAGGCCCAGATATTTTTGTATATTCAGATCCTCGTGGTTTTCCCCTCATTTACTACAATTACCATACATTATTTAGTAAAAAAAAAAAAAATGAGAAAAAGAAAAGAAACGAACAAATAAGGTTGCTCTATCCCACCAATATGATAGAACAGTTAAATTAATGGCTAAATCTAATTAGGAAGTGAAAAATTACAGCTTGTCTGCTGCCAATACTAAAGCAAATGGACTGTGAGATAGAACTATGGTTACACTCCAAAATTATCTCCCCATTGTTGAATCTTAAGGTGGCTTTGGTGCCTGCACTTGGAAATAAAATAATCCTAGCAATTATGGTTTGGAATTTGTGAGTGGTTTGAAATGTAGCAGCTTTTACTATAATAAATGGATTATTGTACGTTGACAAAGTACAGGTTTAATTAACAGTGACAGATAAAGTTCTTGCATTTAGAAGCTGTTTATATTAGAAATTACCTGATAAAAAGGGTTTTTTTAAGCATTCTAAGTACTTGGTTATGCATTATCATCTTGATCTGCTACCATATGTATTCATCATTGCATGGATGTTGCTTGGAATCACAGCAAGTTTTTCTGAGACATCAGACTGTCACAATAACTGATAGATCAATGGCTTGATTTGCATATTTATTATGGAGAAACTGCTTGTTTTCATCAACATAACTTAGATTTTATGCATCCTTTGTCTAAAGTTAATTTGAAAATATTAATTTCCCAGTGACAGCTCAGTCTTCTTCCTGGTTAATCACTTAATTCCCCATCTACCTAGGAGTGACATTTAGTGAAATGAATGAGAAATGGTAACTTCGGGATGTCATTGTCCTTACAGACTAAAAGTAAACAGGCAGAGCAGGAAAGGTCTGGGTAGCTGTACAAAATCTATCAAGAGCAAAAGCTAATTGCTTTCCATTTTTTCCTTTACATAAAAACATAACTTTAAAAATATCTTCTTCTTTAGTTTGTTAATTTTCAGAAGTTGAAAACCACGTATTTTTAGAAAAAATAATCCTCAAAAGGAAAAAAAAAGTGCCATCTGTCAGAACTAGAAATGTTGTTTTACTCTGCACATTTTGTTTTTAGCATCATATTCAGCATCATCTGGATCACAGTGTCTTAGTCCTTCAACGGCAGGAGTTTGCACAGAGGCACTTGATGGCTGCCAGGGAAAATAGTCACTGAAGTACTTTAATGAATAAAAGAGTGTTGGTATTTCTCTATTTTGTTAATTCCCTGCTTTTGGTTAACTTTATCCATTTCTGCAATTCAAGGTAGTAAAGATGTCCAAAGGAATACAAATGGGTTGAGAGGAAGGAAGTTGCTCAAAGGGAGTGGCTTCCAGCTTTTCATGTTGTAGAGCTGAATGGACAAGGCGGGGAGAAAAATAGAGGAATTAAAATGAATAGACTAAGAAATTGGAGAGTATGAAAGGACAGAGAGAGGAATGGATGAGATAAGGAGTCTGGCACATGCAAAAAGGACAGTAGTCCTGGTGGTATTAGTGTTTAGCCTTAGCAGAAGTGTTAGCAGGTACTTAATTCCTAGGTAAAATACTCAAACCTCTTGTGAGTTAGAAAAGTCAGCTTGAATTTCCATTGCTTTTTGTGTCGTTGCATATTCCTTCCATCAAAGCTATTTCCTATTGTGTTTTCTGGTGCCACGAATCAGGTTTTTCTTTAAAATAATGCTATTATTTGCCCAGTGCATCCTGCATCAACACTGAAAGCTCAGTCCATTACCTAAGGGGATCTCTCCACCAAGATCTCCTACCTTCTTCTGGGTGAGCTCCATGTAGCTCTGCTGCTGCTAGTGAGGATTTTACTGATGGGAACTGAACACCTAGTTTGTTTGGTAAATGGATTTTAAGAATGAAAATGAGATTTTTTGTTTGTTTGTTTTTTTGTTTTCATATGCCATCAGTTTAGCACATACATCAGATGTGTGCTGATAGGGACAGTGAACATGATTTTAGCCTCCAGCCTGTTACTAACTTTAGTTTGGTAGAGGTTCAATCTAGTTCACTTACTTAGCTTGCCTCTGTTACATGACTAAAGATCTAAGGGAAAAATGCTTAGAGTCCCAGCGTCTGTTAATTTAAGCTATTTAAAGTACAAATGAATCAGAGGAAAGATTTCTAAACCAGTTTCTTAGAGGGTTTGCTTCACTCGCTGCCTGTGTCTATGGTGAAATTATTACTGAAATTATTTCAAAATTCCAAGTTACAAAGCAGTCATTAGAACATTATTTTGAGTCAACAATTCTCATATCTCCTATAATGCAGCAATGTACTCTACTGGTGGGAACGTTCAGTGGTGTGCCTGGAAATGCCTGTAAGGTATCATTCTTCCTCTTAGACAAAAACCCCGATGGCTGCTTAGAAATGCTGTATGTCATGGATGCTACGCAGGCAGTTAAAGTCTCCCTGAAAATGCACTACTTCTGGAGTTTGTAGGCACTACAGGAAATTTAATTGAAGCAGTTTGGGTGGTGTTATAGGACATAAAATCAGAGATGTTCCTTACTCTTATTACATACTTAAAAATATTATCTTAGAGTGCTCACTAATAGTTTCTTATAATTTTGCCTTGGTTTTAAAAAACAACGTCTTTGAGTACAAATGGATGAAAATTCCCTTGGTAACTAGGGTAATTACAGAGATTTTCAATTACTAAACTGCATGTTCACTGACTTTTCATTTATATCTTTCTCTTAAAATGAAGTTGTATTACAAGATGAAGTAGATGCATCTTCTGTTTTGGCTTCTTTTCATGTTCTCAAGAATTTGTTTTTCCTTTGGGTGCTTTTCTGTTGGCTCTTTGCTTTTTTTTCTTTGTTAAATTATTCCATACTGTGAGAACAAATATACCATGATTGTATTCTCCTTATCCCAGCCTTAACCGGTGTCTTTCACCATGTATGTGATGCAGATGTGTTTTTCTCATTTTGGATATGGATACGTGTTTTTGTTTGTGTATGTATTCATAAACATACTATGAATTATATATACAAATTGTGGTTTCACATCTTCACAAAACTATAGCCTTGCACGTTTTACAGGAGGAGAAACACACAACAACCCCCTCCACAGCAGGTTAATGTCAGCTGAAGAAGCTGAAGCAATTGCAACAGTTACACTTTCAAAATTAATATTATCGAGCTGCATGTATTTGGTGAATATTTTGTAATAACAAGAGTTCCACATTAAGCCAAATGAACTGATTATGAAAATTGGAGGACAAAATAAATGTTAAATTTGCAGTGTTGACAAACTGATGTTGCCGATAAAAGAGCTGAAAATGTCGGGGGCTAAATTCAGGGATTGTGTGAAAAGCACCTTGTTATAGCCCAATCTTTTCAAAATTTACTAATGCACTTTCAAGCATGTTTTTCAATTAGCTAAATATCACAGCTGCATCTTGCACCTCAGGAAGTCGGTGTTAGCTCTGCCTCCATGCTGAGAGGCCAGAGGGCTTTGCTGCAGAAGGGAAAGGAAACCAATGTGAAGCTTTAAGGCGAGACAGTTGATTGCCTTTTTTTTTTTGTTTGCTACCATTCCTCCATCTTTCTGGGCATGCAAATAACACCAATTTACATTAAAAATGTATGCAGATAATTTTTACTTCTGTTTATGTCACCATTAAATGTGACTCTCTGTGATTTACCATTGCAGTTTTAATCTTGCATTAATGTGGCTGATTGTAATTATTTGTCTTTTTAATTTAAATAAAGTAGGAAAGAGAGGTTCCCTGAATTTGTTACTTGTAGAAATGTTTTTGCACTGGTTTTGAAGCAAACATCTTGCTGTGGTGAGTGGGACTGGAAGACAGAACATGTAACTGCATACTTTGTTATGCAGTTGGAAGTCTAGGCAAGGGCACAGCACTGGAAAAATCACAGCCTTCTACCTCTGTTGCAGGTGAAGAAATAATCTGTAGAAATACCAAACTGCAGGATATAGTCTTTTTTTTGAGGAGAATCATTTAGTTAGCCTTGATTTACTTCTTTTGTAGCGATACACAGTACCTTTTTTTTTTTAAACTGTATTTACAGTGTGCAGTTATGATTGTCTTTAAAAGCTGTGGGGTGTGAAATAGGAATATATGTATTTTTATATTTAAGGGTTCAGAATTGCTTTTCCTGAGGAAACCATCAGTGATGCCAAAGAATATCAAAGTCAGTGTGAAGCTGTTATGCTAAAAACTTACTTCTCAATCAATTTCTCTGCCTCTGTGTTTGAAATCTTGGTAAAGGTTGAAAGTTTAGAGGTGACTGATACAATTATGAATGCAGGGACTGTTGAGTTAATTGTCAGCACTTTGAATAAAGGTACCATTTATAAATTATTCATTGATATCTATTCCATGATTAATAGGTGGAGCTCGGTTCTTCAGCTCATTGAAAAATATATTCGAATTGTTTTAGTAAATTCATAACAGATGCTGCTCTAACAAATTGTTATAAAACACATTCTAATGTGTAGATATAACTGAAGCAATATATATCATTTCACTGTTATTCAGTGTCACTGCTTTCTTATATAATTTCTCACAAATTTGTGACACTGAATAAAGTAGGTTTTCTCCTAATGAATAGTATGAGGAATAAAACTGTATCCTATTTGTGAAATGCCAACTCCATTAAAATCAGTGGTGAAATTTCCGCCTCTACCTTCGGAAGCACAATCCAAATTTCGGTGTTGTAAATTGGTATGAGTGTCTTGATTTCACTGTAAAAAAAGGTTTATAGATAGAACAATAATATTGTTGTTAATGTATATTTAAGTTACTTCTTCATTGCTCCTCCCAAGCCACTCTCACAAAGGAAGAACTTACTTGTTTAAGTTTTCAGTGGAAGTTCAAGTCTTGGTTGTGCTCATTCAAGCCCTCCCGCCTATGCAGCAATTTCCTATGAAGAAGCATCCTTTGTGAATCTCTGAAGTCCCTACAGTTCTTTGAGCTCTCTCTTATTGTTCCTCCATCAGTGGGGGGGGTGGGGGTGGGACAATATTTTCTGCTATTTTCAGTCTCCATCCTTTGTCTCACAGTTGCTCGTTCATTGTTGTTCTCTCACAAGGGGGTCTAATCCTGCAGATATGTGCACTGGACTGTCTTTTGCTGTCTCCCACTGAGAAAATATTCACATCCCTATGACCCATGGATGACAGCAGGACTGAGGTCTTGGTTTGAAAAGTATCACTACAATGGTTAAAATCTGTCTGAACACACTGAGAATCCAGCAGTCAGTGCTATTTTGGATTATTTTCACATAAATCTTCGGTTGTCAAGGGTACTGAATTAACCTATGACTCAGAGAACATGAAAATGTTGCGGTTCAAATAGTTGTACAAAGTCCATAGATTAATATATTTGAACTTTTCAAGGGTGCCCCAGGTTACTGACATACACATACAGGGAATTCAGGAAAACAGATGATCAATATTTACAGGAGGGACTAAAACGAGGTGATCAGGACAACAAAAAACGGGATGCAAAATTCACATTGCCTGGGGAAAAATAAATATGGAGCAGGTGGAGAGAAAATGACAATGTGCCATTGAACCAAATGCGTGGCCTCCTGCTGTGGTTAGGGGGTGGGTGGTGTTTTGAGGATGTTGGTGCAATGATGTGTAGCCTCACTCCTGGATACCCCCACATTTATAATGGCCAGTCTTCGCGAACGAAGAACCGGGGAAGGTCTTTACACCTTCCAGCCTGCGCATTGGATTTTTT
>JAYRBT010000010.1:5141463-5211872 GCA_036023395.1 Myiotriccus ornatus
CCTGACCAGGAATCGAACCCGGGTCTCGGCGGTGACAGCGCCGCGTCTTAACCACTAGACCACCAGGGGCTCCCTCCCCCACATTTACTGTGAGGAAATTCATGTCATCATCTTCACACACAAAAAAAGGGTATTTAGCTGAGAAACCTCTTCCAGAACAGCCTATGCAAGAAGAACCATAGGCTGAATGATATTTTCTCCAAATTTCGCTTTGTAGCTTTCAAATGCATTATAGACTTGTTAAACTCATCATTAGGAGCCACTTGCTGAGGATCACCACATTCCAGAGGAAACTGGCCCATGTGGAGCAACAAGCATAACATTTGCAAACGTTTCCACCACGCCTGTAAGAAATAGTTCTCACAACACAACTATCACAATTCATGGATTCTCTCTCACTCTCTCTCCGTCTCAGACTGCAATATATTTCATCCAGTGCACCAAATGTCCCCAGGGAAACCGTGGGTGAAAAGAATCCCTGTGCATTAAGATGAATTCACACAGACAATTGGTGAAGAAATACAAAAATCACATTTTCCCCAGGACGACTCCATTTCCAGCCTCTCTTTCAAATCCTAAGGGAATGTCTACAAAATACCTTCAAGAGGCTGTATTAGGAGAATAATTCACATCTATTGGACACTAAAACCAGAGACTCAAATGAGGTTTTATTGCACATTATAATTTTGATTGCCATTAGTTTCTTGTATTCCAGAGGCAACAATTCCGTGTCTCTTTCCCCTGTCGTGTTGGACTAAATTCCTGATCATCTTGTTTTAAGCCCTTCTGTGAATACTGAACATCTCTTTTTTTCTGAATTCTTTAAACAACTTAGGTGACTGTGAACAATTTGTCTTGAGCATGTTTTGCTGGAAGGTTACTGCTCCCGTACCAAAGCCGAAGGAAAGCTTTTATACGAGTCTCTTTTTTTTTTTTCTCACAACCACATTACCTGCTCTAATAAAACTTTCTTTGCAGACCTTATTTCACTTCTACCCTTATATGGCCTTGAATAAAGCAACAATAATATTGCATCCTGGGGCAGAGAGCAATGAGCCCTTTTCACTTCCCAGGGCACCGCTCTGTGCAAACACACACATATATATATATATATGAATGCACATTTGTATCCACGTGTTCCGTGGCCAAGTGGAACTTGCATCTGAAAATCTCTAGTTTTGCTTTCATAAGTGCATTGGTATGGTGTGTGGTCAAATATCAGTGATTTTCAGCTGGGTTAGTGAAAACCCTTGGTTGTTAAAATATGGGAAAAGAGTGCCCAGAAATGGCTGACGCTGTGGGGGTTTGGGTAGTGAAGGCATTGCTCTCCTCCAAATGCTGCAGCTGCTCACTGAAAACCTTGAGGCATCTGTGCTGTGACTCAGCATCTGGATTTTAGGGGGTTTAATTTCCAGAATTGTAACTCTTTTAAATAAGGGTTGGTTCCTCAACAATCTGGTGACTTTTCCAAGACAACAGCTAAATGCAAACTGTAAAACTGCAAGAGAAATATTTTTCAATAATTTATAGTGTTAAATAATGAGCTTTCACAGGAAATTTTTCCTGGAAATTTTTAGATGTAATAGGATAAAAATCCCCTTGGTATATTAAGAGGTCTGAACACATCAATAATAAATATCTTTATAGATATTTATTAAAAACCATAAGTACTTGCTGTTTCTTAAGAGCAAAGCTCGGTACAGTTGTACAAAAGACAGTGGCAATATGGCTCACTGGAGATTACAGGACTTCCTTTGAACCCAAGAAAGAAAATACTGCTTTTGGAAAATTAGGTATATATCAAATCAGAGCTAAAATTTAGCCTCCAAAAGAGTCCATTTTTTTTCCTTAAAACTTCTTAGGATCAACTGGGGGAACATGGTGCACACGGATAGAAAGCTTCCTAAATTACTGAAGGAGCTCTCTAAAGTCATTCCCTGGCTTTAGTTTAAAAAAGTGTTTTATTGCAGAATTGTTGCTGCAATAATAGCTCTGTAAGGTTTCATTTTCCAGTGATTTCCAGTGCTCTGTTTACAAGTAAAAATTACTTTTTTCCCCCCCAATCTAAAGACACTGTAAAGCTAACTTAGAATTTGAAGCAAAGTTTCCTCTCGCTTCATCAGTGGAAATAAACGCCCTAGAGCCTGAATGATGCCATGACTTCCACCTGAGCATCACTGTCATCCTCAGTCCTGGCCTCAAGTTGCTCTAGAGAAGGTTTCGATTAGATACTAGGAAAAATTTCTTCATGGAAAAGGTTGTAAAGCATTGGAACAGACTGCCCAGGGAAGTGGTAGAGTCACCATCCCTGGAAGTGTTCAAAAAACTTGATGACACAGTTTAGTGGTGAACATGGTGGCGGTGCTGGAGTGATGGTCGGACTCGATGATCTTAAAGGCCTTTTCCAACCTTAGTAATTCCATGATCCTGTGGTTCAGCTGGCACCCATTGAGCCCAGCTGGTTCCACTAATGCAGGTGTGTCTGACTGGGGGATAGAGCACAAATGCGTTGATTTGAGCAGGGGAGGCTGGTTTGCCTCTGCCTGTTCCCAGCCCTGAGGGGAGCTGCGAGCCCCGAGTCGCCCAGCCCGGCTCTCCCAGAGCTGACTGGTCCACAGCCTGTTTGCAGGATGGGTGAGGAGGTGCTGCTTCAGGGCAAGTTGGGCTTGGTGAGTACTGGTCAGAGCTGGTTTAATGAATGTAGGGATAGCACTGAAGGGAAAGAAGGAGAAGGGGGAATTTATGCTTGTTTTCCTAAGTTTGTGGGGATGTGTGTGCTCTAGTACTCTAAAGTAACAGCCCTGAGCTCTTCGTCGCTTCTGAGCCCATCTGTGCAAAATGGGACTCCACCTCCACGGTTTAATCCTTTCCAGATGCTGTATTTGCTGAAAATACTCAGCCCTGTCTAATCAGGGGATGGGGAACTTGGTGTATGCTCATGGGGCAGAATAAGAATTTTACTGTCAATAGCTGCAGAGGTTTCCTGAGAACCTTTTAGTAAATGCCCAAGAATAATTCAGTTTGGCTTACTTGTTAATCATCCTTTTAAATTAGAATTTCTTTGATTATTCTGTCCTTCTCCTGCCTGTAACTCTCAGATGAGTAATTGCCATGTATCTTTAGAAGGATATCATAGCAACCAAAAGATGGGGAAGACAATAAATGAGAAAGTCTACAGTCCAGCAGTTTGCTTTAGCAGACATTAATCAATGGAACTGCAGCTTCAACTGCAGAGCCTGAATTCATTTCTTGTATTTGATTTTCCCTCCAGCTACCATTACAATTTACTTTATATTAAATGACTTCTGATGAGAAGATGACTTTAACCTCTTCTCAGTCCCGTCCATTCACTGTGTTATTGTAGACTGTAGATTAAACAAAACCTACCCTGACAGAAGTAAATTTAAACAATGTAGTTTCATTTTGTAATGCCAGGGTAACTCTTAGTTGCCAAGTACCTTTCTTCATTAGCTGAACTCGATGTAATCTACTCTGAAGTGTTTACTTTATCCTTGTATGAACCTATAAAAGGTTTCTAGGAAAATGGAAAATATCACTAGCACAAATAAAGTAATGAAAGTCTTTTCCAGGACTGAGGCACACAATTTCATAGTATCCAGTATTCTCTTCTCTGCTTTCATTCTCGAAGGAATTGCATCTTTTTGTCTCATATGTTGCATGGAGCTGCAAGCTTGCATAAATAGTCAACTGGTTTTGTATTATTTGTGTTCACTGATCAAACTTCAGAGTGACCTGCCCCTTTAAGGTAGTTCCTCTAATTCTTTCACTAGATCAGCTGTCAATAAGGTATTTTTTATCTCAGTAAAAGGTGATGATAACAGCATTCTCTTAGTGGAACTGATAAGAAATGAATAATCTCACAAATGAAATATGGTCTTTCCAAGAGACAGGATTATCACTGGTGCTAAGCAGTAGTGACTGTACCACATGACTGACTGAAAAACACACGTTTGTGGTCGAGCAGTAGGTGGTGGTTGGGATCCAGAAATACACCTGGGCAGTGACACAGTAGGGTGTTCATGCCAAGAAACACGAGTAGTAGCAAGTTTGATGGAGCAACCAGTTAGAGCTCAGCTGTGACGGGTTGTCTTCTGTAAATGCTGTCGTGCTCCACCAGTGGAAGGCCACTTGTGGTTCCCTGTTACTAAGCTTTGCAATACCAGGAAGGCTCTCTGTCCTTTGCAGTGGTGTCCACAAGGAAAGCAGCACTGGGCTAGAGAAATGTAGAGGTTTCTGCTGCTGCTGGTGTGAGAACAGAAGTGTTGTTTCATTTCCTGCTTTGGATTGTGATGAACTGCTGGCAAAGAAATCCTCCTGTGTTGCATTTTTGCTCCTAACCATTCCTACCTGCTCCTTTATTCCTATAGCTGCAGTTTGTCATCCTCCACCTTTTGCTCTCTGATCGTAAATTCTTTGTTTCTTGCACCCATCAACAGAGATGCATTTATTACTTCCACTGCCTCTTGGCATTTAGTTCATATTCTGCTCTTATTCCCCATGTTTCTTTCTTACCTGTGAATTTACCTGCCTGAAATTTTTATGTTTCCTTTTCTTGCCCTAAGTTGGCGCAGCTGCCACCTGACTTTTTTTTATGATGTATCTTTTTTCTCCATTCTCATGTTCTGCAGTGTGTGAAATGCACTGAACTGTGGAGTTGCCAAGAAGCATCAAACAGTGAGGAAGAGATAAAAGTACTGAACTATGAGATAGTTCTTTAAGCTCTATGTGCTCCCACGGATAGGACAGGTTCTCTCTTGTACAGCTCTACTTAGGTTGTATAAACTTATAGACTAATTATAACGTATGTTGCTCCTTCATTTTTACTTTCTTGGGCATACAGTCTAATTCCTCCTGAGAGAAATGTTCTTTCTGAATACCCCTTTTAATCTGTAGGGCAGCCTGAGCCCCAGAAAAGAAAAGAAGTGAACCTGAATAATTTAACGTACTGGCTTTGCAAGCAAATCCAATAACAATCCTTTCAATAGTTTATGCATTTTAAAACTTGACTTTAGTAAAATGCGCGTATTAGTAATAATATGTTGGCAGATAAATTTATATCTTCATCAAATTTTTTTTTTTATTCAAGTACCATTTACATAAATCTCTCTAAAACATAATTTTAGAGTTTTCATGGATTTTTTTCGCATCCCTATTACGCTTCTTGCTTTCTAACCAGTTTAGAAAAAGAAACCTACTACAGCCAAAGCACTTCCATCATTCTAAAAATGTGTGTCACTTGTATTTACTGAAAAATTAAGAGGGAGCTTGCAGAAAGAATACCTTTTTAATTGACGAGGGGAACAATTTTAGAACTACACATATTGCATAAAAGCAGTTTTATTGGCCTTGTATTGTCTACCAGGAAGGTTTAAAGGAATGAAGATGCAGGGAAGGTTTAAAGGAATAGCATCTAATGTACAGTAGCACAAGACAGGAAATAAAGTTCATTACAGACTTCCTCCACTTTGGTTTTTTTTCCAGAAGAAAACAGAAATTTTTGAAGTTGACAAGGGAAGCTTGAAAGGTTTTTAAAAATAGTAAAAAAATCCCTACTCTTTTTCCCCCTCTATATTTTATTTTTTTTTTAAATACAAATAGTGATATATGTTCCATCTGAAAGAATACGAGCATTAAAAAAAAAAAATATTTTATATGTAATTATTAGGAATATACACTTGCAAAGAACGACTGTGCAAAGTTAGAAGGCATAATGTGAGTTCTGAATGGCAGAAGGAAAAACTAGTGGGGTTCAAGATTATACAGGAGATCCAGTAGTGAGATCTGAAGTCTTGCCTGGGTACTGTGAATATTCATGCCAGCCACGAGGAATAGTCCGTGCCCTGTACAGGTGTGTTCTGGAATGAGCTTATCAGTGATGCTTTAGATACTCTGGGCTGTTAAACAACTGGGAGGTGACAAAAGCACGTGGAGCTATGAGCAGGTTATTGCCCTTCAGAATGAGATGGACTGTCCTCGACTGGAGATGGTAGAAAGTGTTCCTGTAAACTGAGAAACTATGCCAAACAGAGCACCAGGGAGGAATCCTGAAGCACTTGAAGTGTCTTTCAGATTCATACTTTAACAGGTAATGATGACTGCAGGCTAGTGTTTCAGTAGTCAGGATGGTGTCTGTCTCCCTTGGGATCAGTTTTAGTCAGCTGCTGTTCCTGCACAAACTCATCCCTACTAGCCTGGTCCCAGAAGACCCATATAATTCATTCTCTGGCTGTGTTGTTATCTCACCGTGTGACTTGTCTGTAGGAGCCACCTCTAACAAGTCACTTCATTTAAAAATCACTTTTCCCACTTGGGGAAAGAGTGGTGCCTAATTCATAAGCACAGTGCTCAAAGTTGTTGCAAAACAAAGTTAAATGAAGAGGACCATAAGTACTCACTATGCTCCATTTACTTGGCAGAAATGCATCTTGCTTATAAGAGAGCCCATAGTTGCAGGAGTTTAATTTGGGCAATTCACCTTCCAGTTCTCTTGGAACAGCACAGCAGGCAGAGCTCTTTATTTAGCAAACACTTGACTGAAGTTGACCACCTGGCCATTTCTTACCTCTTTCTTTCCTTCTGTGAAATTTTGTCCTCCTTCCCAGCCCAGCCCTCCCCTGACTTGTGTCCCCCAAGGGTCAGTTCTGCTCAACAACGTTCAAGGTATGGCTTAACAATTTTTTCTGGCTGATAGGGAGGCAAGGATTTGGTCACAGTGCACCTGCTCAGCCGTGTGGTGCTATTTGGAATGTGAAATCACAGGTGTGGTTCCTTGTCTTTGTTGCCTGTTGGTCTCCCTTTGCCAGCTCAGAAACATCTTCTGATTACATGCAGTTTGAAGAGTCAACTCAAGAATGAGTTGAAAAACTCACCGTTCTTTCCAATTTAAACATATTCCCACACAACAATTCCCAGGAATTGTTCATCAGCTCGCATGCCACCACTCTCTCTGATTCTTCTCAGTTTGCATATTTGTAGGATCATCATGAATATAGTCAGTGCAACAGGCATTTTCATTTCCAGAAGAAAATGTTTTCTATTCTGCATGTGTTTTAACAGCTCCTGAGTCCTTAACGAAAGTCTGCAGGGAAAGGTTTTGCATTAACAGATGCAGTAACTCTATTGGACCTTTAGATGTGAACTCTAGAAAGAACAACAAGAATGTTTTCAGTTGGTTTAAGTGTCTCAAGAAGCAAAGACTTGAACTTGACTGTCATGTTCTGAAATACAAAAATGCAAATCTGCAAACAGCTTCTCACAAGTTTTTCTTTGCAAGTTGATACCCTGGGTCTGTATTTATTCTTTAAACTGCACTAGCTAACAACAGAAGCTGTGTAGGTGTTAAGGAAAAGAAAAACAGATTACATTACAAAGCAAGATGCACACTGTTTGAATGCATCAATAATTCCCTTTTTCTTCTCTTTTTACAGCAGTTCTGAAAAAGATGCAAATATATTCTACAATTTAGAACTGAACTGTTCATGGCAGATGTAGATTAATATAAAACAATTTTCTTCATGCACACATGAAGAATGAGCCAGATTTTGTACAGAAATAATTAGGCTAATTAAAATTGAATGAATGTTTTAATTTCCTTTAAATACAACAACATATTTTGTACCTGTATCAGCTGTATGCCTTACTCATTTTGAGATATTGGAAAGAAAGCAGAAGGGATGGCAACATACCAGGAAAGGAGCTAAAATTTTCCCAGCCCTTTAAGTAATTTTTTTTTATGCTAAAATGTCCTGTTCAACTAAAATTGTCTTGTCCTAGCCTTTCCTATAGGAGGCGAGAGCTGTTACACTTCCAAAAAATATTAAGACCGTGGTCCATTCTGCTAGAAATGACACACAGTGAGACAGAATGGACAAGAGAGAGAGTGAGAGAGTGAGTTTATTTCAGGGGGTCAGCTAGCTTATATGTGGTAGAGCATGGAATGTGTGGAATTTGGGAGGATTTTAGGGAGTTTCATGCAAGGAGGTGTCTATAAATGGAGAAATTAAGCTAAACGCATCCTAATATGTGTGAGAAAGGCAGGGAAAAGCTGTAAATTTTAACTAACAGGGCCAATGAGCATAGGGTTACAATCAGCACATCTCCACATCTCTTTCTACATACAACTTCAGTCTTTAATGCACACATGTGAGCATAATTTCAGGATAATGATAGTCTTGGCATACACAGTGATTTAATTTGCAGTAGTGTTTAGTAACGAATAATTTGGTTTTAATAAGGAACAATTGCTTGTCAATACATTTCAGATTTTTATGTGGATTGGAGATGCTTGGCTTGTTTTGTGTTCTTCCTTAGGATCTAGGTGTTATCTTGGAAAATTCACACTTCACCTTTTTCAGTTGCATTTTAAATGAAAACAGATTCACTCCTTAATATCACTTTTTTTTATTTAATATTTTGTCTTGCTGCTCTTAATATCTAGTAGTGGATTAATAGCATACTCAACCATGTATTGATTTTAAGGAATACTGTATCAGTCACTTCTGTGTGCTGACATCTTTTTTTCTTACAAAGTCACTCTCCCTGCCCATCTTTTCCACTTGCACAGTGTCTTTACTTGTATCAGTATCACACAACTAACACTTCACAGCTTGCATCAGTCCTACTCTAATAATAACATTATACTTCATATTTTTTCTCTCAATATTTACTGCTAGTAATGATTACGTGGGTCCTGATCTGTGTGGGAGCTTTCAAGCTTTTATTAGTGACTTTTCATCTATGCCATGAATTGTGCTGTTAGTGTTCAATAAATAAATTCAGTCTAAAGGGTTTGTTCAGCTTGCTTGGGCTGAATGCTCTCCTGTTAAACTTAATGGACGTTTGCCATTTTCTTCTGCAGAACTGTGACTTCCTTTGCTCTTCCCCTCCCCACCCCTTGCTTTTCAAATAAATTATCAGGGTGATTCACCCCGGGGTGGTCCCTGGAAACCCTGGCTACCTCTTTCTTCTTCCTTACACTTCATTGTTCTCTGCTACTCCAAAAGCTGTTGGGAGCTTTCCTGATGTGTTGCTGTTCATATCAGAATACCCAGGGCTTTTCTCTATCTTGTCATTAAACTTAGCAAGACTAGAGTACTCTTAGATCAGTATAGTACCTTAGGTTGTGTGTCTATGGAATGGGCAGGGTGTTCAAGAAATACTTCTCTTAAAGACAAGAGCACCCACAACTAAGTATCTTTGAAAGTCACTTGGATCTCTGTGGAATATTGCTTGAGCTTACACAGGGTCCTCTGAAGAGGAAAAGGCCTCAGCTCACACGCAGAGACAAGGTACTTACCTGCACTTTCAGTAAAGCTTTGTAGTCTCTCAGTTCAGATTTACACAGTTTTCTCCTTTAGATTCATGTCTGCATCACTGCTCAGTGAATATTCTTCTATCAAGATCAAGATGTGTTGTTTGGATTGGGGAGACTGAAGGAGAACACACCAAACCAAAATATATTCTGTCAGTGGGGAAAAATAAACAACTAAATAGAGGTTCTTCTCCAAGCTGCCACTGTAGCTCAGCATTTCTGTTTGGATGAGAGAGGGAGTTTTGTATTCTGAGCATCTCTTTGAAAGGCTTCAGCAAAAATGCTTCACATCATGGTAGGAGTGCCATGGATGAAGAAGCAAAACATTGCATCAGTGCAGAATGAAGACATTCAGCACCTTGTCTGGAAAGTGCTGCAAAACCAAGGACAGATCCTTTTGGGGCTGAGAGCTGGGACTTGAAAGGAACTGTACATTCCAAGACATTGTTGTTTTGTGGTCTTCTTTAAAAAACTTTTATGAACTTAATTTTCATTTTAATACTGATGCTATAGATATGAAAAAATATCTGTCACTAAATCCTTCTCTGTGGAACTGTTATGATCTCTAGGAGCACTTTTACAAAGAAATCTTATAAGAGAATCTTCACATTTTTCATTCTACTATGTAATACAGGAAACCTCAGGAGATATTAAATATGTGTCTGTGGGAGAATGCAGTGTCCCTTGCATAATTTAACCAGCATTATTACTCAGCAGCTGCCTTAAAGGGATAACAATTTCAAAGCTCTTTTGCTTGTTTTGCTTTCTGTGATGTGGTGCTTTACTACATCCTTCTCTAGTTAAATAAAAAACCTTAAGAGTCCTGAACCAGCACTGCTGTTGAAGCACAAACGAGACAAGGAGAGATGAAAGCAGGAGTTGTATTTGGGCCTTCAGATGAAGAAGTTGCTGAAAAGAAAAATGAGTAGTGATGTCAGAAATTATTTTTTTTTTGCCTCATAACTTTCCTCTATTATTCAGTGCAGGTTTGTGGGAATGTATTTCTATAAATGAAATATGGTGGATGAGAACTTAACCATGGCGGATTTCTGTTAATCATTCCTATTTTTTCAGTTGATCCTTTAGCAAATTAACCTTATGGCAGCACTCAAGGCACCAGAAATCCTTCCTGAGAATATGAAGAGCTGTAACCAGTAACCTGAATATCTTTTATTGTCTGTGTGCAACAGAGTATTCAGGGAACAAAAAATACTGGACTTTTCTTTGTCGCTGTCATTTTTGATCCACTTCTACTGGACATGGCAGTAGTGTATGGAGTTGTGTGTGCTGGAGCTTATGTGCTCAGTGCTCTGTGTGGATTTGATGCATTTATCTGTATTTGAGAGACAGAGGCTGGAGGTATTATGCTGTGAGATGAATAATCTGCTTAAATATTAAAGCACCGGTAAGCAGCATTGAAAGCAATGAATGTGTTTCTTTGATGGCCATTTCCTCTGTGGCCTGAACAATATTGCTAAGGACTTGCAGCCTGGCATTTCAGGCTCAGAGGAAATTTCTTGTGGTTTTGTAGGGCGAGTTTGTCAGGTATGATGTGACAACACTTTTGTAGGCAACCGAATGATTATTTTGTGCTGACAATTCGGCTGGCTATGAAAGATGATGGTATTGACTCTAGTATAGGTCAGTGGTTTAGGCTGGGAGCTGCTATGGGAGCTGCTGTCCAAGTTTTAATTTTGAAGTTTAATTTACAGCAAAGACATGTTCATTCTAAGACAGCTTTTACACTAGGGCTTACAAATGGGAAAGAAAAATTAAGGTAGGGTTGACAGGATGGAGAAGTTACTGTACCAGCAAAATATTCCCTTTGTAGAAACTTCATGGGGAAATGCAGAGGCAGAGTAGAAGAAAAAGATTAAACGTGGTATTGTTGCCGAGTGAAGGAGATGGGTCAAGGTTTCTCTGCTGAGAAATCAATATAGCTCTGTGCAGAACAATTGAGCTTCATTGAGACCAGCTGAAAATCTGGCCATAAGGCTTGTTTTCTACTCTGTGTTGTAAACTAGGCAGTAATGTCATTGATGTTACACCTGCACAAGTGATAACTGAGCCACCATCTACAATAGAGACCAAAGCTGAAGCAAAGCTGTGGGTGGCCCAGAGCACAGCAGTGAGAAACTCGTGTTTTCTTCCTTGAAGAACTGGGTGCTTTACATGTATTAATAAAATATCAACTAACTAGAAGGAGTCTTTCCAGTCTGTTGGATAAATATGTGCAAGTTTAAAACTTCCCTACATTTGGTGTGCTAGATTTTTGCATGATTCCTAGATCTTGGTAAAAGCGTTAACATCCCTAGTAGCAGTGCTATTTAGTACTTTACAGGCAAAGGAGTTTTGAGCAGCTGAATGGCATTGTTTGTTCCTGATTACTCCACTCTGCTACTCTTTTGCATGACTCAGTTTGCAATTGTGTGCCTTTGAGAGTGTCTCGATGATTTGCACAGTGATGAAGGTGCTATTGTAAGGAATATGTGGGAGTATTCATCCACAGGAACATTTAAAAATACATATATACACACCATCTGGTGCAATGAGGTGTATTTCAAAGGCAAAATATTTGCTCTTTGGAAGTGTCTCAGAGTTAAGAATATTTTTTTTTCCTTTGGAAAAGATGGTTTGGCAATTTCTAGAAAGAAATTCTTTATTTGGGGAAGGAACCTAACCCGGATATGGCTATTTTATAGTTCATTTTCTGAACCCTCTCCATATTTTTTAAAAACTCTTTTAAAGTACCTATTCAACAACTGGAGAGTACTTGAGGAATAGGATCATTAAAATTTCATACAAACATAATACCATTTAGCTACGCCTCCTTGATATTTGTTTATACAGCCAGGATCTATGCTAGCTCTCATAGAAAATGTTGAATTGATTATCCCTTTATATGGCCTTTTCAGAGCTTTCCAGCACAGAAGACTCCAATCAGGATTCCCCTGTATAAAGGCTTTTTGTATTCACAGCTCTACAAAACATTGTATATTAAGCTATATGACCGTATGTTTTTCCTGAATTACTGCTAAAAGTACTACGAAACTCTATAGGGCCAAGAACAGATGCTCAAAGACCCCTAGCAGCAGCACCTCTAGTGAGCAATGAATATCTAACAATAACTTTCAGAGTTGTCAGCCTAGCATCGTAATGTGCACATTTAGCACATTTAAATGTGCCACTTTAATTCTGTGTAATGCTATTTTTTTTATTAGAACATTGTGTTCTTCAACGTTAAATGTCTCACAGAGAGATTTTTGTTGTCAACTAAAGCTGAAAGCAATTTTTTTTTTTTTGGAGGAGACTTAAAAACATGTTTATAAACCCAAGGTGAATGGCATGATTTTTTTTTCCTTCCAATTTCTTTGCTCACTCGGCAGCTGCTTGCTGTTTTGCTCATGATCAAAATCAACCCGATGAGTTTCAGGTACAGAATTCATTTGGTTTGCACTTCGCAATTTTTGCCCAAGGAGTTTAATTTCTTAGTCCTCTGGAATTTTTACAGCATACTAAGATGTATTAGAAAGCAGATAGTTCATGTAGAAGAACTGGATGAAAGGCTTTACTCATTTTTAAAATCTACCATTATTAGATAATGGGGTTTCTTTAATTACTGCAGGGATAAAACCCCCTCTAAGTTAACTGTGTACCATATCCATATATCTTCTCTTTTTCCAGATATAAACATGAGTGCTTAGTGAATAATCATTTTTATGCATATTTATTGATATTTTTAAAAATTCTAATATAGTAATGGATGTATGCCTCACTTCCTTATTTCGCTTCACTATTTACTACAGTTTTTTTTATTAGTGCTTATAAATTTAAGTTTTTATGCAATGCAATCAGGGATTTTTTTTTTCTTACACTTTTAGAGGCAGGTTTCCTATTTCCTTTTATTCGGGATGAGTTTTTAAGTAAAAAAATCTTCTGCAATAACATAGTTTGTTGGTTTTTTTTTTCCCCCCGTAAGAATTAAGAAGTCCAGTTATCATTTATGTTTATGATATGTCTTGTTGGACATGAGCTGTGTTTGCACATGGCAGATGTAACCAGGTTGTGATCATTTATACCTTCTTTAGAGATATTTGAGTAATGGCAGTGTAAGATAACTAGCATATGTCCTCCAGACTGATGTCACCTTGGATAATGCGTTTTTTCTTCTCTTTATCATACATGTTAAATCCTGCTCTTTGATCTAACGTACTCTGTAACACACATTAATGATTGCTGCTGTCAGATAGGACTTTAATCCATTCCAGGACGTCTGATGTGTGAATAATTTGGAGCAGTAACGCTTTGTCTGCCCAGCCCTGGCTGGGCATGCTGTTCTCCCTGACTGGGTGTATTTAAAGACTTTAAACACTGTAGTCATGAATCTTCCCACCAGATTTTGATAATTCTGGTTTTTGTCTAACTTCTCCTCAAATGGAAGTTTTTAACTGTTTCTCTTATTTTTGCATGGATTTCTGGCATAAGGCTAAAGACAACTGATGACTACTTTTTACACTCCTTGATTAATTTGACACATTGTGCAGTGACAACTCTCACTATCAGCACTTCATTTAACCTCTCAACGTCCTTGCATTTTAGGGAAAGACTAATTCTCTCACCCAATTCGTGCAACTAGTTAGTCATCTGGGGGATTAGTGCCTTCCTGCTGGGAGGTGGATTAGCAGCAGATAAAGCGTTTCCAGTTGCTACATCTGATGTGAAATGTCCCTTGCACGGGACCTGGGTTGGTCAAAGCCCTTCTACCCCAGCAGGACCCAAAATAGAGCTGACAGATCTCACTTGTGGAGCATGAGTGACTGCAGAGGATGCTCAGCTGCCTCAGTCCCTCTCTCTCCTTATGACAGCACTCCTGCACTTGTTTCCACAGCATTTTTTGATGGCTTTATGGATGACTGCAGTTAGAAGGAAATACCAATTCCAGTTTTTTCCTACTTAAATTGATGACCTTGATGGAGCTTATTTCAGTGAAGTGCTTTTGTAACCACAGAGCTCTGTGTCTCTTCTGCAGGCTGAGGAATACCACTAGAAAAATGAATATGTTTAAGCTATGTAAAACTTCTACTCTGTATCTAGAACAAAATGTGTTTAGTCCAACTGGGCACGGGATTTGGCCCAAGATCTATAACATGATGGCTCCTCCACTCTGTGTCATAAATCTGTTGATTATATTTCTTCAGAAAGGAATTACTGCTTTAGTCAGACATGAATCTCTCATCTGATTTTATTATCTTTATTTACTTGGCTACTTGTATTACAGAGAGCAGTTAAATAGCGTGAATTAGCAGTTTGTCAAATTTAAGTTTTCATAAGCTAATAATTTTCAGGGCAAGCTGACTTATTCCTAGGGAATGTGAAAAGCAGAGCAGAAGTTTAATTCTGGCTTGTAAACAACAGTGAGGGAGGGAAAAACTAATAAAGCCTGGTCTTTGTGCTGTGCTTTTGACAGGGGTGAGTTTTTCCAGCCAGATTGCAAACCTCTGGAAACAGAGGTCGGTACCAGAGGGGTCTGGGGGCTGCCCTTGGTGATGGAGCTCCAGACAGACCCTCATCACTGCCCACCTCATGTCCAGGCACAGTTGTACTTGGAAGCTGTGCAAAGTGCCTCAGAGTGGGCTTTTAATACTAAATGAGGCACCTGTGTAAAAGAACCCGTGTTGACTGTGGTGCTGTAATGCCCTGCTGGGAGTGTCAGTCACCGTGCCAGTCACTGTGGTGCAGGAGAGTCTGAGCTGAGGGAACAAGATGGTCTGTGTGACTTTACCCCTTTCTCTAGTTATGTCTTTCCTTCTGTACAATGGAAACAAACAGTCTCTTTGAGTTGGGTGTGTTAACGCCGGCGCGTTGGTCTGTGTCTGCTTCAGCGAACCTCTAAACTCTGGGATAACACCTGAGACTTTGTTTGGAGATAATTATAAATGGAGAGATGTGTCTCCATGATTTCACTGAAGTTTAGCATGTACTGGCAAAGTATCCAGGTCAATGCCATTCTGGGATCAGCAGATCCTGTGGGCACTCTTTGCCCCCCACCGCTGGCTGTGGTTTTCTTTCCAAACAAAGAGCTACTTCTGAGACGGCTTTCAGCCCGCGGGAGAACAAATTAACTGTTCAAACAAATGTGTTTTCCCTTCAGTTACTAAATTGCAAGCTATCTGGTGGCAAGGAGAATCTTTTTACCACTGGCGACGGTAAAGATTTTTAAATGCTGAATGTTAAATTCTTGCTAGTTTTACCTGAGCTCAAGCCACCTGTGCGCCTGGAAGGAAACATTTTACCTGAGCATTATGGCTACGGAGACGTGCTGAGCTCCCAACAGGCCCTTGGCTGTGTGTGACCCCCTCCTTGTCTCATGTCCCACCGACTGAGGGTTTCACTGTGGACAAGTTCCTTGTACCTGCTTGACAGCTTTGTTGGAGACGACTTCTGTTTCTGCCCCAGCAGCACCCCCGTGGTGTTAGATCAGCATCTTCTCTGTGCTGGGGGTCAGCCTGAATATAACGCACAGTGCTGGCAGTGCTGCCTTACTGTAATGTAAAATACTGTTGAGTCAAAACCCATTGTTGCACTTGGCCTTTGTCAGCTGTCTTTGAGTGCCAAAAGTGTTGTATCTCTCTATACAATAAAAATATGGAGTTAATGTAATGATTATTTTACTTAAAAAAGGGATGCCACTACTTATTTATTTCTGGGAATGTGAGTCAAGATACATCCCTTTTCTGACAGCAGTATTCTCAGTGAGTTTTGAAGCAGATTTACTGTGCAGTAAGTTGAAAAACTGGCTTCAAAGAATTTTGTAGTTACCGGCTTGTGTAAAAACAGATTCTGACTCCTTCAACCTACACACTCTATGAAAGTATGATTATGGAAGGTGCAGGCTGGCTCTGGAAGCAGAACTGAGCTGGTACACGAGCCTTTGAAACACATCTCTCTTGGAATATTATCCAGGACCTTTCAACCATAGGTTGTGCTGGTGACCTCCAGCAATCAGAAGCTGGTATTGCACAATTGCGTTTACGTTCTGTTTTCTGTGTTCCTGCTTCAGCGTTGCCTGTCAAAAAGCCCAGCTCCCATGCTGGGAGAATGACTGGATGGATTTGTCCTAAAGCAGGCACCAGAGCTTTTGTTCGTGGGCTGGCTGTCAACAAAATGCTGAGATAAGCTGGCTGACACCAGAGCTTCTGTCCTGGAGATCAATTGCATTACGGACGCGGTGGCAGAATGAGAGCTTTGCACTCCTGTCTGCCCCATAAATTGCTGCCCTTACATTTTCTGGTTGTCTATTTTACCGTCTTATAAAATTTGCTGTAATCGCCATCAGTTGTTTATATTACTTTTGGAATGTGCTGTATAACATGAAATGTTAGAGCTTTTTTAACACTGAGCATTTCTGAGGGGAGTTTGTAATGTGTGCAAGGGTTTGCCCTTGTGAATCCAGGCACGGAAAGGGGATGCAACAAACTTTCTTAATGAGGATAAAGTGCACAAATCTAAGGTGTGGATAGTGTGTAGAAAAGTATATAACATAGTAATGCTGTTACTGCTGTTGTCATCTGTGATGTTGCTCAGCTACAACTATGCTGTCTTCAGTAGCTGGAGGGTTTAGTGCAGAGGAGGCACAAATGGAAATAGATAGAGAGGCATTTAATATCTGCAGATATTAACATCATGTTGTCTGTGTCTTTTATATGATAGTGATCTCAATAGCTAGCAATCTCAATCTCTTTTTTTATGAAATATCCACTTTCTTTCGTGTGTTGCTTTCACACATCTCAGGCGGTGGTTTGGATAGTGATTATAAGCATGCTCATATTATTAGTTCCTTGTATTTTTACTTCTTTGAGTAAAGCAAAGTGAGAAAGTTTAGGCAAGGGAGAACATTTAGTGCCTATCAGTGATATGGAAAGAGTGTACATGCACCTCCCTATCTGGGTGATGATATCTCAGCAGCAAAAAGAGAAAACTGCCAGCTACAAGTGAAGAGGCAGAAATTAGAGCAACTGCTGGAAAATCACTGAAATTAAGGACCTGCTCGTTTAGTGTGATTGGAGCATGTAAATATTAACTCTAATGATGACAACACGTAAATTGGAGTGCTCAATAAAATCTGAGCACATGAAACTGAAGTGCCACAACCTGCTTTATTGATAATTTTTAAAGTAATCTGCATTTAATTTGCCGCACTATTTACATATGCTTCCTGTAGTTTGCTTATAGGGGAATTTCCATAAGGAAGCCACCACTCTTCCAAAATTCACGCTTACAGGTACATATAAACAAGACAATTCTAGTGCAAGATATTCTAAATTTGGGAGATAATTAGGATTATGAAATTCTTCCATTTAACTTGTTTTGTTATAGTCTCTGGCCTTGCAGAGAAGATGGAATATCTAAGACAAGAGCAAGATAGTTGCAAGGTAACACTAAAGATTTCTGGCATAGTCAACTTTCGTTTATTAGTCAATAAGGATAGTAAATAGAAGCAAATAATGACATATGGAAACGGATCAGTTTTACTATAAACTTCTCAACTAGGCAAATTGTCGTTCGTATAAATAGATCCTCAAACTTTGCAGTGTTTGAGCTGCACTGAACTTAGAAATGTAAATGCAACTGATCCAGGTGTTTTGTTACATCACCAACTAGGACTTTGCAGTCTTTTGATGGGCTTTAAATTTTTCAGAGCTGAGCTTTATAGATGCAATGCTATAATGCGACCTCTTGGTTCCTAGCGTTCTCCCAAGTGCACAGGCAGTAACTGAGGTGACATTTTCACTGTGAGGATTCAGCCACCAAAAAGCAAAAATATCACAAAAGGGGATCGACGATGAGAACACTTCTTAGATCATTCAAGCAGCATCTTTCAAGTCCTTGTGTTTTTATAAGGCTTCTAGATCACAAATGTTGGCATTGTAGAAAATTATGAATCTCCACTTGAAAAATTAACTCTTTCAATTTTATTTCCCTCATTAGCATGCCATTTCTTTTATGAATGATGAGCAGATGTGTGAGATTCTCAGCATGATTAGAGACTCTCAGTAATCTTTGTAATATAAGCCCCTTTATCTCATTTTTAAGATTTAAAAATATCTACAAATGGGCACATCAGTAGCAAGATTACTTTTTAGGATTCCAAAAGGGTACAAAAGCTGTCTGTCCAGGTCAATGACAATATTCTGTCAGGAGGCTGGAGGAGCCCCTGTGCTGCCTGGATGGCCAGGTTTCCGGCAGTGGCACTGTAATAGAGCGGTTTGTCCTGACAGATGACGAGGTTTGCTTATATTAGCTCATGATTTAATAAAAGACAGGCAGAATCACGGGGACCTTCTGTCCTTTTGTCAAAGCTCTTGTACAAAAGGGACTTTTTACACGGAAGGAGAGGTTTCTTGAGAATTTATAATTAAATGTCAGACTGTGGAGTGGACAGAGCTTTACAAAATAAAAAAGAAAAGTCTTTGTGCAAAAGGAACTAAGAAAGGATTTTTATAGATCACCAAAGCAGCCACTTATTATTGACAAAATATGTGCATGACCTTGTCGTTTTGCAAATATTCAGTCACACTACTAAATGATGTTGTAATGCTTTGTAAACAGCAATCTCAATCATGATTCCTTTTTTAATTAATTCAGATTTCTCATATGTAGAGATGTACTTTCTGCTCCTCCTCAAGACCTAAGGTGCTAAAAATCTTTCACCATCATGGCAAGCAATGAGAATTACTTGGCTTCTCCCATTCCAATATTGCAGCCTTTGAAAACTGCTCAGAGGTGTGCTGTGAGGCATTCTGTTCTGCTGTACCGAGCCACATTGTTATTACAGAATAAAGCAGTTTTCTCCCAAATACCTAATGGGAGTGTGGGGCCAAATAAAATAAATCACAGACCTGCTTGATCTTTAAGGAGCTTGGAAGAGCTTTGTGTAATTCAAGATGAGATTGAATGGATTTTATGCTCTTAGGTTCTGGGTGAAGAAAATAATGTGGTACAGGAGACTGGGGGTTATCTCTATTTTCTTTTGGGCTGTGCTTGAACAAAAGCAGTGGTTGGTAAACACGTTTCTCTACTATTGAAAAAAACCTGCAAAACTAAAACCAAAAGCAAAGAACATGTCAAAACCTTCAGGTAGTACAAACAAGTCTGAAGTCTTGTGCAATCAGACTTGTAATACCAGTCCTTGTTGCTGACTGCAGATGTTGAGCAAACCTGGAGTTTGTTGCCTTCACAGTGTAGCACTGTGTCACCTTAAAAATTACCAAATAAGATGATTGGAGGGAAAGGGTGGAGGAAATCAATTATTCTGGAAAATGGCAAGGCTGAAGGAGAAAAGAAAGGAGCTAAAGGATGAAGCAAATGGGAAGGCACATAGGGAAAATGAGAACTGCAAGAAAGGTGAGGGTAAAGCAATAAAACAGGAGGGGAAAGGAAGATTAGAAAGGGGCTAGAAAATGTGAAAGGGTGCAGAAGGGTACTGAGGAGACAGTAGGAGGAGTAAGTGTAAGAGAAAAGGAAGTCTATAACACATAAAATAAGGAATTTAATTTTTAAAAAGCAAGCTGAAAAAAAGAAATATTAAAGAGTAACGAGGAAGTGCTCATGTATAAAATCCATCAGGAGTCCTTCATGCTGTTGGAAAAGCTTTTAATTGCATCTGCTTATAATTGTCTTTAGGAGTTAAGGTGTCTTTGTAAAAGCTGATGAATTCTGTGGTCACCATTTCTTATTCAAGGAGAAGTGTTTTGCCTTAGCCTGTGTGGAGGCTTTGTGTCATCAGAGTACCTGTGTGACTTGAGACTCTGGGTTTGTGACAGTCATTGTAGGGCCCTGTGTCAGTCCCTGAGGATTTCCAAGATATATGTAACGTTTGCATCTGTATTTGGAGGGTCTAAGAACATAGACATTGAAAGTCGATGACATGACAGGATCATGCCTTTCTGTGCCAGTACAGGGTAGCTTCCTACAACAAATCTTGTTAGAAAATAGTGTGAAATATTAATTTAGCCATATATCCTTCAGTAATTTGAAAACTGAAACCACTACAGTGGGCTCTGGATAGCTTTTTACTCAGTGGAAAGTAAATAGCTGCTTTTTCTGTTTAGCTTTAGCATTTCAGCTTCTGCTGCTGAGACCAGCTGAATGGCATGAGACTTAAAATTCCTTTAAAATGTGTAATAAAACCTGTGTAGGGTAAATGTTCTGTGATATAGACTATTTAGCTTGGGAAAGCTTGTCTGGTTATGATGGGGTGCAAGGACTGTAAACCATCCTTTCCATGAAGTGCAAGAAAAGTATTTGGGATGTGAGGGATGTTAAAATAGTTGGGCCAGAATTTCAGAAGTCCTTACCAACCTGCACATTTGTTCTGGTCATGAAGCTGTGCCTGGGCACGGTGCAGAACTGAGAACCTGGGCTGTACCCTTTGGCACAACAGGTATCCCGCGTTAATTGGCAAGGCTGGATGTCATAATTCTGGTTGTGATGCACTTTCTGGGTGCATATCTTCTGCAGCTTTGGGAAGGGAAATATTAGCAAGTAATAAGCTCTACTTTAGTACTAGAATGTTAACAGTTGCTTTTGGGGGTCTAAAATTTATTTTTCTCATTTAAGTTTTATGTTGATATTAATATTTAAACCATATCAGCCAGCAAGAATAGTTTGAATGAACAGAATAGAAAGTCTCATCTAACACTTGAAGACAAATGCTTTAATTTTTCTCTTTTTAAGCCTTTTCTGATAAACCATATATTTTGTTATGCTGTCATACTTAGTCATTTTAATGTCAAATTGAGTATAGGTTTTGGTATGTGAACTTAAGTTTAAAATCAAGTTTATTGAACATTTCACTGTATTCATGTTCTTCAATAGCTAATTCAATGTATGTTCAAGAATAGGAAGAAATGTTTAGTAGTATGTGGGGTTGTGTTTTTCCTTCTTTTATGAATTGTCTAAGATTAATGTATTTTATTTCATCAGGTAACTATCCAGTGCATGACCGTAACATCCAACAGAGTAAAAGAAGTCCGACAATTTTTTTTTCCACATCTAGCGGAACAAAAAGTTCATGTTACAGATCCTTTCATAAGTAAAAATGCAATGCCTTCAACATGCACCAAATTGGGAAGTTTTATCAGATCTTCCTTCCATCTCTGTTCTGTCAGTCTTTCTAAAAACCTGATCTAAAGGTCACTGAAGTCCATGAAAAGAATCCTATTGACTTCAGTGGGTTTGGTTCACTCCCTAAATGCCAGTGAATAAATGTGGGCTTTGCAAGATGCCTAGAGAATTAAAAAAAATTCCCAGGAAAGATGAAAATACATTACAAAATCTTTCTCAGCAGCACAGTCCCAGGAGTTCAATTCCCCTTTATATCAAAGGAGTTCCAACTCTGCTTTCTCAGTTAACCCTGCATAGTTTTTCTCATTTCAGCTGGAAAAATGATTGACAGAAACAATCAAGAAGTGTTTGTCACCTACCTTCGTTTTGGTTTAGCTGTGAACTAAAAGCAATAGGGGATTTACACTCATGACCTTCAATTATTGCATACTGTGACGTAAACCCCCAGCTAACAGTCACGAGCCACAGTTCCAATGGAAGGAGACAGCTGTGGAATTTTCCCTTAATCTTGATATTTCCTGGTGGTTTTTTTTTAGACCTTAAGCTGTATTTACTAGCACTGATTTTTATGTCTGGCTCTTAATTTTTTACCTTTTTTTTAAAAACTTTTTTTTTTTTTTTTTGGGAGAACTAAGCCTTGCATTTGCAAGACTCTAGATAGTTTACAGTTTTCAAAAAGTGGAGGTTACCAGCAGATCTCCAAGTACCTTTCCCATTTGAAGTGCTTTTACTATCTGCTTTCAAGCCTCTCACATTCTTCAAATTTATCCATTCAAGGGAAGCTTCCAAGGTACTTTCTGTGAGTACTGAACTGTTGGGGAAAATTTCCTCCGCTATTGCTTTCTCAGAGAATAAGTATTCACCCCAACATAAAACAGTCATAAAGTCACAGATTCATTTAGGTTGGAAAAGACCTTTAAGTCCAACCACTAACCCAGCACTGCCAAGGCCACCACTAAACCATGTCCCAAAGTGCCACATCTACAACTAAATACCTGCAGGGATGGTGGCTCCACCAGCCTCCCTGGTCAGCCTATTAACAGTGTTTGATAACCTTTGTGGTGAAGGAATTTTTCTAATGCTGTGTTTTTCAGAGCTCTCAGGGTTAATTAGATGATGCTTCCTCTAAAGCAAATTAAGCTTGTGTAAATATTCATGAGATATTTCAGAGACTTCACTAATTCCTTTTACGTCTAATTGCTTGGTAGGTTGAGAGACTTGTTAAAATAAGCCTGCAACAAGATGGTTTCAGGCTGTTGGGTTGCTATTGCAGCATTTGTGATGTTCAAGGAAACTTCATGTTTGGAGATATGTTGTAGTGCTTAGATAATTCCCTGAGCTAAGGCTGGAGAGACAAAGCTCAATTCTGAGTCCTGCTTTTCTTGTCTGGTTGTGCAACCACTGACAGGTCAGAATTCATGGGAGGGTTGGAAGGACATCACAGCTTCATCCGGCACTTTAATGAACTCCCCAAACTTCAGATCCTCACCACTGGGTAATGGATGAATTTGTTCCCTTTTGCCATTTGCCATTATCTTGAGGACCCATCAACTTTACCTGAGTTGTCTCTGTCCAAGAATACCCAACCATGTGTTTAGAAATTCCCTCTATGGTGATCCAGGCTGTTCAGGAGATTTTGTGTAATACAGTTGTGTGATTCAGGCGCTCCCCGAGGTTGCTGGGCTTGGCCAGTTTGAAGTCATGAGCTGTGCTGTAGTCTCAGTAATAATAATGGTGAAAAATGATACACTTTTTGCATCACTTCTCACTTGCATCCACCAAACACTTACTGAAAGCCATTATTTTATGTGTTCCATGCCATGTTGTTATATAGGGATTACTTTAATGTCCTCTTCCTAAAAATATTTCCTTATAAAAGAGCATTTAGGAATATGACTAATGTCCCTCACATCCTTCTGGTATTCTCCCATTGCTTATCTGACAAAGCAGAATTTGACTTTGTTTTTAGAGGGACTGTTTATTTTCTTTCTAATACATACTTTTGACTTTTTGTGTATCTAAAAAGGCCTAATGGTTTAGGGGTTGAAGTTTTTGAATCCTGTGATGGTCATTAGGTCATTTGCAATCCTAGTTTTCACTGCTGTCACAAATGAAATGTAGTACTAGCAATATATTTCATTAGATACTTAATTTTTGTTTTATAGCCTATACGGGGCAAAGGTACTCTAAATAACACAGATGCTTTTCATTGGGGACATCTTTTAAATTTGACATTTGTGTGTGGCTAATGAAATTAGAAAGACATAAATGCCATTTCATTTTGTACCTTAGTAGTAAAATCTAGCGGTGGACTCCAGCTGCTGTCCAGTGGAAGAGGTGGGTGTTGGGAATGTTGGTTGGTGCTCAGGGAGATAAATTAGCATTACTAAGGTATAATGCAAAAAACACCAGAATTTTGAATTTTATTTCCCCCGAAAAAAGAATGACATTTAGACTGATGTATGGAGCTGACATGCATGCAAGTATAGGTAACAGCAGAGTACCACGTTCCTATGTATTTTGTAATTCTTATGTATTGTGTTTTTATGAGGTCTAAAAGGTTGGAATTACAGTTGCTGCCACAACCGGAGATGAGTATGCAGCAGTGGAAAAAGCTTTTCAAATAATGGTTTGAAAAGCACTTGTTTCTCCAGTTCCAATTAACTACTGAAAATCTGACCTTTTGAGGGGAAAAAAAGGTATTTATAGTGTATGGAGAGGGAAAAGAAACCCCATCAAGTCACTGTATTCTATGACAGATTCTAAAGCAAACTTTTGTATTAGATAAATGTAAGAATATGTAAATTAGTAAATCCAGCGTATTTTCCTGCTGTTTTGGTTTTTAGAATCTAGGATATTGTTGAGGCAATTGATAAGTAATGTGGATAAACTTAACATTGATGATGCAAAAGCCATAATAATAATCATCATCATTAATTAGAACGTGCTAAGTGCTACTCAGAATTCACTTGGAGAATACTGAATTATTTCCTACCGTATTAGCTGCTTTTCATAATGCGGTGCCTATGGAACAGAATTGTGTATATATTTATGGAATACCAAAGCAGTCCAGTCTGGCTATTTCTGTCATTCTTTGGTGGATTAAAAAAAAAAAAGATTTAAGGGAAAATGCCAAATGAGTTAAAAGATAAAAACACAGAAGTGTTAAAAGCAGGAGGAGACTCTATGGCTTTGCTGTGGCATGAGCTATTTATGATCAAAATGATATTTTGTTCTCATATTAATTCAAATGCTGAGGGGTGCATATTGCCTTAGATTCAAAAACAACTTGGCACAGAGTTCATTTGCTGTATGGGTTAGATTTATACGGAAAATACTGGAAGCATCAGTTCACTTACTGATTATTTTCAAATGGCTTTAGACTGTGTATATACAGCACTTTAGTTCATTGAACTCCTGTCAGCCCAAACGCAATATATAAGACAATTGCTTCACTAGCATTCAATTATTACAATTATAACCTTATCCCATGGAATCGGCTTTTTGCTCGCTGAAGTTCATAAATAGCATTCAAGCTTTGTTTATTTTTTTTTTACTATGGCGGTGAAAGCATTGCCTTATTTAACAAGAAAAAAGAGGAAGAAGCAGAGAGCATATAAAATATGCAGGGAAAAGGCCATTGAGAAATTTTAGTGATGTGGTAAAATGAAATGAGGGCTCATTTACTTCTGCACAGCTTTTCAAAGCTTGACTCTGTATTTGGGATTCGTCACTGCTGTGAATTTACCATAACTTTTGCTGCTGCAGTCTTAAGGGAAAAAAAAAAGGAAGAAATGCATGACTGATTGACTGTTTTAGGAAATGAAAGCATCTTGTTTTAGTTAACTGCTTTATTTCTTTACTCTTTCCTTCTTTTACTTTTAAGTTCATGAAGTGATGTATAGTTACTAAAATACCAGGTTACTTTGGCAATGATCGTTCACGATTTCTTTCTGCTGTTCATGTAGCAGGGAAAAGAGGGTAGAGTTTTATGCAAGTGTCCTTTCCTCAAGTCAGAGTAACATGTAACAAACAGTCTAACCCCATGCTAAGTTGAAGCTGGAAAGAACAACTGGTGTTTTAATTCTGTGATATTAATCAGTTGTACCAAATGAAATTTTCTACGTTTACCACCTATTTTCTTTTTCCAGTGAGCCTGGCAGGCCTGTTCAAAGATACTGCTATCTTTATAAACCTTGCTTTTCTGATATCTCATTGTTACAGTGATAAGTGTTTGTTTTAGGTAATATTCAAAAATGTAGATCTCTATCTGAAATACTGTAGAAATTCCAGTTCTCTCATGTGTAGACATCATCTGTGGTTCCAGGGATCAAGTAACAGCTCACATCGACCTTGGTGATAGTGACTAACAGTTCCAACAGTTTCTGGATCCTCACTCGTCTCTGTTTTGGTGCTAATGCTGCATTGCACATTTTGGGGTAAAAAGAGCTCCAAAGGGCACTCAAATGTAATGTGAAATTATTCAACCTTAAGCAAAGTTGGAGGGAAAAACTTAAAAGAAGAATCACAATATTTTAATGGAAAATAATAATGTTAGCTCAAAATTTATTATTAAATAAATTCATGTCAGGTATTTCACATTAAAAAAAAAAGAATTACATTATTTAGTGCCATTTATTTCCTTTCCTAATTATTTTCAGGTCTTGAGCTGTCTGAGCTGAAGTTTTGTCTTTTTATCACAAATACTCCAATCAGTTACATCACAGATGGTTCAAATCTGACCTTTTAGAAACTGAATGAACACCTCTTAAAAAAAAAAAAAAAGACAAAATAGCCTGGTGAATCCAGATGGTATGTCATGATCACATTACCTGATCATTTTATAGGAAGAGATGAATTTCTGACAGGAACACATCACACATGTCACTGTGCAGACTTTGGCTGAGGCACAACCTCGGGTTACATGTTCTGTGAGTCAGGTGACAGATGTAAAACAAGTGGCTGGCACAGAGAGCCGCAGACATCGTGAAGAAGTGGCTTGTGCATGTATGTATGACACACACAGGCTCACATATACGCATAGAGTGTTGCTTCTTAACAAGTTTGGCTCATTCCTCTTACAAATAAGACAGCTGAAAGTAATCTGAGTATGTTCATGACATTAAATATTTCCACATGGTTTTATAGAAATTGGATAGAATAGTGAGCAAGGGCAGTAATGAGCTTATATATTTATCCTATATGAATAAAAGGATGAGTGTTGCAATTGATTTGTCATTTTGCCTGTTTTGAGTGAAGGAACTTGTTCCATCAGGTACCTCTATTCTGGCTGTACTTATGATCTAGGATGTGAAATATCCTGGTGGGTACTTTTCCAGCAGGGCTACTGCACAGCTGTGGCCATGTCATATAATACAGTGTATCCCACCAAACAGGGGGTGATGGGGAGGCTGGAGAGTTTTTGCCTTACTCTGGTGAATCTAATATGCAGCATTACAGTGGTACTGTAGGGAGAAAGTGAAAGAAAGTAAACAGATAAAATTTCACCTTTGTCAAGTTTCCACCAGCAACATTCTCAATATAATATAATGTTTGAATTACGTGTTGCAGTTCTAATGCCTGGAATCCTTGACTTAGTGGGTTTGCCTGGAGCGTGGTTTTGTCAGCAAGCATTCTGGTGTGTATTAATTTGAAACAGGTAACAAATTTTGGAAAAAAAGCCCCAAACTTACCTGTATCGTTTTGTGTTTTGAATGTGAAGGACTGAAGATGATTTTTCACTCGCTGTAAACAAATGTGGGTACAGTCCTGTATCCTGTTAATATCTCAGTTGTGTATCTGCTCCTCTTGTGGGTTTTACTAGTGCTGTTCATATGAATATAATAGACACAAGAAAAGCCTTTGGCACTCTCTTTGAATAAAATTCTCATGTTGAGTTTTGCTTCAGCAAGGAGGGAGGTGCTTGTCCCTCTTTACTGTAACATCCATTGTAAAAGTCTTAATGCACATTATCATTATAACAAGCAACAAGAATCAATGCTCCTGCTTAATGTTATATTGCATATTAATGAGCCATGTTCCTGTATCATGTAGAAGGTTGTATCCTTGAGACATATTTAAACAAATAACCTTAAGAAGAAAGAAGCCTTCAAATAACTAAATGGTTTTAACTTAAGTCCATAAAATCAATGAAAATGGAAGCTAAAGCTCCTGCTTATCTATTAATTCAGCACTATGACTTCTCCAGGTCAGTGTTACAGCACACATGGGACAAAATACCCTTGAATGATTTTGTACAAGATTACTGCAATAGCCAGACACAGGGAGATAAGGTAAAGATAGACTGATAGGCTTAACTCTGAAATGGCCTGGTTTCATGACTTTATTTCAAACCCCTCACTCTGTGTAGTTCCTCTGTGTGTTGTATCACTGCTATATAAACCTGTGCCTATGTGGCCATCTAATTTGTACAGAAGGCAACCTTTAAGCTGACAAGCAGCTTTAGATCCATACTGGTCCCAGTACCGGGGCGAAAAAAGGGGCCAAACTGTGACCCATATTGTGTAAATGGGATGTGTCTTTCACCATGATTATGCTAATAAAAATCAGCAAGTGTTTTCTGAATATTTCTGTTTAACAGAGGCATAAATTTCACTTATAAAAACACTTGTAATTTTTAGGAGTGTTGCTATCTGTATTTGTGGCTTTTCGTGTGTCCTCACTGCAGAAACCGTTTTCCAAGCAATAACATAAACTACAATACTGATGTGTGTTACATCCCACATAATGTTTGGGATTATATAGCTTTTTAATTTCATTTTTCTGTGCTTTCTTTCTGCTGATAATGTTCATCTGTCTTCCAGTAATGTTCCTCCTTTACCTTTAATTCTTCTCTTCCACCCTTAAGAGCACTAAGCCACAAAAGTGAATTTTACCTTATTGCTATCTTTATTAACACTGTAAACCTCTCAGGTGTGAACCCAAGCTGAAGTCCTCTGTGGAAATAGTCCTGTCTCCTATAATCATAAGTGTCATCTTTGAGGATGACAGCTGTAGAGTTTCTGGGGAACATTGTTCTCGTGAGATGTTAGTGTTGTGAAGAGGGGGAGCGCCCACAGGTATTTTAAATCAGCTCCTTAGAGAGTTTTCAAGTGTAACAGCAAGACCTTGAATTTGACCAGATATTCAGTGGGGAATCAGTGGAGAGACAGAAAGAGGGATGGTACATTGTTAGCTGTTGATATGGCGAAGGAATTAAATGGCTGCATTTTAAATTCATTGAAGCTTTTTGTTCACATACATATATATATATGTCATGGCTTAACCAAGGGATCACAGCCCTTAAGGTACTGCTGATTTTCTTAACCCACTCCTTGTATATTTACTTTCCCTTCAAAGGTAATAATTTTGGAATTGAACTTCCCATGAGCTGTGATTGGTGGTGCCCATGGCCTGAGGGAGCCCTATGGTATGGCAGCTTTTTGGTGTGTAAGATTTTGGGTTTGTTGCTTCTGGGCTTTTTAACAGTTGTTAGTATTTTTGGTGCTATTAGTTAATTGTGATTTCTAGTTAATATATTGTGAGGTTAATATTCAGGGGTTCTGGTCTTCATGTGAGAAATATGCTAGAGGGAGATAAGACTTTGTAGATAGTTATATATTTCTTACATATTTTATAAACAACCTATCGGATGAAAATGAGTGTGACAGGTATTTTAATACTAGCAGGAAAGACAAAAGTGAAATTTGTCATCAACCTGAATCTCTAGCCACAGTGATTACAAATGAAATATTGTTATTCTGGACAGCCAGTTTAGGAAATAGGTACAAAAGTGGCATTGCTTCTCTCATACTCTCAAACATCTGCCTTGGAAACATCTCTGTGCACTCGCAAAGTGCTGTATGGCATCCCATTGCTAATAGTTAGTAATGATTTTAGTGATTGAAAAGGAAGCTTATGGGGTCTCTAATATCACGAGCCAGCTGGCCTTGAGAAACTGTTTCAGCAGGGAGGCAGCATCCATTTGTTTCCCCTGGAAGTCTGTTCTGCTTTGGAAGAAGAGTCTTTTGAACAGGAGATCGTTTTGGTGATTGACCTTTAAATGAATTCTTGCTTTGGCAGCTCCATTGAGAAGCCACCCTTGACCATGATCTGCTTTTCTGTCTCGGTGCTGGTGCTGCCAGCACTGGTTTGAGTCCATGGGATGTCAAATGTCACCTTCACAGCCCATACCGACCCACTAAGCTGCAATGATCTACTCTTTATCAGAGAAGCACAGGAAAATTTGTCTTTTGGGGACCATGGAGGAATGGTGAATAGCTGTGAGAGGATTATTTTTTACCTGAGAAGTTTAGCATGTCAGTGCAAATCATATGGATTACTGTTTTACAGTAAGCAGCACTGTGGTGTTAGACTGCCCCTAAAAGGATCAACAGGAGTGCTGTCAATGCCCCACACCTGAGTGAAGACTTTTGCTGTGTGGGTGGGAAATGGGTTACAGGGAACATCCAGGCAAGATCCTCCTTTAATGCAGCAGTGAAGAAAAATCCCTTAATCATGATGGACTGGATAAGTATAGAGATAGATTTGATTTTTACTGGTTTAGCAGCAGCTTCATTATAATTGACTTTTATAAACTAAATAGAGTGACTGGGGAACAAATGAGAGGAGTAGGAATTTACAGTTATGCTGGGTGTGGTTTTGTTTTTGGTTTTGGTTTTTTTTTTGTTTTTTTTTTTTTAGGAGATCAGTACTAGGGAGCCATCAACATTTTGGACTCTGTGAAGGCTTCAGCATTCCCTTTTCTGACAAAGATATACAAATCCATTCTAACCATGCTATGAAATCAATAGAAGTAACAGGAAAAAACAGAAGCAGATTTGATGGAGTTAAAAGTTAACAAACATTTATTCCTTAAAATAGGTATAGTTTCCAATGATACATAAAAGCACTCAAAAGATGTAAAACATAGATATAACTTTCCAAAAACCTTGGAAAGGACTTTCGAAATGAGCTTAAAGGATAAGATTAAAAAAAAAAAAGAAAAGGAAATGACCATACAACACTGGGATCCCTGCAGGGAACTTTTGTTTGAAGATGATTTACCAACTATAATGATGAATTGAAAGTTAATCATCAATTGCCGGGATAAAGCGTTCTGAACTATGATGATAAAGACCTGGATTTAATTCCCAATATCTTGATTCCTTTTCTTATCTGTCTGTGCTTACCCTTTCAGGGAACTGTGCAAACAATTCTCACATGGGCTCTTGCAATGGTAGTGTAACACTGCTTAGGATGGGACTTCAAAAGAGAGCACAACACACAAAGGTTAGCCACAATTTCCCAGTGGGAGCAAGAAATAACAAAATAGAGAACCAGAATCCTTAGTTTGGTGAGGTTTGGTTTGATATGGGACAAAGACATCAGAATATAAGTAAAGGAACACAATATTGATGTAGCAAAGTGTAATTTATTACAGACAGAAAAGCATTCTGTCTGCTGCCAGGGCAATATTCAGATTTAAAAAAAACCAAGGAGAACTACAGTGAAAGCTGCAGGAAACCCCATTTTTAGTAAAATTTTCCATACAGTGGAGAGAAGATATTTTTACTTAAAACATTAAAAAAAAAATTTCCAATAAAAATGTGTTAAAGACACGAGCAGAAATTTGGAGGGGTTAAAGTGGAAAGAAAGGAAGAAGGAGTAGGAAGAATGTAGTATATGAAATGACTATCTCAGTTCATTATTAGACCCTGTAGCAGAGGTTTGCCTTGTCTTTACAGGGTTTGGGAAATAAAGGGGATGTATTCATTGATTTTTGGATGCATCCCTTTTAGCACATAGTTCTCAGAAAATCCCGAGGTTTTGCTTATTTTTTTTTTCCATCATGGTGACCTGTAGATAACCAAAAACATCAGAGAAGCTTTTTCTCAGCAAGCCTCCTAAAATACGTTTCAGCCAGTTAGCAGGGGAAAAAACCCCAAAATTTCTCTTATTTCAGGGCTTACTAAAAGAATGTAAGTAGCAACTGAGAGAGCCCGCCAGGACCAAAGTGTGGGGGACTGAGAGCAAGTCTGAATGAGAAAGAAGTGTCCTCTTTACAGTATCATCTGCACCACACATAGTGGATATGTTGAGCTTAAGTTATGTTTTTTTTAGCAGAATAGATTCTCCAAGGTTCCTCAAAATGAAATTATGGAACTGACCTGTGAGACCACGTGGACAAGAGAAACACACACGTGTGACACCATCCCCAGGGGGAGGCACAGCAGATGACAAAGTCACTCGGTGCTGCCTCTTAGCCAGACTCTGCAGTTCCGAGCGGGATATCGCTGTGCTATGCCATAAAGTCATAAAATGGTTTGGTTGGAAGGGACCTTTAAGGTCACCTGGTCCAAACCCCTGCAGTGAGCAGGGAAATCTTCCACCAGACCAGGTTGCTCAGAGAAGTGCAGTGCTCTGGCACTTGCCCAAGCCACAGCAGCAGATGTTGTCAGTGGAGTGCTGTGCAATAACTGGGTTTTATTAACACAGAGTAAGATTACTCTGTGCTGAGTAGTTGTGGCTAATACCAAGTGGGAAAGCATTTTTATGGTGTCTGAAGGGAGATGAAGCAGTGTAAGTAGCTTTTGGTTGTTTACCTTTCCGATGTGGTTAAAAACTTCCCATTTGGGAAGTAGACAAAGACACTTAGGGTGTTTCTATTGTTAAAAGAATCGTAGAATTTAAGCCACACAGATGAAGAAGGCAATTAATATCAGGAAAAAAAGATTAAGGGCATCCACTTCGAGTGGATGTAAAAAACCCTTATTTTGCTCTGAGAATTTTTATAATAGAGAGTTTAAATTATGAGACTTTGTAAGAAAATATTTAGACTATCATGTCTTCCTGAGATCTGTCTTGTGTTTCTTGCTTAATCATGAAGTTACTTTTCCCAAGGTCACGAAAAAATGCAGAACATGTCAAAGCTCAGTGTAAATGAAAAGGAAAAAAGAAGTATTTCTTGGTGTTTCTTGGAAGAAAAGGCTTAGCAAAGACAGGAATGAGAAAAATATATGGCATAATAACAGTTTCCTTAAGATTTGGATGCATGAAGGTAGAGAAAAGGATGTTGAACGCCTTTTCTAGAAACAAATAATTAAAACCTGATCACTGACGACTAGAGCTTTTTTTTTTTTTCTTCAAGATAATGTAAAAATAAGCAGAATATCCTTAACCTTTTTAGTGTTTCGGGGTTTTTTTGCAAATCACGCAGATGGTGGATATTCAGTGCTCAGAGTGTGTACAGGCCTTGTGAAGAGGAATGCACAGTGACATGAGAAATTTTTAAACCACTTCTGCCACACTCTGTATGTAGCCTCAAGCAAACCATTTCATCACTCACCTGTTTTCCATTCTCCCAGATGGAAATGCAAAAACATTTGTACTTCACAGGTGAGTTGTGTTGTAAATTCATTTATTTATAAGATATACACACATACACATCAGTGCTGTAAGAACAGTAATAAACACAAGAAATGTTGATGGCAGAAAGAACTGAGGGTCAAAAGGCAGAGAAAACAAGAGTGCTCAATTCGCTCCTGTGCCTCTGAAAATTTCTCCAATTGTTCTAGCGTAGATCTCAGAAGACCCTGAGTCTATATAAGCCTATAAATTGCAATTAGCGTTAAATTTGCACAGTAGTGGAACCTTTGACTTTCTTTCCCTCTACTCAGCCTTTAAATGCTGTGCAAAGCTTCTGTTTCTGGCCATCCAGGGAGAGAATTATGCTTAAGTCACCTTCTGTTAAGCCTGGGTTCACTCTTTAAGATGTATTGCCCTGCTGTTACTCCACTGATATCATGGGATGCCTGTAAGTTGGGTGTATGCAGTTCACTGGCATACGTGTTTACTTTCTCATTTCTGTTACATATCTGTTCAGTTTCCTGTTTTCTGAACTCTAGAAACTAATTTTAGCATAGTTGTATCATGTCTTACATTCAGGAAGCCTGACTCATTTCTGGTGCCATCTGTTACATGCTTGGAATCTTTGCATTGTGCTGTCTATAATCTGATAGTCAAAAACATCCACATCACTCCTGGTGCTACTTCATAATATACTTATCAGGCCCAGAGGCCAGCGAGGTAATGTTAAATTTCCTGCCCTCCTGCAAAATGCATGATACTCTGTTTCGTGAAATTCACATAGAGCTCTTTTCTCTAACTTTGACATAATGCATAGACCTGAGAATGAGGCATTGATAACAGCACTGTTTTCAAGGAATTTGTATTTCAAAATTTGGAATAATGACTTGCAAAGTACATGGCTTCGTATTTTTAGGAAAAGGCTTTCAATTACAAATGGAGTGAAACGCAGAGTCTTTTAAAAACTTGTTTGTTGCAATACTGTGTTTACAAAGTCTATCAAATTGTTGTGGGGTAATGGGTTATGCTCTTGAAGATGTGGAATTTTTATATTTTCCTGTGCTGCGGAAGAGCAGTGTAACTTGCATCACCCACTACTGTGATTTGTTAAAAGATCTGTGTTAGGGTTTTCCAGTCCAAGGGGACATGTAGGGGTGAAGTCCCTAGGAACATAATTAGTTCTTATTTCTAAATGATAGAAAGGATTCCATATATCTCAGTCCTATACTTACATCTATATTGTTCATCCTAATGATATTTTAAACAAATGATAAACTGGTAACCTGTACTTGATGAAGAACTATTTTTCTGTATGTGCTGGTTTTGGCTGAGATAGAGTTAATTCTCTCCATAGAAGCTTTGGTTTGTATTTGTGCTTGGAACAGCGTGGATAACTCAGGGATGTTTTTGTTATTGCTGAGCAGCGTTTACACAGAGCCGAAGGCTTTTCTGCTCCTCACCCCACTCCACCAGCCAGGAGTGGGGTGCACGAGGAGCTGGAAAGGAACACAGGTGGGACAGCTGATCCCAGCTGACCCAAGGGATATTCCAGACCATTTGTCATCTTGTTCAGCATGTAAAGCTGAGGGAGAAGATGGAAGTGGGAAGGAATGCTTGGAATGATGGTGTTTGTCTTCCCAAGTTACCATTAGGTGTGATGGAGCCCAGCTCTTCTGGGGATGGCTGCACACCTGCCTTCCCATGGGAAGTGGGGAATGAATTCCTTGTTTTGCTTTGCTTGCTTACCCAGCTGTTGCTTTACTTATCGTGGAATCGTACCATGGTTTGTGTTCGAAGGGACCTTGAAGATGATCCCATTCCCACCCCTCTGCCATGGGCAGGGACACTTTCCACTAGACCAGCTTGCTTCAAGTCCCATCCAAGCTGGCCTTGAGCACTTTCAGGGATGGGGCATCCACAACTTCTCTGGTAGCACTGTAGAGAGGGAGAATTGCTGCCCTTGGCCTGCTGGTCAAACTGTTTATCTCAACTCACAAGTTTTCTCACTTTTACTGTTCCACTTCTCTTCCCCATCCCACCGAGGGAAATGATGGAGCAGCTGGGGGGTGCTGAGTTGCTGGTTGGGGTTAAGCCACAACACTATACAAAGTGCCTGGTAGGCAGCTGCCATAACTTTGTCTATAATAATTGGAATTGTTGTAAATCCGGTTCAGTGTTTCAGTGCATGAATCTCCAGGAGTATCCAATCTTCTTTTTAATATATTTTCCCTCCAAAGAAGCCCCACATAACTGCTTGATATACATTTCTCAGCTTTATTGCAAATCCTTTAATAAAACAAGGAGCATGTAGAGTCCTACCCAACCATTCCAGTAACTCTGAGCCTGAAGGAGGTAAGAGTTTTACACTAAACCAAATTCTGTGTAAAGGACACCCAGTCTTAGTCTTACTCTTAACAAAGAGAATAGGAAAATCCCATTTTGACCGTACTCATCCTCCTGTTGGAATGGCTTGGGAACATGCAGCAAGTAGTCAATCCCTTTTCCTCTCGTAGACACCTCTAACCACTGCCTAGGGAAAGGATAAGCTGCATCCAGTAGTACTCTTATTTCCATTTCTTCTTCCATCCTCGTCTTGTGACCTCCCTTAATCCCTTTCATCCTCCAAAGCCAAAGGAAACCTACATCTAAAGTTGCTGTTATCATTTAACTCTTCCAAAAATAAAATGCTGCAACTGCTTCTGAAAAAATGCCTTTAATACATGTTTAAGAGCCTGTGATGTATCTAAAATGATCTCAGACATGGGAGTGCTGCGTGAACTACATATTTTTAATAACAAAATATTGACCTGGGATTGGGGTGTGGTTCAGAAAGCAGCAAAACAGAAATTCATCCTTTTACAAAAGGCTACCAAAGGCTTATGAGCCACATGATTTGCACTTAGCCTTGTAGAGTAGGGCATAACAGCAACTTTCTTTTGTAATATGGCCTTGTCATGTGGCTTTCTGGCTTTTTCATTTTTAGAAAAGACTGTATTTATATTTGTTTGGGGGCATTTCACATAATCAAGGAGTCATGGTTTACTAAATTGGATCTAGAGTGGTAAATACAGCTTCAGGGTTTTAATACGAGGGCTACTTGTCTCACTGATTGTCAGATTTAACACAAGACACAAAATTTCTGTGATTCTTCTTGACTATCAGACATTGTTGGTAACAAGTAAGTAATCAATTTTGTAGTACATTTCTAATAATCATCTAAATGTGGGGTTAATGCTTTTTTAAAATTAAAAAACAGATTATAAAAGTTGCTGGAGTAATTGTGGTATCACAGATGCTAATTAACCTTTGACTAACTTAAGTATTAGGAGGTGTAGGAATTTTTGATATGTTAAAGGTGATGATGATTTTATTCTCATGAGTTTGTATGCTGAAAGAGCTTACCAGAGGAAAAAAGGGAGAAATTATTTCATATAATTTAAAATATTAATTTGCATTTGATAGTATGTCCTAAAGTTAAATTAGCTGGTTTGGATTGTTTTCTTTGTTGCCTAGCATTCTGCTGCTATGCAGTGGCTTAATGTCTGCTCCTGAAGAGTATTTAAGGAAAAAAAAATGGTTAAGGTATAATTTTACAACTTTTAATTTATTTTTTTAGAGAGCTGTACACAGAGCACTAGGCTTCATTGTGTATAATTATTAACCTAACTGAAAAGCACCAGCACTGATAATCAAAAAATAATCAACTGGCAACTATCTGTAGAAAATCTCCTTTCTCTTCTATCCTGTTTCTGAAAGTACATTTTGAGACTTCTCTGAATTGTCTTCTATGAATTGACTTCAGAAAATCCTGTTCCTGTAAACAGGATGAATCCAATGACACTCACAGGAGTTACTCATGTATTTAAAGTTGCTTGAATGCTTATGTCTTAAATGTTTTGCTGCACTATTACCACCGCCTTGATTTCCCATCTGTACAACATGTACCTGCCTTAGGTACAGGGGGTGATTTTCATTTCATTATTCTACTTCTTATGAGAAACTGCTCAAAGAAATGCCTCCTTTGAGCCTGAGCTGTACTGTTTTGAAAAGTTTTTGTTTTCTATATAAACTGAAGAAACACACACAAAAAAACCAACAGCTTTAAAACAGCTTGATGGCTTATGATGGTAATAAAACATACTTTCTCTTAATTTTCAACACTTTAGCCTTTTATATTAGCAAATAAGAAGCAAGTATGTGATCATTATGGCTTAGTGTTCAGTGTTCTGCCTAGTGCATTTTTAGGAGCTGAGATTTGCCTCTGATTACAGTCTCAACTTCTTTTTCTATTCTTTAGCACTATTATTCACCCAATTAGTCACCTGATTATCTTGAATTAATAATATCAATAGATATGTTTTCAGATTTGAGTTTGAAGTGTTGTGTTTCTGGCAGTGTGCTGCGCTAATTATTCAAATGCCTTTGTTAGATGGAGGATGACTTGATGCAAAACGCCTTCCTTTTCCTTCCACATATTGAAATCTCGGAAATTCAAGGGTTCTTGGTACAGCCAGATTGTTTTCTGTACAATTTTCCTCAAAATAAAGTTCAGGGGGAAACCTGATAAGCAGGATTGTCCTACCAAGTTGTGACTTGGGTTGTTCACTGTCTAATCAGGTTGGACATTTGGAGGAATTTCTTCACAGAAAGGATAATTAAACATTGGAATGAACTACCCAGGGTGTGGTGGCAGAGTCACTGTCCCTGCAGGTGTTAAGGACAGACTGGATGTAGCACTTGGTGCTGTGGTCTGGTGGAGGTGGTGATGTTGGGTCACAGGTTGGACTCAGTGATCTCAGAGGTCTTTTCCAACCTGACTGATTCTGTGATTCTCTGTTCAGATGCAGTTGTGTCCGAGCACTTTTTTCCTCCTCATTCTGCCCACCCTGCCTCCTCCCCAGGACTCAATATCCATGTCTTTTGCTGACACATAATCAGGTTAACTCACGTTTATAGGCCCTAAAGGACGGGGAGCAGCCAGGCATGTGCTGCGGGATACCAGAGCCATTCCCATCCTTCATAGCCAGGCAAATGCCTGAAATGCCTGGCCTCAATGGAGCTGCTATTTCATCTGCATCAGCTGGCCGTTGACATGACGTGGGATTTCTATTCTACAAAATAGTTTAAAGTGGGAAAATCTGTTGCATTCAATACTTGCCCTCTTTGACAATATTGTGTTTCTGTGCTTCATCAACCAAAATCATGAAAGCAGTAGGGAAGATGGAGCTGTCACTGCTGGCCAATATTCTGTTTCGAAGATATTCATGTGTTAAAGAATGATTTCTATGTCATACAGCTTGCAAGACTAGTCTAGTAAAGAACTTGGATATATATTTGCAGACATTCATTGTGACTCATCAAGTAAATCATACTCATTTTCCAAATTAGAACTGTATGCCTAACAAATATGTACTTTCCAGGCAGCTGTGGTCCATTAAATATATCATTTTCTTCTTAAGAAAATTAAAATTCAAAGTTGAAACAAAACTTTGGGCAAAATTTTTAGCAAAAGGAAACTGAAACACTTTTTAAGTGGGAAACTTTATTAGGGGGGTATAAAATGACAGGTTGTTTTGACGTGAGCAGGTAGGTGTAACATGACATGTAAATGTAACCTCTTGCTACCAAAATGGTACAGGTTTCTAGATATTTTCTTCTCTTTTCATAGGTCCCAGTAATATAATTTTTGCTTTGAAGGATGATGGGAGGGGAGGATCTTTATTTTAAGCTTGAAACCCACAGTAGACTCTGCAGTTTAATATTTGACGTAATAGATAAGACAAATGCAAGTAGTTAGAAGACTCTGAAGGTTCTGCAGATTTTACATATGACACATACTTATTTGAGTCACCCATCTGTGCTCTCAGTGATGTGCACTAATTGTTCAAGACAATAGAGTATCAGGCTATTATATAGGTGTAATGCTGCACAGTGTTCACTTTAATGAAAGTTTATAAATTCAGTTCTATCTGCCTGCATGAAATTTTGTTAGTTCATTGTTAATTTTTCTGTGGAGTATGAGCTCCACAGGAAAATTAACAATGAACTAACAAATTTTATAAATATATAAAATTGATTGTGTTAAGAAATTAAACAAAATAAAATACTGTGTTTAATGTGAGAGATGTTTACTCCCCATGGCTGTCTAATTCTCATTTCTGGAAACTGGTGGTGGGATGCAGCTCATGCAGCTGCCTGTGAGATAACTCTAACCCCACACAGTAGTTGAGGAGAGATGGTGTAGGTGTGCACCAATGTTCATGGAGCCAATGGGTGTAGGGCTCTACATAGGCTACAATATTCTTCTGTTGTCCCTGTGGGCTGTATTGTCTGCATGGTCCATCTTTACTGAAAAGTCTGCTATCAGCATGGTCCTTAATTGGCTCATGTGAGTTGCTGCATTTAGTCTTTATAGTTTGGTTTGGATATCTCCCAGTAGAACTAACGAAATGCCAGTGCATTCTGACGTGCTGACGTTGTGGCATCAATGACATTGTTCATCAGTGGTTCTGGTGAAAGGCACTTAGAAATAGACAAAACTGTCTATTTTGTCTGTTTGTCTGTTCTACAAACCTTTTAACACAAAACCACGTACTGAATATCACTGATCTGTAATACTGACTGGTATGGTTTCCAAGAAACCAGATTTCACCAATATAAGGCAAGTAAACATAGTTTATTATTTATTTTGGGGGAGCTGATGTCAGTAATAGGTTCCTTTTCTTTTGCTGTCAAACTATTATGTCTACATCTAGAGTTTCTCCATGAGGTATACCCAGATTGTACACAGAAAATCCCAAGAGTAAGAAAATTTTTAACTCTCACATTAGCAAAAAATGTGGAAGTCATCTGTGCTCAAATACATTTCTGAAACTTTCTCCTACATCTAAATCACAAAGTTAATATACACTTAGCGCATGTATTTATCTGAAGGCATGAGTTAAAAGCTCTCAAAAACAATTGAAGTTAATTGGATTGTTCCCATTTGTCTACATTAAATACCCTGCATTTACAGTTCAGTTAATAATCCCTTAGCTAAAGAGCTGGAATGAATCTGTCTAACATTACCAAACTTTATTGAATCCAAAATGCTAACAAACTAACAGCTTACAGGAAAATTGTGAATTTAAACTTTTGCCTCCCACTATGGAAACTATTCAATATTGGCTGCTGAAGTGAAAACAGGGACTGAGATTGCTTCTGGTTGTGGACCAAACAGTACAAACAATCTTTGCTGCCCCATAGGAACAGGCCACTCACTCTCTGTTACAGGAGTAATTTTCACTGTCCTCAGTTGTTTTGGTAGTTTGATAGTCTAAAGTATAGTCCTGGTGCCAGCAGTTTGCTGTACTTGCTGTAGGCATTCATTCTGCTCAGCAGGATGGAGCTTGGATTACTGCGATATTTTATTCACTAACTTTGGTTGACTTGGGAAAGGACTGTTTGCTCAAATAGTCTCAGAAAAATTCCTCATGGATTTTTTTTTTTTTTTTACTTTCTGAACAGAATGTACCAGCACCTACACTTAAACAAACCAACCTTAACAATTATGACCAAAGAGGTTAAAGTGGTTATAAAGTAGCTGCTGTATGTGAAGTTGTTGCAGAATGACACATTTAATTTAGTGAGTGATTTTGTTACCCAAAGGACCCATGGATGAAATCTTGGACCATTGTTATAATTTAGTAGTGTGTGTTGTTTATTTTAATTATCTATATTTTTTGGGGAAAAGAAAGTATATTTTAGCCCACTAGGGTTGGATTTTTATTAAAGGGAAGCATAGCTCAGTATAACCCCCCTGGTAACTGTGCCCATACTGGGATCCTAAGCAAGCTGATTTCCGAGAAGGAAAATAAATAAAAATAGAGTACCTTTTGTCCAATGCTGAGAAATGTTATGCTTTTATCTGCTCTGCATTTTGTTGCTTTCCTTCAGAGAGTGGGGTTATTGTCAGCAGACAAAGAATTAGAAATGTCATATTGTCCCAAACCTGTCAACTCTCACCTAAGTGGCTGTTATGAAAATGGAAGCAAGGGCTACTCTGACATTTTGCTCTTAAATTTGCTATGCTTTTTGTAAATAATATATTGTAGTTCTACACTTGACATTTTTTAGATCTGTTTTATTTTGATGATCATTTTCTATTCACCAGCTTCTGTGTTAAGGTATTCAATTATTAAACAGTAAGCATGAAGCAAAGTTTCGAGCCTAGAAGGGTTTCGAGCCTTCTGTCCATATAGGAGTTGACAGTAACTGTGTAAATATGTGGTCTCAAGTATCACTGCCTGTCTGTGAGCTCTGTTAGATTAGAAATGATGTGCTGATTTCCTTTCATGCTCCACTCAGTATAACGATTTTATCTATTCATTTGGGAATCCTTAATATAACTTGCAGAGCAAGTCAAACGTAGTTTCAAAACAAGTACCATGCTAACACTGAAAACATGTCAAAATTAAAATGATTTTTCTTATGACAAGTATTTGATCCCACTAATCTTCAAGTGCTGGCTTTGCTGTTCTTGTTTTGTGACTGCTCCATTGCTGGGATGTTTTGAGCTTTCCTGCTTAAAATTATGCTCTTCTAAAAATACAGTATGCAAATATGGAAAATAAGTGAGGCCAGGCACTTTTCTTCTGACAGGTTTTTACATAAATGATGTCCCCTCAGCTCTCCCATCACCATTTCTCAGAGCTATGCATTTGGACTCTGTCAAAAGGTGTGGTAATGAGAGCAGATATAATTACGTTTCTAAAAGCTGGTGACCACAGTCCCAATTAAATGGTCTTTAAAGGATGCTTTGAAATCTTTGAATAGTGGAGGAACATTTGACTTGAAGTATCTTTATTTCTTTTAAGATCAAGTTAATGGAAAGACTGTAGTTCTGAGCGCTAGGTTATTAGTATCAGTATTAATTTCTTTAATGTGTTTCTATTTCAGTAATATTCAGAGCCTCAAAACCGTAGGAGGAAATCTCTGTGTTGAAAAGGAATATGGGAGAGCCTGCTTGTCTATATGTGGGTATACACATATATTTATATAGCCATATCTAACTAAAAGAAAATCACCCACCTTCACCTTGCAGGAATAAACTATTGTGTGAATGATTTTCAAAAAATTTGAAGATGACTGTACATGCAGATAGATGCAAAGTATCACAAGTACTATTTCTGCCCTTGAGATTGCAAGAGACCAACAAGGAACAGCTTAAGTACCAGCATCAGCATTAGATTGGGAAGTTCTGGACAAAGCTGAAGGCAGGCCTTTACATTTACTGACAGAGGGTGCAGTTCTGCCTAATTTAGCCTGCTGTGAATGACTTGGATGACTCAGAATATACAACATCCACCTCAGTTTCTTGCTACAGAATCAGATTTTCTTTACTAAAATGTGTCAAGAAATGCAGTGATTCAGAGTTAATAGGAGGAATTGAAAAAATGATCAACAAGGTGCTTTGCCTCTAAACTCCCTGCCCCTCTGCTGAGTGTTTATGAGGAGAGGGCTGGGTTGCAGTCAGCTGCACAACACAAAATGTTCTCCCCTTTTTCACTTTCCTGAAGAAATTCAGCTCTGTGAGATAGCTGGAGTTAAGTTCCACTGACAGTGGGTCATTCAGAAAATTGAGAAAATAAGACTTACATATTATTTATGATCTCTGTGGTATTCAGGAGTGTGGATTTTTAGGTGGTAAAATACTGCACAAGTTGCCGTGAATTACACAGAGCTCAAAGCATGTTGCTTAAAACCACATGACATGAAGTACATTGGGAAGAGGGGTGGGAAAACTTATTTCATTCCAAACTCTATATGAAAATATTATGCACAATTAACTTCATTTTCTCTGTAATGTTCAATTACATGGTTACATGAAGACCATTTTGCTCTGCTATTTGGGTTATGAAACCGGGCCTCGAGAGAGCTGGGCTGTATGCTCAGCTGTGCCATAAACAAAACCATATAGCTGCTGTAACAACAGCCCTTGCAGTTAGCACAATTAGTCAGGAAGAAGATTTTTTCCAGCAGCAGGCACAGTGACAGTGCCTGTCCCTAGCAAAATTACCTGTGCAGGAGTCCCAAAGCGATGTCACCTGGCTAGACTGCTGTTCTGGAATCCAGAGAGAGATATTTAGGGGCAAGATTAAAAAGGTTGTTTGTCCAGTTGTTGCTTTGGGCTGAGAACAGAAGAGGACAAGGAAATAGAAAGTTAAATAAGATAGATTTAATTTTATTTTGGTCTATAAGTTAAGACATAGGAGAGAATGCTTTCTGGTAACTTATTGCTATAGATGACCCACCCTACTTGTCTGAATCAAAATAATGCAGAACCCTAACAAAAGCAGGAAAAAAATAAAACAAACCTTACCAGCCCTCCTAAACTGATGGTGATTTCTTCAGCTGTGTCTCTTTGTATGCCCTTATAAGAAGGATGCACTTACTGCATCCTGACTTGCACTGTGATTAGAGCAACACCAGATAGATCTTCAAGGGAAAGTGAAGATTAATGCTGATATGTTAATGGCAATTGCAAATCTTCAATTTGGAACTGAAAATCTGGATCTTAAACTTACAAATCTTTAGTTCTATTGCATGAGCAAAATTTGATCAATCTTTATAAGTTTGTGGTCTAAAACAAGTTCATATCTTCTTGAAATTAGGCAGAAATTTGATCATGAGAGCTATAGAAAATGAATGTTGAGAGCTATAGAAAATGAATGTAGCATTTTATTTCTATGTACACAGACTAAGAAGTAATGCACTTATAAAAAAGAAAATTTAATTTCATCTCAGAGCTTTGGTAGTATGTTCAAGAGATTGAAATTCTATTTGTTGATTAGATTTATCCACAGAATAACTGAGGGAATTTCAAAATTTGGGATGCTCATTCCTGTTTATCTTTTACTCCTGAGTTGACCTCCTGGCCCAGATGCAAATAGGAGCAGTTCTGTTAATGGTAGTGGATCTATCTTAATATTATTGGATTTAGCCTGTTGACTTCAGAGAACTTACTCAGAGGCTTAAAGTTAAGCATGTTCATAAGTCTTCATTAGGATCTGGATTGTAGTCATTACCTGTAGAGAGAATGAATTGATTCATGATCTCAATGCTCAGGTGGTGGCACAGCTGTGTAATGTTGCATTCAATTCATTACAACAGTGTGTCACCCTGGAATATGAGTATCTGTAAACCAGCATGAATTATTAATGCAAATAAAATGTTAAAAGCTGTGTGAACTTGTGATATAAGCACGTGAGGTGGCAATGGATTCGTAAATGCTGATGTTAATGTCAATATAGCAGCTTACAACTTTTGTTTTCCATGTCTACTACCTGCCCATCCCTCGCCTCTGGAGCACTCCAGCTGTAGTGTTCCTTGTTAAAGGTATGAGCTTTGTTTCTCTGTGCCAGCCTTGGCCACCAGGACCTCGATCCGTTTGGAGCATCCTTTTTCTCATGTATAGTTCTGATGGGCTGGACAAGCCCTCCTTTATCCAAAGTGTCTGTTCCATTCCTCACCTTTACCGGAAAGAAAATAAGTGAATGAACTTCACTCTTCTTTCCCCTTTCTGATGTATTTTTTTCCCACTGGCTAGAACAGAAGTTGGAGTGGTTCAGGAGCTACAATGTGTAGAGCGTAATGATCATGGTTTTGGTTCTTCCACTGGGTAACTTCCTTGTCCTACACATACTCTATGCATGAGCCGCGTGTCCATTCCAACCCTGTCAGGATTCACAGGCAGCTCGCCTGGAATATTGAGCTGGCATCCCCAGGGCTGAACTTTGTTATGTGGATGGGCCCCAGCTCACCCAACAATCTGTACCTTTCTGATAATGCTGCATGACTCCATGTGAGACACACTGTGTGACCAAAAGCCTCAAGAAATGCAGCTGGATTTTTAGAGTGACCTATTTCACCAGGAATGTGATTTAATGAGGGCCTGAAATGAAGCTTCATTTGGGCTGCTCTCCACAGGACACACGAGCATAAAGTGCTTTCACCTCTAAGAATACATAGAATTTCAGGCTGCATCTAAAATGGGAAGCAGAGGAGTAAAACCCTCCCTACATTCCCAGATTCTAATCTCATTTAGATTCACACATATCTAGCATGCAGTAATGAAACTCCTTCAGATATAAGGGGAATCAAGATCCAGTCAGTGTGATTAATCTTGTGAATAAAAAGGTTTGGGATTAGACATTCTTTCTGTGTGACACTTCAGCAATATGCTGTTATAAAAGGCACAGCAGGAGTTAGTCTTGAAGTGTCAGAACAGCTTCTTTAGTGACAAAGCATTTATACATGTAAATTTTCAAAGAAACTTAGCAACCCTTTTGTGGGTTCAATTTGTACCTGTCACTCACTTGAAGATGCAAATTTGAGTTACTTGCAGCTCTAATTACAGGGCTTGATTGTCATCACAAATCAGGTAGTGAGATGTGAAACGACTGAGGTTTGTGCCATCATTTGTTGTTATAACATGAGTGCAAATGTTATCATCAAAAAGCAAAGTCGAGCAGGGCTTTGCCTTGCTGATAAGTAGGAACATTACAAATAAGTGCAATAAGGAAATAAAAGAAATTGGGGGGGGGGGGGAGGGGAAGGAAAGGAGTGAGCAGGTGGTTAAAGCCAGACAGTAATAAGGGAAATAAAAAGTAGATTGTTTGGTCTGGTGCAACAAAGTATGATAATAGAGATTTTCTTTTTTTCCCTGTTAATTGTTTCTTAGGACTCAGCTACCATTAGTACCTTCCAAATTTCTCTACTGTGAGGAATCCTAGTTCTTTTGTTTTTTCTGAGAGCTTTGTAATTTTCAAATGAAACAGGATGATTTTAGAAAATTATTCATCAGCTAACTATTGTACTGTAACTTTCCAGTTTGTCGTTACATTTATAAGAAAAATTATTATATAGCTATGTTTTAATTTCATCATAAAAGAATCTGATTCTTCTTCACTGAAAATGTTGAGATGTGAGGATTGTTAATTATAACTCTTCATTAATTTCTTCTATTAAAACCAGGAGAGAGGTACAACGTGTTATTGTGTCTCAGCTAACATCTGCTAGACTGTGATAATTCACCATTTATAGCTGGAGAATATGTAGCATAAAAATGATGGTAGAAATAGCAAAGAATTGGTTGTTTTGTATTTGGAACTGAGGGTAGGGCCTAAAAAGGTGAGTGACTTCACTTTGTAGATTTTCAGTGCTCAATTAAGAAATGAGCTAATGAAGAAGAAATAGCAACAGCTGAATGGGGGCACTTACCTAAGTGTAAAGGTAAATATGCAGTTGTAGTTAACTTGAGGACTACCAGATTCAATGGAGTTGCAACCTGCTTAGTAAGTTTTTCTACATGTAGTATTTCAGCAGTCAGCCCTAGTCTCATCTCTTTCCCTTTTCATTGAGCAGGCACCTTACCTCAAAGAGTAATTATTACTATGGTGACTTCTAAATTACTAGATCCATGGAGTCTACTTAACCTAATGGAAAAGGTCCTTTTTTTTCTCTCCCACTTTTCTCATTACTGAAGGAGAACATTCTGGCCCGAACAATGGCTCTATACACGAGCACAGATTTATTAAGTTTAGAGGATTTGTACTGTTGTTTTACAAAATGGTGTCAACTTGCAGCATGACTTTATTTTATGATGAATAGCTTTCCCAGGCCAAAAAGCTAATGACATCCAGAGCTTCCATGCCTCCCACACTCCTGCAGTCCAAAAGGCCACAGATAATTTCTGCCGAATCAAGGCCATAAAGAGAGAATTTATAATCAGCTTTAATGTGTTTGGGAGCTAAAGTACCTCAGTCCTTCATCAAAGGGAATGATAAAAACCAGAATTAATATGGCTAGATTTAATTATTTCTGAGTGCATAATTACTCTTTAGCTAACCTGACAGAAGGTATGTTATTTCTCTTATTTTGAGCAAAGGAAAGGCATCTGCAAGCATACAGTAGTCACTATAGAGATTTAAAAATGCATCGTGTTAGCTCCTTAGCATTGATTGCAATACAAATAGAATAAATATTTGAATAATAATTTAAATAATGTAAGAACTATTTTTAAATTAAGTGAGCATAGAGTTCGTTAGGAGTTCCTCCTGCACATAGCGTTCTTTTAGTTTTCATAGCCAGACTATTCCTTGCCTTTAGGAAACATAAAATGCAGTAATCACTTTTCCCCTTTTTAAAGTGACTTAGGGGTCTACTTTCCCATTAGCATTAATGAGAGTTACGGGTATGCACCAACATGAGACTAAGTGAGACTAAACCTTAGAGAGCCTTTTGATAAGTAAATCATCTTTGCATCAGCATTTTAGAGGCTTTAGTATCCTCTTTTCCCCCCATTAGTTATGGTGCCTGATTACTTTGTTGGCATTTAATATTTATTACATAAACTTTAGCTAAAATTTCAGCCAGCACAGTAAAGCAGTGTATCTATTTGAAGGCTTGTGTCTTAGACATAGTAAAATGGTCTTTTTGTAACGGATCCCCATTTCTGTAAGTGAAGTGCTCAAAGAGCAGGGTTAATTGGGCCTTCACAAAAGGTGAAGAGAAACTACAGTAGAACAACAGTGAACAGTAAGTGTGGGCAAAAGACTTTTGGCAGTAATAACTCTGAAAAATGTATATTCTTTTTTGTTGCGTTGGCTCCTGGTCCATCATGTCTTAGTATCAGTATTCTTAAAATTAGTTTATGTTACCTGAAAAGAATATTAAAATGATGGAAGAACCCTAAAGAATCATATATTGAATAAACAGTGCTAAAGAAATAAATCTAGTTGAGGGATACATTTAATTTACGCAGTCATAAACTATCTGTGGAATATTAATTGAATGCTGCAGAAAATATCTGAAAATTATACACCTACTAGGCAATTTCAGTTCTGATTTATTTTTGCTTAAAAAGGCTATTGCTGCTACATTTTGTAGGATCTTGCCATAAGATTTTATTTTGTTTATCTGCTAGTGATTTCAGTGTGTTTTCCTGTGTGAGGACTCAAAACATCAATCCTTCTTTATGATCATACAGACACAGCGATGCTGTTAGTCAGTATAATCATTTATCTGGAGAATCAGAAGCAAAAGCCATTTCTTACTGATTTTGAAATGAGACTTATTGCTGAAATGGGTGGAATTCTAATCCAGAGCTTCTCTTAATACTACTTCCACGATTTCAGAAAGTGTCTTCAGCATCTGCACATGAAAGAGGCAACACAGACTATAAACAGTCAAGCTCAGAGCTCTGCCTCCTCTTTGAGTGCTCCAGGCTGAACCACGTGCTATTTCCATATTCCATTTTAGGCAGCCCTGTGCACAGAGGGTCTCGAGCTGATGGTTCTTTTAGGGATTTCCCAGCAATTTTAAAAATGTAAACTAAGTTTCATACATCCCTGCGTGTATGAATAAGGTATAGGTAACAGGTAAGGAGTTTCATGTCTGGTGCATGAGGATCAAACTCTGTTTTGGCTTTTTAGACTCAAACAGCATTATAACTCCAAGAAACAGCAAACCTGTCTGAAGATGTAATGAATGTGATCCATTATATTACAGACTGGAGCAAATCTGTGGCAGAAATAATCTTTCATCTCTTTCTTAACACAATACTGTGAGTGGAGTCTGGTGGGTCTGCCACGTGTCTCCACCAGGGATGAGTCCTCCTGCTCAGGGGATGTGGCAAGCAGAGCCCTTGTATTGTGAAATAGATCTATAACTGTATTAAAAAGCATGTTTAATTTATGAAAACTTAAAAATAGGTCAGGCCCTTTGCAAAAGGAATTGTCAAGCACTGGAACAGGCTGCCCAGGGAAGTGGTTGAGTCACCATCCCTGGAGGTATTTAAAAGATGTGTAGATGTGGCACTTGGGGACATGGTTTTGTGGTGGACTTGGCAATGCTGGGTTATTGGCTGTACTCAGTCTTAAGGGTCTTTTCCAACCTAAACAATTCCATGATTATAAGGAAGGTGGTCTAATTTTTAAAAAAATATTTTTCATAGAACCTCAGAAGTGTATAAATATGAAGATTACCCAGGTTATTTTTAAAGCTAGCCCATTATGCTTCACCATATTTTAAAAATCAGGGGTGGTGTGAGATCAGACATTTGCATTGGGATGGTTGATGCACTGTGTAATTGTGGCTGAGATCTGGAACCATGATCTACCCAAAACACCTCACAAAGGCCAGCTATTAAAAAAAATGTAACGTTTGTTGTCTTAGTTTCATCCAGAAAATAAATTTCCCCTCTCTGTGCAAATTATTTGGAGAATTGTGTGCTGTTTGCCTTTCCAGATGTTACTTAGGTCCTTTCTGGTGACCTTTAAAATTTAAAAGATAAGAAGCCATTAAAAATGTGTATGTGTGTGTATATGTGTGTATATATATATATCTCTCTATCTCCTCGCCTGTGTCTGGCTCTCCATTCTTAAGTACATAGCTCTTACAGTTCTTTAGTTCGTTCACCCTGCTGAAAACCCACCATGAAATTATTGTTATTCTTTGCATACATCTTTGATTTTTCTAATTTTATTCTTTTAGAAGTAACATTGTTATGGTGTGAGAATGAGGCAGTGAGACATATGAATGTGTGTGTTTGGATAGGGTCATCTTATCTAGATACCATATACTGTAAATATTATATTTAGGGTTTGTATTAGGAAAAAAATGTTGTATCACCAAGTTTTCTACTAAACAGAGTGATTGTTGCAGGTGTGACTGTAAAAATACTTGTGCTTAATTTATGATTATAATTCTAGTGTTCTGTATTTAGAATGAGTTTAAAACTATACTTCTGACTGATGCAGCAATAAAGGTATTCAGTAGTATGGTCCAGTTCCTACATTCACAGTTAAAGTTTCATGGTACTTCATGGGATTTTTTCTGTTTCTCCAATCCATGCACCTGGTAAAAACATTTTATGAATTTTTTTTGAAAATGCATCACTCAAATACATGATATTTTGCCTATAAATGATGAGTTTAATGCTGAATGACTAATATCCTGTAAAATAACAGAGACAGAGAGAGCTTTTTAAATACAAATGTTTTAATACTCCGCAGTGCTTAGATTTAATGCATGTCTCTTGCCTACATCTACTGCAAATATCAACACATACTGGTCATCTCTTTTTTGTTGTTGTTTTTGTCTATTGCTATTTTATGCATGAGGAAGTTCTTGTTTTCTGCTCTGTGCTTGGCTGGCTTTTTCTTTTTGGTTGTTACTTAGCCCTGTGTTCGTACTGATTGCTTTCTCGCATGCAAATTACAGAATGTCATGGAAATGAGAGAGCTCTGAAAAAAAAAGGAAAGATAATGCTGAGTTCAACTGTCTTTTGTTTGTGCGTAAGTGTATAAAATATATGACATGGAAATATTTTCAGAATGGCCTTTGACTTTCCTTCTGATGCATATTTTTTATTACTCAGTAAAGGAGTGGGAATTTTTCCCACTGGAAAATACGATGAATCTATTAATACTTGTTAATAATAAAGGTGTTGGGCATAAAAGATTTTTGTCTCATCATCCTTTTGTAGAGATAAGGAACTGTGAAATGTTCTGTCTTGCCCAAACTAAAACTTCAATTCTACATTCAATACAACTTTTTATACTGTGCACGAAACCCTGGCCCTGTTGAATTCAATGGCTAAAGTCATTGTCTTCAGTTGGTCTAGAATTTCACTCTTGTTTCTGGTTTACAAGTGGATTTTCATGTTTCTTTACAAATATCTCAGGAGGTAGTCAAAGGTTTCAAGAGTGTCTATGGTTCTATTTAAAAGAAAATATAACGGGAGTGTCAAAAAATAAAGTCAAACCTGTGCTTATCTTTATAAAGCATGAGCTTAAATGGTTGAATTTAAAATGTGAGTTATCATTTCACAGAAAATATTGTTTTAACTAACTGTCAAGACATTTATTAACCACCTTATTGCATCAAATGCAAGAGGTAATTTGGCAGTTCTTGTCTCCACTGTTCCTAATAACAGCAACAGAAAAAAAAAAACAATTAAATGAAGTGGATAAATATAGTTTATGGCGGGGTATGCTTTTAGCAAACAAGCTTTGATTCTTCATTTAAAAACAATAAAACACTGGGCACTCTTTGATTCTTGTGCTAGATGTTTCTAATGGCCATACCCCCCGGGAAGGTTTTGCTGTAATGTTGGAAAAACGTAATGAAAAATTGGTCGTTATAAACTAAGATTTCCCTCCCTGCAAATGTTTTTCTTGAAACGTCCATGGGAATTTAATATTCGCTGTTTTTTTCCTCAGTCTTGTATATTCTTGAATTGTCTTTTTTCCTCCATTTTCTCCGTTCTTAATCCTAGGTCCCCTTACAAAGAAACAGACAGATGATTTAGGTGATAATGACGGTGCTGAAGATGAAGGTATTTTTTGCCGCCAAACTGATTTGCATGACAAGGATCCCTGAAAATCTTTTTTCTCCCCTCTTTTTTTGACTTCTTGTCTTCTTTTGAAGAGTTTTTTTTTTTTAATTCCCATTTTTGATGTGTTTTGTCTTCTTGCTTGTTGTTATACATATATATTTTTTAAAAGAAAGAATGTTGTTAAGTTCTACGTTTTGATACAAAACAGTAACAATATTTAAAAAGGAGGGTTTTTTGTTTTCTTGAAATGGACTTTTGATATGTTGCATCCCACCTTTTGACTGAATTTTGTCCATACTATTTAAACTAACACTCTTTTAAAGTTTCTCTGTACACCTTTTTGCATGTTTTCTAACCCTATGTATTTCACCGAGTACAAAGATGTTTCTTTTTTTTTTCACTGACTGATCTCAGTTTGATAAACATATACAACGTTGTGTTTATAAAAGCAAAAATACAGAAAATTCTTAAAAAGTGTCTCTTAAGCAACTGAATATCCCCAAATGCAAACCCTTTTGAATTTAAACTGCCATGAAAAAACATAAATAAATGAAAGGCTACCCACCTCCCTACGGAAGGGAGGTAGCTGTAGAGGCAAGCAATATTGGCTGTTGGTGAGGCTCTGTGGAGCTAAACTAAAACTAAAAAAAAAAAATCTGATCCCTTCTGTTTTCTACAAGCATACAAAGATGCCTATCTGCTTGAGCTGACCCTTGGAAAACCCTATTACCAAGTAAAATCAAAACTTTGAAATGTCAAGCATATTATTCTGTTCATAAATTATGTCTGTTAATCATAAAGCTATGCAGATTTGGTATTTTTTCAGGGCTATGAAAATGGTAACAAGGGGCTCTTTTCCTGAGCAGTCTCATCCCTTCAAGTAGATGTGCTTCAAAATTCTGAATCTTAAACACATACTTTGTATGTTTTATGGTCAGTGAGTAGAACAAATTACCATATAGGACTGGTAGAGTTGCTGCATGCTTCTCACAATCTGAGTGGGGGAGATTGGCCAGATACTAAAATGAAATTTAACTGGTAATCTGAAAGGCTTTTAAGTCAGAAATTTTTCATCACATGGAACATTAACCATTTAACTTAAACAGAAACATGTAGTCTTACCACAGAAGGTGAAGGAAGGCAAGTAGGAGCATTTAACTTCTCGCCCAATAACTGAACAGAGACTTACAAATAAACCCACAGTTTTATAAATGTCTGATTTATGATCCTCTACTGAATGTGCATGTTAAGTATATGAATGAGAGCACACCAGTTGGCCCAAGATTTGCAAGATTTGATTATTTTAATAGTTGAAAATCTCCTTTGAAAGGTCTTGCACGTGGTGGTTTAACCCAGCAGGCACCCAGCCACTCACTCGCTCCTCTCCAGTTGGATGGGGGAGAGAACTGGGGAAAGAAATAAAAAAGTGAAATTATTAATTGAGATAAAGGCAGTTTGAAGAGATGAAATGAAAATAATAGTAATAATAATGATAAAAGAATGAGAATATACAAAACACGGGGTGCACAGTGTCTTTGCTCCTGCACACTGACTGATGCCCAGCAGTTCCCAAGCAGCACCCTCTGGACAGTTTTCTCCTAGTTTATATGCTGAACATGATGCTATAGGGACTTTGGGCTGTTTGAATGAGCTGTCCTGGCTGTGTCCCCTTTCTAACTTCTTATTCCACCCCCAGCCTACTTGCTGGTGGGGTGAGAAGCTTGAGAAGTCCTTGACTTAGTGTAAGCACTGCTCAACAACAACTAAAACATTAGGGTGTTAGCAACATTATTCTCATCCCAGGTGCAAACCCCAGCACCATACAAGTATTAGGAAGAAAATTAACTCCATCTCAGCTGAAATCAGGACACATATTGTTAAGAGATAATTAAGAGAATTCAGATCCTCTTAGCTTTATGAGGCCAAGACAGTTTTACATTAGTTCATGACATAATACTGCAAGGGATATTCTTGTGAATTCTCCAAGATCTGTGACATTGAATTAGAAACTGTAAAAGTTACTTTGTCTTGTTTTAACAATATATTTTAGGAAAGCATTTGAAAATTGGGTTATTCACCCAGTGGGCCTTAATAGCTCTCCTAAATTGCTGTATAATTGCCAAGACAAATGCTAATGGCTTAATGTTGGTTAAGTCCTTCTCTGCTTAGAAACACTTAAAAGAGACTACTCAGTTTGCTGAAATTCAGCAGAGAGTGGTAGCTGTCAGAAAGTGGTTTAGTACTTAGGATCAGAGAGTAGGGATCTCAGTCTTCAGAGAACAAGTGTCCATGTCAGAGAAAACCTGTCTCCCACACTGACAATTGTAGGAGGGAGAAGAAGGGCTGTAAGAACACAGCAATCAAACTACAAGGGAAGAAGCACATTTACAACACCAATAAATCTCTGTAATTTATAGGAGTGGGATTAATTTTCTCCGGTGTACAAGTGACAGTTTTGTTCTCCTTTCCATGCCAATGGAAGAATGCAGGCAGTAATTAGACTTTTACTGCTTCCGAGAGGCACAGAGAGACGGCAAATTTAAATTTTTATGGTCGGTAGACACTAAAGGTTGCTGGGATGTCTGCTAGGTTGGCAGAAGCCCTGTCTGCTGAGACCCTGCATTTCCCAAAGGAGGAGTAGCATCAGATGTCCCACATTTTGTGAACCTGCTGTTCTGCATTGAAGCTCTAGCACTTGTTGCATGTGTAGAACTGAAGAGTTCAAAAGCTTAGTGATATGTGTTTGGGTATGAGTAGCAGGAAAGAGAGAGGCAAGGCAAAAGGTCACCATAGCTGTATAATTTTCTACCAATCTGTCTCTCAAACCCTTCACCTTTTGCAGTATGGCAAGATTGCAAATATTGCAGATTCTACAAATTAATAACTCTAGAAAAAATAAATGCTAAACTGAATGAATGATGAAGTTGGAATATTAGAAAGACTGGGCTATACACAATGCATAACAACTGTGTCACATAACCGTAGAATCCATGGCACATAAACGACATCCAATGATTTCTTAAGTGCCTAGGAAGATCTCTATATTAAGAAATCCAGAGATCTCATGTCTGTTTATTGTATTATACCTTTCTGAAAAAATATCTTCCATAGTTGCTTCTTGGATCAAATGCCTGGAGAGCATTTTGTGTTGTGTCACTCAAACATTAGAGTTTGATTAGAAGATTTCATTTTAAAACTATGTTCAATAATTCTACTCCCATCTGCTGCTGCGTGTCACTACCACAGTATTGTGGTCAAAACCTGGCCAGCACAATCACTAGAATCAGTAATCAAACTTGGATCTCTGGTATGTGCTGCAACCAGTAGACCAGGCTTAATTAGATCATTTTTCATTTTTGTTTTCAAAAGACCCAAAGGCAGTAGTGCACATTACCAGCTAATGATCTGCAAATTTGCTGTTTAAAGAATGAAGGTGTTTTCAAATTCTATGAGTGGGAAATGGGTGGAAAGTCAGAAACAACATAAATGCCTTTTTTTCCCCAGTCTGGATGCATTCTTGTTTCTGTTTAACCCTTTCAAGTCTACACCTGAATTGCTTACCTGTTTTTCAATAAGCATTGAACTACTAGAGCAGGCACCAAATACAAGAGTGTCTCCTGCAACCAGTGAGAACTGGGGCTTTGCCTTTTAATGGCAATGGTGCCTTTGCCTATTTGCTGACATACAGGTATGCAATATCTAGTATATATGTAAGATTTAACTTCAAGCTGCACAGTTGTATAAACTTTACCTTCCCCAGTCTAGAAACAAGGTTTAGTTTTAAAAAGTAAAATATTTTAGTCTTCATGTCATATCTGAATCTTGGTAAGGTAATAGTTTAATTTGGCCATAGGAAAAAAAGAAAACAATGACTCTTATGCACCCTTAGTTCCTATCCACTAAAATCCTAAACATGATATAAAATACGGCAACACAAATCATTAATCAGCCAGTGTACTCTGGGATCAGAATTGGACTTCTAGGTAGTTAGAGGTGTATGAAATATCCATGGAGGATTGCTCACAAATGAATTCTCATCCACCACTCAGTCGTACACACCTTACCTGGCACAGCCATCTGTCAATTTTGGATCCTCATTTATTCCCCAATGCTATTTGAGCATCTCTCAGTTTTTAATGTATTCAGCCTCACAGCACCCCTCTGCAATAGAGGAATGTTATTATTCCATTTTTAGGAATGAGGAATGCAGATGCTAAGTTTGAGGAATGCAGACACCCTGTCTGTAGTAAAGTAGGGAGCTGAGAGTACATGCCTCAGCACTGGGGTCTGCATTTTGTAATTTCTAGATGATTCTGCTCTTCCCTTCTCCCTTTCGATTTCTCCTGTGGAAAAGGAGACAGATTAGGAACAGATGTTGCTGTTTGCTCACAGGCTGTAACTGTAATTATTCTAATAATTTAGTCTGATGCTCTGTCTTATAGGGGCTATTGGACTTCATTGACTAAAGGAAGTTCTTGGTCCAGAGAATGTTTTAAATCAAAACAAACAAAAATCCACTCAAATTTTAAATTGCTAATGATGCAGAATTGAGGATCTCCAAAAACCCCTATCACTCCATTAGTATTAAAATAGACTGGGTTGCCAAGTTTAGTGTTTCATCTGCCTTCAGCTGTCATGGTAAGAAACAGGGAGGGAGGCAATCTTTCCGTCTGGCACTGGTTGCACATTTCGGACTTCAGAGATCAGTAAACAGCAGAACACATTTGTCTACCCAGTAAAGAAACCACATGCTCCAACCTTAATTAGAGCCTCTAATGAGTGCCAGCCAGGCTGGGGTAGCACAGATCTCACTGCTTTGGGTGAGCTTGTTGACTGATGCACGTAGCCATACTCGTGGTTCCTGTTCATCCTGTCACCCATTCATGTGAGTTCTGTGATTTCCCCTTCTAAATACACTTTCCAATGCCACTTCCACATTAAATTTATGTTTTTCCTTTACACTGAGAAACTCGGTTCAAATTGTGTTGAATTTTTGTGATGGTGTTATTTATACTTGAAAAGTTGCATAGTAAAATTCTGACAGACCTTTAATTTAAGCACCTCTTTAGGGCTCTATTCTACTTTTAGCACTGCCAAGAGTTGCTTGTACAGTGACCAGTCTGTCAGCTTTCGCATTTCTAACCATTATCTTTTAAGAATTTAAAATTAATACCCACCTGGCTATCGAAGTCCTTCTCTAATGAGAATCTACTCCACTTGCTTAGCTGTAAAAACATTGGACTTTTTTATGTTAGGATATAGATTCATATAGTCCTCCATCAGGATCTCAAATAATTTTCAGGTAAAGGTAGTCAAGAATTTGAGAGTGCAAAAATGATCTCCTGGTTTGACTGATAGGAAAACAAACAGATATAATTCTATTCATCTGAAGCCTGGTGGGTGCAGGCTGTATTTTAAAGTAGAAAACATGTCTAGAACTTTCCTTCCACTCCTGACAGAAGTTCAATAGTTACTTTAATAGTTTCAGAACATCTAGTTTTATATCTCATTTTAAAAACACGGCATTAATGGATATTTACGTATTAGCACTAAGTGCACTTGTTTATTAAAATGGTAGCGCATTTATAAGGCATCTGATGGATTTGAACTCAAAGGTCAAATGCCGTTAAGAGGCTTTAAAATGATTAAGAGTAGCACTGATTTGTACCATGCTCTACTCAAATATTTTTGACAGAAGCTTATAGAAGAGTTACACATATATCATATTACATTCTGTTGAAGGAACACACAGGTTTTGCAGCAAACAATCTAAAATTTTTCCACTATTCTTGTGCTGTTTCATGTTTAAAACCCAAGATTTACTTAGTACTCTACATCAAACTGTCACAGTTTTTTATATTATCTGGAAAACCACTGCTTGTGACATCAGCACTAAACTAATTTCTTGTGTATGGAGTTGTCTCCAGGTAGGCTTTCTTCCTTTCCAATTTTGGTTGTTCCCTGCAATTATACTTGTTAAGTCACGTGGCCAATTCACATCAGCTTTGAATGACTGAAGCTGTAATTATGTTTTGTTATAGATGACAATTGTGACTGGCATTCACAGTCAGACCCGGTTCCCTGTTGTGTGATGTAACAAACATAGAATAAAAGAGAGCCCTATTCCTAAATTGTCTGCAACATAATTAAGATCAGACACGAAAAGTAGATGCAACAAACATTAGAAGGTACAGAAGAGAGGAGATAATAGAAATAATTATAAGAAAGTTAAAGTATATGTAGTATCAATAAGATCATTCTCTGCTGTACAGTAAGACCTACTTAGATGTTTTATGAACTAGCAATTTAAAGCCAAACAAATCACAGCACTCAAAACTTATCTTCTGTGTGACTAAAAACAGAACTGAGTTGAATTTGAGAAGGATTTTGAACAGCACTATCCTGGCATATGTCTTTGAAAATATGAATGTATCTGCTTTTTAATTAAAGCAATACTTAATAAAAAGCAACAAAAAAAGTGCAGAAGGCAACTAAATTAAATCAGTCTATAAATCTACACTTGGCAGAAACACCACATTTACACCCCGATTTTTCAGGCTCAGAATGAGCTGCATCCACAAATCGCTATTAATCTGCATCTGTGGAAGCTATTAATCTGGGTGAGAAAGTGTAACTACAGTTTCCTAAGTTCACTCCAGCACATGCACAGAAAGGCACGAGGAAAAAATGGAAGATGCATCAAATCATGTATGGTCAGGTTTTGAAAAGTGTGTGACTGCCAAAACATCAATTATTTCCTCTGTTGAATTGGACACTGAAGTTCAATAAACGCTTTTGAAAAGTGCATCTTTCTGCAGCTTTTGTACCAATACAGATTTTTCTTCTCACAGTGTTAACACTTCCTCCAGTTTAGTTTGAAAGGATGGGAGTTTTCATGGGGGAATATTTGTTCTCTTTAAGAAACGAATCAATTCTCAATTAAAGTCTGATTTTTTTGCTCTCTTCCTCTGATCTTGTTACTTAATAACATCCACTGTTAATAACATCTGTTCTTAAACTATACTCTCCCAGCTGAATGTTTGTACCTTTCAAATATTCCTGGCTGCAATTGATATGAAACTGCTGACCAAAATGCAATGATGTCTCTTCTTCCCATGAAGAGCTCCATAGATTTTGTATAAATCATAGCCCAAAGTCCCATCAGCCTCAGGTGAATGCTGCATAACCTCACTGATGTCTCCAGGACCAGAGTACTGCCCAGAACACACAGGAGCACCATTTTTCTGCTCTAGAAGGGACTCCTCTTAAGACTGATGACTTTGGCAAAGCAGCATGAGGAAAACTCATTCCTCATGTCATCTGCTCTGACACGGCACAGAGCTGAAAATTAGCCTTTTTTATCTATCTGTAATCTTTAAAGCAATATTACTAGTAGAAAGTAACAAAAATATGGTATAGACAGAAATCACTTCTTTATATATGAGATTTTATTCATAAATGTGTGCTTCCATTCTCAGATAAAGGAGGCCCATTCTTTTCTAAATATTCCAATATTATTTTCCAGACAAACAGGCCAGTGCTACCAACATTTCATTGCTGTGCACAGTTGGTGCTCTGTAATTCTATGTCATTTTAATTAAAGAAGAATTCTGAGACAGTCTCCCCCTGCGCTACCATCAAGCATACAATTAACTGTGTACAATTTCTGCTGGGAACAGTCACACAGTGATTTCAGATTAATAATTTATTATTGCTTCCATATTTGTTTCAAAAAAAAAAGCAGCATAGACTATGAACAAACCATCTACTAAAAACAGTATATGAATTTGAAAAGACTTTTTCCTCGGCGTAGATTTTAAATTTGAGAAGTTCATAATTCTATCCTACGGACCACGAAGATAAATAATCTCCATAGCTTTGCACTCTGAAAATTGCACGTTGGAAAGCCCTTGCTAAATGCTCAGGTGAGGAGAGCAATGCAAACAATTTCATGCACAACCTTTCGTCATCCTTGTGGTCTTGAATAAATGATTGTTCTAGTACTTCCAATATTGAAGATCCAATTTCTGATCTTGACTGTTTGGGCATTTTCTTCAAATTAGAATCAATATCAAAGTAATAGTAGCAGTCGGCTTCCTATAAAGAGAGTCGTCTGTGCTGATCTTCTTCTTCGAGTTCAAAAGCAGGGCTTTTAGTGTAACTGCCCTCACCTATCCTTTACAGTGCTTTAGAAACAATTCAAACAATTCTACTGAGAGCTTACTTGAAAGCTTCTTGACTAAGATCTCTCCAAATCAAAGGGGTAAACAACACATCTGAGGTTTCTTCAAACGTTGAAGGCAGCAATCAGGGAAGTCACTTGAATACTGTCATAATGAGGCAAAAAACGACAATCAGAATATTCAGCACAACTTCTCATTGCTAAACTTTCCTATGCTCTCTTGCTATTGTCTTTCTTGATTTTGAGGGACTGTATAGCATATTATGATTTGTGTCATGGAAAAGGCCCAGGTACCCAGTAGATGCGATCAAGACGCAATTTAATCCAGATGTAAGAGTTTAAATTTACACATTAGCTGTTGTATTCCCTGTCCAGCAGGAAAAAACCCAACTTTAAAACCTGTATCAACCTATACTAACTGTTTTGAATTGATTCTTAGGAACAGTTTTTCCTCATGAGGAGCAGTAGTGTTCATATATTCAAAATTTTATTTTGAGTAGATGCATCAATTTGCAAATAGGACTATTTGGGCCTGGAGGGATACCTAAATCTAAACTCAAAACAGTATGACAATATCTAATTTTGTTGTTGGAGAGGATGGCAGAGCTTCTAAGATTTAAAATTATTCACTGCATTTGATGTCACCTTTGAGAACATTACACTTATTTTGACCACAGATTTATTAGCACTGTTCTAGGCAGCTTTTTTTTTTTTTTTTTTTTGAATATACAGCAGTTTTCATGCTTTGGGAAATTAAAAAGCACCTATGAACCTTAAGGTTCAGGTTACCCATGTTACAAATAATACTCGTTCAAGCTCTGAGCGTTTAACATCTTTAAAGTAGTTTTTGAGAACTCAGACTTCAGACCCATCCAAAGACAACCACTTATACACCTCTTTTACAAATTACTGACCTTACCAGGCTAGAAGCAATCAACAATTATGTATGAGCAGAAGTCTTGTTTATTTTAATGTGTTGAATTTGCCTTAGCTAAGAGGACGGAAAGAGGGACTGAACTTTCAGAAGTGTCCAGCTGAAATGAGCTCACACTTATGTTAGCAGACATTTTGCATCCAATTCAGCAGGAACAGACTCAGATCATTGTCCCGCTGCATTTGAGTAAATGTGTTACCATTTTCAATGCCTTTCTGCCTTGCTGAGCCAGAGTGTTTCCAAAATAGGAGTTTCAGTTACGAGCAAGCCACAAAGAAGCACTTATGCCCACCTGGCCACTTCCTTATGCAAAAGACGTTGCTTGAGAAACACTTCAAGAAAAATAACCTCACTAAAAAAAAAAAAAATTAAATATTGCATGTATCTTCTTTGGTACTTTCTCGAGATAAAATGTGTCTTAATATTTTTTCCAGACATTCGGGACAGTGGGGGACCTAAGCCTGTGATGGTGTATATTCATGGAGGGTCCTACATGGAAGGCACTGGAAATTTATATGATGGCAGTGTTCTAGCAAGTTATGGGAATGTGATAGTCATCACAGTCAACTATCGCCTTGGGGTACTTGGTAAGAAGCTTTCAGCTTTCCATTAATCCCTGCTGTCTGCAATGCGATTCATATTATACATGAGAACGTATTTGGGGAAAAAAAAAAGGCAAAAGGACAACAAGTATTTTAAAATATTATTTGTCATATAAAAGATTTGTGTTATGTGGATGAGATATGAAGACACTGCAATTGAACCTGCTGTCATGCAGTGGTATCAAACAGGTATTCCCACTGCTGAGCTGTCCAGACAGAAGAGTTTTCTTTTTTTTTTTAAACCATGAATAAAAGTGATGCTTTCCTTCATAGACAGACAAATTATTTTAAAAACCCTCAACTGTTAAATCATAGACTTTCTATTGGAATGAAAGAGACTAAGTTTCGAGACTTCAAAAAAAATGATTTCATGAAAACACCTTTTTTACCTGTTTGCTTTGAGCTTCATTGTGATTTTGAGAAGTGTTATGGGTGTCATTCAAATATCTCCAGTATTTCTTTTCCCGACCAAATTAGAGAATGAATTAGATAATGAAAGAGTTACCTTTGCTTGTTTCAAATATGCTCAATACACTGTGCTCGTGCTGTTGGTAGATGTGTGTGGTATCCCTCTGGTTTGCATTTCTGAAAAAAAAAAAAAAATTGCTTTTCTATTTGCTCAGTGTAGTCACATTCATCAGCTCTTGAGAAAATATGATTGTTGGTTTTCTTCTTCTGAGTATTCTACCAAAATGCTGCATGCTAGGACTCCCCAATCAGGACCTGGATTCTGGAATACTCTGGAGATCAGTGCAGTGCCTTCAGAATACTTATATAGGCACGAAGGTATTCCCTGCAACATCTGAAGGGGGTGTGACAGGCAGACAGTTGGTTCTGAAGACTGGTCAGCTTTATTTTCATGTGCATTAGCAATGTCTGCTACCCTGGTTTCCTTTTGTCCTTGTAGTTCGTGTTTGCTCTGTTTCTTGGTGTTTTGGATTCAATTAGCACGTTCCCCAAATGCATTGGATCTGGTTTGCTCATCTGGGTAATTTTCTTCCAACAGTTTCATTTTTGTTAAAAATTTGACATCCTAATTTCAGGAGGAGGGAGTGGATTTTGACTTTAGATTTTGAAACTGTCTACTACTATTGTGTTATACAAGGGACTGAATAATTTCCTGAAAAATCTTAAAAATTTTTTGCTCGATTTATCTCCTTAGTTTTGAAGGTTTCATTTGTGATACGCTACTTTGAGCAAGGAAATTCTGGTATTTTGTGTGTTTTTCCTCTTCCTTCTCTTTTTTCAATTTATATGGGAATTTCAAGTTCTGGACACAGGGCAGCAGTTAATAACTTGTAATCTGTGCCTCCAATCAACATTTCAGTTTGACACCAGTGCTCCTCTTTGATGTCTCAAACAACATTTATCTATAATATATGCCAGCATAAAAGAAAATATCTATTATCAGAAAACGCTGTTTATTTTTGTATATAATTTAGTCTGTTTTCTAAGTCATTAGTAATTGAAGTGTTTAGGAGGGCTAGTTGCTTGAAAGATGAAAATTAATACACCTCTGTTGATGATAATGGTTTTTCCACTTGCAAATTAGAACTGATCCCTGAGGTAACCCATGGCTAACATCTCACTGAGCTTAGGAGGATTTCATTTGTGTTCATGCTTTTGTGATTCCTTGGACTTTGTGGTCTTTTCTGAGCCTCAAGGGGCAGAGAGCTAATTTTATTTTAAGTGGGACCTATTACAGTAAAACCGCTAAAATTCACAGCAGAGTCTAATGATTGGTATGAATATTTGAAATTACTTTCAAACTAAGTGAAATAACCCTGTATCAGGTTTGCAGGGGTTTCTTAGTAGAATAAATGCACCTGTTAACTCTATGTAGAAGTCATTTTATATATTGCAGTTGGTACAATGCCTATCTGCCATGTATTAAATAAATAATTATGATAGATCATTAAATAGGTAGTGTAGAAACAGAGCAGCAATGAAAAAAGAAAATTTGAGCAGTTTACATTTTTCCTGCCTCTCTTTCTTTCCTAATCTACAGAGAGCCTCAGAGTAGGGCTTTCCATAATCGTGGTAGATATCAGCCTTTACATGTGAGGTTTTGAAACTCTTATTCCTCGCTGTTACAGCAGAATGTTACCCTTTGCAGTCACATTAAATAAGATATGGTTTTACAAAAACATAGCTGGCAAATTCTCAGCTTCCCGTATCTGATCATATCCCACACGGTGAGAGGTCCAGCTCCACTGACCATTGCCTGTGGGATACTTAGATTTCACTTCAGCCCCACATAAAATGCCTGGTTGTACAGGCAGAAGAAATATAGGAATTATTGTTTACATGAGAAGATGTAGGGAAAATCAAGATCTGTCTTCTCACTTTCATGTGACCCTTATTGGTCTGGGTTTCTTGCCTCAGTCTTTTGTGGGTATATGTCTTTATGCAGACAATCTCTGAGTCCTCAGAGTTCTGCCATTGTTTCACCAAGATTCACGCTGTGACTTTTCTTAAATAAATAAAATAATAAATCATTATCATTCAATAAATGTTTAGAGCTGCAATAGCAACGTTTTCTTCCAGACCAATAGTGATGGGAGTGAGGAATGTCCTGTGATATGAGGTTCCTCACAGTACTACTATTACATCCTCAGCAGACTTTTGCTGCAACTCAGATTATTTTTCTCTTTATTCTGAGTTGAAAGATCCTTTTTTTTTTTTTTATGGACTAGTCTGCTCAGTGGGGCTGGTTTTTCTGAAGATGTAAGATTTGCTTATAAATAAAATTTTAGAAAATGTTTAAAGTGAGATGCATTTGGTGAAGAGAAAACAGTAATAAAAATTAAAGAAGGATGGAGCAAGTGCATTTTAAAAGCAAAACCAAAAACCATACAAAGCCCTCATGAACTCCCTGGCCCAATTTTATCTTTGAAACAAGTCTGAGAATGAAAGTCTGTTAGAAACTGTCCTTTAATAAAGATGATGGAAAACAGGACTCTTTGTCCTGGAAAATTGAGGACTACTGAATAAGAAGCCATTGGAAACAGACTATTTATGTTTCTTTATATTCTCTTTGAGTGCAAGTCCTGTGCAAGCAATCTCCTCTAGCATGGAATAGTGCACAAGCAGTCTAGCAGCCTTGAAGGACAGCATAGGAATAAGTGCAGGTATATTCTTATGGCTTCTTTTTAGGAAAGGGCAGACATGGAAACAAGTTCGGACTTTCAACTCATCTGAGACTTCAAATGTTTACTCAATATATATCAATCTGGTAAAAAGCAGGCACATTTTATTTAAATTTCATTAAAAAATGTAAATATAATGATAGACACATTTAACACTGCCAGTGCTGCTTTCTGTGTTTTTTCCTATGAAAGGTTTATTAAGACAAGGAGAATGCTTTGGGTCATCACTGGCTGCTACCCCTTTTAATTTCAGGAGGGGAGAGAAAGGAGAGAGCTCGTGTATGCAAATTGGGAACTTGTTTCTTCATTTTATTAATTTATGAGGTCTGATGTTCTTATTTAGGACATTATTTCCCCCAAAATTGCACTAAAATCACTGGGGCTCTTCAGTACAGTGCATCCCTGTGACAGAGCCTAGTTGGCCACAGTTTCAAGTGATGCAATGAGGAACAAGGGTACTGGAAAGGTACTTGCCACTCATGCACAGAGCTGTTCTTAGAAGAAATCTGTTGTGTTTTACAGCTCAAAACTCAGTTTTTCAGTAGTGTGTTGTGTGACTTGACTGGCCTGGGCTGCAACATTCATGTCAAATAAAATACAGAATAGTGAAAGAAAACAGAACAAAGCAAAAATACTCTCACAAAAGCCCTTTCTTACTTTTCTTAGTGACTGCTGGAGCTTTCTGGATAACAAAAGAGGACGAGTCTTATTAAGGCTTAAAATGTTTTGTTGCTGTGTGTCTGACGATATTAGGACAATACATTAGGTTTGAAAGTACATATTGCTGCTGTGCAGGATCGTGCCAACCAGCAATTTCTTATAGGCTAAAGAGGTATGTGAAATGTAAGGATACAGCCCTGCAGTAAGTGCTGGGCAGTCTGTGCCAAGCCCAGCATTTCTGCCATTATCCATCTTGCTCTCAGCAAGACGTTGCACACTCCCAACAGGCAAAAAAAAATAAAGCAGAACCTTTCCTTTATGAGTAAGTTCATGCACATGAGTTTGTTCCCCTTAATGTAGTAATTTCAGAAAGCAGCCTGGTGAACCTTTTCATGGGATGAAGAATTATCAGTTGACCATTTGCAGGTCACAGAGATGAGAATATATTCTAATGAAAACTACTTCAACTTGGAAGTACCTGCCTGTTTCAGGAGTCTAATTCTATTGGGATTGACTGGAAGGTACTGTCTTATTTGGTTTTGATACTTTTCTCTTTTTAAGTGGAATAAAATACCATAATTTTTCCTGTTGCTTTCAAATTAGATTAGTTTGTTTCACAGTTCATCTAATTTATGAAACTGATTGATCCTAGTTTTGGTAATTATTTAGTTTGTATTTTTTCCATCACATAGTTTGGATGGGTTTTTTTCTGCCTTGCTCTCCTCCTTATTTTGACAGCATGGTAGTACAACTGACAGTATTAAACAGAGGATATCTTTCATATATGATCCAAAATAATATATAAAATGTAGATATAACCCTTTCAAAAATTGCTTCACGTCAGATTAAAAGCTTTGGTCAGCTTCATAAAAATACTGTGATGAATTAGTGTCCCGTATTACTTAATTATTTTTGAATATATAGCCTGTCATATTCTTATTCTGCAACCTGGAGATTGTCTTTCCTTTTGAAAATAAGCCTTTTCACTTCAGTAAAAGTAAGCAACTCATGGCATAGTGACTCTTCAGTGAAAGTAACAGTGCAATAAGAAGGTTTATATTAGTTAGATATCAAAGGAGATAAAAAATGTACAAAGATTCTTTTTCCTACGTTGGCTAGACTGTGGGGTTTTCTTTTATAGTTCAAAATTTAATATCCAGTAAAACTGGGAAAATGTTTGATCATTAGCTTTGGTGACAAGCACATCCATTATCTTTTTATGAAACCTTAAAGGTACTGTCAGGGGATGGCATTTTATTCCAGCTTTGCTGCACCTCCAAAGGGTCTCTGATGAGCCTTTTTTCTATTATCCATTTCCTAACATGTTTGAGTAAAAATGATAGATGAGCAGAAGATTATATATTATTGCCTAATTAAAAGTACATTACATTGAAAGTGAAGATGGGAAATTAATAGCAAAACACATCAAAATGTGCAGTCAAAAATCATTCAAATTCTCTGAATTGGAAGAATATGCAGTGAATGTTAATCTATAAATACTTTTAGGGACCCCTGGCAGCTTCATAACAGTTCTCCTGTAGATATATGAGTATGAAGTTGCTTATAAATGAAATTTTAATATTTTGGGATTGCGCAGTAGGGAAGGCGTCCACAAGGCCTGATCCCACCTCAGCCTTGGGCATCAGTGTTTCATGGTATAAAACCCTCCAAATGAATTTGATTCTAGATAAATGGAAGAAGTTAAGATAGAGTACTGCAGTTATCTATTCCCCCTGGTGCTGTACTTCACAAGGTCTGATTTACACACACTTAGAATTCTAAAAATGTATTAGACAATTCTTATTTAATATATCAGGTAACCTCAGGGCAGCCCAGTTTGCAGGAGGCCCAAGCACGGCTCATCGAGATTTGCAGTGTCCTAATTTCATAGGTCCATTAATAGAATTAGCATTCAAATCTCAAACCTGCTGTAATTAATGACATTTTAGCGTAGGGTTTTTTTCTGTGAGCTTGTAGCAGCCAAAGGGAGTGGGGTATGCAGTGAAGCAGAGAAAGGAAGATTGCCACACTTGAATCTGTACCATCAAAATGACAAAACGGACTTGTGGTAAACAATAGGTTATTGACTGGAGACGTTTAAAGGGTCAACTGCAGTGCACAGCAGGCAAGGTATTTATGAAATGGGAACCCTGAATATATAGTGCACTTTTAAAATGAACCATTTCTTCTCTATTTGAGCTTTTTCTAGCACAGCAAATTGACATTATCCACCTGCTTGGATAGATGCATACACACACCAGCTCCTCTGTTTTTTAGGGCACAAAGACATCATTTTATTTGCCATTGAATAGGTTTCTATCTTGGTACAGGTACATTTTAAATAACAGGCTGATTCTAACATTTGTCACTAGACTTCTTTTTTGGTAAACAAATAACAAACTTTAATAATTTTGGCATGAGAGTAGTTTGCGTCTTTTCTGCCAAGAAAAATTACTTTTTTTGAAGACAAATTTCTTTCATCAATATTTAATAATATAATAAAAATATTCCAGTTTTTCCAAATAGCAGATTTATCTTGGACAGCATAATAAACTTCAGCATGATGATATTTGTGAAACAGGAAAGAAAAAGTGTTCACTGAAGACAAGTTATATATACCTTACTGCCTCATTAAAAAAAAAATCATCAAAATGTTTGACCCTGTTATCCTACATGAAGTTTCTTGTAATTTTTATCACCTTGGTCTGTGTAACTAAACTTCACTTTCCTCTAAGTAATATCTCACCGAATTACTTTTACACCATCACCGATCCCCGTGCAAAACCTTTAATCTGCAGTGTTACTAATGTTTCAGCTATACAATAACAACCTGCATTCTGCACTGTACACTATCCTAAGCCTTTGGCTGTCTTGTGATGGGAGATTTGTCAGGAAGCCAGATTTGGCCCCATCCTTAGAAACAAACAGAATTTAGGCTCCTCTGCCTTTGCCTGAAAGCCAAACTTCCCAGGAAAGGATCTGTCTGACTATAAGGCAAGATGGGGGGATAAATCAGGATTTTTATGCAATCTGTATCTGACTGCAGAGCATTCCAACACAGAAATAACCCTCTGAGTTTCCAGCATTGTGTTTTCCGACCAAAGCAGGAAGACATTAAGAAATACTCTGCAGCTCAGCATCTTGGTGAGGTCTGTGCCCGGTCTGGGCGTGTCGGGCACTCTGCACTCCTCAGTTTTATGCTGCTGTAATTCGTGCCCAGAAAAAAGAGATGAATGAAGATTCTTTTAACATTTATGACAGAAGTAGCAGGACGAGTGGATAGCATACTTCTAAATTCCCAATTCACTGCATTTAATTACATATATTAAAATAGTTCTCTGAAGCTTAAATTAAGCACTTCTGTATACTGTGGGGCTTTGGAAGCAGTAGATAACTTGTCAGGGATTTCCATTGCAAATGTTGCTCTCATTTTTCACACATTTCAAATGCATAAAATTGCTCGTTTTATGGGTTTTTTTGTGTGCAAATTAGTTTACATTTATAGGTACTAGCTCAAATACTGTTCTGATATTTCCTTGATGTAGTACCTCATGATATTTTTGAATCAGCTGAACAAGATCTGTATTTTAAGGTTGCAACAGCAGTTTTTAATGGTTCAAAAGAGTAATGTGAACAATAGATCTAGAGGAACAAAACTCTCTTGGCAGCAGTACTGGCAAGAGATGGTCCTAAATTTTTTTTTCTGTTTGATGTGTGATCCATGTGTAAATGCCTGCCTTAGCCAACATAGAAAATACTACAGTAAAAATGTAGCAATTTGCATTACCTTCCAAAGGAGAATATATGGAAGACCACATTGTTTGATATACTGATTTCTTACATCCCACAATGGCAAATAAATATCGTTTTGGCAAAAACTGCATTTGAATACATTATCACATGAAAAAGTGCTGCGTGAAGGCCTGTGAAAGGCCAGAGGAAATGATGTATATTGGTTAACATCCCTTGTTAAGCAAAGTATGAAAATTGCGTTCAAGCAAATATAAATAACAGATACCAATGTGTTTGTAAAATTATTTTGAATATATCTTGTCTTGTACATGTTGCAAGCTAAAAATATTTTTGAGAAAATAAAGATCACTTATGTATCTAAATTAAGTATTTGAAATATGTCCTCCATGTTTCAGGGTGTTTATTGCTTGAGAAGCAAGACACAAATAAATCTTACTGGTGTTTTTCATTATTCTGCAGTAATTTTTCACTATTTTTTTCAAGATTCTAATGAACTAGAATGAAAATGAGGTGAGCAGTCTTTCTCTGGAAGACTCATTGCACATTCAGGAGTTCTACTGGGTTTAAAAGTTATTTTTGCTGTATTTTTTTGGTCAGGTCTTGAATGTTTGTTTTTATTAAATTTTCAATATTCGTTATTATTATTTATTTTCTCAACACCTTTCACCAGGGTTTTGGTTGAGGGATCTTAAATTACTATAGGTATGCTGAAAAAAATCTTTACTTTCTATTTTAATATTGGAGAATGAAATGTTCAGTACAGAAGTACAAAATATAAAGAGAGAAGAGGCATAACGCCATGTAATTTCAAATAATTTCAAAAGATAAGACAAACACATCCCTAAGCTGTTTTCCTTACTTAGGTTCTAATATCCCCTGAGTTTGGCAAGAGCTTTTTTGTATCATCTCACTGATTTTGACAGGAAACACATGGATAAAGTAGTTACCTCCAGAAAAAGTTGGTTTGCATCTCTCCTTGTCGGTATAATATATTGCACATTAGTTGATTTGCCTCTATGATGAAATTTTCATTTCAACTCCAGGTAGATATCCCATCTCCACTGGAGATGGGTTTGCATTTCATCTGTGAGGCTTTTCTGGAACAGGGAGACACAACAGGGTGTGTTTTACAGAGCCCTTAACACGCACCTTGTGTGTCTGGGAGGCACGAGGCCAAAGGCCATGTGCTTTCAGCTCCACATGAAACATATTAATGGCCCTGTAAAATACACCCTGGAGCATCCTAATGCTGTTGTAATTACTCACCTTACAATTACATGCCTCTTGAAAAAAAATAAATCTCTAAATATTTTCCTTTTGCTTTTATATACTCCTTAACTAAGAAAGCTAAAGGACTGCAAGGGAAATGTTCACATTAAAAGGAGTATTAACTTTCTTTTTACCAATTTTTTTCTGATCATTTGCCTCTGATGGAACTGGGTTTGTCCAGCTTGGAAAAGACGAGGCTTCGGAATGACCTGATTGTGGTCTTCCAGTACCTGCAGGGAGACAACAAGAACTCTGGAGAGGGACTTTTACAAAAGCCAGGAGTGACAGAACAGGAGAGAATGGCTTTAAACTGAAACCCAGTAGTTTTAGATTGGATATTAGGAAAAAATTCTTTACTCTGAGGTTGATGAGGCGCCGGAACAGGTTGCCCAGAGCACTCGTGGCTGCCCCATCCCTGGAATTATTGTTCAAGACCAGGTCAGACAGGGCTTGGAGCAACCTGGCATAGAGGAAGGTGTCCCTGCACATGGAGGGAGGAGGGATCTTTAAGGTCCCTTCCAACCTAAACCATTCTGTGATTCTGTTATTTAAAATTTTCTCTTCTAGCACTTCATGGGTTAAAAACCATTTCATTGTTGAGTTGCTCCTGCTATTGTAATTGATAGCTGTTTGGATGCTCATTGTTGAGATGTTGAT
>JAYRBT010000010.1:5211972-5243048 GCA_036023395.1 Myiotriccus ornatus
AAAAACCATTTCATTGTTGAGTTGCTCCTGCTATTGTAATTGATAGCTGTTTGGATGCTCATTGTTGAGATGTTGATTCTCATTAGGTTCTTGAATTTATATTAAAGATAACGTAAAATAGAAATGTAGTCTCTATTTTGTATATTTTCTTTCTAATAACAAAGAATTCACTTGACCTTGCTAATGGAAATCTTTTCTGATGTGTGTTCCTTCTAGCTGAACATGTGTTTTTAAAATGTTATTGATAAATTACCTGCATTTTCCAGCAAACACAAAATTTGATATCTGTGGTAGTGCTTGAATTTCATCTTTGCAGTTGTTTCTAAGCTAAAAGTTATAGAAGTGATGATCACAATTTGAAATTTAAGGTTCCATTCTTGAATGGCTTTAAAACTATGCACACATGTCCTTTTCTTTCCCCTTCATAAGCACATAATGTTGCTTTTCCATCCTTTGAAAGTTCTATATAGTTTCTTGGCTGTTTTCTTTTTATAAATATTTCATAGGTAGTGTTTTGATCTCTGGTTCAAATTCAGCCTTGGCAGCCGATGTTTTTGTTGAAAAGTTTCTTTTGAAAGTACTGCGTACAAACAAATTTACAAACAGGAGTGTATTCGGTGTAGTGGAACTGATAATATTGAAAAAAGTATTATGAAGAATAAATGTTCAGTTTTAACCTATTTTTTTTTCTTGAGACATACGAAATATGAAAAAAATAGCATTGCTTGGCTATAGTGCATTGAAGATGCAGCTGAGGGTTAGAAGAAATCTGGGTAATCTGAAAAACTTGGGGAAAAAGCCCTCCTCTTGCAGACAATCTTGTCTTGCAACCACATCCAGTTCCAGGCTATCATAGAGCAGGTCCTCTTGCAAGGTGGTTGCAAGCAGCTGCCACTAGGAAGCCAATCAACTTTGCCAGAACCTGACCTGTTTTTACTAAGACCAGCCACAAATAGGAAATACCGTGTTTTGTGACGGAGAAACAGGAACAACATTTTGCATCATTGTCTCTGAAAGAGATGTAGGTTCTGTTTCTGCTGCCTAGAGCACTAAAGAAAACTGGGTCTATGTATTTATTTTTCTCTGTTAATCCCATTCTTGCAAGCATCTCTGTGGATCTCCACTGTTGAAGTCTGCACAGTGTTCCAGAACTCTGGACAGGTTTTGGATATTATACTCATAGAATGAGGGTCCTGCACTGCTTTCATATGATTCTCTTACAACACTCCAACAAAATAATTTTGAAAAATGAGCCCAGGTAGGTTTATTTCCCATTAATGATTGAATGCTGGCATTGGGATGATGGAAATAGATAAGTTCCTTTGTCTGACTGCACAGATGAGAGCTTTTGTCATGAGACTGCGCTTTTCATTTCCACAAGCGCTTAGTCAGTCTTTTTCTGCTAAAACTTTTGAGTCCTTTAAAAGCTTTTTCTATCACATTCTCCGTAGTTTCCTCCACGGAGATCTGCATGATTTAGGTAAAGATAATCAATCTCACTGAAAGAAACAAAATTACTTGTGACGATCAATGTGTGCTAATAGTTACTTGTTGTTAAAGTCATCGTACGAGGTTGCAGAACCCAGCAGAAACATATTCAGAACGTGGTTCTTAACTTCTCTCTGCCAAGCAAGCAGTATGCAAATACTCAAAGGAGACTAAAACAAGCATATGAAGGGGTATGGCTTTCCCCCGCTTCAATTTGAGTTTATATAGAATGAGGAAGATATAAAAAACCCAACTCAGACTCTTAGTAGCGTCGAGCAAAAGGACAAGTGGCAGTGGGCACCAATAGTGGATGAAATTCCAGACATAAAAATCTCGTTTAGTCTGAGGGTGGTCAGATGCTGGATCAGGTTGCCCAGAGAGGCTGGGGAGTCTCCAGTGCCTGGAGATATTCAAACCCCACCTGGACACACACCTGAGTAACCTGTTGCGGTTGACCCTGGTTTAGCAGGGGAGGTGGTGAACTGAACAGTTTCCAGAGGTCCCTGATGCCTCAAAGCTGTGATTCTTAAGGCAGAGCAGTGGGAGTACTATGAGTGGGCAGATGAACTATTCTCTGGATTTGTAGCTGATCTTTTAACTCATGATTATCTTTGTAAACCTCGTCTCTGCATAGTCTGCGCTCTCGTGAAAATGAATTAGACCATTATAGTTGTCTTAGTCAAAAAATATCCTTTTCTGCAAAGCAGTAACCACATTGCTACCTTTTTTTTTTTTTTTTTAATATGAGTAGATATATCATCTACTTGCATGTGCTGTGGTTTCAGACTGTGGCTCACTGGCACAGAGAGGGTTTACTTGTGGTACCATCCCAGTGGAGTAAACCAGCTCTGTTTTGACAGTCTGGCAGTGAGAGATAATCATCTGTCTCCGGAAAACTTGGTGGCTTATGTCCAGAGCAGAGGTGTAGAACCTTTTTCACACCTAAGCCTTTCAAGGTCTTTTGGTAAACCCTGCACTTATCATAATATTAGCCAGAAATTAAATGGGGGGGGAGGGATGGAGGTGGGTGAGAATCACACGGTCACAGTTTGAATCAAGTGAAGTCTTATGCTGTAGTTTTTTTCAGCTGGGATTTGGGTTTTGGGAAAGGAGATCCTGATTTTAAGGAATCCTAAAGATTGCCTGTGAGTTATAAGGAATAGAAAAGTACCTTTTCTCTCCTTTCTATGCTGTTTTTCCTCTTAGGAAAGGGTCCAGTGTAAACTGGGTCTAAACCCATCAAATATTGGCTGTTTTTAGTTTGGTTCCAATCATTCAGGTTCAGCCTCCAGTCGCTGAGCTATCTGGCATCTCCCTTTTTTTCTTTCTTTTGTTTCTGTCATGCCAGGGTATTTCCTCTGTGCTGCCACTCATCTCACTGTTCCTCTTCCCCACAATTTTTCCATTTGTGCACATTTTTTTCTCCACATCTTTTGATACAAGTTTGAAAAATCACGTGTTAATGAAGACCATTTTCTTAATGAAAAACTGACCGATCTACAGGTGAATGCATGACTTCGGGTACATTAGTGAAATTCTAAAACCTTATTTTTTGGAAGCTGATCATACACTAAAAGCAGCAAAAAGGAAAAAAAAATAAATTTCCAATTACAGCTAATAGCTCTCTGCAATTGACATGAATAAAGCAGATTGAAAGTACTTTTAAAAGCAGCTTCTCAGTTAATCCAAGTAGTGAAATGTTTTGGAATGAAGCAGTTGCAAAAAGCAGGTTAAATGTCCTGTGCTTAACAACTTGCAGAATTTAGAAGTCTATTTTAAAGGCATCTTTGGGGATTTCTCTGTAAGAACACAACTGATAAATGTGTTTGTTTTGTTTTCCCTTGAGAGTGTTTACATACATCTGATATTATTTACTGCATCGCCTTAAAAAAATCCTCCTAAAAAAATGTTAGTTTTAAAAACATGCCGAAAAATGATAACCCAGTGCTAGTAATAAACCTTATTTTGTTAAATGTTTTCAGTATTACCAACTCTTTAATATCAGTATCTCTAAGGTGAACCAAACAAGCTGAAGCACTTTTTTTGCTGAAAGCTGAAAATGTGTTTTGTATATTAAGGCACTCATTTTTCAGAAGGAATATCATAGTAGTTTTAATGATGGAAGCATTTTGAAGAGAAGCAAAGAGCTTGTTATGCTATGATAAGTCAAGAAGTAAAGATGACTCACCGAAACAGGGCTTTCTGAACATTTTTTATATATTTTTCGGTGCTGTGCAAAGCACAGATGAAAGGTTAAGAGAGTAATAAACAAAGCTGGAATGTGATTTTGATGGGTAAGCTGCACTTTGATCTTCAGACTATAAAACACTGCTACCTGGGTCAGAACTACACTCAGTAGGACAAACAATCACTTGTTCACTGCACTGTGGAGTTCACAATTCCTTATTCTATGCCATGATAGCAAACATTCTTTGGCACTAAAGGAAAAAAAGGGAGAATGAAGGTGTTTTAGCAATTAAAGCAACATTAAACATATTTGAATTAAAGTTCTCCTTTGAAGTTCTATGATCTTTAACAAATAGCACTGTAGAAATGGATTTATAGCAGATACTGAGCAATGTCAGAGATCTTGAAAATACCAATAATATCAATTAACTGTGCTCTCAGGTCTGAAGCTGTGCCACCACTGTCCCTGGAAGTGTTCAAAAAGACATTAAGATTTCTCACTTGGGAATATGGTTGAGTGGTGAAGAGGGCCGTGCTGGGGGAATGGTTGGACCCTGATGATCTTGGAGGTGTTTCCCAACCTTAATGATTCCATGATTTGCACATTTCTCCATAGTTTCACATCAGTCTGAAGAAGAGGACAGTTTGAGGGAGAAGGAAGGCTGTCTCAGGAGCACGAGAGCAGAAAGAATATAGTAAAAAATACATTTGCTTAAAAAAACCCAATGAGTTTGATGTTTCCTTTCCTTTGGCATGCCTGGTCTTTGTTACTAAAGTAGTTTTTGGGGGTTTATACCGCTTATGATTTCTGTTGTTCCTGGTTGACTATCAATACATGTAGTTCTACTGATTGCAGTTAGATTGCTCACATAAAATTAACACATGATAGATTTTTATAGAATATGAATCTTGGAAAATACAGTAAATAAATTTGTGAAGGTTTGCTCTTAGGAAAAACGGGAAAATAAATATTTTTTTTTCTGCTTGGAATTTCAGTGCAGGAAAAAGTGTTATTTCCGCTTGACCATATTTGTTTTACGTTTCAATTGTAAAATAAATATTAGTAATTCTAAAGATACACATTTTTCTTGATTATCTTAATAAAGCCTTTGTACCATTTTACTGGATCACAGTAATAAAAATTGGCTGTTTTTAAACAAACAAAATCCAACCATTGAAAACTACTTTTATTTCAACAAAAACACACCCATAATGACCTTTTTATGTACAAGGTAGTCACAAGATTATCACCTACTATGAATAGGAATCTCACAAATGCATAGATTGTGCTTGGAAGTGTGACCGTATCTTTTAATTGCGTCCTTGATTCTAGCAAATCTCAGGCAATAAAAAACTCATTAATTTTAATTGTGTTGGATCAAGCTCTGTATTTATAATGTGATGTAATTGTCCACTGCATTAATGACATCTGGCAATATAATTCTTGATCATAAGGAGAGCACTTTATTGGTGGAGGATTAGCCATCAGACAGTGGTTAGTCATGAACAAAAAGCTATTCAGAGAATTCCTTCATCAGTGATTAGGAAATAAGTCGGAACATATATTTATTTATATTTGCTTAAGTGTTACATTGCTCCTGTCACAATGATATCAACCTAAAGTAGGTACAAGCCGTTGTTCCTGACAGAACAACTCAATTTCAATCTGTTAGAGGTTGAAGGATATGCCTATTTATTCCATAACCTTTTTTTTTTCTCTCCTGAGATTTCCACCACTGAAAATTTGGCTAGCAGGAGAGAACTGACATGCCATAAGTGTGAGCTGGCCCATTATATCACAGTGCTGTGGTATGACTTCATGGCTTGATTTATCTGAAAAAAAGATCTTTAGTGACTTTACAATCGTGTCTCAGCAGAGGAGAATATTGGAAGAACCCAGATTGTTAAATCTACCCTGGATTACACAATACATGTTATTTGTCTGTTCGTTAATTCTACCTGACTAATTCATTAATGACTTTCTCTTTGATTCATCTACAGAGACACTGATGGTGCTCGTGACTGAGACGAAATACTGTTGCTGTGTACAGTCCAAATATTTGGGTTTGGGGATGCAACGGGGAGATTAAGATAACACATCTCTCATTCCGCACTTTCATCTTGATGGCGTTTGTTTTGTCTCTCAGCCAGCGAACACTGGCCTGGCTGCCTGGCTGTGCACAGCTCAGTGGAACCCAGGAGGGGGATGATTATTACTTGCCTCTCTCTTGTCCTACACCAAATAGCAGGTCGCGATGGCATTTCCTCTCCCTCGATCCTCCAGCTTACACAAGGCACTCCACTCCAGCGAGTGCATAATACTTAAAGCTATTGCAGCTCTGTACACCCTCAGAGACTCTGTTCCAGGGTTGCTTGTCAAGGAGCTTGAGTGCTGTGTTGAATTGTGTGACACACAGGGAAGTTAATAAAGGACCTGTGTTGGTCTGAAAGCCAGAGTATGCTCTGTGCTTACATTTGGAGCAGTAATAGAAGAGAGACCAAAAATTTGGCATTACAATACATTTATTTTTCAGGAAGCTGTGTTTAATCTCTTACTCTTCACATGAAAAAAAGCCTAATTTCAAGAGAAATAAAGCCTAATTTCCAGGGAAAATAAATCAAATATCACAGCTATCCCACCGCCCCTGAATAACTCATTAAAGTCTTTAAAAAGTAAATAACGATGATTGAAAAAAAAAAAAGACTGTTGATAATTTATTGAAACAAACTATTGGTCACTTTGTTGTAAGTTTTTATGGGGTGGAACCTTGTTTGCCACTTCTTTTCAGACTCTAAATTTGTCGAATGGATAATGGAAAAAGCAAATATAAAATTGAATAGTTTTTTACCAGAGAGCCCTGTTGCTGTACAGGTTTTGATAATATTTTCAAAATGGCCTATGCCAATATATCTATTTTTGTTTTAGAGAATAATTAAATTGTAATGCATAAGGCTATCTGAAATTGTATCAGTAAAGTAAGTAGTCAAAGTGAAATGTGCCGTTGCATGAGGGATGAAACAGAGGAAATAGAAAAGTAATATTGGAATTATTCTTCTAATTAGCTTAGATCCATTTTTGTTTCTGGCAGTTGAGATATATGAGAGCTTGGTAGAGAGACAAACAGAGGGAGATGAATGTAACAGGGCCATGTATACGTGGTTTGATGTCACTGTTTTGGGTTGGAAAGTGTGGTGTTTCTCTCAATACCTCTTTTTTCTTCCTCTCATCTCAAAGACTTCTAGCTCTCCTTTTTGATCACTCATGTATCTAAGAAAGGTTCTTCCACCCCCACTACCATTAGTTCAGTAAATCTAGGTGTCATCTGCCTAACAGCATAATGAGCAGTAATAACTCATAATGACCGTAATGAGCACTAACAGCAGAACATGTCAAATATACTGGAGAAAAGAATGGTTCCCTATGGGACTCCAGCCTCCTCAAAGCCGAGTTACAAAGTGCTACTGGAGATAGCTGTGAACTACTGAACTGCAGTGCAAACACTGCTTGCTCCAAAAAATCATTTATAGAGGCAGACAAGTTACAGTTGACATTTTTTGACATTATGTTCATTATAAAGTGAGATTTCGCAGAGGGTTTTGAAACTAAACAGGTATTCAAGTTTCTAATCAAACCTGAAGGGCAAGTTCTTCTCATCAGTGCGAAAACCACAATGCAAATCTAACACTGGCCACAGGGCAGGACACTGATTTGGGTTCTGCTAAAGGTGGAACCGAATTTTGTGAGAACATTTGGGGCATTTAAGTTAAAATGTGACCCAGTATATTACTGATTTACTCTCTGTCTACAGCACAAGCAGATCTTGAGAGTAGCTGCAGTCAGATAGGCTTCATGCCATTCCCAATACAGTGTTTGCAGCTACAGATGTCCCACATTAATTTATTTGATTTATCTTACACAAAAGTTTGTTGATTTTGCAATTCTCATATTTCAGGCCTCTGGGAATATGCTGACATTTTGTAATTTTTTTTTTTAAATTTTTTTTTTGCTTGATTTTAGCAATGCATCACAGAAATAGACCTTCTGCATTTGCCTGGAAAATTAAACTCTTATAGATATCATCATGATTCCCTTGATAATTTTCCCTTGATACTGGCTGATGTTCTATGCAGAAAATAGTAACAATAGCACTATTTTCTTATAAAATAATCTTTTAAACCTCTGTAAAAAATTCAACCATATTTTGTTTCCATTTTAATCTAATCCTTCTTTTTGTCTTATTTCTTTTTGTGTTGATATATTTTCAGAGAAGCCAGGTCACATGGGAAAATAATGTTTCCAAAGAGAAAAACATGCTTGTTCATATCCATTCACAAACTGATCAGCTTTATGTAACTTTCATTTATGAATGATAATTTATGTATGAGACTATGAAACTAAAATGCAGCACCCAGGTTCCAGACCTATGATAAACAGTCAGAGAAACTGTAGGAAACCATGAGATGTGTTACCAAGTGTATCCTCAAGTAGATTTTGGGCATCAAAGATGTTACTGAAGTAATGCTGTTGCCTAAAATTGATGCAATTTTCTTTAGCTGAAGTACTCATCGAGTTTGTAAGTACATGAATATTTTTCTCAGTAAGTGGTCCAGTTTGTTTCACCTCAGTTAATTGCAGTCGTGTGGATATGTTTGCCACATCAGGGCCTGAGAGTCTGAGAGTATCAACATTTATCAAACAACAAGGAAACATAAGGAAATATAAAAAAAAGTGGCTTTACTAATCAGCAAGAAAATTGAGCCTAAATGTCATAATCTTCTAAACAGCAGTGTCACCAGGGCCTGATGCTAAATGCAGTCAGCTAAATAGTGTGCATAGCAACAGACTGCACTGGTTTTGGAAAACATCTTCCATGAAACCTGTGTAGGTGGAGACTTTTTCAAGGAATGCCAGTCTGTATTGTTTCTATAATGGGAAAAATTAGGGCTGATTTCATAACCTTTTTTTTTTTTTTTATGTGTTGTGTTTAGGTGGTATGTAAAAGAAGAAATCAAAAACTTTTCTAAGTGCTAAGACAGAAAGTTCTCTAAAAACTCTAATTACTTTCTGTGGAATAATCACTGTATGTGCAATGTTATCCCTAATTAGATCAGTCATAGAAACAGTCTTGGAAGGTTGTGTGACTCCTGTGTGCTGTCTGATATGTCTGTACTTGTGTACAGGACTTCAAATGTTACTCTATGTCCGTACATTCAGACACATGTATGTCACAGCTATTATGCAGCAACACTTGGAACGTACTTGAGGCATTGCATCACTTTATGAAACACATAAAATCTTCATGATTTCCTCATAAAACCTATAAGACACTTCCATCCCGGGTGAGATATAAAAAAAAGGACTTTCCAACTGTGCAGGCCTGAGTCCGTAAGTGGCAAAAATGGCAATCATGGAATCACAGAATGTCTTGGATTGGAAGGGACCTTAAATATCATCTAGTTCCAAACTCTGTGCCGTGACACCTTCCACTAGACCAGGTTACTCAGAACCCCATCCAGCCTGGCCTTGAACAGTTCCAGGGATGGGGCAGCCACAGCTTCTCTGAGCAACCTGTGCCAGGGCCTCACCACCCTTATAGTAATGAATTTCTCCACAATATCTAAACTAAACCTCCTCTCCTCCAGCTTAAGGCCTTTCCCCCTTTTTTCTGTCGCTCCATGCCCTTGTGAAAAGTCCATTCCAGCTCCCTTGGAGCCCCTTTTCACACTGGAAGGGTCTCTAAGGTCTCCCTGGAGCCTTTTTCTCTCCAGGCTGAATAACCCCAACATAGGTGGGGTGTTCCAGCCCGGTGATCAGCTCAGTGACTCCCCTCTGGACTTGTTCCAAAGGGTCAATCCCAGCTAATGATCAAACCATCTAAAAACACTGGCCCAAAAGAGCCATCTGCCAGGCTGATCAGCATTCCACTAGTCCACATATCTCACAGGCTGCTTTTGCAAATCCCTCAGCCCATGAGAAGATAAAACACAATTTTCAGGGAATGGGGACTATTTAAGAAAAATATTTTTAGTCTTCCAGTCAGTCAGAGCAGAATGCCTTTTAGAATTGTATTTAATTTATAAACTTATTACCTTTAAAAGAATTATAGGTTCATCTATAATATAAATAAAGGTAATTTAAGTGAAATAATCTATATGTAGAAGATCCAAACGTTTGGCATGACCTTTTTTTTTTTTTTTTACCCCTTCACAGATAACCATCTGCTTCAGAGCAGTTTTTCACACGCTCCTGATTCTGACCAGGAAAGGATTTCTTATAATAGTGTCCTATTTCTGAAGCGTACATGGACCAGGAATGCATAAAATTGAAAAGGCTTTTCAGGGATTAGTAAAAATGGATGAAGTGGATTCCTACCTGAAATCAAGTTGTGCTTTGTGCCTTTAAATGAATACTTGAAATGTACAGAAATTATACTCAGGCACAAGAAGAAAATACATCTATCCTACAGTAGCTAGTGACCAGTCTCTGAAATATCAGTTATTTTTGTGTCATTTCCAATGGACAAGTGCCAATAGGAAAAAAGCCCCAACAATCTGAGTTTTTTGATTTTTGCCTAGAACTCTTAAGTTGGTAATATCCAACTCAGCTATTTTCTATTTTCTGCCTGTTGTTGTTAAGTCACATGTAAATCGTGTAAATATAAATCATTATTCTCTTCAGAGATCATCACAGACAGTATTCTTTGTCTTTCTGTCTACATGTTAATAGTGGTTTCTTCTGTCTTTAAAGTGTATTAACTACTGGGAAATTTCAATAAATCAAGGATAACTGCTACTGAGAACTGTTGAAGTTACCAAAGGGACCAGTACAAAGGCAATGGAACACTGCAGATAAAATAGTACATTTTATGGGAAGGAGCACCAGAATTAGTGAACTTGTGAGGAAGAAAGTTGAAATTCCGAGACTAATTAACATTTTTCTTTTGCTCTTTCTTTCTTTCTCTGCTTCATGGTGCTACTTTATGAGTGAAACAGTGTGTTAGGAAAGCAAAGCTGGTAGACAATTGCCCATATTAATGCATTATCCTTAACCCTAAACTCTTTTACAGATACTTTTTGACTTCCTCTCCTATTATTTTTATTCACATTTTGAGGCAAGAAAAAACAATTCAGTAATTCTATTGGGGACAGGTTTTACACAAAATATTTTGTGCTGACCCTGTTCATTGTGAGGCAAAAACCCATAATTTGTGTTTGTAAGTTGTTTTTATAGGCCGTGAGGATTTGGTGGGGGGGAGCAGTGTTGGTTTTGGGTTTGTGTTTATTTTGTGCTGGGTTTGCCTCTGGCTTTTCTTACGTCCCATGACAGTGCTCAGCTATGCAGGCTAAAAGGATAAATTTTCTTCTGACTCATAAAAATACTTGAGGAAATTACTCTTAGCTTTCATGATGGCACAGAATATACCAAATGGCTACTTTTTTCCTTGGGATTTGTTATTTTTTTGTTTGTCTGTTTGGGGTGTTTGGTTTTTTTGCTTGTTTTTCTTTGTTGTTGGTTTTGTTGGTTGTGGGGATTTTTTCTTCAGGGAAAATTACAAATTCGCGTTGGTTTTTTTCACTTCCTGTTTTCATTTGTTCCTCTTTGATGTTAGTTTCTAGCAATTTGTTTAAGAACAGCATATGAAGAATGGTAGAAAGGATTTTAATGTAAGTCCTTGGTTAAAATTAAGAAAAAAGTAGGAATTTATTTCGTCATGTATGTCATTTATAACAGCTTGGGCAATTTACTGGTGTACTGGTAACTGATTATCTTTGAAAATATGGGCTCTGCACATGCCCTAATGAGACTCCAAACTTGTTTCTGAGTTTTTGACTCTGTCTCGCCACTTACCTTCTCTCTTGAGCCATACTCTTAAGGGGTTCCAGCATTCCTTGACTGAAATGTTATTACCACTGAAATATAATTGTGCATGACAGTGAGTTACCACCTGCTGATGGCTGAGCTGACAAGAACAAAGTTTTCTGGCAATTTGTATGATGATATTGTGAGTGCTGCTCACTGGAGTTACCTGAAAAAGTCTGGCAGCTTATGTGAGGACAGAACTTGGACTCCTTGGCATTATTGAGAGTTCAAAAAGAGGCAAGTCTGCCCGAGTCATGATCTTGATGAGAAGGGTTCCCCTTTTCGTACAGCAGAGTCTTTCCTCAAGAAAAAAACTGAGCTAGAAAGAAGAGTGTTGGGTTTGGGAAAGCTGTTGTGTTCAGTAGCCTTAGTGCACATCTAAACTCTTAAGAAATATATCTCCTATTTTACATGCCTTTGATTTTACCCCCAGACTTGCATTCTGAGTGAGGAAATTCATTTTTCTGAGAGGAAATCTGGATGCACTTGTCCGGACAGTTCATTCCAGAGGCTGCTGCCCGGAGGCAGAGCGGCTGAAGCTGTGCCAGCCCAGCTCTTCTGCCCAACACTTCCCTTCATCAGCATCTCAGCTCTTCCTCAGACCCCTCCACACTGCTGCTCTTCCCTGGCCGAATCCTCAGCAGCCATGGCAACCCTGTCATTACAGCTCCCTCACAGCCTGCCTTGTGCAGGTTTGTGTTTGTTGGTATCTGCTGGAGACCGAAAAACTCACCTGGGTGCAAAAGGTGCTCCAGCCCACTCCACTCATTGGGGCTTCCTGGCCTGGTTCTTTGTGGTGTTTCTCTGGGCTTTTATAGAGACCAGGCAATCCTTAGACAACTACGGAGTGAATGGATTTGGCTTCTGTTTTCCGCTGCAATTAAATGGAGTTTTATCACGTTACTCCACTGTTGTTTCTTTAAAAGTCACAGCAATAATAACAACAGTGTTTAATTCTCTGGTTTGAAGTATTCCAAGAGAAATAGGAACTTTTTTTAATGGTCCTTTCTGGTCTTGAAAAGATGAGCATTTATAAGCAGTTGCAGGCACCTAACTTGGAACTTTGGCATCCCAAGAGTAAGCTGGTACAAATGCTTCACTCTCCAGCTGCTTAAACATTTTCTCCCCATCTTCCAAAAAATTCAGATCTTTCATATCCAGACCTGTCAAACTAAGTGACCTGATCATAAGCCTCACTTTCTGTAAGACCATCTGATGTACATTTATATAAATCTCCTGGCCTGATGTGTGTTCCTACCTCCCATTTTCATTATTTTGAGAGACCAATCTCTGCTTTACCTGAAGGAAGTACAAAAATTTTCTCATAGCAGACTGGGCTTTTTCAGGATTTTGTACAGTTCTTCATCCTTTTTCTGATCAGAAAGTTTTAGTGCACTTACTGTCTGAAATTACTGCATGTGTTATGAAAGGTTTAAAGGAAAAATGGACTTTCATGGTTAGATATATTTAGCTAGAGAAGATCACAGAAATTGTGCTAAAAACCAAAAAGGTATTATTCACTTCTTTGAAGCATATTAAGATCATGGATACCTATTTTTTTCCCTATAGATTAGTACTACTCCGTCCCAAACTCCTAAAATAAAACCCCAGATGCTCAGACAATCATGCTTTGTGAATAGCTCAATCTAAGCTGCGTTTCTTTGTCAAAAGCATATACTGCCCCGAAATTACGTCTGAGAGGCATAATTTCTGAAAGAAATGTGATGTAACTAGCATGTGAGAATGCAGTAAAAATGAAATATAAATTTGCATGAAGGTGACTTGTAAACAAGGTGATTCCATTATTTTCTATGCCTATGTCTTCAGTATGAAATATGGGTTACAGGAACAAATTAAAGTTTGCTGAACCTTTGAGTAGCCAAGGCCACCTTCCATTTTCTCCATCTACTCCTCCTTAAAGCAAAGACCATGAAATGCAGTACAACATCTCCAGCACAGAGTCCTGAATACAATTTTCTTCAAGACATACAATATAGTTTTAAAAAAATTGAATCTCTCTGAAATTCTTCACTTCCTTCAGAATAATTTTTAAGAATGATACAGATGCAAGATACTTAGTATGGAGTCAAAACAACACTCAGTATTAAACATGAACGGAGGAACTTTATTTGTAATGCAGGAGAAGGGAATAAGAGTTTCTTTTGGTTTCCTATCCACTTCTTGTTTAAAAAAGATTGTGACATAATTTCTTCTTCTGTAGAATAGAAAATTGGTACTTGTAATATTTTTTATAAGGCTGTCACCATTCATTAATATTTATAAAGTGGTTTGAGATCCTCAGAGAGCTATATTCTCTGAGTGAATTATCACTCAGCAACAAAAAAAGATAATAATAATAATTAATACTGTTTTTAAATTTTCCTTTGTTATCTGAGTTGGAAAAATATATGCTATTTTTCTTTTCATTTAAACAAAACAGTTTTCATTTTTGAATTTTAAAAGCTGTGTAAAACAGTGAAAAAACATTTATTTCTCCTTCTGGGATTTCTATTACACCAATTAACATTACTCTTAGATTTAACCATTATAGTTGTTACAAGAACTGAGCTTCTGTTATACAGAGATTTGTTTTTTCATATACTGCTATTTAGACAGGTATTCAGTGTATTCCACTTTCCTTTTTCCTTCTTGCTGTTTCCTAAAATAGGCAGTGCTTTTTATCATGGGTTATCCTACTGTAAACACACAACTTTAGTTTCCAAGGGCCTTTTCCTTCCTCAGTCCTGTGGTAATCCTCAACCCACACACTATTGGTTTTCATTTCCTTTTGAATGTCAATTTTAAACCTTTAAGTATTGAGTCCAAATTAATATTTTATATGGGCTCTTTATCCATCATATGGAGCAAATTGTCTACAATAGGTCATTTATGTAGTGCTGGACATTTCTCTACAACAATCACTCTGAAAAAAAATTCTCTCATTTTTCTTGATTCCTACTGTGATAGAAATTTAGAATTAGTTCAGGTAAGATTAAGAAAGGTGCTTTGATAAAACTTTGGCTACCCTTTTGGTAACAGACCAGCATGCTCTGTAGGATACTAATTGTTGAAGATTATGTTAACTTTGTGCCTTTTATCTATTAATTTGAATACTCGGCTTCTGAATCATCTTGAGTTACTAACCCTGGAGAATGGTTCTTTATTCTAAGATTGGTGCCTGATTAGGAAATCACAGTAAAACCTCCATAAAACATCTTCTCTTGTGGAAGTAAACTGATTTTGAGTGACTGTGTTTAAAGGGAAAATGTAATTATGACCCAAAAAAAAAAAAAAGCAACAGCCAAATGTTTGTTTTTCATCCGTTCCTCTTGTGCTGCTGTGTTTGCTGTATGGGCACTTAGACAGTGGGAAATGGGAAAGAAAACTAAAGCAGTTTAATCAACTAGGTGAATTCCAGTGGGTCATGCATTCACATATCTACCCAGGATCTGGGCAGGATAATTAAGAGATTTGGCAGGGTTTATTCAGATTAGTATTAACATCAGTGTTCCATAATTAAACTGTTGAAAATTAAGACAGTTTGAATCTAGTAAAATACAAATATTGCATGAATATTTATTGGTTTTAAAGCTTCCTTTCTAGAGAAAACAAAAGTTTCTTCAGTGTCCTCTGAAGATTTTTCTGTGTTTTCTACAAGCCAAAGTTTAGTATAGATTTTAATTTAATCAAGTTATCCCTGTAAATTCAAATTATACTTCCCTCATTGGAGACCTGTTGTCAATACAATACCACAAGTGCATAATAGGGAAATAAATCCCCAGTTGGTTGCATTTAGAAATAAGATACTGTGAAGTTTTCATATCAGAGTTTAGAAGATGCTGCCACAAGCACAGTATTTAGCTGTGTAGTTTTACTACTTTTTTATTAATTTAATTCACTAAACTGTCTACCAAAAAAAATGAGCTCTTCCTGGCTCTATCCCATGAGGCTGTTGCAGCTGGTGCTGAAGGGGAACTGTGGAAAACTTGCCCCAGTAGAAATTCTGTTGCTGTTGTCAGTTGTGGGGCTTTTATCTTCTGGAATTTTTACGTGTTTGAAACCAGGATAACTGGGGCCCTTGTGGTGTTCCAAAAGGATCATCTTAGTTCTGCTGTTGTCTGTGGATTTCATGTCTCTCAGCCTAAATAAAAGAAAACCTCTGACAGACGAGAGCCAAAAGGAAAAAGAGATGGAGAAAATCACAGAAGGTGAGTATCATAATAATGAGTATCATCTTTAACACAATTATACTTTAGTACAGTTATACTAAATTACTGATACATATTATTTAACTAAAAAGGAATGAGAGCATAAGGTATAGGTCATTCTGATGTTCTTTGTCAGAAGGAAGACAAACTGCTGAATTTCATTTTTAAACAGACGTAGAACATTTGAGCGTTGGTCAAGAATTCCAGTATACCCCTGCTTTTATTTGTGAATGCACATAGAAAAAAGCACTTTTGCCTCTCAGTTGTGGAAATGAGACACAAGTAGTAGTTACTGAATTAACAACTGGACATGGTGCTCAGTGCTGTGGTATAGTTTTGAAATAGTGGTGTTTGGTCAATGTTTGGACTTGATGATCTTGGAGTTCCTTTCCAACCTTAATAATTCTATGAAATCTGTTACAGTTCGTTGCTTTGACAGAAAACAGATGGCAATTTGCTTGGTGGATTATCATTTACTATCACTTTTTAGAATTAGAATGTGGTCTTCCATTGTCTGTAATCTATTTGCATCATGGATGAAAAATTTCTTCCCTTAAGGGTAATCCCTTATTATCATAAAATAATTTTACCCCAACTGTAACGTCAGGAGAACACCCAGATCTATAAGCATTTAAAATTCTCATTATTCATTGCAATTCTTAGGGAACTACTCTTTTTTAACTCGTCACATTTTACACCAAATACAAAACAGACTGTAACTGCTTTGACTTCCCAGATCTCTGCTGTCATGATAGGTAGATATATAACACAGGAAACTATTTCTTTTACTGGTCAGAATAGTAATCCTGGGAAATACAGTGCGGCTTTTTTCTTCTAAGCTTCAGGAAATTATTCTGGCAGGCCAAAAGTTTACAACATTCACATCACACAAGAGTCATTTGGGATGGTCAGCTTGAAAAAAAAAGTGAACATTTTTGGAGATGTTACCTTACCGTAATTTCAGCTGAAGTGAACAGGAGCAGGAAATGCTGAGCTGTGCTAAATCTCACTTTTGTTACCTCAGTTAACTTTGTTTTGTTGTGGTAGGAAATCAGGATTCTTGAATGTACAAGGCAGCCATATCCAGTAACATCTAATGAATACTCATCTAGTACAATCCAATGAATCTCTCTTAATTTCTCTATTTTCCTTTTCTGTGCAAGAATCAGAACTCAGTTAAGGAATTAGAAAGCCCAGTGCAGAACCCCAACAAGGGCTGAGTGAAGTATCCACAGAAAAACCTTAGGAGGATTAACAACATGAGAAACACTTGGGTTCTTCAGGCTGGTAACTTTGCTGCTCTAAGAAAAGTTAAAAATCAAAAGCAGAGTTGTCAGCTAAGAAACCGTGCAAACACTTAGAAGTACAGCAGTAAGAGCAACAGGCAAGTTGTTTACATGGAAAGACACACAGCATCTTCTGCTTGCATGCAGAGCATGGTACACAGGTAAAACACCTTATCTGTACCTGCTGGGATAGCAGATGCCCACTGGGAAGTAAACAAAACTCATTTCATGGCAGTGTTTTACCATGAACTACTCGCTCTCACAAGATGAGTGGTCAGTTTGTGCTCACATTAGTTCAGGTGACTATCACGTGCTTTAAAATGGAATGAACCAGCATGTGTTTCCCTTTCAACAATTTATAGGGTGCTTTAAGCTACAGAAAGAAATATTCAATTTCTTCACGAAGAAAGCACTTAGAAAACAAAGGGGAAAAAATATTTTCACTTTGTGTTTGACTTGGACTCAAGCTCGCATAGACTGCAAGGGATGTGCTTTTTGAAAACAGTGTATTAGGGAAGATAAAGTCATTTGGAGAGATGACATCCATGGCTTCAATGTAAAAGAAAAAAACCATGCCAAATTCTGTTTCCTTCCCAGAGATTTTTTCTATGATGTGAAATGGGAAACAGAGCTGTCCCCAAAGGTCATGGAAAGCAAAAGAAAACATTTTCTTATTGAAAAGGGCAGTGATTTTCTTAAATTTTCCTTCACTGGCCTGATTTCTCCCTGCTTTTATGTGAACCAGCTTTGAGTACCAGCTAGTAAAAGTACCATCTCAGGAAGGTTTTATTTGATATGAAGTATTTGCCTCTTTTTAAAAAACAAAGTCCTGCCAGTGGTTTGGCAAAATAATACCTAGTTCAACGTTATACAACTCACTAAAGTCCTTCTAGAAGTGAAAAGTATGGAAATATATAAGCTTACCTTGGCAAAAATAATAAAAAAAGAAGCAACTCCTTGTCTCTCAAAGGGGGACATGTACTGTCTCAGAGAATTCTTTTCTAGTAACTATGGACATAGAAACAAAAGACACAATTTGGTCTGTGCTCTGATGTCATTTTTCACACCCACATATATATTAACAGCAGGCTTTTCAGCTTTAATACGTGTAATGATGAATTTCAGCAATATAATATTTAATGCAACTTATTGGTGCATCTGTTGAAGGTTATTCTAAAAATTATTTTTTAAAGTAATAATATATTCAGTTTCTCAAAATCTATGGGCTTCTTAATAGCCAGGGGGAAACAATAAAAAGGAGATGTAACCAGTGGATTGGCCTCTTCTCAGAACGTGAACTGCACTTCATCAGCAGAGGTAAACAAACCAAAGCTTCACTTGGACAAGCAATATTATATTTTCATAAAGTTGTCTAATGTAATTATGGTAGCATTATGAAAGCGTGTAACCACTGTAACAGAATCAGTTGCTGGAAATCAGTTATTACTGTGGTTAGGACTTCAGACAGAAGAAACGGAAAAATCCAAAATGGGGACAGCAGTTTAAATTCTGAATTTCAGTCATCTGTGATTGAGATCTGCTTTTACGTAGACAATCCCCAGAAACAAAGAGCACTTTGGGTTTAAATACTTTTCCTTGGCTTTGCTGCTGTCACATTAACATGTGTCATAAGTGCTTTGAGAGGCAGGACAGTCTGCCGTGCCTACAAAGACTTTGTGCACCTTATCTCTGACTGCACAGAAGTTTGGCAGAGAGTGCAGTCAAAGTTGCATCTTACGACCTCTTTCAGCAGACATACCTTTTCACTAACAACACCAGAAAGTCATCAGGTGACTTTGAGATGCACTGTGTTAAGGCTGGGAGAGCTCCCTGCTGTGAAGCTCATTTATCTAAATGAAGGAATTACTTTGAGCATGACATCGGGAGAGGAGGTATGGCTTGTAGTCTTTGCTTGCTTTATTTTATTCTCATCCCCTCCTATTATCTCGTCTTGTAACCTTGGTTAAGTCCATTAACCTCTGTATGGCTCTGTGTCACTTCCCATGTGTTGTCCTTTTAGTCTGAGTCATTAAGAGCAGGCGTGTACACACCACCCAGAGCACACCAGGGCCCTTAATGCTGCTGCAGGAGAGACTGCAAATAATTGAAGTAACCTATCAACAGCCAATAAGGCAGCACAGAGCTACCCAATGATCCATGCCATTTAATTTTCAACCTAGTTATTGTTTTAATTGTTTTACTCCCCCTCTTCTGCTTAGTGTTGTCACTGCGTACACGGGAACAATCAGCTTTGTTCCTGCACCAAGCCACTGAGTGCTCAAGCAAGGTTTGAGCACAGGACTTAGGTGGGCTGGGACCTGAACAAGATGACATTGTAAAGAACATTCCCCAGAGAAAGGCTTCGTGTGTCTGACAGTTGGAAGTGTTTATTCTTGTTGGGTATTTGGCACCATGCCTTTCAAAGAAGTTAAAAATCACCAGGGCTCCATGGGGTCCCCAAATGCAACTACTGAGCATGTATGTGGCCATTTGAAACAGAAGAAGTGATCTCTCTTCTTGCAAATATCTCTCCTCCATTCTGTCCTAAGCAGTTGTTTCCACCTCCTCTATCAATCCATCAGAACAAAAATTTGTTGTACTTCATATTTTATCAGATTTCCTTATGAAAGAAAGGGCTTTTTTCACACTTTTCTGAATTAAAACATGCATTTTAATTAAGATTGAGAATTTGTGTTTTCTTAGTCTTTCTGGTTTTAATTTTCCACTCCTAACCTGTCATGCCTCTATTTCTTGATATTAATATTCATATTCATAACACAAGGTTCTATTTTAGTCTAATTACTTCTTCCATTCATTATCTTATCCCTGTATGTATGTCTTTAAAAGTGTAAATGAAAATTCAAGATAGAAAAGCCAAAATGAATAAATAAAGAAATTGTTGAATTTGGTTTCCTTTCTGTATATTCTCTATTAGGTGGTTTATTCTTCTAATATTTCCTGATGGATTTGGTCTCCCTTTGCTTGGATATGTGCTATTTCCTTTAAATAATTTATCTTTTTATTAAACTAGTGAGGAAACTATCCTTATCTTACAGCACCGGATAAGGATAAAGTCTACCTTGTTCACCTTCTTCAAACTAAGAGATTTGTCTCACTTTGCCAGCATCCTAACATGATCTTTATGACTTTATTAATAGTACATTGAGCCCAAATTTATTTGCAGAGGAAGGCCCAGATATCTTCATGGGGTCACTTCACAGACAGAGGTCCAGAGTAAGCTTTTAAATTCAGTCTTATCATCTCTTTTATGGAAGTTTTTATTTCTACACGACTTTGTAAATCACTCCTTGAAGTTTCCAGTGTTTATATGCATGTTTTCACCTTTCAGTATAAATTAGTGTCTCCCCAGTCAAAGAAATCTCCTGCAGTGATGGATTACAGGAGCAATTTGGGAATACAGCCTCGAAGGCTCTGTGTGCTTTTTCTGTTGAATGAGAGCTGTTTCCCACCTGAATCTCCCCCCCTAGAAACACTTAGATAACTTGTAGTTAATTAATTTAATTTTGACTAATGTCATGTCCAGATTAATTGATTGGTTATATTTGATTATTTCTCCCAGTTTACAGCCTGGGAGATTTGGTGGGAAACAAGTAGCAACTTTTGAAGGGTTAAGAGCATTTCAGTTTTCAGATCTCCGAGACATTCACATTTTGAAGGGCAGGTTCACTCATATGGTCCATGTACCCACAGTTGGACAGTGACTGAGGCCACAGAATAAGTACAGAAGACAGGAGCAATGTGCTCCATTTCTGTTTTATATCCTTTGCTCTTGCCACAAATATATTCTTCTGTGATTTCCCCTGAAGCAAGAGTTCAGTTAGAAGATCTGACTTCTCGTGTTTTTTTCTCCTAAAATAGGTCTTAAAAAATTTAAGGCAATTGTTGATATGAAATCTAAAGCAAATGCATCTTGTAGGTCCAAAAGAAAAAGTGCGAACTATTCCTGTTCACAGCAAGTTGAGAACCAGTCTTCCAAATGGAAATGCTACTGTTAATCTTTACATCCCATTAAAAATAAGTCATGAACGTTGCTTTGATAACTTCCTTCTTTATTCCAGCTCTGATCCATTCCTGAAGACAAAAAAGAGCATTACATCCTATTTTTGTCCTTCTCTAAAATGTATCCAGAGCCCTTAAGATCCCTGAGGCTTGGTGGCGATGGCCCTTGGTGCAGTGCTCCCAAATGCTCAGGGTGAGCTGTTGTGGCTCTAGGGCATGTACCCAGACAGCTCCTTGTCCCCCTGAAAGCCCTGCAGCTTCCTTCTAGGACTTTGGTCTTTTACTGCAGCATGTGTTAAATTTTCGCAAACAAATAGAAGGTCTTCGAGCTGCTTACTGTTTAAATATTTCATCATTTTTCCCCCTCATAAATATAGATGTGGTCTAAGCACGGAGAAAATAGAAAAATCAGCAGGTGTAATATTCTGCCCAAGTCAGTGGAACTGCTTTATGACACCTGGGCTTCCTTTGTAACCTTTATTACATTATGGTACTATACAGCATACCATTAAAGTTAATTCTGGTCTCTGGTTGCAGGTTCATCCTGCTTTTTGACAGAGATTTCTTTGTACTTTCTTGACTAAATTGAAATATAAAAAAGAGCTTTTAGGAAATCATGCTAATAATAAAATACATAGTAGTTTCATGAAAAATTATCTACTCTCCTGGCAGCAGATTATATTTTCAATGGAAAAAACAAGAGCAAACCTGACTGGGCTTTTAAGACATTCCACTTCATAACTAAGGACTCTGTGCAAGTGTCACAGTGTGGGTAGTGCTGGGTACTCAACCTGGCTATTGGTGTGTCAGCGTTTTTATACCTGATGTCAATGGATTTCATAATGGAGTGCAATTGGAGTGTTAATGATGCTTGATGGTTCCTTTTTTTAATTACGGTTTCAAGAAGGCAACCAGCCTGCAACTAATGTAATGTATTTAATGCTTAGTTTTGAAGCATTCCACAATATTAATAAAAATCTCATGTGGTACTCTGCTTGTATAACATGTCAGTACTCGAGAAGCCAAACTTAATTTGTCTAAAAGTTGTCAGCAGAAATGAAACACAAATGCTTCTCTGTAACCCTCTGTAAACTAACATTAGGACAATTTTAGCTTTTTCCTAGTTGTCCTGAATTTCCCCAGTATTACATATTTTGATAATATATTTAACATATATGGCTCAGTGAGGTTCACAGGCAGTGGTTTTAGACCTCCTGTATGGAAGCTTTCTCACTGACTTTTTCCTCGTTTATGCTGACTTTTTTCCTTGTTTCCTTGTTTCATCATACTCTTGTAAGGCCATGCCTAATTGGTTCAAAATATGGAAACAAAATACTTCAGTTATTCTGCATCTTCATCACTTTTATGGTAACTGGTCTAAATCTTTAGATCAAGTTTAAGGTTTTCTTCCTCCTTTATATGCTTCACAATTTTCTCCCATCTTGATCAAATCTGCCAAACCTTGACTTAATATGCTTTAGTTTCTACTGCTAGTTTCCTTGAGACCCTACCTATAGGTTTATATTTACTGCTTTTTATATCTTTTCCCCTATTAGTTGTAATGTTACCTTTTTCCATTGCCTAAATATCTGCATTCAGTTTTGCTTTGAAACATGTTGGGGTTTTTTTGTCCTCAGTTTGTAGAAAGGTGAGTTTTGCCATTATTGGTGTCTGGCTTTGAGCATTGAGAAAAATGCTCTTAAGCAGTACCCAATTATAATTCATGATTTTCCATTTGAATTGAGCATCTACTAAGCTATGCTCTTTTTTTTTTTCTCTTTTTCTCCTGCTTAGCTCTTAGTCCCAAGTGATTTGATTCATAATTATTTTGATCTTTATGGAATTAGGAAATTTAACAAAAAAGGCCAGATGAGTTGCCCTTGCTCAGCAGCAGTAATCTTTCCCAGAAAGGTCTTCTGAATGTAGCTCAGGTTGAGATAGAGAAAGAAAGAGATGATAACCTTTTCTATCAGATGTGCTCTCCTCAGAACATTAACGTGCCACCACAGACCACGACAGGTTTTTGAGGAAGGAGACCTTCTCCTACAATTTCCAAAGTTCCATTTTATTTCCAAGGGGATTTCCAGAACTTGACCTTTCAGATTTAACTCTCCCATGATTAAACAATTGCTTGTGTACACAACGGAGTCAGGTGCTGGCATATCCCTTCATCATATCCCTGGGGGGTTTTGATGCTGTGTAGCAGATGACAACAGGGACATTACCTTTTGTTCAGCTCTAGTTTGTATCCATGACCGTTCCACATCTTCTGTTTCTACATTTTAGGGTCCGTTAGTAAAACAGAACCTTTTCTTTCTAACAGTTCTCCCATGGAAAAAGACAAGGCGATCACACAATGTTATTTTAGCTTCTGATTGTCTCCTTCTCTGCACTCTCTCCAAATAGATTTGGCATAGAAGTGGCAGCCTCAAAATAAATTGGTTTTCTATAATTTGGTCTCATATCAGCTAGAACAACAGGTATAAGAAGGAGTGCCCACTTTATGGAAAGCCAAAGAATCGTCATGGAGGAGCTTTTACAAATGGTGAGATGTGAAAAAATTTTCAGCTATAGGTGATGTTGTCTTAGAGGACTTCAGTCATCCACAGGAAGGTCACTAAGGGCCCAATTTCATTGGTTTTGACACTCACAGAATTACTTGACACAGAATATTATTATCCCTCCCTGTTGTCCCACAGCCCTCTCTAAGGACTTATTTTAACATCACTTTTCCAATTATATTCAGTGGTGTCAGCCAGGTTACAGTTGTGTTCATGAAGAGACAATTCCAATGGTGCCTCTACATTTCTCAGACACCTCATGGGGAGATTGGCTTTCCACATTCCAGTATCCTGTCTACACTCTGTTCTCAAGAGCTCAGTAATGCTCCTTTTGATTGTTTTTAAAATTATTTTTTAATTTTCTCTTTCATTAAGTCTTCAGAAAAGCTTCTGGCTCCAGTGAACCCCCCTAGCTTTCCACTGATTACCTATCCTTGCAGGTCCCACTGACTGCTCTGTAGCTGCTCTTTGGGAGTCCAGATGTTTTTTAGGATGTATTGGTACTCTGCATGTGTTTTACGTACTTCCACCTCTTGCATAGAGAGGAGGTGAAAGGTTTATTGGCCCCAACTCCTTGTCAGGATCCACAGTAATAAGTAAAATATTTTGATTTTGTTGGGTTTTTTTCAATTCTACTGCTATGGGTCTTATCTAAGTTGAAATTAGGAGGACTTGGGAGGTTTAAGAGGTCCTTTTTGGAAAGCATCATGTAAATTCCTTTAGAGTTAAATTCAGTGAGAGTCATGCTGGGCTGGCAGAGAAACCAGGACAAGTATAACTGTGTTAGTACAGCTCTGTCTGGGTTAAGTAGCTTTACTGAACAGCAGGGCAGAGGAGGCTGATCAGAGGACTGTGCTAATTCAGTTAAATCCTTTTCCATTTTGGAAATGTCACATTTAGAGCTAGTATATTTCTGTATAGTGCTGTATTTTGTCATGCAAACATACTCTGATAAATCTTTCAATTCTAAGGTCAGTGACCCATTCACGGATGAAACCACTTTTTTTTTTTTCCCCAGCTAAAGCATTCAGATAACATTTTACAGAATAAAATACAAAGTGATGATCCCAGACCCAAGGGCACTACTTTTAGCTGATGTCTATTATGTATGTATATGTCTGAAGATACATATAATGCAATGACAGGCTTTTAGAGGCTTCTAATCTACATTTTCTTACCCCAGAAATATATGAATAGGAGCCTGACTTCATTTTCTAAATCCAAAAAGCACATATCTTTATCCTATGCTTTTAAGCATGCTTTCATTTGTGCTCATTTGCAGTCTGTTACATTTTTTTTTTGAGAGTTGTATGCATACATTTCAGAGCAGAATGGTGACTTTTATTTTCTCCTCCATATTCCAGAACAACTGCTCATGTAGCAGGAGGGCACAGATATCTACATAGATCTGGATAATCTATGGTTATGAGAGCTATTCAAAATGTTTCTCAAATTTTTTTTTCCTTTTCTATATTGCCTCCTGTACAATCCCTTTTTGAACACTTGGGAAACTGCTGAAGCGTTTGTGTTTCACTCTCAATACAAGAGATATTCCAGTGTGTTCATTTTGAGAGGGAATGGTTCTTATTGCAGCTTCTGTTCAAATCCCAAATGCAGGTGTGTGATCGAGGCAAGGATTTGTGTTGGTTCTCTGCATGTGTGTCTTTAATGTTTTAGCAGCTGAAAATCAGTTTGCTTTCACTTCTCACTTTCTGAATCCCGCATAAGCAAAGGGATTTATTTTTCTTGATTGCTTAATTAGGTAGGACGTTCGCTGTGGAAAGCCGAATATTCCAAATTCTTAATAGCTTAGCAAGCTTTTAGAAAACTTGTGATTTGATGTGAATAGAGTCAAACAGAGGAAAGTTACTTTCTTCAACAGAATTCAATTTGGAGGGCCTTTAAGAACTAATTAACTAAATTAATTGATATTGGTTTCACTGAAGCAGATGACGATAACAGTTGTGTGTGTTGCTGTCCTGCCACTCTTACTCCTGCAGTGCCAGAGCTTGTGGGATTTTTTTTAACGATAGAGATAATAAAATCAAAACAAGTCTTCCAAACTATTTACTTACTTTATAGCGTGCCACTGCCAAGCTTGTGCAAACTACCGAAAACTTGGCTACTTCGGTTTCCACCAACTTCAGCAGCACAGATGTAGCTTTGGAAATGATTCTGGGGGTGGTGGTGTGAGGACACAGTGGCTATTACTAAGCGACGCTTCTGCAGAATTGATTCTTGAAGGTACATTTGGAAGATTAAATTTAAAAAAAAAAAAAAAATATACTGGAACAATTCTGCAGGCACGGAGAGACAGATTTAATGATGAATACACAAGGTAATGCTTTGAGAGTGTTAAAGAGAGGAAATGTTGAATGATTACCTTGTGAAGCAAGATCTGTTCGATGCACTCCTCGGGGATTGTGCAGGGATGCACTTCCCTTAGGAAGACACTCGAGTTTGAAGTACAATTGACTGAAGCCACTATTATTAAATTATTTACACACATATGCACACACACATATAAATATAAACCCAGCAAACAATCTGTTAGCAGTTGGAGAAGGAAAGCAACACACATTTCCTTTTATATCTCTTCTTTTTACCTTAATTTTATCCATAAGCTTGTCAAAAGTACCTGTTTTTTTCTTATGACTTCTGTATTGCCTGGATATCTGGAACTGCTCATGTTATTAGCTGTCTAGATTCCACTTTTTCTTTCCCTTTTCTTCTTACTTTTATTCTTTCCTCCTATTATTTAGTCAACTACACTTTTTTTCTCCCTTGTCTCTCCCCTCATACAAAAAGCATACCATGCTTTTTGAGCTCTTGGCTACAAATACAAGATTCAAAGGGCAAATCTATTAAAAGAAATGGCAGTAGCTTTATGGCTCTCTCAGAAAAGAAAGAGTTGCTTCCCTTCCTCCCACTCCAGTGATTTCACCTGGGAAGCTGACAGTTCATTTGCAAAAATATAGTTTCTACTTTCCCTGACTGAAGCAGCTAATGGTGTCAGAAAAATTCTAGTACCTACCCCACTCAACATGAGAATTGCAGAAGACCTTAATTCCTTCAAAAGAATGTCCAATAAATAAGCAAACAGACAAATAAATGCCTTTGGTTAAGAAGACTGCCTTTTCTGCTTGCTGTTCCTGTATTTTGGCTTCATGTAGTGGACAGGAGCCTAGAGTAAATTTCTAGCAGAGGAAAGCCTTGTCTTTAGATTTTCGAAGATGCCCCAGTAAAGGCACCTATCTTGCAGAAGTAATTTTTTTCTGCTATGTGTTCTTTGTATTTACTGGTGGTCAGGGCTAAAGCCTTAGGGAAACTCTAGGCTTTCAGGTTTTTTACTTTCTGAATACCTCCCACAGCTTCATTTTCTTCTGTTGTTCCTGTTGGGCCTTCAATTGCCAGTGCAGCTGAGAAGCTCCAGAGTCTCTGTAGTGATGCCTGCTTTTTCCTGTGTGGTGGTTGACAAAATTGCTGATCAAAAATAACCTCAGTCAAAAGTATTTGATTTCACAGTTCAATTTAAAAAAAAATAGCATCATCGTAGAAGTGAAGCAGAAAAATAATTAATTATTGGGGCTTTCTTTGCTTGTAGTATGTCATCCTAAACTGACCATGCTATGAATGAAATGGCCATTTTATATCATAGACATGATAATCTTGCCAGTGCTGAAGTTTCAGTTCCAGCTTGGCTTTATGCTCTTCTGGGGTCTCTGAAAAGCCTCAGCACCGTCATTCTTGCATACCTGCTCTGCTGTACTTTCTTGTCGTGTGCCTACAAATCCATACAACTGTGACACTATGAATATACTTTGAATTGCTTTTACCACAGCTGAATCCCAAAAGTTTTCCTGGAGCAGAGGCAATATTTTTAGTCTGGTGCTGTTTCTAGCCTTTTTACTGCAAAAATTGGAGCCGATTTTGACTTTGAACACAACTTGGTATATTGGTTCAGTGCAGCAGAGCACTAAAGGCAGCCTAAACTGAATGTTTCATGAGCCCCTGGCCTCTGTACTGATACTGGCAGTGTATTTTGCAATAAGGTTCTGCACCTTGTTACATGCCAGGTATAACAAGAGCAGTCTTACTGCTTGCTATTTCATAGCAATCACTTTTTTGAATTGATAAATCTCCATGCAGAAAGAGGAAAAGATAGTCAACATTCCAGTAACTGTTGTTTCTCACTGCAAAAGGGGATTTACAAATAGAGCAACAATGTCAAAGGTAAAATTATTACTAAATGCTCTGCTGTGAGTTCTAGCAAGCTCTGGCCTAAAATCTATCAACTAGAAGGTCATGACAATGCTTTATGAATGTAATGGAGCTTCAGCTGTAAAAATCTGTTGCAGGAATTGGAGACTTAGATGAAGATTTTCATCAAAGAGGTGTACTAAAAATGCAATCCAGCCTACAGCTATTATTCTTAAAGAGGCAGACATAACCCAATCCTGATGTCCAGACTATTAAACATAGAAAAACTACTTTATTTTTGAAGAAGTGCATTAATTAAGTCAGAAATAACTCAGGGGGGAAAATGAAGATGTTTTCTGCAGGAAATTAAAGTAGCAACATAAACAATTTCTGAATACTCTATTTATTTCCAATTAATGAAATTTAATTTGAAAGAGAAAATGAGTTTCCAGTCCATGATCCTTATAGCCCTGTACGTTGTCTGGAAACAAAATTCGTTTTAATTAGTGGTAAAAAGTATTTAAAATCTTTCAGTGTCAACCTTCCCATAAATTTGGTACCTTATTCAGAAAATAAGGATTGCATTACTTTTTTTAAAAGGCTAGCTGAGTATTTTTAGTAGCATTAATGATAAAAACATATAGAAATCATATATCCCTATTTTTTTAACATCCTCATAATATCTACAGCATTTGCGAAATTACCTGTATTATTGTTGCATCACGCAGTTAGAAAGTGTGAGATTTAAACCTTCTTTTCCACCAACTTTTGCAGGTCCCTTCCAGTTTTCCTATCCCTTTCTGACACAGGGCAGTTTCTGGGCTTAATACAATAATCTAAATTAATCCTCTGGGGAAAAGCGATGTTAATTAAGTGGCTGCAGCTGCCCACTACACAATTACTTCCGTGACTAACAGGGGACGCTTTTAAACCCCACGGATATTGTCAGCCACCAGGGGACATCGAAGAATTTCTCAGCCTCAGTCCCTGGAGCTCAGATTTACCTTCATTTCTATTTTAGCCTTCATTGGTACAAAGACCAAATATCCCCAAAAATTGCTTCCAAGCTTTAGCCTTCCATATGGCCCAACGTGGCACCACCAGCCTCGCCGGAGGAGAGCTCTGATGGGTCCTGACACACAACATCCCAACTGAGTGTCGCAGTGAAAGCAGCAATTTTAGCTTGTTTAATAACAGGCTTCAGGGTAGCAAGCCTCTGCTTCAAAGGGTCTTTTAATAAATGTGAAGTAAAGCTTGAAAAGAGAAAAAAGGTAAACAGGAGTACAGTTACGTTGTTACAGATGGCTACAGTGGAGAACTGGTAGTTTAACCGTGACACTTTCAGCAATTGGAGAGTCTCTACAGAGAGACCCCCGTGGTGTCACACACACACACCAGCACTGGTTGTGTGCACACTTGTCTAATATACACGCCTTGTTTGCTTTTAAAAACCGTACTTGAAAGAACAACAATAACAAAAAATATTTTTTATTTATAGCTCATTTTCTTGTACTGCATCACAGAACTCTTCAGGTGAGGTGGGGTTTTATTGCGTGGCAGAGGGCAGTGGCAAACAAGCTGTCAGAGTAAAAACTTTCTGTGAATAATTAAGCACAATTTTATTCTGAAATTGAAATTCTTTCTATCACCTCACAACGAAGGCCTACTTATTCTTCTGTATAGACAAGTCTACTGTGCACAGTAGTTCCCTTCTTAAAATCTGCATTTGCAATTAACTGCAGAATTTACATAATGTGGTAGCAGGACTAATTTTTTTTCATTAAAGTACTTTTTGGTAGTGATTTTTTTTTGTATGCACAAACATGTTCCCAAGAGATAGCTCTGCTCTTCTTTCTATGAAAGCATTAATTACTTTATACAGCTGAATAACAGATGCACAACAACAATAGATCAAGAAAAAGCATTAAAGGTATTCTCTGTAAAATAGTTCCTTTCTAATGGGTGGTACTGGAGGGATCATAGAACGTGGCAGTAATAAGAGTGCATATTTTACAGGCCAGTAAACCAGTGAGTAGATCTGTGGCTGAGTGCAATACGTGTCAGCCTGTCCTACCAGCCATCTTCCTGACCTCACGCTGTGTACATACACTGCATGCCACAACATACATTTCCACTTCAGCAGACAGTCTTGGGGGAGATTTTTTTGGCTTTCTCCTTCATTAGGGAGAGCTGAGGAATTCCAGGGCAAACCAGCACCACAAATAGAAAATGCGGAAAGAAATTTGTGTTAGCAGCATGGTGATTACCAAAAGAATTTGTGGGAAAATCCGTTTTTATTTTCTCAGTATAATGCTAATTTCAGTAATGCAGTTCTTGGTGACATGAAAAAATGGTACTTGCTTCTCCACCACAGTTAATCTAAACAGCTAAAGACATAACTGAATTCCATATTAACTGAGCTCCATAACATCCCTGTGAAAGGTATTGGTAGAATGTGCAAATGCTCACAGTGCAGCTTGACGGGTCAAATGATTAAAAATACACATGCACAGATTTTAGTTATGAGGACCACAGAAAGCTTTAAATCAAATTTAAATGAACTCTGTAAAGTTCTTTGTCGTAGAATTAGAGTGCAGTGTTAGAGACCCAAAAGGGGTGATTGGGAACTGCAGCTGTAGCAGGTTAGGAGGCAGTGATAAAAGGGGAGGACTGGGATCAGTTAAGGAGAGCACCTCTGTGCCTGTCTTACCAGAGCTCTTGATGGGATTAGAAGCTGCCTGAATGTTATCTCTTGGATGCATCTCCTAAGAAAGGTAACTCTGGTGTGGGTGTTGTTGTGTGAGACATGGCTCCTTTGCTATTTTTTTGTAAGCTTGGTTTATGTGGTGTTAAAGAGTTAAAGGATTCGTGGATATTTTTCCTTTTGAAATTGAGCTTATGTTGGGGCCTGGAGTGGTTTAGTCTTTGTCTGCAAATGAGTAGCATTGCTTGCCCTTGTGCTACAAAATAGAATGGCAGATAGTTTCTGCTTGAGTGTTTTAGAGTTTGGATTGTAATAAAATATCTTACGGGGAGTAATTGGTGGGTAAACTTGGGAAGGTCGCACTATTTATGGGATAACTATAACTTTTGAAAATGGAAAAAAAAAGCCCTTCATCAAACTGCATACAGGCAACCCAGTTTACCAATATGACATGCTGATACAAATGCTTATGTTTAAGTCACAGCTGAAGTGGGCTAAAGAAGCTGTGATCAACACAAGGGGAAATGCTGATTGTCACCATTCCTAATGAGTTAAATTACA
>JAYRBT010000010.1:5243148-5268831 GCA_036023395.1 Myiotriccus ornatus
CTGAAGTGGGCTAAAGAAGCTGTGATCAACACAAGGGGAAATGCTGATTGTCACCATTCCTAATGAGTTAAATTACAGGTGCTCTGAGGTTGGATTGTGGTCTGGGAAGGGTTAGTCTTCTACTTTCTGAATTTCTGCCATGAGGATTGCAGGCTTCTTGTCGTGCCTGACATAAAATGTAAAAATTTAAAAGAGACTTTGAAGTATTTCATCTCTTTGTTTGGATTCTTTATGTGCTTTGAGGCACCAGATAATGTTTTTCACTTCTGTATTTCACCAGGGTTAAAAAATCAGGTTGTTATGGTGCTTGAGAGAAACAAACACTGTTAAATTGCTTTGTCCTTTCCTATCCTGGAATTAGCTGCCTTGACTTGAAGAGAGTGTTGATTTTAAAGAATTTCTGTATTTCAAAAAAGTATTCAAAGGTTGACCTTTCATGAACGTCTACTCTTAAAATGACTTTTCAATTGTGAGGCATTTGTGTGATGGAGTTACAATGGGAATATTGACATAACAATGATAATAAAAATGTCATCGAAATGCTAATAATGACAGACATGCAGAATTGATCTGGTGCCTCACTGATTAAAATAACTTCTTCAGCATACGAGGGTCCTGGCACAGAGCTGTGCCTGCTAAGTGTTATGATGGTACTACTAGCTAAAGGTTTTCCACTAAACAAGCTGTGGATGTGCCTCTTTCTGCCCTAACAGTGCCCCTCTATTATGGTATCTGGGGTGGGAGAGAAAATATCTATCAACATGGGATTTATCATTGCAAATATTCCACAGGAAAAACTGTAATTGTGGGTTTGCAGTGGCAGCATGTAGATATGAAACCCTCATGCTAAGTTTGGAGTAAGAAAGAGCAAAAGAAAAAAATAACATACAGGAAGGCTTTTCCCAGGGCAATCATGCTAGCTGTCAATTAATTATTTGTTTTAATGGTATGTTTTTACTGCATATTTTTAACTTTAGCACCTGTTTCCTACATGTATCTACTAGAAGAACATGAAGCTTGCAAAGGCTCTGAAGCACAAGTGTTATCAGGAGCAGCTGAGGGAGCTGGGGGTGTTTAGTCTGGAGACAAGGAGGCTCAGGGATGACCTTCTCACTCTCTGCAACTGCCTGAAAAGGGATTCTAACCACATGGGAGTCAGTCTCTTCTCCTAAGTAGCAAGTGACAGGACAATAGGAGATGGCCTCCTGTTGCACGAGGGGAGTTTTAGATGGGATATTAAGAAAAATATCTTCACCAAAATTGTTGTCAAGCACTGGAACAGTGCCACCAGCCCTGGAGATACTTAAAAGATGTGTAGATGTGGCACTTGGGGACATAGTTTAGTGGTGGGACTCGATGATTTATACATCTTTTGCAACCTAAATAATTCTATCATTCTACATATCTTTGGGCTATCCAGAGTTTTTTTTCTCTGTTGACTTGGTGTTTTTATCCACATTCTCTGTTGTTCTCTCTGGTGTTTACATTATTTGTTTCCTTTACTCAGGAAAGGAATCAGACAACACTGCTTAATAGAGTAAAAGTGTTACCACACTGTAATACACCAGTAAATGTAAAAGGTGTATCTCAGCACTATTATGGATGAAGCAGGCAGGATATGCAATAAAAATTTTACAGCAGGGATGCTGTGTTTACTGACCTGTATAAGCTTCAGGGATTTCATTCTACAAGTGTGGCAATAGATTTGTTTTGTGGTGTCTGTACCACTCAAACTCATAGTCAATATAAGCTGGGTGGCGTGGTACCTTGCATGTATTGGAGTGAGCCATTACAGGCAATCAGATTTATGTTCATAAAAGTTCTTGTTCTGTGATATGATGTCTGAAGGTAGTGTAAAATACAGAGGACTGCAGTCCTCTGAAATGGAGTGGTCTCTCATGTTTCAGCCAGCTACACATGATGTTTTCAGCAAGAGCTCTTATTCCAAGTGTATGAATTGGAAACTTGAGAGCCTCAAGGCACTGAGCAGTACAAGAGCCACTGGTGGATTTGCATATCCATCTCCATTACCAGGGAGCCAAGGGCTAGAATCTGTCAGACAGAGGAAGGTGTGAGTCATATTCCCACTAAATAGATTGCTCAAAGAGCAAGTAATCTTTGGGAACTGGTCGTATAATTCTCAATTATGCCATTAAACGTCCACAGTAGTCCACAACTGTAGTCTCGCTCCTTGGAATATTCTGTTCCAAACAGAACTGTGAGGTAAGGGGTTTAGACCCTTGCAGAGAAAGATTTGATCTGTAATCTCTGGGTGAGTTCACTCACTGTTCCTGCAGAGCAGGTGGAGCTGTTTGTGCCTGACTGAGGGTGAGAAGCCCCACATAATCATCTTCTCTCATAAGAAAGGCTGGGGAACTGAGCTTGATGCTGTGGAGGGTCCAAGGAAGCTTTTGCCAAGGGATTCCTGTAGTCTCACAGAAATCTTTGCCGTGTTCACCTCAACCCTCATTTGGCACAAGTGAAGTTGCTTTTCCAGGGCTACACATTGCTTTGTTGTTCATTTTTCATCTGCACTACGAAGCTCCTACTCTACCTAGAGAACGTCATGTTGTTGGACAGAAGTGCTTCACAGCTATCTACAACTACACCAGTCTCACCACAAATTAGATTACCGTGTCATGCTGAGATTTGGGGTTTCTTTCTGGGGCAACTAGATCTTGTAGTTACCAGCCCTGGAAAAGAAAAAAGAACTTGGAGTGGATGAGACTTGACTTTCCACTCTCTTCCCCCTTTCGTGTTGTACTGGCTTACATTTACGGAATTGGCAGATCCAAGGAGGGTGAGATTGATGACCTATAAAGCACCAAGGTGTTGGCAAGTAGATTTATAGGACCGCTTGTCAATTATATGAACTTAAACAACATAACCCACTGAGCTGAGTTGAACACAACACAGTTCCTGGCACAAAAAGGAAATGGTGTGAAAAAAAAACTTGTCTTGTTCTCCCAGGATTCAAAATGGTCTTTACATCTGTTGTCTGCACAAGTTCTGTTACGTGTCACTGGCCTTCACAGCCAAGAAGAGGCTCCACATCTGCTCTGGAAGGCAAAATCCCCTCTGAAAAGAGTCACCCAGCTTTGACAGATGCAGCTCAGCCAGAAGGAGACCAGCCCTCAGCTTCTGTGCAACCTGCAAATAGTGTGCAGATGTACATCCCATAGCTGTTGACTCTGGGGATACCTATCCAATAGCTTAGGAGGATGTACCTCTCTTTTATCCCATCACAATGTCCAGTGTGCTGGAGATTCCTGCAGTGTTTTCCAGTTTGAGCTTTATTTTCCCTCCTCTGACTATCCAGCTTCACTCACATTATCTGAGATGTGTTTATGACACCTGCTCTGAGGCAAATGACTCTTCTCCACTATACTTCATTTTAAATCTTCAACAGTACTGTCTTTTCAAGGGCATACGCAGCCAGTTATAATGTTGATAATAGTTTTCATTTGCGTTTCTGCAAAGTTATGTATTCACCAGTCCATTAAATGAAAGCAAAGTGGTATCAGAAAGCTTTATCATAAAGTTTTGGTTACTTCAAGTTATTACAGAACAGTCAGAAAAATGTTTATGAAGATCTTAATTGTTAAAAAAAATTCATATGCTTATTAGCTCATGGAACCTTTGTTTGGACACAGTACTAAAGAGATTCTCGTCAAAGAGGCTGTGTTTTGGAAAGACAAAACATGAAAGATGAAAAAGACTTAATATCACATTTGTTCTAAAGTCGTGGGGTTTTATACTTTGAAAATTTTTGCTATAAAGTAAGAACAAAATTAATTGAGAGATAATGTGGAAGAGATAGGAAAGAGAATGGGATCCACTGGGGTGGGGGGAGATGAGATTAAAAAGCTATCAAGGGGATGGCTCAGTTCAGATATGGTCATGACCACTTGCATTCCTAAATCTTAACTGAAGAATCAGAACTGCTGCCACATCAGATAAAGTTTTCTAAAGGACATGAACACAACTGGTCTGGCAAATAGTTTGAATTGATATTGCACCCTGTTTAGGTGAAAAATGAGCGTGGATTTCAGATAAATGTAATCTTAAAGAAAAGAGTTGAATAGAAGTAAAATTACTCCACATTATCAAAAACCAATCAAGATCTGAATATTTTGTAAGGTTTGGCAAATGGCTTCATAATAGAAACATGGACTGACTACAGCAGTCATGAGTCCCTATGGATTCATATAAGCCAGAACTTCTTACTTCTGTTTACCATATAGTGTGTAGTGAAGGAAACAAGCCTTGAATTACAAGTTTTAATTCTACTTTACAAAAATTCTGTGCCTTTTCTATTTGTGATAAATGCAGTACATATTCATAACATGAGTCCTAAAAGCTGTACATCTATTTAGTAACTAACTTTTAGTATTTCATCTTTGGTATTTTTATGGTGGGTACTGACAGATTAAGTAGTGTCCATATTACCTGCTAGGAAAACTTTTGTCTAAAAGGTGTACTGAGACTCACACGAGGAAATACTGCAAGCCTTAGGTTTCTGAAACAATTCTTGTAAGTATTAACATCTCTTTTTAAAATGTTCTGGTGTGAAGTGAGACTGCATCTACCTGTGTTTTCTCCTGAATGTGACAGCGGCAGTGAGAAGTTTAACTCCACATGAGGGAAAAACTAATTCCTTTCACTCAGGGTAGAATTCTTTTGATTTTTATGGCTAATATTGCACTTGCTTGCATTCAGCTCACCAGTCCAAATGACCACACACCTGCTTGTATATGAGGGGAAAAGCATGCATGCAGGGAGGCTTCCCTGTCTTCGGAAATTGCTCCCACCAGTATGCACTGGATTTGGGCTTGAAACTGATGAACCATTCACTTTGGGGAAGATTAAACCACTGGGTTCAGAGAACCTGCTATCTTCCTCAGAGCTTGCATAACTTGGCTGATAAGCAGAACTTGGCTTTTATCACAGAATTTTGTGTCTGCAAGAGGTTAGCTGGCCGGACAAATTTTATCCCTGCTTCCATGAAAGCGGTAATAATTCCCAGGTGCACTTCAGGTCTTGAAGGTAGGCTGTACAGAATTCTCTGTAGGTCTAATGAGGTTGTGGATGTATAAATTACCTGATACCCTGTAGGATCGAATGGAACGAGTATTAGTTAACTTGCAAGTAACAATACGACTGGAATAATTAGATAGTTTCTTTTATACTGGAAACAGTAATCTTCTGGGAAGCTTGCAACTGCAGTAGCAAGGTTATCTCATGCCATCTCTGGCTTAATCTGCAGGTGTTTACCTAAAAAGGCTTCAGATGCAAAGAAAAAGGAAAAAGGTTTCACTTACAAAAACAAGCCCAATTAAGCTCAAATTCTGTGACTGGTGTGAAAGTTATCTTAAATAACACAGCAGAAAGGCATTAGTCTGCAAGAAATAATTGTTTTGGGCCATTACAACCACCAATACTCTCTCCCACCCCTGCCCAGCTTTAAATAGAGCAGTTTATCTTAATTATCAGCCAACACAGAATTGACTAAATCTAAACCAAGTCCCCATTAACCCCTCCTGTAATGTGTCCTCCAAGGAGGACCCACAGCTCCTCAGACCACACAAAAACCTGCTTTCAAGGCAAAAAAAGGTTACCATACTTCGCTTACCTCTAATTCAGAGCTGGAAACATCTGTCTCCCCTCGGAGCTTGGTGACAACAGAGTGTGGAGGGGCAGTAATGCCCAGAGAGCACTGAGATCACTTACTCACATATTCAGTACATTTGGTACTTAAACCACACCTTTTTTTTTTTCCTTTTTAATCATTATTTATCCCCGACTGAAAAACTTCAAAACACATGACACTTTTTTTCTCCCTTCTAAGACAGAAAGTGTAACAACAGTGTTAATCTTCTGGGGACTTTTTAAATTTAAAGTGCCAAATATAAAAATTAATGAGGTGTGAAGAGAAGCAGCCTTTGCATCTGTCTATCAACAATTTAAATATGGGAAAAGAAAATAATCTACTTGAATAGCATCTGATTGTGTGTTTTATTTTGATTCCTATCTTGGTTCTGAGAGGCACTTACTGCATAGAAAAAGAGAGCACTTAATATCTGGCAAGACCAGCCTGTGTGTCACAGTCTCTCACAGACTATTAATTTTCAAGGACAAAATTAAAGAGAAGTGTTGCTACTAATGTTTCTTTGAAAGTTCCAGCAGAAGGCAGATGCAGTGGGGTAGGTTGGCATCCACAAACAGGTTCAGTGGCCTGAGATGCAAGTGCTGGCAGCACATGTGGGACCTGACATTGGAGCTATTTTCATGCTCTGGTTTATGTGTCTTAGTTGAATTTGGTTTGGTTTGCTGCTATAGACAGATGTTAAACCTGAATCAGCACACAGCTTTTTTTGGCCTGAACTGTAAAATTCCTTTGACTATTTCTCCTGATTCTACCCAAGCAGTGAAAATCTGTAGGCCTAAGACTTCCTTTTCAATAGACATTTTCTTTTTAATATTTATGGTTAAGGTGCAGTAAAGACTGTCACAGATTTTCATTCTCTTCCCTCTGGAACTTTGTAATACTCCAGAACAATGTTGGAGCTACAGTTTTGGGGTTTCTTTTTAATTCTCTATTAATACATGAAGCACATTATTCATCTTTAAATTGCACCAAACCCCTCAATTTTAATTAACTTCTTTAAGGACTTCATTCTGTACCCATTGACATTAATTAAGGAGTTCCACTGGCTTTAGCTATCAGTCACTGCATTTGCCTGGGGCTAGATTCACCCAGGGGAAGTGTTAGAGAATTAGCCACTGAAATATCTTGAGCCAAGAAGGTGAGTCTGAACTTCTACCTGCTTTAAAAGCCAAGTTGCTTGATTCAGGACTGCCAGGAGGGCTCTTCCTGTGCAGCACCTGAAGCCTGATCTTCTGAGAGGCTTCTTTTCAGGGGCTAGAGCGTTTTCAGGTGTTCGGAGGCTGCCTGGGGGGCTTGGGGCTGTGGCTCATGAGCCCTTCCAGTCTGAGGGGTTCAATGTGAGGGATGCACCATAAATATTTGCTGACTGTACCCCACGTTTCCCTTCCCCCAGTTGCCATCTGATGTTGTAGTGGTCAGCATGGTCTGCTGAGCTCTTGTGGCTGGAGTGGGAGAGACTCAGGGCCTGTGTGAGCCCAGCAGAGGGTATGGAAGATGAGCCTAGTCAAGGCCTTTGCCTGAGAAAGGTCAGACTAACTTTCACTCTGAGCTTGCTGTTGTTATTGTGGGCTGAAAAGCCATTGGACAAAATAAAAACGTAGTCCTGGTGACAGAGCGCAGAGCTCGTGGTTTGCTTGTTGAGGTGGAAAAGTTTGGCATAGAAGAACCAGAGTTTCTGCCCCCTGAGTAAGCAACCAGTGGTTTTATTTAATTTTTTTTTTTTTTTTTTTGCTGGAGGTGGTAAAAGTTCAGCTCAGTCTTTCTTAGATGTGAATCTAAATAAATGTATATTGTGTCTTGGATGATGCTCCTTGACTAAATGTTTAGAAACGTACAGCCTTCAAAGACTATTGGCATGGGCACATTGGTTTTTTTGGATGTCTGTGGTTACTTTTTGAGTATCCCTCCCTTTTAATAGTGACAGATGGAATATTTGCCTTGCCATGCTAAGAAACTGGAAACCTCTTGTGTGCACATAAAGATGTGCAAATAAGGCAATGTGTAAATTGCCTTATGTGTAAATAAGGCAATATTGAGAACTGAAAAAAGCAATCTTTCCTCTTAGGGAGTTTACTAAAGGGAATGGACATTTCAAATATACTCTTAACTTTGCCTACAGAAAAAAAAAAATAAATAAAGTAGTATTTATCCTAGGCAGCAGCAACAATTGTTTAATCTGTTTGTCCAGCTCTTTTCTGCCACATAACATACTCAGATAAAGGTCATAATTTCTATTAAGTTTTAATTACTTTTATTGCATAACCATGGAAATCCACGTTTTTTAACAGGCTAATAACATTCCTGAACTGAGATCACACAGAAGCAACAGCAGTTGATTAAGTGTATATTGATTACAAATATTCTTTTAAGCATATTTAGAAAGTAATGCCTATTTTGGAAAACACTGAGAACTTCATCTACTGCATATGGTTGCTGTCACAGTTAGCTTGTAGAAGTTGAAACTATTTTGTGGTAATTGTTTCCTTTATTCATTGATAGATTAACTGTTTTTTTAAAGTAAGGCCAGATGAATTGAGCAAGAAAAAGTTTAAGTCTGTCCTATTTCTGTCCTACTCATTAATCAAATGCATTTGGAAACAAATAGCAGCCTGATTCACTTACCCAGTGTTATGCTGATGTAGTTGTATCAAATTCTGAAGAGGTTCTCTCATTTATACCAGTGTGAGTAAAAAGGAAAAGCGGGTCTTGCATCTATGTAGCAAAATGCGATTTGTTTGCCAGGAAGGCTGGATAAAATGTAGATATCACACAGGCAATATGCCTCTAGCTGCTGTGCTTACCACCAGCAGCTCAAAGAGAATTATTTAATCCTTGTTTGCATAATAACTTCTGATAAATAATTCAAGAACGTATGGCCTAAAGTTTTTTTAAGGCAGTGCCTGAGGGAGAAACACGATTCTGTTCCAGTTTTAACAAGGAACCAGGAACCCCAGCAGAGTTGTTAGAGCTGCATTCAAGCTCTTCGGATGTGTTTTGGTGTAAAAGGTACAGTGAAATGCAGAAGAGGACTTCAAGATGTTTTGTGGGGAGTTGTCACAAGAGGAAACACACCTCTGTGCAGTGCACGTAGTGTGTGTTTGCAGTGTGAGAGGGAGCCTGCAGGCTGGAAGGGAGCTCTTTAGTAACAGGACCTAATAGTGTAATCCATTAAATCAAATGTCTAGAGAGTGGTGTTCTGAAAAAGGATGTTTTTTTTCCTTATCACAAGAAGCTGCTTAATACAGGCATGCTGACAGTGAGTGCTTAAGATTGGCTTCTCTCTTTTTCTCCCTCTCTCTGCTTATCTTTACCACGTTGAAGCGATCCCGATTAAGGAATGAAAACATTATCATTATCTTTGACTACTTTTTGCCTTCATATTTTGTATTTGCAGGAAATTATTTATTTATAGGACCAAAACCAATTCTGTTAACAAACATAATAACTTGAATTTATCTCTGTCAGATGGAGTCTGATACCCTTACTGCTTGCATCTGTTTACTGCAGAGAGATTTGCTCCGAGTTAATACATAGCTGAATGTGAATAAGGAGGCTAAATCTGGTTCTTACATCATTGATGTGGAAGGGGAAAAAAAGTGATTGTTATTCCTGACAGCCTAGGGGATATCATGGTAATTTGAAAGCTATTTGTTCTCTGTCCTTCGTGGGTTTTGACATCTATACCCACAATGCAATATACAAACCCTGTGTTTACTAATTGTAATAGCAATCAACAAGTGCTTGTTTGGACTTAAATGCAAAATCTTTATTTGTTTTCAGCAAGTTCTCTGACCTGATTTTTGTTTGGTTTGTGTTATGGGAGAGTTTTATTTGACCGTACACTTCCATCAACCCGGTTTTTGCTTCTTTATATGAAAGATACAAATCCAGTGAAGGTGACACTGCCTTTCATAATAGAAGGTTCCCTAAAAGCTTATCTGGAGCAATTTAGTTGGAATTTTCAGCTCCTTAGCGAGTGCAACAGTGTGGTAATTTGCAGATTGTTGCATTCTGTAGGCAAGTTTGATTTATACTTCAGTTACCTCAAAAAATATGTTTAGATGTGAAGAGAAACTTCATAACATGCCAAACATTACTTGTATGCTGGTGGTCCATACTTTTTATAAAAAATATTGCTGGATGAATATTTGATTGGCTTTCTATCCCATTCTAATTTTAATATAATGCAAAAAAAGTGAGTCACCACTAAAGTTTTATTGGTTTGGTAGAAAGAGCAAGAATCTCAGGAATGTTTCTTCTTTTGATGCAGAAAAACGACCTGGATTTTTTTGAGAGCTTTTAGTCTTTGTTAGGGAGCCTGATTTTTATGAACCTTTGAAGGAAAGTAAGCAATTTGGCAATAAATTAGTTGTTCTTGCAGAAGGCTCATCAATGAAAAAAGTGCAAATTTGGCAGAAGGGCAAAGTGAAATGTGACTGTAGTAATTGTTCAAACGTTTTGCAAGGCTCTTCCAGGCAGGCTGTTAAAATGTAAGTGTGGGTGACAGCTGTGTATCTCCAGGTGAGGCTGATTCTGTTTGAAAATCTGGTTTTAATCTATGTAGGCAATTTGCCTGTTTGAATTTCAACAAGGAGAAACCTTATGTGTACCAGGCTTTATGTTCAGTTTTTCCCTGTGTGTTTATCTGCAGAATTCCCATTGAGACTCTTTTGTTACAATGTTCCCTGGAAAACCCTTTAGTATCTCACACTGTGCTTCTTTCAAACCTGAGCTGTAACAATACCAGTTTAATCTCTCCATCTGTTGATGGCAGAAGATCAGTGCTGTAAAATTGCATGTTAATATAAACCTCTGGTGAGCTTTGTTTGGCATTTGCATTATTTCTATCTTTCTGATTATTTAATGGAAGTCTGCCATAGGATCCAGTTATACCTCTGATTTTACAGTCTTATTCTTTCAGGTTTTTTCTGCAGCACCACATAATCTCCATCAGTGAGATTATACCTGTAGCTGATGTTAAGTATTGGGAAAGTACCACTGAGTTTGGGAACTAGATGTCTCTTGACTCCTTTATAAATTAGAGTGTACATAAGGAAAGCACACTGGCTGCTTAGAAATTATTGTTATGTATAGAAAGCATGTTTTATTTTTGAGAAAATCTGTCCTTGATTACTTGGAAACCAGACTGTATGTTCCCAAAGAGCATGTACTTTGAGGACCAGCACTTGTCTTTGTGACAACTAGGTTGGTAGCAGTGATATCCCACTACACTTTGTTCACAGTATTGAGACCCACTTTTGTAGGGGGAACCTGATGAAAGCAAAACACATGAAACCATAAAGCTGGTTTAAAGAGAAATACAGGTATTGGCTGGTTTTGCTGGTTTTGTTTAATGGGTTTTATGACTTAGATTTTAATGTCAAAGTGTACTCCAAGTTTTAGCATTGTCAGTGACCTGCAATTCCCTTGCCCCTTACGTGGGTGTTGAACTTATCTGAGGTCTCATGTTGGCTGATGTTTTAGCGACTTCAATGATTTTCATCTCCTGATTCTCCTGTGTGTTCATTTTACTTGGGATTAGTGATAGGCTAAGAATGGGCTCATAGCCCATTACTCTCTGGCTCAGGTGGCATGCTGGAACTCACTTCCATGAGTGTTTGATGTTTGTCATCCACATTCCCGCACAGAAAAGTTTGTCTTGCGTTAGGGAGGAAGAATGCATTTTAATAGAAATTGCAAGAAAAATTAGAGGTAGTCTTCTTTGACTGTGCAGTAACAGTTGTATGATAAGCATTTATAATTCTTCCATAAATAATTGCAATGCACAGGTATTATGAAGCCCTGTTTTGACACGCACTGTCAAGGGAACTATTGGTCTGCAGGCTCCAACTGCTGAACTCGAATAACAGATTTCTCTTTAGTTTCAGCTTTAAAAAATAGAAACCATCCTGATATGGCAGAAAATACTGAAGTAGCAAGAGTGAAACTACTCTGAAGTGTGAGCTTACAAATTAAGCATTGATTGCAATTTGAAATTCAGATTATATTGTATCATTTGCACCTGTAATATTTCTAGAACAGGCAAATGACAATTCCCAGTTGTTTTTTATTTCATGTGAAAATCCTTCACTCTTATTACTGTGAACTTTCTACCCAGCAAGTTATACAATGGAAATGCTGCCTCTTCCCTATTGAAACCCCGAGAGTAATGTGTATCTTGCCCTTCAGAAATGATGTTTGTATATATGTGTATGGCTTAAGACAGGTAAGCTTGTTTAAATAGATAAACAAAAGCATGTTTTTAACATCTTCCATAGAAATCCCCTACTACAGGCAGCTGCAGCCTGATCATAGCCCATAGGGATGGTTTTAGTCAAAACAGACAAACATTCCTAAGGAAAGACAATAAAGTATGTGTGTTTGAAGCTCTATTTGACACCATAGAAGTTTCGATATGTTATTCACACCTTTTGTTACTATAAAGAAAAAAAACCTCAACAGTAAAATTAAGGAAGTTGGGGAACACTATAGAGTCTGATTTTATGATTTTTTTTTTCCTCCTCTCCGCTTCTTGGTCTGCTTTGATCTTGTGAATTGATCTTGTTTAAGTTCATCTTGGGCTGCAGCTTATTATAGAGCAGAACTTGTTTGATATTCACTGGTTAGTTACACAGGGGTATGTGTGTGAAATGTTTGTGTCATTTATCTATTTTAGAATAAATTAACTCCATTCCTTGAACATGTGTAGTTCTGTGTTCACATTAAATAAAACTAGATCGCCTTACCCCTGCTTTTACAAGTGTGAAGATGAAGTTAATAAAGGGGAAAATTTTAGACAATTTTAGTTGTCGATGTTGGTTGCAATGGAGTAACTTCTTTAAGTGATCATTGCCTCCTGGGAGAGTGGTTTGGCATTGCTGGACCTGGCAAAAACTTAACAAGCTGGCCTTGCAGTGTTTGGATCCCCAGCCTCTAATCAGTGCCTGCAGAAGAAAAAAAGCTCATAGCTAACACTGTTTATCAGGTTGTGTACAGTTGTAATGAAGATCTTGCCTTGCGATCGCTTCTGCAAGTGGGTAAATTTTATTCATCAGTCAACTCGGTGACTTCAGGGAGACTTCTCACAGTGGTTTGCTGGCTTGAGGCTGCCATATGTAAATTATGGCTGCTGGATGTTTTATAATTATGTATTTTTAATTAAATATTGCATATCAAAAATATAAATTTTATTTTTCTAGAGGCAAAGAATAATTCGATACATGAAGTTACTTGGATGAAGGTGCAAGAGTTGCAGGAAGTATTGTCATCATATTTTCTAAGTGACATCAATTTGTGTGGCTAACATTTTAGTAATAAACCCCAAAATGTAAATCTGAAGCCTGCTGTGAAGGGAAGTCGACAGTTTCAGTGAACACTGCAGGATCTGCTCATAAATATTCATTAAACAGTGCCTTGCTGAAAGTGAAATTTAAGTACTTAAGGTAATGGAATAAAAGTAGTTGGGGAGCTCTTTTAGGCATGTTCAAAAGCAGGATAGGAAAGAGATAGGGTAAGTAGCGTGAAGTTTATGCCTTGCTTTTTGGTGTTAAAAGATAGGATAAAAGCACTATAGGGTTAATGGCACTGAAATGGCTTGTCCTACTGCTAATGAAGCTGCACTAACTTTTGATGGAAATACAATCAAATTTCTGCCACCCCGAACATGTGTGTTCAGTTACGTCCTTCCATGGCATTATGATGTCAGGATTTTTGCTTCTTCACATCAAGAATACAAGGCATACAAATTATTGCGAAGCTCATCAGTCAGATGATCAGAGTTTTCTGCACACAAATAAAGCAGCAGCATTTCTTTTACTAAAAAAACCCATTTTTTTATTATTTTATTAAGACTCACAGAAATAGCAGTTCAAGAAGAACAGACTCCACTGCAAGTGCAAGTGACTCCTGATGTTCTTCTCATGACAGTAATTATGTCTTCTGACACCACTGCTCTGCAGCACAGGGGTGGTGCATCCTGAGGATGCTTCGTTCTGCGAGTGAGCCTGTGACTGGCCAGCAGGCAGTGAGGGAGGGAAATGCTCATACAAGTTGAGTTGCGCCTGCTCAGCTCCTCCAAAATCAGCGTCAGTTTGTGCTCATCCCACCTGGTTTGAGGTGCTTTACTGAGGTATCCAGATAAGTACGATGACAGATACTACTGGGCTGCTAATCTCAAGAGATAGGTTTTCGTAGAAAGGAGTAGCTTTTTGAAATAGGGAGAACTCTGGAGGATGAGACAGATTCAAATAAAAGATGAGAAAATCAATTTCTTCCCTGTGCTCTAGAATGAGGAAATCTTTCCCTCCACTTTTTCTTTCTCACACCCAGCAGTTTTCAGTGGCTCCATGGGTTGGAGAACCTGTGCAAAATTGGGGTTCCCAGGTGAACATATTTCTCTTCGTCTCCCAAGAGCTGACAGTAGTTCTGCTCCCTGCTTGTCTTGCTAATCTCTGTGCCTTGGGTTATTGGTGCTTTAGGCTACTGGTGCCTCCTGTGCTTTTCCTGCTGCATTTTGTGCTCCAAAAAGTCTCCAAGCTAACAAGTCTCCTTGTTTTTGTGAGTGCAATAACCTGAAAGAAGACAAAAAGGGCAGTCTTCTTAACACAATGTGTCGTTGAAGTATTTCATAACGGACTCTCCTAAATTGTAGCCAGTGTCTTTGAGAAGCTGACAGAGTAGGTGTCAGAGCAGCTCCTCAAGTAGACCAAGGCATGGACACTTGGAAAAAGCAGGACTGATTTGGATAGAGAGGATCTGCTCCCAAATCAGCCTTATGGACACTCTCCTGCCACTTCTGAAAGGATAGTGTGAGGGAGCTGAATCTTGAAAAAAAAAGTATTTTTGGACAAATCTGTGGCATCTCCATGGCTGGATTAAGTATTTTACCCTGCTTGCCTCAAATGACAAGTAGTCTGTTGAAAGAGCGGGTGGAGTCAGTGTTTCCCCTAATATCCCACAGAGTTGGCATTGCTGTAGCGTTGCAATTAAATTTTTTCTCATGTCTTCATGGCTTGTTTAGTCTGATGCACACATTGCATTGTGCTGTCTGGAAAAAGCAAAGAAAATGCTCGTCTTCCGTATGGTGAATAACATACAGGATTTAGTGTATATTAAAAGATTATTGCTTGGTTTTGACACAAAATCTAAGTAAATAACATATATTTGCATACCATGTAACTCTTTAATTATTTAAGATGCTGCCTTTGCTAAAAACTTTCAGTAAATCTAAGTAAATGTTGCAAGGCAAAGTGACTCTTAGTCTTGGTTTAAAGGAAAAAAAATATTTAAGTAAATAATTCATCAAGGACTATATTTCAGTAAAACTTCTGTTACTGAATTTGCTCTGTTATCTTAAAAATAAATGCCAGAGAAGACAATAACTTAAAAAAAAAAAAAAAAAAAAAAAAACCAAAAAACATGGGGGGAAAAAAAACAAACCAAAAAAAGCGCCAACCAACCAAACAAACTCCAAACATCCCCAATTTCAAACAACTTGATGTTGGTTATACCAGTGATGATACCTCAGTATTGGTACTGGAAATACAATCACAGTGATCCTGAGGCTTGACTTTGATGTGTTATCCCTCTTATTCCAGAACAGTATCTACAGCATCATAGAACTGAACTTGGATTTTTGTAAGTTTCCTCTGTGTTTTTTCTTCTTAGTCTCTCACAGTATTCTGTGAAAACTAGCATTGCTAGGTAGTCACCCTGCAAATCTTTTCGAAACAACCTTCTGTGCCTTTCAGTGTAACCTAGACTATGCCAAATTCTCTTTCTTTCTCTGTCTCTGTGTATGTCTCCCTCAAAAAAGCCAGAGAGGGGCAGGGGGGAACCCACAGGACTATACACTTGAGACACAAGGAATAACAGATGCAGCATTTTGAGTCCTTAGTTATTAGTCTCTGCTGTGTCAGACAGTTTCTACTGCTCTTCGGAAGTTTGACACTTATTTCAACACAGAATCACAGATGTTGTAATTATGGGAATAAATTAATTCGTCATCTTTTTTCCTGTCCCTCAAAAAGAGAGTATTGTTGAATTTTGAGGTCTTCATTTGAGAGAATTACTGAATTTTGAAGTCTTCCACAGGTCAGTGATCTGTTTACCTGCAGAGCTGCCATTGCAGAGTATTTGTTGACTGTAAATCCTAACTAAACTGTCTGAATTGCCGTTCTCAGCTGAAGATGTATCACAAGATTGAGCAGATGACCTTTAGAGTGTAATAGCATCCTTTAGCCATAAGGAATTAGTGTGTTGCATCTATCATTCCTGGCGGCCTTAAGGTGTGTGCCTAGTTGTGTAGTGCCATTCCTGTAACGATGTTACAGCCTAGAGAGAGACACTGCTCTCTTCAGTGTAGCCATCACTGAAATAGGTTCTCTTGTTTCAGCATTATTATTACCAACATGCGTTATGTAGGTGATAGAATAGAAAGATGTATTTTTGAACTACTGTGTATCTAATTTTTACTGTTTTTTCCACCAGCATTCTTCTTACCCTAGTTGTTACTCTGTGAATAATCTTTTGTTTAGATTAAATAAGATAGTTAAAGGCTTGAGAACTTAGTCTGAGGCTTTGCACAAATAATTAAAGCATTATATAAACTGCTGTACACAGTAGGATATTTTGGTACTCTAGAAACTTAACTCTCAATTGGAAAGAGAAATATGTACTTATTGTTTCAAAGAACAATTAGGTGCTTTTAATAACGCACTTGCAAAACTTTACATGCTGTAGCTAATAAAAAGGAATTTACTTTTCCAAGCACTTGTAAATGAAAGACAAGGCTTTTATCTGCAGCAATTTACAATGTATACATTAACAGAAAGCAATGATTCACAGTGAGAACTTCAAAGTGATTTAGGCTTCTAATTTTCAAGTCAAGAGGATTTAACGTTCACAAATGAAAATGTTAGTTTGTGTAGACTGATCTTGTAACTTAATTAAGGTACACAACCCCAGGATGGTGTTGGCAAGCCTTGTGATGGTCAGTTGTTCTTTAATAGAGATGTGATCCTAGCAAGGAATACTGAAATGGATGTTGCCAGAAGTTGTTACTTATGCCTCACCTGGGAAAGCACCACTCAAATCAGAGCAATTTTGTGGGGAAGGGAAGTGATAGCATGCTACAAGGTCTGACCAGCTGGAAGAGAAGCCATTGCATCAGTGTTTGTCATAAGTGACCAGCTGAAACAAATTTGGATGTGCTGATCCAGTCCCTTCTGGCGAGTTCAGATCGTGACAGCACATCCTCTGTGTGCTGAGGACAGACAGCACAAAAGGGGTGAGATCACACTTTTCAACAGAGACTTGCTGGGCTTTGTGAAGAGGCATGTTAAAAATGTCGCAGCCTGCAGAGCAGAAAATAAGGAGAGTTGCTCTCCCAGTACTTGCAGGGTGCCCATCTCATTGTCTTCAGGGTGAAAGCCACATGTGGATAGGCCTCGTGTAACACAGCCCAATTTATACATATTGTTAAGTGTTATTATTGTAATAACTTGTGCTTCTGCACTCTTGGGTGTGCTGTAGGAGGTGTTATAGCCCAAGCTAAGTAGGTTTCTAAAACTCACTCACTACCTCTTAGAGCTCCCTGTTGTGCTAGTCACTTCTGTTATCATTCCCACAGCTGACTTGCTGGAGTCTCAGTTTAAATCAAAACTTGAGGTGTTTCAGTGAGTTTACAGCAAATTTCATGGCCTTGTATATCATACAATTCGAGGACCTGCTTGCCTAAAAGGGAAAAGTCAGTTTTTTTCACTTCTCTGTGAACTTTTTTTTCAATAATTTATGTAATTTTTGAGCCTGAAGGAAGAGAAAGACTAAGAATAAAGTACACCTATGGATTCATCACACAGACTGAGCAGTCAAAAGCAGTCAGAAACATCAAAGAACAGTCTTATTTACAGTTAAAGCTAATTTTGAGGACACTTTTGGTGATATTATTGGTATGTTTACTTGAATCTGAAATGTAGATGATCCTTAGTTTGAGAACACACGAAGTGTGACTGTGTGGGCATCGGTAGCATCTTGATTTGCGTTCAAGCGAAAGGAAAAACGAACAAAGAAAAAGTGACTCACCTTAAAAACAGGAGAGAATGGCAGTGAAAAAATGTGGATAAGTATCTCTAACGTCAGGGAGGGTATGCCATTGACAGTAATATTGTGCTTTTATTTCCATAAGAGAATAAGAAGACCATTCTAAAATTGGACCAGCCGTTGCAAGGGATTGGAAACTCTTTTGGGTAAAAGAAGGCTGAACTTAATGCTCTGTGGCTTCTCACAAAGATACCAGACATTTTTGTTTTGCTTAGTATTGCTCCACTTGTGTTTTGTTTGGAAATCAGATGTGAGGGGGGAAAAAAAAGACCACGTGCCTCCCACTGGTTCTAGAAACGTTACTTTATGTGTTTTTAGGAAATCACCTGCCAAAGCTATGAAATCCCTGAATCAAAAATAATGTTTACCTGGAGTCAACCCGCACAAAGGACTGGCCATCTGATGCTGCCTAGAAGGGCTCTGAAGGAACAACCTGGCCAAAAGATGCTGCATTTGCAGCCCCCTTTCGTTTCTGATGTTGCCATTCCTCAGTGTGAAAACCCGGACCTGTTGCAGCTGTTGACTGTGTACCTCGTGCAGCCATGCTCAGTAAAATCGTTCAGTACATCTGAATATACAGCACTAATAACTAGAAATCTTTCAGAAATCTGGGCAAAAACCCAGCAGTGCAGGGCTTGGTTTTGACTATGTAAAATTTATTTGCAGGGATATAGCTCAGATGGAACGTCTAATATAAATCTAATGTTTGCGTTCAAAAGAAAATGCTAATTAGCAAGGTGGGATACCTCTCTACGCCCCTTTTCTTCCTTTTAGCATCAGGAGAGCGAAGTGAAGTAGCTCTTAATGTGTTGTCATCCAATTACATTTATCTCTCTGGCTAAAATTATTCATTGATCACTAATCACTGGTAGTTGTTTACACAAAACAGTGCTCGCATGGAGCACGCAGCATATTGAGGATTATTGCTATAATAGGAGCTAATCAATGAAAACCACTCATGACTCTCTTAATGAGGTGATAGTCAAAGGGGTTTGTTTGTTTACTGCAGTGATAGATTTATCAAAACAGACAGAGCTGTTTGCAGCCAGCAGGAAACTGGTTTTCAACATTAGGTCTCAGACACCATTTTTCTCTTTCTCTACAATAATATTAAAGTTGAAAAACGATTATTCCGGTCCCCCTTTATTAAACAAGCTATTACAAAGCAAGTGAAGGATTTCTGCACCTTCAATTTTCCGCCTAATAATAGTAAAGTATATCCATTGTTGCCTTGACAATATTAATGCTATTTTTTTCCCCCAATGCCTAAAGCAAAAAGTGTCTCACCATTTTCTTTGCCAGGTTGAAACAAATCGTGGCTTTAGAGTTTTAGTATTAAAGACAGGTTTCCTTTCTGGTTTTCAACGATGATTGGTTAATTCACAAGCTTGATATTCACTGGTAGACTGGATGTAGATATTCACTAAATCTTCATGATAGCATTTGGCTTATTCTTGATAACACTAATATTTTGGACCAGAGAGTATCTGTTAACTCTAGAACTCCAAGGCACCTTAAAGTAAACATATGTCAGATATTTGGCATTTAGGCAGAGTTAATGTCATCAGCCTACTTTTTTCTAGTTTATCTTGCCATAGTTCTGCCTCTGAAGCTTCAGATACACTCACTCTGGTATTTTTGGAGGTGCTGTATTCTCAAAGATCTGCTGATTTATTAGAGAACAGTGAATTCAGCATCCCTAAAAATAGATGAGTAAAGTTTTTACTTCAGAGCATGTTCATCTTTGTAATCAGAAATGGGTTGCAGAAATAGCCCTTCCCAGGCATGTGCTCTGAACGTCAGGCTGCAGCTCACTCTGTTCCATCTCCAAACAGCAGGTAATCTAAGATGGAATGATCTTCACTGGAAGATCCTTTAGTTAATTCTTTTTAATTTTTTATGCTGAAAATATTCCAAGTGCAACAAGAATATAAAAGTTCTTATATTAAGCAGATTCAAAGAGACTTTGGGGACAGCCATTAATATTCGCATGCTGGATAGTTTGGTTTGCTGCTTCAATTATCTGAAGCTTGATCACTGTGTGTTATCATAATTTGTTCATAAAACTACCCAGGCCTGTCAGCACACTGCCTGAAATTAAGCTTCTTCTGCTTGTGCAGAGCTTATGAAAAATTGAATGGCAGTTCATTTTCACAAAACATGACAAACATAAAAGAAATTATGAATTAATTTTAAACCCTGCTTAGCAGAGTCTTACCAATTTGATGGAGCCCTTTGTCTTACGGAAATCTGGCATCAGAGCTGATATGCTTAATTAGTATCAAGCATCTCAAAATGTCTGTGACTGACAGGGTAGATCATTTGGTGTCCTCCCTCAACCTCCCTATGAATTGCAGTTTGAAATCAAACAGTTTCCATTAGGGAAGCTGGCTAACATAACTTGCACACCTTTACGTCAAATTAAACACACCACAACGCTTCATCTGCAACAGCGATCCTAAAGACTGGCACAACCCGTGAAATCAAAGAAAATAAAGTCATATTGGCTCCTGTGGAGTCTCTTCAGATCCAAGATTACGGTGTCCTGCTATGCAATAATACTTCAATCTGAATGTGAACATAATGTTTTTGTTTAGCACTTGGAAAAATTAACCCACCTGGCACAAGAAGTCAAGAGCTTCAAAGAGGTTACACCTCCAATAACCACTCTGGAGGCCATACAATTTAGAGTGTTTTCTTTTATTCAAAAGTTCTGCCTTGGATGTAAAGGGTGCCTGGTATCAGTAGGATCTGAAATCAGCAGTGCCTTATACAGTTATTCTTCAAATAATTATCTTCCAGGAGTATACTGAGGAAAGAATGTCAGTGGTGTGAAAATGAGAATATGAGTCTCAAATCTTTGGTTAAAAGACATTAACAGATATTGTCTGTCTCATAGAGAAAGGCCCGGAAAAAGTAGAACAATAATACTTAATGATGTTAGAGATAGATTCTCCTTTTCTCTCAGTGAGGTGAAGCCTTGTAATTAATTTCATCAAGGTAGTTCCTCAACTGTGGTGATGTAACAGGAGCATGACTTGACCCATAGAATTGTAGAATAAGTTTAAAATCTTTAAATTTGTCTTGTCCCTGCAGTTTTTTGGCAACATCTAGAGAAAAAGTTCGGTATTCAGAAAATACTGCACAAAGTTATGCTCATGGAAGAGCTATTAAAGATGAGTTGAATTTGGCTGTAAAATCTTCTGTGGATCCAAGTTTAGCTTAAATCTAACCATGTGGCAACCAAACTACACTTGGCTGTTGGATATTGATTAGATAATAGCAATGGTGCTGAACCTTTGGTCGGTGATATGTTTTGAATTGTTCAATAAAGACATTTCAATTCTTTATTGATACTTTCTGCATTTTCAGTAGGGTTCAGCTATGCTCATGGTCTTTTCTCCTACTGGCACTTAAATCCCATTGGAGTTACTGGGATAATTTGCTGAGGAAGGAGGACAAATTTAGGCCTTTTTTATGTATTTCTTTTTTAAATGCAAAGAAAGGGAGAAAGAGGGGAAATTGCCCTCAAGTATCTGAGAGGACAAATAAGGTGATCTTTTTTTTCTCCTCAGCTCTGCAAAACTATTCTTTTTCCTTTTCATTTCTCTTTTCCAAGAGTCTCCTGACTTTCAGAGTCTCTCAGATCAACTTAAGTTCACATGGCACTGGTATAAATCATAATAGTTTTTACACCTGCAAAGAGAGCTGGGACTTTAAACAGACAGTATTGTAGTAATGATCATGCTGAGGATTATCTTGAGGAGATCTCAGAAGTTATTCTACTATCCTAAGCTTTTCATAAAGCTTTCTGTGACTTTCATAATACATTTCTTTTTTGTGAACTTTGGATATTCCTGTTGCTCCTACTGTGGTCTTTACCTTCTTGCCAGGGCCATAACATACCTGGGATAAGCAACTTCACTGCATTCCACGTGGACCTTTCTCTTCATATCTGTTTTGACCATTCTGGGCTGTATCTAGTTTTCCTCTTATCCTTAAAGTGAAAATATTGTGAACTGGAGGAGCACAGCCCATTTCAAGAAAGATAGATTCTTTCAGCAGAAGAATATTTTTTGTGATGATAGCTGTGCTCTCCCCAGAGGACCCTTGGCTTAGCTCTAAACTCAATTGTCACTGCTAGTCTTCATTTCTCATAATTTCCAGAATTACTGTGGTGTAAAAGTCATTTCTGAAATATCATTACAGATTAAGACAAAGTTTTTTCCTTTTTATATTATATAGCTTAGAGAGCCTTGGTATGTCTAAGAAGCATGTTTGTGTCAGGAGAAAAATGCTTTTCACTTACCTTACTTTTCAAATTTAATAGCTACTAAAAATATTTACTCATTATGTAGCTACCAGCACAAAAAGCCTTTCAAATATATATCATTGGTAATGAACACAGTCCTTATTTATTTATTTATTTATTTTTTAAATTAAATAACAAGAAGTGCAGCTGATGAGGGGAAAACTTGGCAAATCAGTAGTAAGTGCTAGTTCAGTCCGTGTGTTCAGTCTTAAAAAGTGAGTTGCTCCTGCCTCATCTCTTGCCTTCGATTTCCAGCAGCAGTGCAGGGGTGGGTTCTCCATGTGTTATTGTACCTGAATCTGAAAATTTGCTACTCTGCAATTTTTAGGGCTTTTATTTGCCTTTGTACATGAAAAACTTCGTGCATTGGCACAAACATTTTATTTCTCTCAGGCGCATGGAACAAAGAAGTTGGAATTTTCACACCTATCATTGTGGAATATTTCCTGCATCATGGAAACTTCACACCTGCTTACAGAAGCTCCCCTGTCCGAACTCAACAGGGATAGCTTTTTTCAGGCAGGAAAAGGTTGGAATCGACTGTATTTGTAGCTCTCCTTGATTCTCTGGAAATGATCTGCTAAAAGTGGTTTGTTTTTGCTCTGTCTCAGCAGCATAAATGAAATGCTTCAGGGTAGTGGTGGGCACTCCAAATGGCCAGCCTGATGTTTATTATGATTTTTATGTGGTCTTGAGTGGTTTGTGATTAAAGGGATGATTTTGAAGATTCACACTGTAGCTCTGTTAATGTACTTGGCAGTTTTCAAGTGGCTCTAGTGCAGGAGTCGTGGAGTGGTTCTTTACACCCCTAATACAACAAACCTCTAATAAGTAGTCCTTTTCCCTCTATCTAGTGCTATATTCAGTTCAACCTTTTAAGGGAAAACAGACAACTTGATAACAACTCAAGGTAGCACTGAAGACCTCATTTTTCATGGCTAGACATCGGATTATTTACTTTGATTTCTGAGTCATACACACCTAAGTGTGCTGAAGTTATACTCCTAGAAGTGTCTGCCAGTTTTGGCCTCAATGGGAACATTTTCTTCCAATCTCTAAATTGTCAATTTGTCCTGGAAGTGGAGCTTCTGTACTAAACAACAGGGAGTAGTAGAGGGCAGGACAATTGTACAGAGCAGGAGACTTGAAGCACCTGGCAAATATTTGGCTATGCAGTTCTTCCCACAGGAATGTAATCAGCTCCCTTCTCCCACCATCTGGAAGACAGAGCATTTTTGCCAGCAGAGGAACTTGCTCTGCAGTCCCCATCCCGCCTGCCTTCTGTTCTTTTCTCCACAAAGAGAATTTTCTTCCTTTCTAACTTCACAGGCTGATCCAGAATCCCACGTGAGAAAGTAAATGGAGGTGGGAGTATCATGGGATGGATATTTCTTGATTTTGTCCAAAAAAAAACACAAAAAGAAATTGCATTCTGCTCAACCTTTTTTTTTCAAGCGTTGAGAGCACTGAATGTGCTGACCTGTGGAAAATAATGGCCGATATTGGCTTGGAAATGAAGCTTTGCTTTTTGTTATTCCAAATCATATTCAAACAGCTTCCAAGAGGTTTGGTAGAGTTGCTTAAATGCAGCTGAAACAGAATGGGGTACAATAACTTGGGGTTTGTTTTCTCATCACCCCTTGGCCAGAATTTCTCTGCAGTGGACATTGTGGTTCTGTTTGAAACCATCCTTGCTCGTGTGTCAGAGACCTGATCAATCTGTGTAATACACATATCAGTGATCTCCATTAAAGCATCTTTGGGTCTGCGTATCTTTTGTTGTCAATGATCAGAAACATGCCTTGTTTCTTAGCTCGAAGAGTTGATTAGAGGCATTAGTCCTGCAGTATTAGCTTTGAGACTTCCTTATTGCATGAAGTAGGTGTTTTATTAAGGGTGGGGTTTTTTTTTTAAATACAATTAAAGATATGAAAGTAGATTACAGTTTCTGATTGTTATTGATGTATCACTGTGAACATAATAAAAGTTTTACCTTCTACCTCTTAGGTTGGGTGGGCTCTTTATGTAACTAGCAGACTGCAGCTATTGCTTTCTAACAGTAGTCATGCAAGTGTGTCACAAGGACAAGGAAATGCACACCCCCAGGTTACTTGTGTTGCAGGGGCAGTGTTACAGGATCTGTTCGTGACTGCGGGATGACTCTTCTCTTCTGTTTACACAGCTGGAAACCAGAAAAGGTCATGGAGATGTGAAACATGCTCATGGTTTAGCCTGTAGCCTCTCTGAGTTCATGGTTACTTTTCACCACCCGAGCTGATTAAGAGAATGTCAGGGATAGGTTGGAGAGCATGAACACTTGTAGTGTTGGTGATGAGAAGGGTAACAACAGAGTTAATGTTACAGCAACCCCTTAGAAACTCCCTGCTACTACCAGGGCCAGTTAAACAAGGTCTGAAGGATGTGATGCATTGTAGCAAAGTGAAGGGAAACTATCCTGTTATTTAACAGTACTTAATTAAAATGTTTCCCATAATAACAATGCATGCATCTTTAACAATCGTTAAAACTGTTTCCTTTGCTTGTTCTTCATTTTGAACCCCAGTTCTCACAGAATTTATATATAGAACTTGAATATATGTGATAATCAATAACTGCTCAGATGCACGAAACTGATGTTAAAATAGTAATATTGCAAAATCAGTTTTTTCTTTAAAAAAACTTCCTTTTTTTTCCTAAAAGGAAAAAAAAAAAGGTATTTACTCCGGAGCAAAGGTCAGTTGAAGCAATGTGATTCCAACTTGTCCTTTTATCCATAAATAATGGATTTTCAAAATGGAGGGACAACTTTTTGAATTGTTAAGGGCAAGAAGGATTCAAAGATTCAAACCACAAATAAAATATTATTTAAAGCAGTTAATCAGATGTTGGTTCTGCCATTTTTTGTTCCTAGTCTTCACTCTCACATTGCTCTCAAAATGCCAGTAGGTTCTTAGGGAAGATGATTTCATTTTCAGAGTAGTAAGGAAGAATTAAATCACTTCTGATTGAGCATCTACCAAATAAATGCTGGGCAACTCACACACTATCTTCTTATTTGTAATATTTCCACTTCATAGGGAGGACAGATGTGAGCCTCTGAGAGGGGACTGGAAATCAGATAAAAGACCAACAAATGTTCAAATTGTCAAGTCTAAACTGGCTAAATCTTGAAAGTGTAGCACTTGAGATCCCAAAGTCAGCACAATCTACCCAAGATGTTTCTGGTTTAAGTGGCCATTTGTCTTGCACAAAGAGAAAATAGAGGGGAACTGAAGGCAGTTATTTATTAACTTATTATTCTGTAGTTTGAGACAGTTCAAGTACGTACCCAAGTCACAATGTCCTGGAGTTCTTTCTCACCAGTTCTGAACATAGTTTTTATAAATCAAGTCTCTCTGTGAATGTTATTTCGGTTTGGTGTGTTATTTTTAACCTCCCTCGCTGCAATAAAGTCGAAGTGATGAAGCTGGGACACGTTCCGTGGGAAGCAAGGCTTACACGCCTTCAGTACTGCTGAGGCCAGTTTTAAAATCACCCTCCTGAAAACCAAACAGACAATGTTCTTCTGAACTTGCTTCCCCTCCTACGAGTTGCTCAGCACCTC
>JAYRBT010000010.1:5276566-5299644 GCA_036023395.1 Myiotriccus ornatus
AATACTTAAACCATACAATTTAAAATGCAGTTCCTGAGGGCAAATAGTTCTTCAGAGCCAATGTTTTGGGAAGTGCACGTCTTTTTCCCTCCAGTATCCCCATTCCTCCAGCACAGAATAGAGGTTCACAATCCATTCAGAAGTATAGTGGAAGATACATCAGAATTGTGTGCTTTGCCATGGGATGGTGATAGAGAAAATCTAGGGAGAAGAGAAGAAATGACAATGACTACACAGTTGCCATTTTAATAGCAGGTAAATTGTTGTTGGATATTTATTGGATTTTTGGGTATTTATTTAGAAAAATGGTAGTTTGTTAATTTTCTTTTGAAGTTTCTGTGACTGTAAAACAAAGGTAAAGAACTTACTTTGTGTATCCTTGTGCAAATACGTGACATTGTGTGTTTGTGCAAGGGTTACCCATCAGAAAGTGTGCAACTGGGGCCTTGTTTGTATTTCTCAATAATTTACCATTTATACAGACTCAGATGTTGAGCAAAATGATGTAACTCCACCTCCTGAGAAATTATCTCTTACTGTAGTGAATAATAAAGGCTTTAATGTCATTACTGTAATACAACTGGACTCCTGCAGCTTTCAGAAAGAGATGCAAATGATCCTAAGCCTACCTTCAGCATCATTTAGATGCCCATAATCCTAAGGAATATGATTCTCTGACTTCCAAATGCAGCTTAGCCTTTAATTATGTGGAAAATTCTGTGAACACAGGATCCAGCACTCACTTCAGCAAGCCTTGCTGCATCTCAGTTGCTTGTAACTTCTTGAGTGTTAAGACTCTTTACCAGCACCGTGTTCTAAAACTTCAATCTTCCTGCACCGGGATTTGGATTTACTTTGACATGGCACTGTAGTAGTCACTGTCTCATCACAGGACTATCCTGTAGCAGTGAGTGAGGTTTTGTTTGTCCTGTGGTGATCAAATACAAAGAATTCAAGGATCCCCACAGAGGATCAGTGGTACATCTATAGTTCCTTCACAGAATCTTTGTAGTGTTCAAGGGCAAGTGAGCAATCAAGGGAAAAACATGGAAGAGAAAACTTAGAATTTAAAAATCCCATGAAACTCCTCCTCTTGTAACTCATCACAGGCACAGTCTTGTTTTCATGTAGGGATGTGCACAAATTCTGGCAGTGGATCTCATTTGGCAGAGGCCTAGTACAGAGATCAGCAAAGTGAAATTAATAATAGATTTTACTGGACAACTGTGCAATTTAGAGCTGGCCATTGCCTTGCATTAGAAGTATAGTTTCTTTTATTTTTAAGTGAAAGATCTCAGTAAAGTGAAAACCACAATTCCTTCATTTGTCATGCTCCCATTATATCTTCCTGCTGTAAATTGCATTCCTGTGTTCTCAGAGCCTGCACTGAAATGTGTCTGGAAAAAAAAATATTCCTCGAGACATTCAGCAGCCCGTTTTGTTTCCACCTGTTGTAGTTTCCCACAGAACAAAAGAGAAATTTCTGCTCCTGTAGAAATTTGAATTCTACTTGTAATGAAAATTTTTGTGGCTTCTAAGATCCTGTGATAATGTGGTTGTTTACTCCATTGGCTACTTGATTAATCTTCATTTATAATCATAGTTAGAGCAATATTGATCTCCTCAAAATAATGTTATTATGATTTAAACCAGGAATTAGTAAACAACTCACAGATGTTGTGCAAAATGTTTGTATAGTAATTCATATTCATGCATATTTCATACAATAACACTTATTAGTCTGAATTTTGAAGAGAAACAACAAAATTATGTTTTCTAACTTGATGTTTGGCAAATAATGCAGTTTGTTTTTCATGGCTGGTATCAGCGATGTATGAATCTCCTTCCATGTGCCTTCTCACCAAACATCACAAAAAGCTGATTTGCAGAATCCTTAGATATCATCAAGGCAAATATTATTTCATGTGTGTTCTCAATATGGAGGGGCTAAAGAACCAAGGTCACAAACTGTAGAATAGGATCTCAAGAAGTTCATTTCTCTTCCCAAACATAGCAAAAATTCCTAGACTCTTCCCATGCAAGCTGTTCTTGGTTTCAAATAGTGGAAATAGAAACAGTTGGAAGCAGTCTATTCTTATGGAACCACACCATGAAACAGATTTTCGTTCCTAATTTATAAATTTAAAGATATAACTTGGGATATGGGAAATATTTCTTTCCCTTCATCTTTGGCAACCACCTCTTGCATATTTAAATATCACTGCTCTGGGTCCTCTTAATCCGACCTCATTTTAATAATAAATAGCTTCTTGGAATGTGTTTGTTCAGGTGATGTTTTCCAGACCTGTGGTTCTACTACATCTTCCCCAGGGTACTCAAGTTGGGTTGCATAGGCTGTGTCGCCTCAATAGATTTAACAGGATGGAAAGTTTAGCTTGTTTTCCATACACAGTCTTAGGAATAAAACCCACTGTGATGTCTGTCTTTGTTTCAGCTGAGGGATAGTGACCTTATGATTCATTGTAGTTCTGAGGTTTGGGGATTCTTTTGAAAGAATGGAGGCACAGCAACCATTTAGTATCTTGCATAAGTGCAGGTGGTTATTTTTGCTGAAAATGTAAAAAATTGTGGCTTGTCCTAGGATTATGTTCTGTTGCTTCCTTCTTTGAGGCTGTATTTCTTTGTCTCTGTTCTCAAAATGTAAAGTGTGATTGAATGAAAATAATTTCTGAAGTCAGAATATGAAGTTACAACTTCCCTTATCACCTACAAGATGTGATTGAAGAGTTGAAATAATGTTGCTCCATGTCACCTTTCAGGTGCTCGTAGGTAGTTTTATAATTTTGATTCCCCGAAAATCAATAAAGTGAAGCAGTCTAAAATTAATGGTTTTTCAGTTCTCCCCTTTCTTGAAAAAGAAAAAAGTTTAGGTTTTCTGAACACTTAGTGTTTAATAACTTTGCCTGTCTTCCACAAGTCCTCAGGGGATGTGGGTCCAATGAAGTTCTCACAGTGTCTTTTCTCACAAGGGGCAGCTGAAAAAAGTTTAGAAGCTTTGCCTTAAATGTATTGTTGTACTGGCATAAAATTATACAGCTGAGACAATGGGTTTGATGTGAACACTAGCACCTTTCAGACTCCAGTTCTTTATCAGTCTTGAGGGGGAACTGGACCACTACACTAATGAATTGAATTTAGTTATAACTAGATTTTGTGGGGTGGTCAATAAACAGAAGCTGCTATGCAGATCAGTGAGGGTTTCTTTGATTCTAGTTTTGGTACTAATTTCATTTAGAGCAACTCCAATGAACTTTAAAAGGAAGAAAGCTGCTCCTTAAAACTGTTTCTGCTTAATGCTCACTTAACTAGTGGAACTATGGACTGAGCCCTGTAAGAAATCAGATTTTATTTTTTTTATCACAGTAATTTGATAGAACAGTTTTAGATTTCATGCTAAGGAATAGGCCAGGCTTCACTGAAGTCCATAAAATCTTGTAAATTTTTAATGGATATAGAAGAAAAAAACTTCAGCTTGGGTAGTTGGGCTGCATGGAAAGAGGGGAGCAAGGGAAAAGAGGAGTAGTATGCATAAATTGGGCTTTTTCAGAAGATTTTGGGCACCATGAGCTTTCAAGTTAGGTCACCATATAGACTGTACACGCTGTACCTCTGAACAATGTAAGGCAAATCCTTCTTCAACTCCTAGTATTTATTGATTTGGTCTTGCAGTCTGACACACAAATTCAAATCTGAATAAGAAAGTTCTATCATGACTTTCTGCTCCTGATGCACTTCAGGACATGTTGTGTTGATACGTACCAGCTCCTGACGGCACTCTTGTATAAATTTTTAATAACTTTTTTTAAACGTAATAATTTTGCTATCCAGAGCAGCCTGTCTGTGAGTTCCCCTGTTTGTTTGGGGGTTGTGTGACTCAAGTTTAGGTCTCTTGTCTCTTACTCCAACTATGAAAAACAGGATTTTATCCAGACCATGTAGAGAGGAAAAAACGCATTTGGTGATATCTGTCCAGTTCTTGGTAGTGTCTCTGTGCCATGGAATGAATGAATTGTTCTCACTTGACTGTTTACCAGACTATTTAAGCATTAGCTGATGGCTTTGTTGATGCAGGGTTTGTTTAGCTGAGCCTTGTTAATCACTCCTGGAGTGCTGTGTGTAGCCACACACACACGGGTTTCCATCAGCTCAGAAAGGGTGGATGCCCTTGTCAAGTGCTTAAAGAGCTTTTCCTTTTCACTTTTCTGACAGAAGTGTTATGAATTTGGGATTGGATCAGGAAGTTACAAGTCAAGATCCTTCATGCTACAGTTTCTCAATAATTTATACAATTGCTCTCCTCTTTTACCTTAATTTTCCTACTTAAAATATTGAAAACTGAATACAATTACATGGGGTTTTTTTCCCTGAGTTTTAACTGAAATGCATAACAAACTTAGTCATTACATTCCACTTGTAGTATGGCAAGGTGGTGTGTTAAAAGGAAAAAAACATGTCTAATTATGGCATTTGGTAATCCTTATGGAAAGTCACCAGTAAGACACATTTAAAGGACCTAGGGTTGCTTATAAATGAAAAACACAAAGTGTTACACTTAGGCATTTCTCTTCTTTCCTTCAAGCCATTAATACTAACAAAATCCCCTTGCAATTCGTTCCTGCTTCCATCCTTGAAAAACTTGTAGGCATTAAGAGTCCATTATATATACACAGAGCTGGAAATAAGTTCATTCTTTGTGTTGCAATTATGTTGGTGTTCTATAAATGAGGAATAGTAACTTTTTAGTGTGTCGTGTGCTACTGCATCTTTTCAGAAATCATTTGGAAAAGAAAAATACTCATCTGTAGTTACAGCATATTGCTGTAGACAGTTTGGGCTTGCAGTATTTATCTTCCTTCCTAGTGAGAAAAGTGTCTTGACTTGTTTTTCTACACTTGTTTAAAAAAAGTGAGGCAGTTACAATGAATAATTGTGAAGTTTAATAGAGCAGGAGGATCTCCAGGCCCAATGGATAAATAGCCTTTTTATTTTTTCTTGAGTTTTTTTTTGGTTAAAATACGTAAATAAGTAGGAGACATCCTGCAGCTATTTTTTGGTGTCACCAAGGAAATCTCAACTTTGTTATGATGTATGACCTATATACAGTGAAAAGGTGACATTTCAGCTATTGTGCCTGGAAAGCTTGTCTTGTATGACAGCTGTACCTTAAAGATCAATGAATAATTCCTAAAAAAGGGTTTATAGGCAGTTAGTCATTGTGCTGCTCAGTAAATATTCAAACAACAAAAAAAACCCAAACCTCCACTGTACTTATTGCCATATAGAATTTCAAGCAGTTCTGCCCTACATGTATGTACTGTCTGCAGTATCACTGCAACAAGGTCCAAAGTATTAGGGTCATCAGCACTGCAGCTTAGAGAAACCAGCCTGTCACATATACTCCTATTATACTTTTTAGTATGTTCTTTGACTTGTGTAGTATTTTTCTGATGTCTGTTGTAGTAACTTTTGGTCAGTAGATGGTGCAGCAGGTTACAAACATGTCGTTTTTCCCATGTGACATAATTTTGAGCAGTGCTTGAGTTAATAATGTAAAATTATTGCTAGGACACATTTAATTTATATTAGTAAATTCAGATCAAACCCATTAGGCTTCAAGTACGATGAGTTATTTTTAAATTTCATAAATCATGCATAAGAGTGGCATTGGATATAAATTAACAAACACAGAGTATCTTAGGCAAACTTGGATAAAGTGAATGAGAATATTTAATTGACTAAAGCAGAGAGATATAACTTTACTGAAATACAGGCAACAGATTTGTTGAGTTTTTCTAGAGAGTCATTCTTCTAAAAAAACTCAGGTTAGAAACCATTGTTACTGCCATGAATTTATTCAAATTCTGCAAAGAGTTATACCAAAACTGCTCCATTTTATTTCCTTCTGTATGCACAGCACTGTTGGTGACATGCACTAGTAAGACTTTGAAGAAAATAAAGTCAGTTAACGTGTTAGCTAACCCCAACCCAAGCCATTCTATGATTCTGTGTTAGAGAACACTGCAGTGAGATGCTGCTGCTTGACTGAATCTTAAATTACATGAAAAAGCCCTTATGATGTACTCAAGCATGAACTCAAGAACTTGCAAGTCAGGTCGGTATTTAAGAATCAAATACATCATTTAGAATCCACTGAAATTCAGCGTCTCTGCCTCGCTAATTAAAGCTTTGTTCACCATCAGCCGCATCTACGCTGAGCTTTTCATCTCCTGGAGTGGAGGGGAGCAGTACTGCTTGATGTGTGATGTATTCAGTGGATTGGAATTTACTTTATTTGAGCTATCACAGGCTGTGATGTGTCACTAGGACACCTTTGGCTGTAGAGACCACTAGAGGATGTTGGGGAATTCGTTTTCTCTCTGCAGAGGGGGAGACAGGAGATAGAATGTGCCTTGGCAGGGGGCTTTCTTTTTTTGTAATAGTCTTGGCTCAGAGGAAGTTTTTTGTTAGATGAATTTGCATGACAGTCCTTTAGTCCAAGAAAAATAATTGTTTCTGTGTAACATCTGAAATACCAGTTGATACAGTCAAACCAAGAATTCACTGGACTATGGGGGGCATATTTCATGTAGCCAATGTAAAGCACAAAGATTTGAAACACCTGAAAGTATCATGTGCTCTGGACTTGCTTTCTTTTGAAATGCTGTAGGGATAAGGTGTGTATCAGGAAACCTGTCTGTTGTATGCTGCACATTTTCCCCTGAACTGATATTTTTCCTGTAATACAATACAGTTACAAATTTTCCTTTGACAGGTTTCCGAATTGCTTATTAGTTAAATGGCTTATGGTTAGTGAAACACACAATTAAAAAATTGAATGTGTATGAGCTAAGGCTTTGCTTCATCAATTTTTCTAGTTTTCTGAATGAAAATTTATGAATTTATTGAAGATTTATTGTCTTTTGTGTTCAGAAAATCAATTTTGTGCCAAAAGGCCGTTGCGAAAATCACCGGATCCAGTTTTTATTGAAACGGACCACAGTTTTCTAAATTCTTGTGAGAATGGTATCGTTTCTAAACCCTTAAAATGCAAGATCTATTACTGCCTCCCACCTTTTAAGAGAAAGAAAATTACAGAGGACTTGACATCTATTTTCGAGAAGTGGCGGGATAATCAAAACTGAAACCCTCAAGGTCAAATGTACTCTCCTGAGTGACTCCATTGCTGCTCAGTGTGATGGCAGTAGAGGAACGGGGATGCTTGAGCTGTGAGGCTGCTGGGCTTTCATTATATAACTGCAGCACATTAACAGGAAGCCATTAAACACAGTTTATGTGTGAATAGCCCAATTGGTAGGCACATTGGCTCCGTTGTATGAGCCATAAATGTAATACTTTCCCATTGTTATTCACTGAGTATATTTTATTTTATTTTTTGTTAAGCTTTGGTTAAAATGTATATAGTTATATTGTCAAAGTGACATGTCTGTTTCCTTAAAAGCTGAGTCTATACTGAAAAAAAATGTGCTGTAAAGTTTATAACGATGTTAGTTCAATTTTAGACATTTAATTTTTTTTTCCTTTTGCACATCCCCTGTATATTTGCATTCTGCTGAGCAGTTTGCGTGTTTGCAATTTTGATCTAATAAATTGTGTGGCTGTTGAGGCATACAAGTCTTTGGTAAGTACTTTCATAAATCTCTAAATGTTCACTTAAAAATCACGGAAATATGTAATTTTCCAGCTAGAGAGATACATGAGTAAGAATTGTAGTACCAGTTTAAAATTTTCTCAACACCATTCCAGAGGGTCATCCCTGGTCTCACATTGCATGTCATAGCCATTTTCAGAAGTTAAGGATTTAAATTACTTCTTTTTTTTTTTTTTCCTCAATTTATGACGATTTACTCTGCCTTTTTCACATTTACTCGTTTATAATTTACACCTCCATTTGTCATCTCTTTCTGGCTCAGGACCTTTTCTAAATATACTTACACTGAGTAAACGAAACAATCTCCAAATTGTGCTTCTTTCTTCAGTGGGTTGGCAGAAGCATTCTCTGTAGCATTAGCTGAATGACTTACTTTGGCAAGTTGTTTGTGGCAGTTATTAATCTTGGGGTTTTTTTTGTCATTGTCATTTGAGGATCTAAACATGAATTACTGTATTTTCATTCCCTTGAAGAAAAGCAAGGAAATACATTGCAATGAATTCAGTGGTCTTGCCCCCCATGAAAGCGTGCTCAAGATTTCTAGCAGACTAGCCCAATCAAACAAAATATTAGTTTTAAAAGCCAGTAATTAGGATAATGCTGTGTTCTCCAGACTCTAAGTGCTCGGTATGTAAGACTTTCCCTCGCCAGTGGAGGCACAGGGAACAGGTACAACACTGCCAGCTTCACTCAAGCCATGGCCGACCATCCTCCCTCCTCACGCTTCCCATTCCAGTTCTACTGATTTCAGGCTGGGAGGTTTTAGGCAGTAACCCCTCCTCTGGGCTTGGCTGAATTGCTGCCCCTGGCCTTGCACCAGATCCTGATGCAGATCCAGATCCAGCAGACGTAAAGGTTGTTATGATCCTTCTGCCTGACAGATGTACCCCCCTCCTTGACACCCAACGACGATTCGTCATTAGCATTTTGGTGGAGCTCGGGCTGGAAATGTGGAGCAGCATTCTCACAGAGAGCAGTACTGAAAAAATTAGTGTTCATTCTCCTTCGGCTCTGGAAACAACAGTGTAGACACATAATCCAACATGGCTTAAAATAAGCTTAAAAGTCTTGAAAGAGGCTTCATATCTGTAATCAAATCTGTAGGCTGTTTCTTCGTAATTATCTGGTAATTTATGAGTTTTTGGTGCTGTATATACCACATCTGAATATATATGCTCCTCAGCCACCTTGCATAGGTTAATAGAATTTAATAGGAATACATTTCTTTTTACATTTCCAGTCTTATTAGAATTGATGATCTCAGAGGTCTTTTCTAACCCAGCTGATTCTATGAAATTTTATTAGTAGTTGATACATGTATTACTTTACCTTTTAAATAATAATTTCAATAAATAAGCCCTTTTAAAGGATCAGAAAAATGGCATACATGCTTCTCCTCACTCTGTATTTTCTTGCAGATCATGGAAGGAATAGATCTAGGGAAACAAAGATCATCACTAGAGAGTAAAATAAAATAGCCAGAAGAACAGACACTCACAATCCTCAATTTGTTTAATATTTTCAGTATTTCATGTTCTCTATCACCAAATAGCCAGAAGGTGGACTTAAAGCCGTGTTTACATTCATTTGATTGAAGGACACTTGAGAAGATTTGTGAAGGTGAAAATATTATGGGGTTTCTTGAAGCATGAGGGCAATAATGTATTTGACTAAAGATTTACTGTTTAGGGATTTTTTTCCCTTTGTTTATGGGCTTATTTTGTTAAGTATGGTCAAAGTTTGCCCACAGCAAATCAGGAAAGGGACATGGTATATGTATGTTTTCCTCTTTAGAGGTCTCCATGAACAGGCAGGAATAAAATTTGGAAAGTGAGCTGTCATTGCTGTCTATCTGTATCAAAGAAACCTTCTTTTACAAGCTGCAGAGCCAATAATCTTTAAAACACGTTGGTCCTCCCTTTTTCCCTAACAAGCACAAAGGGAAAAGACAGCAGAAATTCTAAGTGGAAGGGGGAAATAAAAAGAGCATTGAACACACTCCTTTAATTCTAACATTTGATAGGTCTTCTGGATACAGTGTTTTGGCAACATTGTATGGTCTAATGAATGCCAAAACATTTTGGCCTCTTCGTAGTCACTGCTAATAAAAACAGCAGAAGTTCATAAAATATTCTCCACATTCTTTAATTAGGCTAAGAAATAAAATACTGATAGCTTTGGTTGCTTCCACTTTCTTGTCGTTGCTGCGGTTTTTATTGGACTGCGGTCAGTAAGGGAAGCGATGATGTGGAAAGGATGCCTTCTGAACGTCAGCCAGGCACATTACCCAAAATATTTTGATCTTCCAATAAGCCTTAAACTAAAGCCAAGATTCAAATGAGTAAATTCTCAGTGCCCTCATGAAAATTAGCACATGCATCCTGCAGGTTTCCTTCCAAGCAATGTCTTCTGGCACAGAGTTTCTGAAGTTACCGCTGGTACAACCTACCCTTGGAATCAAGTAAAGATTTTAAGGTATCCTTTTTCAATGATCATTTCCCCAAATTACAAAGCCAGTGTGCATAATTTGAGTCGATTGGTAATTTTATCGTTCTAAATTGTCCTTATTGTTGATTCTCCCTGTAAAAAATACTGAATGAAGTGAAATTTACATATTTTTGGTTTTTACCAAAATTTAAGAATTTTAGTGGTGAAACTAAAAAATTGGTTCAAATTTGTTGAAAGTAGTTCAACAGTAGTATCTGTTAAAAAAAAACCCAAAACAACAGATTCTGTCTCTTTTTAAGGATGATAAATTGTATACATTCCATTTTACCTTTATAGACTGCTTAAAAACAGCCCCTCCCCCCCAGTCTGCCTGACGAGGTAGTTAATACTGTAATCCATTTAATTTTTTCAATGTAGATATCTATTTCATGGTATATTCCTCTTCCCAAAGTTGCAATTAGATTTGCTTTAACAAGGAAATCTATGACAGTATCTATTTGAGGAAATCCATCTAAACTTGTAAAGGATTCATTTTACATTAGCATCCATGCCATATTCTAACATAAGTGCTAATTGGAATGCTTCAGCTGATTTTAAGTGACCGTGAATATGCTACAGTGCAGTGACTTTCACCTTAATCTTTAGCAGTTGAACTAAATTCATTGCTCTCTAATCACTGTTCCCCCATCAGATCACTGCTTGAGTACATGGGGCAGAAAAGAACAGCTGCAGAAATCTGGTTAGGAAAATGCATTTAGATGTGGTGGCTTGGAAGTAATATCTAAGTTTGTGCAGGGAAAAGAGGAGACTGAGGGGAGACCTCATTGCAGTTACAACCTCCTGAGGAGGGGAAGAGGAAGGGCAGGCACTGATCTCTGCTCTGTGGTCAGCAGTGACAGGGCTTGAGGGAATGGCCTGAAGTTGTGTCAGGAGAGGTTTAGGTTGGATATTGGAAAAGGTTCTTCCCCCAGAGGGTGGTTGGGCACTGAACAGGCTCCCCAGGGCAGTGGTCACAGCACCAAGCTTGGCAGAGGTCAAGGAGCATTTGGATGACAATCTCAGGCACGTGTGTGACTCCTGGGGATGGTCCTATGCAGGGACAGGAGTTGGACTTGATGATCCTTGTGGGTCCCTTCCAACTCAGCATGTTCTGTGAAACAATAAAATGTTTGGGAATTTACACAGTAGATTTAATTATTGAAAATCAAGAGCCAGATTTGCTGTTGCCTGAGCATCTAACTGTGCAGCAGGTTGGATTTTCACAAGGCACTTAACCAAGTTATGGACCTAATTTCCTACAAAATCAACATCTCTAACCTGTTTAGCTGCTTTTTAAGTATCCTAATACCTTCCTATTTACCTTTGAAACTGCTGTTTGGGTCCAAATCCTGTAACACAGTTCATGAAACCAGGGATGGTCTTTGTTTATGTGGGTAAGGGACGCACTGCGGATTGTTTTTCCAGATTGGCTGCAAAAGGCTCCATTGTACCAAAGCAAACAGATCAGTCACAGTTTCCTGATTTTTGTATGCTACACAACAAAAAAATGCTGTTCACTTCATGCTGCGAAGGAGCTCAGTTCGATAAAAATTGTATCAGTTTAATCAATAGTAATGTTTCCTCTGACTAAAACATACTCATAAGTGTTGTTTTGAAAGAACAGGCCTTAGGAAAGTCTCTACCTCTTAAGAGCCAGGCTCTTGTAGACCTCATGTATATTTAAGTATCTACTGCCTTTTTTGCCTGCCTCTATAAACATACCATGTATCGTTCCTGGAAGTACAACTACAGAAAGATGCTGTTTCTGGGAACGGTGTTACAGAGATGGTAAATGTTGATTGGTGACTAATTAGTTTCATTCCCAGAAGTATTATCTCTGGAAGAATTTCCGAGAAGGCACTGACAACATGGTGTGTTGGTATATGCCCAAGTCATGTTGGTGTTTTGCTACCCCTCCCATAATTCAGAGTTAAGCCTGTGACAAATGGCAGCCATGAGTTTGTATTTTTTTCTGACCATAATTAGCTAAGGCATAGCTCTGTTCTCTTCACTTCAGCCCTTTATCATATTTTGTGCCTTTGTTACAGGAAAAAACACCAAGAAGCAGAACCCTGATGGCTTTAGTTGGCTGCCTGCATGCATTGCTTCTGTGCATGCAGAATTAGGAACTATTAAATAGAACATGTACGTTTGCGTGTCTAATTTACAAAAATATCTACTCTTACATGGGAGGACTGGTCTTGTGACACATTTCTAATGAGTCCATGATGGATGAAAATATCTTAAGATAATTAGTGGAAAAATCTAAGCAAATAAAAAACGTAAAGAATAAATAGCAAGAGATCAGGCAAGCAAAACAACCACGGCTAAGGAAAGCAACAGTAATGAATTATGGCTCAAAATATAGTATAATTTTTAGTTGGTTGGAAAAGAAAATCCAGAAAATGGTCTGGATTTTGTCAGCATTAATGTTCTTCAGTTAAAAAGTTTAGGGAACACTGCTGCCAGTGGCAAATGTGAAGTGTTTGTTCTTGTCTGATGAGCAATGAGCTGTGTGCAGGGAGAGGAACACTGGGGAAGGGCTGCATGAAATGAAGAAGGTTGTTGGAGGCTGTGTAGTTGCATTACGAGTGCTGAAAGCAGCCTTATAGCCTGGAAATCAACACTAAGCTTGCCCATTCTGTTTGGGGATTAGAGAAATTTATCTTGGGAGCATTGTTAGGGTCTGCTGTTGTGCACTGACTGAACCGGCTGCAGCAGCACATCTGCTCTTGCAGTGGTAGTTTTGGTAGCAGTGTTGGGGCTCAGTTGGTGGATACCTGGATAAACTACCTTGGATAAGGCTGGGTGATACTTGAATCCATTTTTACCTAACTCAAAGAGCATCTCTTGTAGGGTGGTGTGTAATTTAAGCTCATGGTCTCCACTTGAAGGTTCTGTTGATACATCTATGCTAACATAGTTTTGTTTCCAAAGCATCTGCTGTCCTTCTGCTCTTTCCTAAGGACTTTTGATGATGTGGCCATTTGGATCAGCTCTGCATATGATTAATTTATTTGTTTGCTTATTGGCAAGACTTTAAAATCAGCAAATCCAGATAGAATGGATAAAATTTACACAGTCCAGAGCGAACTCACCCTTAAGTAAATTTTCTAGGATATCTTAACATGTTTAGATGGCTGGGATAAAACAGCATATCAGAGGTGTTTTATAAGTACCTTTGTATCTAAACTCAGAGTCTTGTAGGTGTTTATATGTCAAGGAGAAGTACGAGAGTCCATCATTGTTGTGAAGGCACAGGTTTTGAGGGCATGGGATAATGACTGAGGGTTTCAGCGTATTAAATACGGTTTTTCCATTAGTTCACTGAATGGTATTTGGTTGAATAACTCATAATTTTGCCTCCGTGTTTCTGAGAATTTAAAGACTGCAAGATTCATTGTATGCAAAGCTAAACAGTTCCTCAGCATCTTTGTTTGTGTGTCCCTGACTTGAGGGTCTCTTTTACCGCCAGCAACCTTGGCAGAGCACGTCGTGATCACAAGTTTTCTTCTTACTTAGAAGGACACAACTCAAGTGATGAGTTGACTTAGTCAAGTTTTTGAGCAGGCAGCAAGGATACTGATACTTTTTAAAAAATGCAGCTACCCTTCTGTTCCCAGCCATTTGCCGCAGAAAGTAATGAAATAAAACACTAAAAATGGTTGTGGAGAATCAGTCTGAGTTGTCTGCAGCATATGCATTTAAATCGCCACGAGGCCTTCTGCAGTCTCCCCAGTTATCACTTCTGCACATGTTCAGCCTCAGCTGCCTGCCAGCAGCAGTTCAGTAAGTTGTGCACAGGATTTTCTCCTGAATCAATCCGTTCTAAGCTGGTAGTAGAGCTACTGATGTATTTTAATGAATTCTGTTTCACATTTTCCCATTTATACTACAGTTTATATACTGTCCTTAGAGATTTTGGTATTCATCTTATCTGGCTTTAGAAGAGTACTGGAGAATCTGGTAAATGACAGCTGCTGTGTTTTTAAATTTTGCTGTAAGGTTTCAGCAAGATAACATTGCAAGAGTGGAGAGGGGTTTTTTGTTTGAGTTTCTTCAGTCTTTTTTCCCCCCCCCCTCTCTTTTTTTTTTCCCTTTTTTTCTTTTTCCCAGAACTGAAGCCTGGGACAAATTATTCTGTGGTTTAGCAAGTAACAACATGTGTGTAGGTTTCTAACAATGCTCAAACCAATAAGGAACGTGACTCCTGTTACATAAAGCGTAAAGGTTACTTTTCCAGTGAAATACTTGATTTAGGATAAATGCCGAATCACTGAAGTGAAGGGGGCACCATGACTCATGAAGTTTATGATCTTCAGTGGTGCATCCAACCAAATTTTGAAACTACTTATGTTTCTTACCTCCATTACTCAGAGAAAAGCTGCCTTGGAACTTCATTCAAACCCTGATTTCATTGCCAGCTGGTGTTTATTAAAGACTACTTATTCTTGTGTTTTAGTTTTTCACTTCCCCCGCTAGTATTTATTCCTTTCTTCCTGTCTTCAGCCCACAGTGTGCTATATTTAAAAAATAGGTCACTGGCAATTTTTAAGAAAATGTCCTGTATAGATTAGGGAACAGATTGATAAACTGTGAATTGCAGTAGCAGCACAGGACCTTCAAACAGAGAGAGTCTTCCTCACAGTAACTGAACATTTGGTTATTTCACTCGGGAGGACAGAACCAGAAACACAATTAATATTAGAAAATCTTAGTGGAGCTCCTAACTTCAGCTTTACCATGACATTGTGCAGGAAACAGTGATGCACCACACTGCAAGGTCTAGATATGCTCCAATTCCTCTGTGGCACGTACCCCAGCAAAAACCCTCCTGCTTCAGATCTACAGCCTGACAGGGAACAGTGTCAATGCTAAAGCTTTTTCCTCATTTCTTTGTTTTCTTGCAGAAAACCTTCTTGTTTTTTTTATTTTCTTTGATTTGTTCAAGAAAACAAATTTTCTTTCAAATTCTGCAGAAGGTCTCAGATGAGGGAATATTTTCCTTTATGGCTTTTGAATAACAAGTTTCCCTGACATAACCCACAGAGAGCAGTCTTGTATCTGTGAACTCTGAAGTTCTCTGGGTAATTTCTGTGTTTCCCACCTCTTAACCCTTCCTCTTCCTGTGCTGAATGAGTGTCACGTACCTCTGCCCAGCCCAGTTACTAAAATTGCTTGATCTACCTTTAGCTTTACGTATTTTCTCATCTTGCCTGTGTCCAGTAAGTGTAATTAAAACTGGCTCTCCTGAAAGTGGCACGTGGGAGGACATTAGTTTAAGAACAAGAGAGAGATTGGAAATACCATCATGAGTTTCTTTCAAAGTAAAACACACATGGTAAAAATCTGATTAGGAGCAAAATCGTAGCATTTCAGATCTGGCCACCCTCGTATTCAAGAAAAATTTTGTTCCTCCTTATTTTAATAAGAAGCATATTCTGCATATTGGCTTATGTTCAAGTTTAACATTACTTAATGTTGGTGGCTCTCCATTTATTATGACTTTATTTACACATTTTTAAAGTTGATTTTCCACCTAGGAAAATACTAAACTGACAGATTTGGAAGCTGAAATAGTTTCCGTGTTGTAAAAAAAGGCCAGTACAGGCAGCAGTGCTATTCCCACGGTCCTGCAAGAAGCACCGGTCCCTGATGGTGAGTGGTTCTGGGTGTCTGTATCCATTTCAGTGGAAGTTTGGTGATGCAGTTTGTCTGCTGCACCTGAATGGACACCAGGTCTCGTTTTCCCAGGAGTTGTCTAAATCCTTCTTCATTGAACATAAAATCCAGTGTATTTTGTGCTACAAGTCCAAATGTCTCTTCTGCTCTTTAATAGCCTAACAATATAGTTCTTTATTTTGGAGCTGCTGCTTATTTCCTAACGAGCCTCTGAAGAGGGGAGTTAGGGATTACCTCTGTGGAATCTCCTGGTTTTCAGTGTTCCTGTTCCTGGTTTACTGATGTGGTAAAGTCTCAAATATCCAGGGGGGGGAAAGAGGGGAGTAGCATGAATAGTCAGGAATAAGCAAAAGGAAGGTTTTACACTGTTAAATTAGCTGTAATATGTCACCTTTGGGGAAAAAAACCAAACAAACCCAAACACAAAACAACAAAAACCAAACAAACAGAACCTGCAAGCATTTTGAAAAAAATGCAGTGGAATTTCTGAAGAGGAGAATTATCTTTAAATAGTAACAGGAGGGACTGAACAGGGGAAAGCTGCATGTGCATCTCATCCTCTGCAGCATCATGTAGCTGGGGGGTGTTGAGAGGAGATACCTAGGGATACCTCAAGGTTGATCATAGATATTTACCATAAAAGCTGAAAATTATTTGCTCATTTTAACAAAAACCTTCATCCTAGAAGCTTATGATTGAAGGATCAAAGCAATCTCTTTGCTTTTCTTTTACCCAGGATATCTGCTGGTTTTGTTCTCCTGTATACCTCTCCATGTACAGTCATAACTGGAGGGATGCTCTTAAAATACATATTTTTTAGGAATTTGTCTCTGGTTCTGTGGTGGAGTATCTCTTCTTGTACCTGGATTACTCTAGGATAAAATGATTACATACAATTTGAGCTTTTTCTTTTTTTTTTTTTTTTTACCTGATGAAAGGAGTAGAGAATAATGAATCATTGCATGATGTCCTCTGAAAATCAGTTTTTATTCTGTTGGCTTCCATCTTATAAGATGAGGTAGGATTTGCAGTTTGCTTCACAGCCATAGAGATATTTTAAAGGAAAACATTCTGCAATGAACAATTTTACTGTCCCTAAATGATTTACTGTATTTAATGAAACTGCATGTTTTCTTTGGTCCTTCCTATCCCTAAAAGGTTAAGATGGATCATTATGACAACAAGGGGCCCTGTGACTAGTCCTTATGAGTAATTAGTGTTTCCTTTAGAAAAGGGTTGGCAGTATAAGTGCTTTGTGTAAAATTAGCATAATGTAAGAGTAAATTTATAATATATTATGATTAATTTTATTTTACATGTTTCTATTATGTTTTAAATTTTATATTTGATGTTATAAGTGCCAGCAATAAGGAGAAGCCCCGTGATCCCGCTGTGTTCAGTAGATACTGGTTTTCTTGTGTATGAAGGCTGGATTTGCCTCCTGTTGCTTGTCAGTAGGTCTGGAAGTTCTCTGTTACATCCCATTGGGGATCTCACCACCAGTTGGCTCAGTCTTTTATTTTCAACTGCCTCACTAGAGATGAATAAAAGCAGTTCTTTAAAGTGCTCTTCCTCTCGCCTTTGTAAGCCCAATTCTAGACAATGTGCAGCAGGGACACAAATAATCATCATGCTTTTCAAGTTGTTTGCCTTCTCTTGCTAAAGTCCAATATGTTTAAACAGTGAAAGTTACCAACTTGAAACCTCCTATCTGTTCCCTAATGAAGGCCAGAGGGAATTTAACCCTAATCATTTCCTTCTTTCCTGGAAGCAAATGAACTTGCTCTCAGTGAGGGTGTACTGGTCCTTACCAGTAAGAATGAACTTCAGAAAATTGCCACTTGACATTCTACCACCACAACCAGAAATTGAAATAGAAGCCCCAAGAGCAAAAAGTTTAATAATGCAGCAAGTCTGTCAAGCAATTGAATTTAAATAATTCTATAATGCAAAACACTAGTTACTAATTACCACAAGGAAGGGATTGCAATAGTAACTTTCAACAATTTGTTATTATACTGTGGCAATATTAGGAGAGTGGCTTGGTCTTGCAATATAAAATGCTGATTTCAAATGGATTTTACTGAATGAAGCAAGCAGAAGGCCTATTTTGATACTTGAAAATAAGAATTCAATACTTAAAGTATAAACTTCCAGCTTTCTAATAATAAATACAACAAAAATGCTGAGTAGTTTTTATGACACAGGTAGGCAGCAACACTAAGCACGGTTGAGCTCAGGTCTTTACCCATGTCCCAGGCATTTGGCTCCCTCATTCAAAGCCAAGTTTGCCAAGCTCAGCTGTGTGACAAGCTGTTTTACTGAAAAAAACCCCACGATGTTGTTGAGCTGTTGTTGTCTGACATAATATTTTTTCTGTGCTTTGGTTTTTAAACTATTTAATGTGCTAAAAGTCTCGAACAATTGCAGTATAAAAACAGATGAGCACAACATTGAGACATTGTGTTAGAGGATTCTTTTAGTGAGAAGGAAGGGTGGAAACAAGAACAATGAAAAAAATAAAGATATTGAATGAAGTAGAAGGATTGAAATTTGAAAGCTGAGAGGTCAGATTATATTGGATTCCTCAGAGAAAGAAGAAATAACAGTACTATTGATAGGCAAGGTAGCAGAGAGAGCACTGTGCTATTATTGATGCTAAGGAAAGGAAGAATGAAAAGGTGAACTAGAAGAATAAAATATGAAAACAGATCTGACCATTAAGTCATGAGAGGAGTTTCTATTATTGAAAATTGTTTTCAGTACGTTGAGTAAGAAAATTTAACCCTGTTAATGCAGGGCTGGAACAAAGACAACATGAAAGGAACAGACACTCAAATGAAGCCCATATTTACAATTTTCGTTTTACCCCACCTCTGCAAAATGGTTTCTTTCCTTCTCTGGAGAGCACCACCTGTGCTAGACAGTTTTTTAAAATGATTCCAGGCAGCTCTGCCATGAGATGGCAATTTTGTCTCTTATTTTCAGCTGCATGCTCTTATTAAGATGTTACTTGGTTTTGCCACAAAACAACTGCTGACAATACCAACTGGGAAATGTGGGGTGAGAGTGCCATTTAAGCCTTTTCTCTTGTCTCTTTGGCATGAGATAATTTGCTCAGTGCATTAATTTGAAACAAGGTAAGACACAGCATTCAGTCAATAGGGTCAGTTCTGAAGCTTAGAGCAACATTTTTCTTTTGTTCTTTAGAAAATTGTCGGTTCTGTCTGGGGACTTCATTAGGGGAGTAACAGGATTCTTTCTGCCAGTTCTTCAGCAGGAAGGGAGCCTCATTACCAATTTTTTAATGTGAAAAAAAATAAGGGATAAGTTTGAATACCAAAAAATTGAAGAGCCATGTGACAGCACAGCATTGCAACACGGTGCACTGCCTCATGCAAGGTATGGCTGAGTGACTACTGCAGTGTTTGTATAAATTAAAAACATCTATGCTGATTCATTATGGTGTTACAGATATGGTGTGGATGTATAGTTATAAAATTTATCAGTTATATATATATACATGCATATGTACATGTACATATTCTTGATGACCTTAAATTGACTGCTGTAGCAAATATGGAGTTAAGTGTATATTATACATGTTAAAAAAGTCTCTTTCACTGTCATGAGGACTAGCAGAGAATTAAATAAAATACCACAGATACGGATTGTTCATCATCCTGCATGTGGGTGACTCCCTGCTCTGGAAAAATCTCTGTCTTTTAGTTAGGAAAGGAATTCCTACTTCTATATCTGAAAAACAATTAGCACTCATCCTGGTAATTAAGGTAATGTAAAAATCAATGTAGTGTTTGTTTTTTTTTCCCCCACCCCCCCATTTCTATATATACTAATAGCGAAATTCAGACTAAACTAATTTCTAATTCACTAAATTGGCTTGGCTGCATCCATGTGCATATTAGCTGATGTTTTTGAAAGGTTTTAATCTAGTAGAAGCCACTTGAGCAAATGAAGTGCAGTTTTTAGTTCAAGAGGTATAGGAATACAGATGCTTCCTGGTAATACTCAGTTGCTGTCTAGGTGGGAGTAAAGGAACAGAAGACATTGAGTTTGAGAACGTGGTCATGCCACTAAACATTTGCTGCTTGTCAAGATCTTCTGAATTAATTTTTTTTGTTAAGGTCTGCTAATGTGAGATCATATAGTGAATCTGCAAGAAAGAACCTTCCAGCTTGTTAATTGGTATTCAATACCAACCATATCTGAAGACTTAAGCATACTATTTTCACTTCTTCAGAGGACATGGCTAAAACCATCAGCCAAAACCAAGAATTTTTTTAAAAAAAAGAACCAAAACCGCTACCTTAAACTAAAATTGAATAATGGCTTCCTAGTAATTAAGTCAGACTCTGGTTAAAAATAATTCTAAAATATTATCACTGCCTTGGTGTGAGAGCATTGCTAGGAGTCAGCCACGAGCCACAGAATCACAGGATAATTTAGGACAGAAGAGACCTTTGCAGGTCTCTTTTTCCCGTGTCAATCCAAAATATGGGGCTGCCATCAAAGTTTGGGGCTGCTCAGGCTCTTGTCTGGGCATTTGTGAAAACACCCAGGAATGGGGTTTCTACAAGGTCCCTTGGGGTGCCTTTAACATCACAAAGCTTTAGAGAAGTTATGGTACAAGATGCATGCAAATTTCTCAGTAAATTGAGCCATTAGGCCAATTAACTGTGTCTTTCCATAATATAAATTTATATAGGTTTTAATGGTAATGATTTTCATTTCTAATTAATGCACAGAAAATAAAATAGAAAATAAATTTCACTGCTTGATATCATATGGAGTAGATGCAGGTTTCCAGTTTGTTCTTAGTGCTTTAGGTTGAAATTCACTTTCTCCTCCATGGAGGTTTGGACCTCGAACACGTAAATCTCTATTCTCTAGTCTGCCCAGAATCCTGTCCTCCAACCTCTCCATTCCCTCAGAGCTGCACATCCTCCTCTCCTCCACTCTTAAAAATAAATAACAATATTTAGCCCTGAATTTTCTGTAATCAAGCTATGAACTGAACCTAAGGTCTTACATTCTCTGCATGTGTATATATTAACATATATCACTTAAAGATAATTTTTTTTGAACAAGCCTCTCTCAGCAAGTTAATGTATTAAAATCTTACCATTCTTGAATCTGCTGTAGACACGGGGAAGTCTCAGTTTCATTGAAAGAATATTTTTAATTGTCCTGCTGTATGTGAATCTGATAAAATTAATAAGAAGTGAGCTTCCAATATATTTCAGAAATATAAGGTCCTTTAGGGAATGTTTTGGCGATGTTAGTTTTTTTTAATAACAACTGCATTAAACCCCACTTACTGTTTTCTGTTTTCATACATTATGCTTCATTATTTGCTGACTGACACTTTGAGTAGTTTCTATTCTCCTCCTGCTTAATTACATACAGTCACTTTGTTATTCTGCTATAATTTCATGACCACGTTAATGAAAGTATTGGGACTATGGATTGATTTCCATGGAGTCTTATCTTTTTGTAATTTAGGGCCTGTTAACAATGAAAAGAAAACCTTGAAGAATTTACAATTTAAGACCAATTTGAATCTAATTAATTAAAAGAGAAGTAAGTCTGGTACTTCCATTACAACAAAACTCAGTAGCTTTGAGCTTGGTTTCTCACTCGATGTTTTTGAGATACGCAGACCAGGCAGTATCCTGTAAAATGTGTGCCCAGTTGCTGTGTTGGATAGGGATGCACAGCTGGGGGCTGCTAAATGTATTTTAAAAACATAAGGAAAGAGAAATGAAATTTTCTAAATATGGGAAAGGAAATGAAAAGTTTCAAAAAGTGAATAGAGGCATCTGCCTCTGACTGCTTCGTACAGTGTGTATGAATCTCCTACTGCCTAAGTGGCATATGGAAAGTCTAACTGTAGTCCCTAAAATAAAATCCTGGATTTCTCCCTTAGAAGCCATTGCTGTAGTAATCATTCTAGCAAGGAACTTAAAGAACATTTTGCAAAGGACTGCAATTCACAGTGAACTTTCTTAGTCTGTTTGAGGGGTTTTGTGTTTGTTTTTTCCGGTTTTGTAAGAAATTAGGTCCTCCACTGGTTGTCTTTCTGCCTCCATATTGTGGACTATCTTGTGCTGATGTAACTCCAGTTATAGAACTGCAAGATCAGAATCAAGACTTGAATTTCTGTAAGTGGCTATGTCCAGGAATTATGTTGAGCTTCACTGCTTTTAAAAATAATATATTTTACATGCATATTCCAATTGTAGTACTTCAACGTAATCCAGTGGTGTTAAGAACAAATGAACCAGGTCTGTGGTATGTAGGACAAGAGAGCAAGAGGAGAAGAAAAACTAATGAAGAGTAATCCATTAATGACTTGTATACACCAGTCTAGTTCAAGGTGTTTGTGAGCTATGAATTGCTGGAGGCTGGGTGAGGATTTTGGGGCAGTGGGGCAAAGTACTGCTTTGGGGGGGGTTGTCTCTGCTCTGACTTGGATTTTTGATTTGATCCACTGGGATTGTCTGTTTTTTTCAGTCTTTCTTTTTAAAGTGAATAAGAATGAGCATTTTAAGATGTGTTGCTTTACAAAACTATTTCATGGGTAGTAAAACTTGCATTATAATCTTGCACCAAATCTTTGTATTTGTACAAACTGTCTAAAGGAACACAGCCAGTTGCTGTGCTATTTGTGTTGCTGTAAATCTAGAACAATTTATTAGTTACTTCTCTGAAAGTCATGAAAGTAGATTTTGACCCTGGCAGTCTTTGTCCAAAGGAAGCAGAGTTCAAGTGTCCATGATGAATTGTTTCTGTTGCTTGGGGGTTTTTTTCCACGCTGTTTCAGATCCCAGGCAATATGCCAGCACTAAAAGTGCACTGGTATCAGGGTTGTGTTTGATTCCTGATGGTTCCTTTTCAATAATAGTCGAATACCTGAAATCATATACCTGGCCTTGCATTTTTAGATTGCTGTGGATTTCAGAGATCTTCATGACTACAACAACCATTATATTCTTCCATGTGTGAGAAGCAAGTTTTATGCAATTTTTACAAATCAATGAAGGGAAGTACAATGAGATGAAATGATTTGGCCAAGAGTAGAAAGTGTCAGTGACAATTCAGGGAGTAGAATGTGATCTATTTCAATTAAATTAATCAATCAGCAGGTTGAGGGAGATGATTCTGCTCCTCTTCTCTGCTCTGCTGAGATTCTACCTGG
>JAYRBT010000010.1:5299744-5325055 GCA_036023395.1 Myiotriccus ornatus
TCAATTAAATTAATCAATCAGCAGGTTGAGGGAGATGATTCTGCTCCTCTTCTCTGCTCTGCTGAGATTCTACCTGGAGTGCTGCATGCAGTTCTGGTGCCCCAGTGCAAGAAAGATGTGGACTTGTTAGAGTAGGGCCAGAGGAGGGCTGTGAAAACTCTCAGAGGGTTGGAGCACCTCTGCTGTGAAGACAGGCTGAGAGAGTTGGGTTGTTCTGCCTGGAGAAGAGAAGGCTCCAGGGAGACCTTACTGAGGCTTTTTGATATATAACAGGAGCTTATAAGTATCATGGGCTGAGACTTTTTGCCACGTACTGACAGGACAAGGGGCAATGGTTTTAAACTGAAAGAGGTAAGATTTATGTTTGGGCATTAGAAAGACATTTTTTTCAATTATGGTGGTGGAACGGGTTGCCTAGAGAAGTTGTGGGTCCTCATAATTGGAAGTGTTCTGTGGTTCTATGAACACTGCAACTGTGTTAGATACAGGTTAGTTTGAGTCCTGAATCTCCTCACAGATCAGCTGTACAGGGGTATGTCTGGCTGCACTGACTTGTTTGTTATTCCTAATTTCTCCCATCGTAAGAGAGAAAAGAACTGAGCAAGTAAAGTGCATTGAGTGATCATGCACATGTATCTGCACACAGTGAATGCAAATACTCTGATATTACAAACTGAAGATCAAAATGTCAAAAGGTGTCACCATTGCCTAGTAGGAAACTTTAGATTTAATTCTATGGTTTTGATCATTAATTACTTCATATACAAAAAGCATATAAAGTAATATTGAACATTCATTTGAAACCTTGTTCTGTGTTTCACCAGTAGCTGTGGTGCAATATATGCATGCATGAAGTGATTTAGCATTAACCAGTACTGAATATAATGTGCTTTACAGCCCACAGGCTTGAATAGCAAGATGCTTTGCATTTATATGGTACTCTTGATACAAAAACCTGAAATAGCTGTAAAATAGGTTTAACCTCTGGTATCTCTATGTCCCAGTTGGAAAATGGCAGAACAGAAATTGAACTGTGTTAAGGAAAAGTTGGTGATTATTTGGGATAGAATCCATCATCTGATATTCATTTGACTGCTGTGATATTAAAAAAATATCTGATGTGTTCTAGATGGATGAATGTTGGTATAATATAAAATATAAAATATACACCTTAGTATATTTTTTATATTTTTAAGATTTGAATAATCTTTTTATACAGAAAAACACTGTAATTTTTCTGAGTTTTCTCAAAAAGCCGCATTATTCATTTAGCCACTGAAGGCTTGAGACATCAACTTTTTTAAAAAAGAACTTTTTTTGGGAGCAGTTACTCATTTTACAACAGGGCCAATTTTTTAATTTTTTTTTAGTAGTAGTTGTGCTAAATGCCAAGGTTTGGTTTCCCCACTGAACTGTCTCTTTAAATGAAAACTCATTGTCTGTTCAGGAGGTGTTGGAGAAGTTCTCACTGGGGATGTGCTGTGACCTTGGTGTTGTGTGCCATTTGTGCATCATTAAAAGGTTGTAATGAAGCTCTGCCACACACAGATTGTAAAAGGTCAAGCAGAAAGTTGGGAGCCAATGAGGTTGGGAAGAAAAATTGTGCTAGCAGCAGAGGTTGAGGGATTCATTATATTGATGCTATGGGGTTTTCAGCAGAGCAATAACTGAGTTAGCAATAGAATGTAAATCTTCTCAACCACTTAGTCTGAGCCTGCGTCTTCTTGATTTGTGGGGATATATTTTTGCTAGAGTACAGGAAAAGTCATTACGCTTTCAGGAAAGCCACTGGAACTAGTTAATGCATTGTAGGTAAAAAGACAGAAGATAAACAGAACTGTATGTGGCTCATCTGTAAAAGCAGGGCACTGGTGACAGAAAGAGAAGGATTGTACCAAATGAAGATCTTTATGTAAATAACTGGAGTTGCTGCACCACATAATTGTAGGTTTGCAGGTTTTGTTTGGCAGGTTATGTTGGATACATGGAGAATGCTGCGATAATAACTATAAAAGCTGCCTTTATGGTTGGTAGCATGGAGCAGGGTAGTGGCCTTCCAGAATCATGTTTACATGGGAAGATATCCCTCAGTCCCACAGACTTCATCATTTCCCTGTGTTTCTTGGAAAAACAGCCCCTGTAATTGCAGAAGTGGAGGTGTTTATCAGAGCAACATTTAACAGACCGTGTAACCTCCTTGCATTATAATTGACTTGAAACTAATTTAAGCTATTGTGGATTATAAAATAAAATGGAAGAATAAATCTAAACTGCGGTTGCCATGCCCTTACAAAAACTAGGAGTAACAAAAATATACAGAACAATTTTACTTTCCAGTTCTCTGGATATTCTAAATTGTGTTCTGGCATAATTTGTCACAATCTGCTCATAGACAAGAAGTTGTATGAAAGGCTGTGGGTTTGTTATACTTTTGTAGTATTGCATACAGGACTTTCCTCAATTGCTCTGTAAAAGTAGATCTTTTTTGATACGTATGGAAAAAGTAACAAATTTTAATCATTCATCATGTTAACGACTTGATTTCCTAGAAAGTGATTTTCTTAACATGGATAAGGCACCAACTTGGCATGACTGATCTAAGGCATTTTTTGTTAATTACTTAAGTATGCAGATTCTGTTGGGGGAACTGAAAAACAAATACCTCTAATTACAACCTAATACCTATGGAAGTCATCAAAAGTCTTTCTATGGCTTTCAGTGATCAGAGCCCACAGCATTTCCATGTTGTCCTCTCAAGTCTTTGTATTTCCTCCAGATAGTTATTAATTAATATATATTATTTAAGGAATTTTCTCCCAAAAGAGGAAAAGTGAGCTGTTATCAGCCTCACTGGTATCTACGTGGAGGCTCATAATTTTCTGTACTTGAATGGTAGAGGGAAGATCAAGCCTGTTACTCCTGAATGGCCCTAAAAACCTAAATATCAATGTTCATCCCTTTGCATTCCTGGCAGGTGATCTTGTAACTAATCTACTGTGTCAATTTACAGGCAGCTTTGAAAAAAGATACTCAAAGTATCTGGAAGAAAAAAAAAGGAGACTAAACCAGGTTATTTGGCATCCAGTCATCTTCCATCAGATCACTGTAAATTACCTGTCACATTATTCCATTGCTGAACATGCTTTGTTTCAACATCCCCAGCTAAACAGTTGCATATTTTGTGCCTTTCTTCTGTCACACTTTCACACTTGCTATGCAGTTCTGTTTTGTTCTAGAAAACACCATATCTCTGCAAACTGTGATAAAAGAGCTCAGAGGGGTTTTCAAAGAAAGCTTTAATCAATATTGGAAGCATATCCTTTTGTACATTGATTATGTTAAGGTGTTTAATTAATCAGCAGATGTTATTTTAATAGAGAAAATACTACTGAGGAAGCGATAATGAAAAATTACAGAATTTTATTTCGATGCCAGCTTGAAGATTTCTCTTAACACATACCTATGAATCCTGTGAACTTGAGACAGTCCTGATAATCCAAACCTGTTCGTTTTGGAGGCTTTTCTATGTGCTTGGTCCCAAGTTCCATCATACATTTATATGTCTACAACCAAGAATTTCAACACCCAGATTTACAAAGTATTTCTCTCAAAAACTGAAGAAACCCATGTCTTGGTATGGCCCTTCTTCCTTAACTCTACTACAAAATCAAATCCCTGAAGTCTGTTGCAGTGCTACTGAGACATTTATACATCTGGATGTTAATTCAAAGGCACCCAGTTTGTAGGTATTTCAAGTACAGTCTCAAGAGTCAGGATCCCTGAGGTTGTCTGATTCATTTATCTGCACCAAATAGGATCAACCATACTTCTGTCATTCCCTGTGGGTGTTGACATCCATCTTTGTAAACTTCCAGAGAGGAGATGACTGTATTTAACTAGCCTTATAATTAGATATTTTTTCCTATTTATTAGCCTCTTGCTTCACTTATTCCTGATACCGCCTTCTGTGAATGAGGGATGAAATGTAGGAGTTACCTACTTATTATCAGGTCTCTTTTATGTCCTCTTCCTTGCCTAAACATTTTATTTCACGTTTTTTCTTGTCACTGCCACTGTTCCTTGAACAATTCTCTCTCCTTTTCATTCCTGTCTGCGGTCGGTGTCCAAAGGCTGAGGCAGTTCTCTAGATGAAGTCTTTCCAATGCTTATTAGAGCACAAAGGATCGTTCTGCTTGTCCCAGAGGTGGTACTTCTGCTTGTACATCTTGTTTTCAGAAAAGGCTTCTGCGAAACATGTGAGTGTTGGATGAAGACCAAGATGCAGATCCATTCTGGGCACTGTGGGCGCTGATGCTGCTGTGTCTCTTCATGCCCAGCGCGTCCCTGTCATTGCCATGGCAAATCCATTCCGCTCAAAAGCCACGGAGCCTTAAACTCTCTGTCTTGCAGCTAAAATGTTTGTATTTTACCTAATCCAAGTGTGAGTTAACTCCAAATGGTTTCTTCAAAACTTCCAATACTGCATTTTACCTCCCAGTTGGGCTGCCAAGGGTTAAGAGCCTGGAATGTGCCAATACAACCAGCATATCCAGGTACAGGCTTCGTTACTTCTACCCCTCCCTCTCTGACTCCGCTGTTTAGGATCCGTAAGGATGAAATGCTGTAGAGGAGTAAAAATTAAGGAGTTACTGATCAGCTGCCACTCTGTGCATTCACATAAGGCAAAGTTCCGTTGAGTAACACCTTCTTGTCCAGTTTTTTCTAAATCAGAATTATACGTGGTTAAAGCACGACGCTTAGTGTCACAGTGTATCTGGAAAACTTACTTGCATTGAAGAATGTAAATTGCACCGTGATTGTAATATTCTCTATTTATATTCACTTCTCAAGATGAACATTGCATCAGGTAATAAGGCTTTCATCTATATTTATCAATTCTCTTTTTTGCTAGTATGTTACAAATGTTTTGCTAATTATAATCAGTTAAGATACGAGACATTATGTCATGATGCCCATTACAGCATCAGTCTTTCAGTGACTTGTCTCTGCTGTTGACAGTGCAATTGTTTCACTACTGGAAAGTGCAAACAAACATTTATGAAAAATAAGATATGTTACCAGAAATAGCCCCTTCAGAATAAAAATGAATAATAAATACATGTGCCTTGAATTGTTTAGGATGCATATATTTTTTTTCTATCTTGTCTATTTTCATAGTTTCGTCTATGTTTCTCACAATCACCCACAATCACTGAAGAATTAAAACTGCTTTTTGATTCCTTTTTCTTCTCTTATTAAAAATGAGAGTTGTACCCAAATAAAACCATTTGATATGCACACTCAGGGAACTATAAACTTGTTTGTAAGACAGAAACATTTGCTTGAGTTCAGTAATCAGAAGACGCTGAGTTTGAAATTGCACATCACTTGCAATCCTAGTTGTTTTTCTTTTATTAGACTGAGATTTGCATCACCTTTGGTTTAGAAAATGTAGTTTTCTTTGTTCTCCATGAATACAGATGAAATCAGAATTTTGTAGGATGCAGAAATGTTGTTCTCATAGTAACCATAGACTTGTAAATTTAGGTCAGTATTTTGGGATAGACAGTTTGAATCTCTGGAAGGCGTTGCTGACCTGACTGGTAAAAGTATGGACTGTTTTCTCATCCCATTTTTGGCAAAGCACTGATGGCAGTGAATTTGCAGTGCTATGTCTAGTGTTAAATATAGCATGGTGCCCAAAAGGAGTACTGTTCTGATTAATTATATTGTAGAGTTGTGGTCTGTGGTGAGTTCTCCATTTTGAACCGTGCACAATATTTTGTGTTCTTGTTTTCACTTTTCAAAAATGCATCTTATTATTTTCAGCAGCAAATTGTGCTAGAGATTGTGAGTCTTGGAAAATGACTGAGTTTCAGTTGAGGCCAATTTTTGCAACAGTATGTTAATGAAGCTTGAAAAAAGTCTCCATTTTCATGTTGAACCATATAATAGAGTTAGCACTTCAGTGCCCAAATTATGTAAGTGACAGAGAAAGGGAGAAATCAAGAGCCCTACTCCCAAAGCAGTTGAATTAAACAGGCTTCAGATGGTACAGAGAATCGGTGCTTGTGCTCCTTCTATTATTAGACAGAAAATTCTTTCCTGTAGGGCATTGTTAATGAGGCAATAACTTTTGGAGTTACTCATTATATTTCCCATCACACTCGTGCTCCTCAGGTAACCCACCTTCCACGCCCAGCCCATCCGTGCTGCTGTTCCAGCTATTTCTGCTGAGAGAGTCAAAAGGGAATGGTGTTACATTTAATGTAATTTGACAGCTTTAACTTTACTATCTCTTGTGATGGCCTTCAGGAGATCACTGAGCTTTAAGAACATCCACTTCTCCTGGACAGTGCTGACTGTGTCTGCCTGTGCAAGTCTGTTGGACCTCTGTAGTAGTGTTCAAGGATAATGCCCTCAGCTGCAAGTATTCATGCTAGCAAAGTGCCTCACTCAACCCTTCTTTCTTTAGTGGAAAGCTATTGCAAATGGATGTTTTTATTTATGAAGGCTTGTCATCACTGCTATTGGAATTTAACGGTGTATTGCTGTGAGATGGGGTCATCAGGCCACTTATTAACTTGGCCAGCAGGAAAATAAAAATGCCTTTTGGGCCCCATTGGCAATAATTCTTGAGTACCTGCTATTTAATCACCTGCCTGCTACGTCCAGGATGTCAGTTATTTGCATTGCATATTTTATTTAAGTGTATAGAGTGAGGTGTGGTAATGATTTCCACATTCATAGTAATGAAATAGTACCTTCCCCACGGTATCTGAAATTACTGTGGCTCAACAGCATCAGGGATACTTATGACACTGAAACCCAAGTTGCTGTATTTTATACCTTTGCAGCTGGCACTGAATTTCTACGTGGTTACTTAACCAATTAAACCTGGTTTATTACTTTTAATTACCTGCCTACTTTACTTTGTTTTCTAATTTATCAAATCAGGCTAGAATATTTTATACATGCCTACTTTGTTGCTAACAGACAAGGCAGCTACAAGCCATGTTATATGCATACAGTTAATGCTGTCACTGAGAAGAGCATTATGAGAGGTGGGAGGAACATCTTTAAAATACCATTTCAATGATCCTAGACCCAAATTGTGACTTCTCTTAAAGTTTCAAAGGCAGCCCAGTCTGTAAATAGCAATATTTGCTAAGCGCCACTTTAACATCTGAGAAACTGCATTCTTTTCCTCGAAGCTGTTATAGGGGAATCATTTTGCACTTATTTTCTTGCTGAATTTACAGCAAAAATAAGTAAGAAGAGGGTGCTTTTCTCAGAGCTGTGTACTTACTTCAGACAGTCTTGCTGATTGGAGAAGGCGTGTGAACACCAAGAAAAGACAGACCGAGTGGAATCTGGAGGGCTCCAACCGTGCACGGATGTGTGCTAAGTTATTTCTCATAGCTTCCCCAAGTTCCTCTTCTTTCATCTTTAGCTCATGGACGGTGTGTTTCCTAATGTTGTATTTCCCTTCTGGAGCTCTGGACTAAATGCTCATTCTGTATTTCCTTTATGTTAATGAAAACCTGTTCATTTCCTAGGCAAACCTCAGGATGAGTTCTTGGTTCTTAGCCTGGACCACTTGACGGTTTTCAAGACAGCTGATTCCTTCTTTTTCCTCCTCTTTCTCTTGTTCTTTTAGATTGCTTTTCAGGAAGCCCTTCTTTGATGCCACCCTGCTTTCTGTGAGGGTTCTTTGCAGCTACATGTCCTGTTTGCTTTCTCTTTTCTCACTGTGAGTCATCTTTGGTTTTATTTGCAACAAGCTTAAAAAAACCTGTTCTGTGGTGCTGAATCAAAACCCTATCCATCATCCTGTCATCTGTCCAAACTAACACCCCAGCAACTCCAGAGTTCCTACGTGACTGTTTAGTTTTAAGCTAAATTCATCATATCTATAAGAGAATTCCCCCACCCATTTCTGTTCTTCCCTGGTGAAGATGAATAGCACTGTGTTCTGCCTCTAAAAACTCATTTAAAATTACTTATAAGACTTGTAAATAACCCTACAAGTGAGAGATCAACACTTAACTGCATGAAAAGGTGTCTAGAATATTTTTTTATTATCTCTCAGTTCTCCTCTGTTTTATTCACTTGTTGATTGTAAACAAGATATTAAATTCTTTGGGGAAAATCTGGCTGCACAGCACCAGATATTAAGCAAATCTGTCTGAGACTTTTAAACGATTTTGTAGTGAAAGTAAGTCAGAACATACTAATGACAGACTACATGAAACTATAGAAAATTAATAATCATTGAAGGGTTATTGAAACTAAAGCCTTATTTCATAGGATTTCAGTAACAAACTGAAGCTGAAAGTCAAGTGAAATGTGTTCCATTAATTTTCCACAGTGCACAGACCTTATCTGTGTGCTGTAAGACAAAGAGGCACCTCATATTCCTCCTTATTGCATGGAAAACCTTCAGCTGAATCCTGCAGGATGGTGTGTACCTGGCTCCCAAACCTAGTATCGCTCTTCAGTATGAGCTGAAACTTGAACTAACAGGGCTTGGACCCCTGGAGAATTTGTTTTTAGCACGTTCTTTTCCAGTTTTCAGTAAGACCACTCAGAAATTGCGTCCTCGGTGGTTTCAGAGAGAATGTTTCACACAATCGCTTGTGGAACGTTCAAGGCAAAGAGCCAGCGAGTCCACAGAGATAAGTTTCCATCCTGACATATGATGCATTTTTAGGGTGAGTTTATATTGTTTGGGTGCACCCTTAATCCACAGCAGTCGGGAGCCTGCAGCAATCACACACAGACCAAAGCTTCAATATATCACAGAATCTGCTTAGAAACTGCGGGGAGGGGGAGAGTAATTTGCAATGCCAGAGGCACTCAGGTATAAATTGTGCTCTCTTCTGTGAGTGACAGAGCTCAAGGAGATAAAACTTTTTTTGAAGTCTTAGAAACACAAGATTATATGCCTGTTCACATGCATACAGCTGCTTTTTTAGTGCTGTGTAGCAAAATGTCACGAAAAATGTACCATCGTGTTGGTGCAGTGACCTCTAACAGTAGGAACTTTTAGAACTGGCAGCCATCAGCCTTCAGAAAACTCTAAGCTGTCAGCTGCAACTTTTAAGCAGCAAATTTCCCAGAAAATGGACTATTAATCAATTTAGACAGCAGGAAATACGACTGATCAGAGCAAAGATTGACATCTTGATCAAAATACACATTTTATTTACTCGCATTTATAGGAGATGTGGGCTGATATGAGCTGAGGTAGAGCCTTTTAATTTGAAGTGTTTTGAGTACAGGGTTTATAGAAGCCAAAGAAACTTCTATTTGATGACTCTTCATGGATTTGCATATGTTGAAGTGACTGGGGAAAAAGCCCCAACCTACTTATTTGTTTATTAGTAGCTCAGAGCACTGCAGACTGCTTAAGGCTGTGGGTGTATTGGTCTTTCTCCAACAGAAACAGCTACTTTTTTTTTAAGATCACGACATAAAGGCCTTAATAAAGACATTTTGGTTACAATTCTAGTGCTTTACCTGAAAAAATAAACCTTCAGGATTATTAGCCTGGCCTCATTAGGAAAAAAACCATTCCCTTTAAAAAGCAAATTGAAGCGTTCTTTGCAGGAATAAACAGGATTCAGCCGTGGTTGCTGGGTGACAGAAACTATTTCTTTTATTGTGCTTCATGAGCAGTAAGACACAAAATTTGTAACGTTTTCAAGGTACTGTTAAGGGAATGGGGCAGATGGAACTGGGCAGGGAGGTTTGGGGGAATTTGTGTCTGCTCTGCTGCAGGGACACGTGGTGAGAAGCAATAGCTTGTCCATGGTTTAACAAGCTCTGTGGGCAGGCAGCCTGTACGTAAATGTCAATGCGTCCTTCCAGTTTTTTCCCCCTCTGCTGTGTGTCCAGACCCCCGTGGGCAGAGCTGTGCCACAGGTTCCAGTTGCAGACAACTGTTCAAGGCATCTTCAGGGATCCGAGGCACTCTGCCTCTGGAAAGACAAGTACAACACAGGAGCTAGAGGAGACTCCCAGCCTTTCAGGTCAACAGCTGGAAGTGGGGGGAAGGGTAAATTGCAGAGCCTGAAAAAAAGGCTAGATGTCCAAACTGTGCCCTTCAGATGAAATCCCAATCCCACAGGATTAATGGGATTTATATTTAAGAAGTTAGGATTTATGCTTTAATAATTAAATGTCCTAATTTCTGAAAAAGGAGTAAAAGTACAATAAACCTTATTTGCTAGCCAAACCGTGGATTTTGGCAGCTGAAGGTATCTTTTCTTTTTTTTTTTTTTTTTTTCATGAAATAACTAGCCCAGTATCCAAGTTTATGGTAAATATAGAAGGACCTTATCCTGCAGGTGTTTCTGCAAATTTCATGCACTAATTAAGACATGCAGCCTATACAGATAATCCACTGTGTGCAATATAACAGGGTAGGAAGTAGAAACAGCAAGTCAGTCCCTCCTACCACTTACTGCTGAGTTCATTTATTTTACATGGTAGCACGTGAGTTCTCAAAACTTTTGGAAAAACATGTCTGCCTGCTGGGTACTGAAGTCGAGACGTTAATATTTTTTTACATAATTACTAATCCCTTCTGCTACCTCCAGGAAGGACTTGTCTCATGGCTGTGCCAAAGCGAGTTATTTCAAATTTGTGACATACACTAAGCATGTATGTTTTTTCATGTGTTTATGATTCATACACTTCCTTATGTCTCCCAGCTTACTGCTGTCCTCATGTCTCTTTCCGACTGCACAGTTCTAAATGATAGGAATGGAATAATCGGTTGCTTACTCATAATTTGAATGGCAATATAATGAATAAAAGAGATTACAAAATACAGCTTTAGCTAGGTCTGACTCAAAATTGTTCTTTCTCTCTATAAAGTCCATGTAGAGGTTTTCTGTTCCTGATTTGTAGCCTCCAGCAAATCTTTGCTGCTTTGGTCCTGTGTTCGTGACTTTAGCAGATGCCTGTGGTAAAGAAACATGCACATGATTCCTGTATATTCTGGAGCTTTTATGATTTTTATTGTTTCAATTCTAGCAATTTAGCCTTATTTCCAAAGAGTCCAAAAGCTCTGCTTTCTGTCTTCACCCTCTTAAAGCTTAAAATTGTTGGGAGCAGCCTGGCATTTGTGAGTGAACTGTTTCATGGATATTCTCATCACTAAGAGCACTTGGTATTGCTGTAGAAGTGTTATCTCCAGTGAGGCTCATCTCCTTGAAATATTTTCTCATTTTCTAAATACTGAAGACAAGGTAAACTGCACTGTGTAAAAAAAAAAAAAAACAACCAAAAAAAAACCCAAAACAAAACAGTACAGCATTTCAAGGTTATTGTTTTAGTTATCATTAGGGAGTTTCTTGAAAGTTGGTATTTGGATTTCTTTAATGAAAATCAATGAGTGATTTTAAAGCATTTTCAAAACTCATTAGCTTTATTATAACCTGGTTGAAAACTGGGGAGATGACATTATGAGTAGATGATGTAATTCAGGTGTAAAGGACCAAAATACAAATTCATTTGCTTTAGTTGAACAATGCCAGTCTATCAGCTCTCACCTTATGCTCATGTGCAAGAAGAATATGGGCTAAAGCAGCACTGTTTACACCCTTCTCACATCTAAAAGAGGTTGCCTAAAAGTCACTTTTTTTCTGTTTCTGCAGCAAGATCTTCCAACTGCTACAATTCTTCCTCACTCAGGAGTGCAGAGGCAGCTTGCAGAGAGGAGAGGGGAAATAAATGTACATTTTTATTTTAATGGCAAATGTTAAATCCTCAACCCCCCCTATGTAAATTCTTAGGTGTTAACCAGTTACTGTAATGTTATGATGAAATGCGAGTGCATCAGGAACACAGCCAAACAAAAGCATTGGTGTGTTTTTCTGCTCTTGTCTTTAATGTTGTGATTGGGGTTTTTTTGTACTCAGATAACCTCACAGACTTCACAGGAGTGCCCTTTAAATTCAGATCAGGATCAGTGGTCTCCTACTTTGTGGCCAATTTTGCTTGTTCATCTGCTAAAGTTGTGCTTTTCTAACTTCACAAAATCACTTTAATTCCAGTTAAACTATTTTGTGTTATCAGTGACCTCAAAATGTGCTACCCTGGTTATACAGGATAAGGTTAGGACTTTTCTCTCTGAACTAGCTCATTGAATTAAGGGGCAGATTCTGAGCCACTGTAAAGTGGCATAATAAAAATTGATCTTAGGGGACCTACATTGCTTTGCATTGAGTGAGGACATAGCCCTTCTTAAATCTTAATTCTGATTTTTTTTCATTAGCTGTATTACTGTAAGGTAACAATCTATTACATGCATCTAGCTGCTAGTGCAATGGAAAGCCTACAGTGTACTACAAATCAGAAGCAAGCAGAGGCTTTAATTTAGTCAGAGACAAGCTTTGAAGGCAGTCAAAGAGCCACTGATGGAGTTCAAATGCTCTTTGTCCTGCAAAAATAAAGAGCCCATTTGTTCTGCCTTTTTACATTAGCATCTTTTACCTTGCTGGAGGAAAAGGAGGAAGAACTGTAATCCTAGCTCTTGGGTTTTCTTTTTAAAAGAAAGTGCATATTGAACTCATAGGCCTTACCAAAGCTTTAGGCAGTTTTCAATGGCATTTAATAAATATCACAGGCTGGATAGTTTATGCCCCAGTGCTGGGTGGTAACTATTTCTCCTTTCTTATTTTCCTTTTATTTCTCCCACCATGACACAACCACGGCAACACAGTGCTGGGACAGATGTTGCCAGGGAAGGATTGGTTTTAGAGAGATCCCGGGCACCAGGCAGCTCCCACCCACGATGGAGTGTGCAGTGTCTCACCTGCACAGGCTCGAGCCTCTGACACAGGACCCTGCACGCTGGGCAGGGGCTGCTTCTTGACTGTTAAAAAACCCTTTGGTAGCAGTTCTTCCTACCTAAGCAGGAAAGTAGTTATGATCAGAACACTTGATTCTGTGACAAACATAGTGGACTAATTTGCTTCTCAAACAATAGAAAAACTATTTTATTGTAACAGGTCACACCTTTAGTCCTTGCTTTGTTCCTTTAGGAGCAGTTAATTTGTGTGTGATTGTAAGGATCTCTCTGTGCTAAAATGATGTTCTATTCTACATCCTACTTCTGCACCTCATAAAACCTAATATCAGGGAAGAACTTTCCCCACCACCCCCGAAAATTGTTTCAGTAATTTGGAGACTGAACTGGAATTTATCATTCCCTTCTTTTTAGCTTTGTGTACAGGAAATAGTTTGTGTAGCACACATGCTCTCCACAGCACTGTCTGATAGTAGTTTCTCATCCTATTCTCTTTGCAATTTACTTTTATTCTCAACAGAATTCCCAGAGGGTCCCAATCTTACTACTTCTACCAGTGGATAGAGACAGTTTATTCTGCACAGCATCCAGCAGAAGACAATGCTTTTACCATTAGTTCTACCTTTAGCCCACGGAATAACATGATAGCCCTGTAGTGTTCAGTGCTTTTGAAGAGCCTTCTTCGAGCTGATTAAACCTGTTGCAAAGCTCAAGTGGCAAATTAAGTTCCATTATTATCTGTTCACTTGCCTTATCCACCTATTTCTTAAAGGAAGTTGTCTTCTCAGTTTTATCTCTGGATTCTATCACAAAACCTTCACCTTCAACTTTTTCAACCCAGAATCTCTGTAATGTACCAATTAAAAGGGATGTGCAATTATATTTAGTGCAGACAAAGACTTCTTTTAGAACCAGAGAGGCTGCAGCTTGCTTACATGCACTTAACAGCAAAGGAGTGTGTCTAGACAAAGGAGCAGTAGATCAAACGAGGACTGCCTTGATATGGTTCACACTAAAATCCAAATTCTTTTCACTTTCCTGTTCTAACCCTCTACTGAAGAATAAGATTACTTTCCTTTTGTTTCATTAACCAGTATAAATTCTTACCCCTCCTCACATTCCTGGTAATGAAATGCCAGTTGTGTGCCCTTTTGCCAATGCTAATCTTGATCAGAAACTCCCAGCAACCATCACATGCCTAAGTCTGCCTTGCTTACTATATACAGCTGTTGATGGAAGATTGTTTCACAGTATGAATGGGGAAAAAGGCCCACATTTGTAAATAAAAGCTGGTGTCATAGGAATTTCTTAAAATGGGAATATGTAAAAATCACATTATTCTTCTGGTACATATGTTTTTATTATAATTCCAATAATTCCTATTCTGCTCCTGTCACTAAAATTGCTATAGATTCCAAATTTTGAGTATGTTTGGCAAAATAGAATGGAGGATATGCATAAATGGATCCATAAATGCTCATGTGCATATGTGTGTATTTATAGTGTTTGACACGACACTTGATAATGGAAGAATCTCAGAGGCACGCAAGATTTCGGGGGGGGAGATGTGAAATTTCTACCTAAAGGCACAACTACTAGTCTGAGTTCACACTGCAGAATAAAATAGGCCACAGAAGAGAGGTGGCTTTAGTAGAGAATTAATTTATTAGTTATGCTATATAACTTTGGAGCTTTTAGGCTTGTTTTCTCTTGTGTAAAGTATGACTTTTTCATCTGTAGTCACTGAGCAACTACACTCTTCTGCTTCAGGATCTGATCTTTTAGGGACTGAGTAGACTGATCAACAAAAAAACCCCAGCTGTTCTAGGTTTAATTTTCTGTATTTTATCTGCAAATTAGTATATTTTTTCAATAAAAAACAAATTTTGACACTTTGAGGATAGATTTAATCAATACGTGCCATATTTACTAGCGCTGTGTCAGAAACTTGAGAAGTCAAAAAAATTATCAGTGAAGAGAAATTTTAAAATAAAACAAAAGTGTTGCTGTGGCCAAAATTAGGACACCCAAATGTCATCCCATCAGTGTATATAGTGAAAGGGTGTTAGTGGCATTTAATGTTAAAAGTTCTTCCTAGAATCTTAATTTTTCCCAGCATCTCACAGTGCACTAAAACAGGATATTGTCATCATGTACTTCTGTCTGGAAGGAACTGAATATATGGTAGTGCCTTGATTACCTGAATAGTCAAATTATCCAAAATTTATTCAGTTCTGCAGTTCTTTGGCATAAAAATTTCTTGCTGACTTCAACAGCAATTCCCTGTATTAAACAGACAAAGAGCCCTTACCCTGTAATTGCAGAAAGGCTTCTTTTTTGTGTGTGAGTCCATTTTGAAAAAAGCATAAATTATTCTCAAAGGCTGCTCAGCACATTTAAGGTGTGATTTTGCTATTCATGTGGAAGAAAAACATTCTGGTTTTCACAGAGCAGAGGTTCAGTACCTTTTATTTTCAAGAAGAAAACAGTACACCAAACCTCCTCTGTACTTCTTGAGAGTTCCAGCTTAAAGGAGAACTTACTTCTGGAATTTATAATATCTCCTGTTTGCAGAATGTGCAAAAATGAACAAGTATAATAAACTATGGCAATATTTGAGCTATACAAAGTGTGTATCATAAATAAAATAGGTTAAAAAATGGGAATATAATGAATAGGTTACAATAACTCATTGCATACCTTTAGTGCCACCTATATGCAAGGAGGGATGCAAGAAAGTCACAGCCCATTCCTGGAAAGTTCAGGTTGAACTGACTGTCAGCAACATTCCCCAAAAGTAAACACTGACTGTCAGCAACACCCCCAAAGTAATGAAAACAAATTTATTAAATGGGAAGGCGCCAACTTATTACTAAGTTATTGTCTTCTAATGTAATGACATAAAGCTATTTTCTCCAATACAGAGCTTTACACCAAGACACAATAGTAGTGCTCTATCATACTGCCCTTAATGTGAGTCTGGCAATTAGACTTTTGAAACCACCTTCAACTTTTTAAAAGAAAGCTTTAAAATCGAGCCTAAAAATCACAAGAGTTGTTGTGTAAGCACTTGTTGGCTTATCAAACTTCAATGGTAAATCATGAGGGGGGAGATGGAGCTGGCTTTTATTTAATTAGTTGCATCTCATTTACATTTCATTTTGTGCACATCACTTGCAAGATTTAAATCTCAGTACTTTGCTATTGGAGTTGCCTCTTTTTTTATTTCCAGTGTGACATAATAACTGAAAGATGCCAAGTGAAATCTTGCTCAGTGTTGCTATTAACTTGCTACACACAAACTATTAAGCTTTTACAAGAGCTGGGTCTCAGCAGCAGGTACCCAGTACTGAGGAGTGATTTTATTTTATATTTAAGTAGCAAGAACAAGCTGATAAACCTGCCTATGCCACCTGCATGTAAAGCCACAAAACTGCAAGTCTTGTCATAATTTTTTTCGCTGTCTTACTAAAAGCCAAAAAATACTTATATAATTTCTCCAGAGACAGCAGCAGATAGAAGCATATAGTCACACCAAAGACAAGTAATTCAGACTATTGATATTTGCAATAAAAACAATTTAACTGGTGTTTCCATATTTCAGTGTCTTTACCACTCTGTATTACTATTAATGGTTTTCAATTCAACCATCACACACAGTAGAAAATCCTGTATATTAGTGAAATAGGCTGAAATTTAGTTCTTGTTCAGGACAATAAGACTTGTCTAGAATTTCTCATGCAAGTTACTTGGAAAAGCAGTATTTGGAACAGATGCAGAAACAAGGATGTGGGTAGGTCAGGGCCATGTCAGAAGGGCAACAGTCTTTGAAATAATTGTTAAGATCCTTGGCTCTGGTCCCTCAATGACAATTAGACAAGTAATGCAGACATTCAACAATTGCAGTGTTAATGCTGCAAAACAGGGACAAGAATCTTAACAATTACTATTGAGGAGTTACTGATTCATCTTACACTACTTACACTACTGTATTCCCCCAAGTGCAAATACTATACAGATATTAACCCTTATAACAACTCCCCCCTTCCTCAATCCTCCAGGCTTAATTGGCATTTCAGCCTCACACCGGAGCACTCCAAATCATCAAGGGTTCCTTGTGGTATAACTACTTCCTCTTTGCACTCGTAGATCAAAAAACAAACAAACAAATTAACCAAACAGCCCTGTAGACAGCAAATGACCTCACCAGGGTCAGAATTTCAGCTCTGGAATTAAGACACCGGAGTGACTGCTCTGTCTACAGAGCTCAGAGGGGTGTTCCTCAATCCTTTCTCTGGATCGTGCATTCAGCTCTGCTCAGAACATCACCTTCAGTGTCTAATAACCAAATTTCTTTTGCGAATAACGAGATACAGAAGCGTCTTACAATGTGATTGCCTTCCTGCACAGAAACTCTTTATTTAAAATTGAAAATATTATAATTCATTTTCAAGCTTTTCAAGGAAGGCTTTAAACACATCACTGATCACTAAGTGTTGTTTAAGTTGTCCTGTAATTTGAGGTTCCTTTTTATGACACGTCTGAAATAGATCTCAAGTAGGCCATAGAAAAAGAATACCATCTCTTTAAAAAAAGCAATAGCTTTCAAGGCCCAGGATGGCCTCTGTGCTGAGATTAATAAAGCTTGACAATACATTCTGAATGCAAGCAATGACTTCTATTACAAGGGGAAAAATGAAAAAGCTGCTATTACTGACATAGTCAATAGATTGCACCTCAGTGTATACTGTACTTTCTACATTTTTAATATAAATGTGTTCAGTTTCAGAGGCAGCAGCATTATCAGCATTCATTTTACTCGAGGCAGTAATGTGAGAAGTTGTGTCTTGTGTAATAAATAAATAACCTGTCTTTAAAACCATTTACTCAGATTGCTTTTCCCAAATGCTTATTTAGAGTTGCTCTGGAAGGTGTCATATACCAGGACAGCCATGTTATAAAGATTTCAAAAAATACAGTTTCTCTGTTTTACCCATAATATAATTGTTCGTGGGGTACTTTCTGTTTTGCTGTGTTTAGAAATAGTATGATGGCAGCCTTGTATGATGGTGGGATGTTGTGGTAAGTTGTAAAACGTGGCTTGAGGCTCCCCTGTTTCTCAGAGGTTCTTGCTGGTCATGAAGACCTTCCAGTAGAGGCCAGAAAACTTTCCATCACCGCAGACAATTGCCTCTCCTTCAATTTGAAATTTATCTTTTTCTCCCGTCATATTTTTCTGGACTTGAAAGAACAGAAGAAATTATCTTCTCTCTGTACATGTACATATTCAGATCCTCATCATCTTTGTAGCACCCACTCATACTAAGAAACTATTTTCTCCATGTAAATGGATCATGTTAAATGGCAATTATAAAATAAGACACTGACTTAATTCGTGCTTTGTGCCGTCACTTCTCTATATCTGTCTTGGCGAATACATTCAAGTGAACAAAACCTTTCCAATCCTTTCAGAAGGGCAGGAAACAAAGTATATATTCCATAGGTAGCTTATAAGAACATACAAATGAGGAATAATCAGCAAAATATGAATTACTTGTCATAGTATCTAGTATTGAAGGAGGTGTTGATATCTGACCACAACAGGTGTTTTTTTAACATAATCAGAACAATGGGTCTGATATATCTCTAATGCCTCCTTTACATCAGCACAAATGTGCTGATTTCTTTGGAGTGACCCTTGATTTACACAGTTGTAAAGAAAGAAGAATCAGGCTGTGAACATATAGGGGAGGGAAAGCATAACTGTCTTGGGCATCCAGAGACTCTGTCGTGGTTTTGCCAAGTACAAAATAGAGGAAGATTTACCTGGAGTGGCTCAGGGGTTGTAGCCAGAATAACAGGCTGTAACAGAGCACAGGAAATTTAGGCTGACTGGGAAGAGCATGGTTTACTGATCTGTGGCTTGACCATCTGTGGCTCAAGGTGAAAGTTCCATTGGTTAACAGATAGGCACGTTTCTGACTATATTTAAAAGAAGCAGGTGGAGGTGAAGATGTAACATTTATGCATTCCTGATTCTGTACTCTTCTAGTGCTGGAGCTGGTTTCTAACTCAGGAAAATCTCCTTCTGAGACCTCACACTTAAAATGATGGATTTTGAAGTTAAATCTAAAAGTTTATTCTTTCTCTATTCAGCAAAAAAAATATCTCTTTTCAGTAGTATAGGTGTTCTATAAAAAGTTTTCTACAATACTTTAGGTCATACAGGGAAACCTAATTTAGAAATATTACAGAAGGCAAAACTTACCATTTTCTGTCCTAGAACTCAGCACTGATCTGATTACTTTTGACTGTGATTCCAGGTTATCTACCTAATTTGTCTACAGTGTTATTACCAACATGTGTTTTCCCACAAGGAACATATTAATTTGGTCGTTGCCCTGGGGAAATCTAAACAAAAACACACACAAAAAAAAAATTAAGTACAAGAATACATTTTCATAAAAAGGAATGTCATATACACAGTAAATGACAGGCTTGTGTTTAGAAGAGTGTTAAAATCAAAGGATTTTCAGTCTGCACTTTCCAATATAAATTGCTCATTTCAAAACATAATGTTCTGCATAATTAGATCACATAGTTTGAGCATCTGGGCTATCAGTCTGTGAAGTGATGTGGTAAAAGCTGTGGGTAGTAGGAACAATGAATAAAACTGATGCCCACCTACGGAGCGTCTGATGGCCAGAATCATTCTGCATTTCCCATTTTCTGGTGGACAGAGGGGCTGGTTTCCTGGTGCTCTTTCCCCACTCTCCTTTCTGCAGCTCTTCTCTTTGTGGGCACAGAAATCACAGAACTGGAGCAGAGGTGACTTGTACCTCCCATACAGCGGGGTGGCAGCGAGAACACTCAGCCTTGAGCTACAATTAGCCACTGCCCACTCATTCCATCAGAAGTGCAGTCATCTCACTAATGACAGCGTTCCTTCAGCTGGAGATAACGTGACGGGTAAAATGGGGCTCTGTGAATCACACCAGGGATGTGCACGAAAGGATTATTTTAATTTCTCATTTAGCAAATGCGTCAGACCATCAGACCTGAGACCACTTCCTGCTGAGTCCAGCATGGGAGGGGCCAATATAAGAAAATTCCTTAGCAAATTGTCTCGTGGTCCTCTCCCCTCTGCCCTTTACTTCTTTCCCTTTCCTTTGGATTTAATGAGTGAGCAGCCAGAAGCTTAATGGTGATAGGTAACTAATGGGTGCAGTACACAGTTAAATATTGTAGAAGAACATTGAGACTTCGATTTTTAGGACCTTTTTCAAATAATTTATAAATGTACAGAAGGCGTTTTGGAAAATGGGGATTCACATGGATAAAAATTCACTCTATAGTTTCTTCAGAAGACATATCATGACAACCATGTCATGATTCCTTTAACAGAAAGAAAACTGTATGAAGCCAACTTTGGATTGGTTGTGTTGAAAGAATAATTTTGAAATGAGACTTTTTTTTTAAAGAACAATATGCCATTATTTCTACTTATTGTTTTCATTCAGTTCATGTAATCTGTAGGTGTAGTTTTGTTACCAGTGACTGAACTTCAATAAAACTCAGGTGTGGGTTTCAAGTATTATTATAAATCCCTAAGTCTCTTGGAAGCAAAGGGTGAATGAAGAGCCTGGGCAGCTTCTGTTATACCAGAGAACCAGATAAACAAAGATAACAAGCTTTTTGAAGTATAGATCTATTTCTTCATATTTTTAAAGAAATAAGCTCTTTTGAAAATGTGATTTTTAGCAAAAAGCTGGGTGGTGCTTTAATACTCTACTGGATTTTGCAAGCATGCAGGCTCAGAGAATATTGTTGCTTATCTAATTCTACATACCCTGAAAGCAAGTTTGAAAAATAGGAGTCATTGAGTAATATCTTTACTGGTGCCATAAATCAGAGACTTATTTGCATACAAATGAAAATTCAAACCAAAGTGCACTAAGAAGTTACAGAGCCCTAACAGTTAGGGATCAGCATTTAAATATGAACCCAAGTTTCCACCCTGAAGTAAAGCAGAAATCAGACAGGATCTTTTATTGGGAGGTATCTTCTATGTACTTTTTGTTGGGGTTTTGGTTTTTTTGTTGTTTTAACTCTGAACACGTTCACAGAAGGATGAAATTATCCACTGGTCTTTGAGATAACGCCTGTAAACAATTATTAAAATCTTATCATTGATAGTATCAAAAATACATGAAATATTCAGCAGATAAATCACATCAACAAGTCGTGGTTGTAACCTGCAGCAGTGCTAATCACAAACGTGTACTGAGGTGTGCGAAACAGCACATTGCAGAAGATGAAAGTGAACTCTGTGCTTTCTCTTAGCCAGGTTTTTTCAGTTCTGTTCAAAAGAGACAATGGTGAATTCTGAGACAGTAAGGTTCATCAGAGAATGATATTGGCCTTCTTAGGAAAAAACACAGTGAACTGGAACAAGGCAGGAAAAAAAACCACAACACTTTAAAACTCTTAACAAATTCTGAGATAAATTTGTAGGGTCAATACTGGAGCACAAATACACAAGTGACCATTTTAGAGTCAGAATACTAAACGAAATTTAAGCTACAGTGGTCAAGGCAACACCACCTAATTAAAGGTCTGAAGGAGGAGTTCCACCTACAGGGAATAGATGAAACAGCTTGCAGATGAAACAGATTGGAAGGCTGCAAATGAGAGATGTAATTTTTATTAAAAGAGATACAGCAATTTTCCCTATGGTAAGGTCAGGAGATGAAAAAGGAGTGTGTGCAAAGTTTTTAGAAATAGAATGTATTATTTAGAGCAGTCCCTCCTTTTAATTTTACAGAATGAGAACTTTAATTACACATTTGCTTCTTTCAGTGAAGACTTCTCTCTGGGCTCATTTTCTTTTAACCTTAGCTCATTTTGGTAGTCTTTAAGCACCCTTGTAGTCCAGTTGACTGTGTGCCTACTTAAGTAAGCACGACTGAACCTGTGTAAAGATGATTGAATCAGGCTGAAAGCTGACTATAAATGTATATTAAAACCTGTATAAATGGACATAAAGGCTATTTTTTCATAAATCAAAGAAAAGTGAATTTTTAATTTGTTTGAATGAGTTGCATATTGAGTAGACTTGTTGGCAAGCTGTATAATTATTGTTTTAAATTACCTCTCCATTACAAAACCTATTCTCATATATGTTGGTCATCCTAGCAGTTTCAATGAAATTGTTTTTATATAGTTGTGTTTAATTTGTCTCAGGTGAAACAGTGCCTTGGTGGCACCCTGATCTATCCTGGGCAAAGATAATGTCAGTGGATCTAAAGGCTGAGGGGCTACTAAAGAGGGATTAGTCTGGGATCAGCTGGTTTTCTTTGGCTGGTCAACACAGCCCTTCTCTGGTCCTGAGATAGGTCCTCCAAGAAAAATTATGTGAGTCTCTGGGCAATCTAGTCACACTTTAATGGGGGGGAAGAAGGTATTAATTATTCCAGAACTTATCACAGAATCATTGAATAAAAAAACAGTTTGGATTGGAAGGGGCCTCAAAGATCATCTCGTTCCAACTCCCCTGCCATGGACAGGGACATCTTCCACTAGACCAGGTTGCTACAAGCCCCACCCTGGCCTTGAACACTTCCAGGGATGGGGCGGGCACAGCTTCTCCTGGCAACCTGTACCAGGGCTTCCCCACCCTCACAGTAAACCAACTACATAGTTTTCTATTTATGTATTTAAATATCTGCTGTTGATATCTTAGTGGATCTTATGTGCAGTTTAGGGATGACAGTAATTTTGCAGTTGGTCAAATATTTACCATAGGGTACAAGTATTGTGTAAATTAGTATTCTATGCCTTCATAAAATAGACTTATTAGAATACAAATGGGCTTACTGTGACAATATCATTCTTCTGAGTTCATCTTTTTCTGCATCACAATACAGAAATGTGCTTTGCTAGGTTAAGAGTTCTTTTTTTGAAGAATCCTAGGGAGAAATTAATAGAGAACATGAACTCTGTTCTTTGAGATGTATTAATTTGGCCAAATTGGAAAACTAGTAAGCATTTGATTGTAGGATGCATAAACTGTAATGTAACCAGTGGCATTAGTTACATCCCTGGTCTCTGAGATGGAACAGAAAGTCTGTTTACAGACCTAGTTAATTGAATATACGCTGTAAAAACTTTACAGATTTCTTATTAACAACATTACTAGTAATAAAGGAAAACATATCTATTGTTTTAAAAAACTAGTCTGTATTCAACACGAGGTATTTAAAACCAGCCATTTGTTCATTAATGATAAATGGTATTTCACACTGAAACAGCTGCACATCGCCTCAATAAAGAACCAAAATATTTCCACATATATTATGTACATTATTCAAAGTGATCACTGTAGCTTGACTACACCCCCTGGTATCTGCAGTGAGAATGCCATGCCATGGAATCAGCAAGTAATTAAAGGTGGCATTATACAGCTGGAATTACACAGAATTAGGTATCTGTTAGAATTTCAGCTGTGAAATATTTAAGTCAAATGTAGTGTGTCAGGCAGAACTTCAGTGAACACCAAATGCCCCATTTCTTCACAAAATCTGCCAGACAAATGGCTTTAAAGAATATCACGTGAGCCTCGTTCCATCATGATTAGAGATAAACCCAAAGAAAACTGATTGTTTTTGTCAATCTATTGATCTAAAACAAACAAACATACAAATATCATTTAAGCTTCATTCCCACAGATCAGATAATCAGGAGCACTTCCTTTTCCATACGTATTTTCTCTGTATAAGGAATTCCCATAAGATACAAGTGTTTTCTTTGTATTCATGCCAAATTGCATGGCTGTGCTTAACAAACTGAGGTCATTCAAGCCGCAGTTGTTACAAGCTATTAAAACTCAGAGTCAAATACTTAGAGCGTTCATTTTGCAGTTGGCAGAAATGCCCTGGGCTGACAAGCACTGGTGATTGTCAGCACTTAAAAAAATAAAGAACAGGTGTATCAATAATGTGGAGTTAATTTAGCTAAAAGTATATTTTAATGCCAAAGTGTTGGAGGGAAGAACAGTTGTCAGAGAGTTCTTGACCATTCCCTGTCATTTCATAAAATGGATCAGATAATAAGGAAGGAGAAACCATAAAATTGTCACCATTGTTTTATTTTCATCCAAATCTTGAGTGAACTCTTTGGTGAATTCATCATGCCTGACTGTGATTTTTGAAATGGCAAGATAAATTGCACTACTGAAGTTAATGAAGAAGTTCAAGATTTGACAATTTATTTCCTCTGACAAATAGCAAATATTTATAGTGTTTGCTTTGGTTTCAAGACATTACAGGTACAGCAGAGATGTAGGAATAACTTCACTTAAAATTATTATTTTGCCAGGGAATAATACAATCGTCCTGAAAATGTATTTTCTTTCAAGTGAAGTAAATAAATAACCAATAGTATTAATAAGTTGACAAGTAAGATATAGGAAAAAAGGAACATAAACTTCTGAGGAAGCGAGAAAAAGCAGAAGGTTAAGACCCAGGCTGTGGTCTGGAAGAGGTTTGTAATTGTGTTGTTGTCTGGGTGTTGACTGGCTGATTGAACAGCCTCGGAGGTGTTCACAAGCTGTCAGGCCAGGGAATCGGAGTTAATGGACAGCTAATATCATGATTGAATGGCAAAAGTGGAGCCTGATCTCTTTGAGGATGGAAAATCAATAGCCTATTAGATTTGTCAGGCTGACAGGGAGAGAAAAGAGCGAAAGTCTGCTATATTTGCTTGCATTACAGGGGCTGCTCTAATTAAGCACCCACCTCGGGATGGAGGGGAACCTGTGGAATTGAAGTAGTAATGAGATTCAGGCTTGAAGTAAATGAAGTAACTGCAGCATAAGGCATGCTGACAGACAATTAAATCTCTTTATCAATGCTGCTTCTTTCCAGAAATAAAATCTCATATGGCAGCTATAAAATAAGGCTGAGCCTGGTATGATCATAAATCTTCCGTCAGCTTGTGGTTGTGCGCATTATCGTTCCTGTTGTTTTGGAGTTTTCACAAAAACTGTAGATGCATTGGCCATTCCTGAGCTTTGTAAATGGAAGTTTCTGCTCCTATGACTAAGTATCTGGCTTAGAATTACTCTGCATCAGACCTGTTCTTTCACTATTAACAGCTGATATCCACTGTGACACTGCTGATAGCGCAGGGTATCTGGGTACGCGCCTGCTCAGCTGCACGAGGTAGCTCTCAGTCTCCTTCTCTTTTTCCTCCTTGCCATCAGGAGGTTACTAATCTGCCTATTTCAATCAGGATGTGCATATCTTCTCCAAACCTGATAGCGAAGGTAAAGCTTCTGACGTTGGAAATGCTAAGAATGTGCCCACATTCACCGGAGTTCAGTGCTGCACGAAATTGCTGATTTGGATTAAACATTGAAATAAATTAATTGTAAAATTGTAATTTTTCCATTTGTATAACTATAATTTTTCTGTATTCTGTATTCTTTCTTG
>JAYRBT010000010.1:5325155-5364867 GCA_036023395.1 Myiotriccus ornatus
TTTGTTTATTGTTTTTATAATAAACCACTTCTTTATTGCAGATTTGCAGCCCGGTTGTTTTAATAATCTATAACAACATGAAATTCTGCAAGGCTTCCGATGGCTCACATGCATGCAAATGTATGGTGGTGTTATTTCTGCTATCTCTTTCTCGATCTGTGAGGTTGAGCAAATGAAGGGTTGTAGCCTCAAGATTTCTGGTGGGCAAACATCTTATTTTGCAGTTAAGCAATCAGTGGCAGCCAAGGTGTGCCTTTCTCCTCCCAGTGTTTGCCGTTCTTCTCCCAGCATTTAAACTGACCACCTCTGGGTAGACATTGAGTGCCCAGAGACTGCTGAGCGTTGCTTTGCATAATTTTTAAGCAGCCAGGTTTAGTCCTTCACCTTGCACCCTCCCTTGCTTCATACCTGCTATTTGCCATAGCAAATTAGAGCCAAACTGTTTCATGCTCTGTTTCGTAGAGGCAGAAGTCAGTGGGTATCATACGCAGTTAATTGCAATCTGAAATTCAAAATATGTAATTTGGGTTCTTCATACTTTTGGCCTTCCATTTTGATCAGGTACTGTTGCTGAGTGCTCCAAAGGACAAATCAAGAAAGGGTTCTGTATGGGTTCTATATCTGTGACTGAATTTATCTCAGATTTTTGCAGTCATTTGTGAGAGGATTTGCAAACAATTTATAAAACTTCTTTGATCTAGGAGAATAGTTTTACATCAAGTGATTGTTTTATCAGGACTCCTCTAAGTGGTAACATCCACAAACTTCCTAAGTAGGCTCAGAAGCAAAACCACACTGTTTGTTGTACTTTGTTATATTTCTGTGAGTAGATGTTTCTAATAGAACCAGGGAAACTTTCTGTATATAAGGTCACTAGTGCCTTCCTTTTGGCTATTGTATTTGTTGCCCTTTCAAAATTAAAGGTAATTTATTCTACACTATCCTATGTTTCTCTTGTTATGTCTACAGTATGATATCTATTAGAACATTAATTTGGATAATTCTGTGTATCCAAAGAGATATAGGGAGCATTTTGTAAGGGATAGAGCTGTACATATGAGCCAGTTGTCTCTTTCACACATGTGTACATGCTCTCTGTATCCAAATGCTCAGCTGGTTGTCTTCCCTTCATTATGGATTCAGTTTAATATAAAGTTATTAAACTAATTTCTGCTGTTTACTGCACCTTATTTGACTTCATGTCCATTTAAAGATAAATTGGTTGCTCTTTATTTCAAAATGCCTTTTGCTTTGATTTTCATTGTTTTTCATTTACTGCAATTACTGCGTTGATTGTATCAGGCTTTCTATAAAGAAATTAAGGTTAAGACATAGCTCCCTTCAGTCTGGACTCCATACAGGTTCAAAGAGGGGGTAGCTGAAAGATCTCCACGTTTTCTTCACAAGAAAATACCCTGTCATTTGATCTCATTTCATTTTATAAGGATTTTATTACAGATTGTGGTGATTATGCTTTAAAATTTATTACACAAGTGCGTATCATATACAAAGAAAACCATCTGATATTTCAAATATGTATTGAGGATGTTCCTTGCAGTATTCCATTCATTTGTTTCTGTTAGTAGGATAAAGAAATGACAGGTGACAGAGTGCTTTAAAATGAGCTCCTTGTACAACCTGCCTTTGCATCATCTCGGGTTTAGAAAAAAAACAGATATCAGTACAATGACCTTGATTTAATATTTGGAGAATGTTTGTAGAGCATTAAAAGTTCACAGGTTGTCATGATGATGAACTAATCAACTCGTAGGAGGGTAGAGAGCAAGTGTCTGAGTCTGAAAGTATTTGACATTTTCTGGTGTGTTGTGAATGTCTCACTGAGGGAGCTGGACCTGCTGGGAATCAAATGCTCCAAGACACTCTTTGGCACTGGTCAGAATTTCATTAAGTCTTAAAGGATCACAGATTTAAGTTCAGGTCTTATTGCAGAGATGCTGTAATAAAGTTTGGATACTGCTGAGTCATCTTCTCTCTTAACAGAGACTGGTCAGTGTGTTGCTGACATGTCATTTAAAATATGAAACTAGGATTTGGCATACAGTGGGTTTAAATATTTTGTTACAAAATCAAGGTTCATTATCAGTCTGAGTCTGAGGCCTTCTTTAAAGAGATGGATTTCGAGCCTGCAGTGGCATCAGCACATCTTGACAAGAGAACCTGTGGTCTTTAAAGGTGCAAAATAATTAACAACTTTCAATCAAAATGTTGAACAGTACAACAGTACAAAATTGACTCCCTGTAGAAAGCAAAGGGGTAACACAGTTACATCTTCTTCAGTCTGAAATGTGCAGAAAAAGAAAATAAATAAAAGTCTTTACCCGGATACAATAACTCCCTGAAATTATTGCACAGAAGCTACTACAGTGTATTTAAATGAAATAAATAAACACGCATTCTAAGAACTAAACAGATTAGCTTTCGCTAGAGGGAAACTGGGATATCTTTTGAAGTGATGGGTAGAGTTAACACAGAAGCCAGAGACCCTCCCAGACAGCAGGACTGAGGGCCTGGCAGCAGCTGCCCCTTATTTACACCAAGGGACTGCAGCTTTGATTTGTTTGCTCATCTCAGTTTGGCACTTAAGAACTTTGGAGGGCAGGGAAAGCTCCCTGTTGCATTTGTGTTGATGCTGGCAAAACACATTCTTGTTGAAGTTGGCAGAATACACCCATTTCAAATGGAATACTGATTTTTTGACAGTCTAAATGTAATCTGGTCCATTGGAATACATATATGATTGTGGGCTAGTGCAAGTGTGGCTTTGTAAATCATTCTTTTGATATACTGGCATGTTAGTGATAGTTCTTAACATTCTAGTTTTCAGTGTTTGCTGTTCAGAATTCAGTACTGCTGGAGCAGAGTAATGAGGAATTCAGGAAAGCAGACTTTTCATTGCACTGATAAAGTAGCTAATACTCACTATTTATTTAGGTTACACCTTCAAAACTGGGAACAATTAATACTGCAGAACTTCTAACTTTTGCTTTTAAAAGACTTCCAAAATTATTCTGGCTTTTATCAACAATAATTCCTTTGACAATCTTCAGTAAGATACTTTTGATTTTGTCTTCAGTTGGAACTAACTCCTTTAAAAGAATTTTATCATTTCATATTCCAACACTGATAAATATGAACAAATTTAAGAAGGCACAGGGTTTTTTAATTCTGTGACATTTTTGTTTAAATTGTATTGTAAACACAGTGCAGCTCTACGTGATGATTCTATAATTTTACAAAACAGAAGAGATATGAAATAAAAGGTTTTTCCTTTCAAGTGCTGGTCACCTTAGAATTGGTTTTCACTTCAGTCCTACCTAAGCCATCACTAAGGCTGACCAGCACCACGCAGAGACATGAGACAGTCTAAACCAGAGGCCAATTAAACAGGCAAAACTCCTTTTACTGGCTTCACTGTGTTTCAGACAATGCCTGTAGGTTTTAGTTTTCACATCTGCTCTTCCTGATACCCAGGAATGTGTTTCTTTCCTTGCTTGTATTTTTTTTTCCTCCTCAAGTCCTAGATCGTTAGTATCTATTGACATTTTAAAAGTCTGGCTTTTAGATTTAGACCTCAGAGGTACTGATGAGTGCAAGTCAGTTGTAGTTGTAAATAATGCCAAGTATTTCCATTGCCAGTACTTGAAAGAATTGAAGTAATAAAGAAGATCAGGCTGTGAGTGACAACTGAAAACCTTACTCACTAGACTGAAAAGGTTATAAAGTTACAATTCAATGAGTATATTTTAAGGCAGAATATATCTAATTCTAGTAGCTCTATAAATACTTGACTGAGCTGTTCAGGCCTATTTTTCTGATGCTACATTCATTGCAACTATAAATTTAAACTGGACTGTGTCAAAGGGCCAATTACAGTTTGTCACAAAAACGAAAATTTAAACCCATGTCCTTTTCTTTTTAAATTATTAGACATATAAAATGTGTTATTTTCCCCTTAAATTTTAAATTCGTTTAATGTCAAGTTCACTACCATCTGGACACATGGTTTTATGCACTTTTCAAGGAGGACTGACTCGGCTAATTTTTTTTGGTTCGGTTCAAGCAAAAAATCTTTATAAAACAAGTTCTCACTGTTTGCAGAGAGAGATATCCTGAGCATGCTGACCAGCTTGTGTTTCAGGATCATAAATCACATCCCATTAGGCATATTAGAAAACAAATTGTTCTTTTCAGAGCATACTTTATGGAATATTAGACATGATGCAGCATTATGGATCTAAACCTTCAGTGGATACATTCGGTGTAAAACGGACCCGATTTGTGTTTAAGGAAGAAAGAAGTTAACGTTCTCTTTGCACAGGACATGCTCCGTTGCAATTTATTAGCATTGCCATCATAGGGGCTGGAGGTTTTCCAGCTGCATTCAGCTGGGATTGTCTGACCTTGGATTTGAGCTCAGACAGCCCGTTCTCCCCAGTCTTTGAGTGTGTTTGTGTGGCCTGTACATTCGAAGCGGAGAATCTCGATTTGTACAGGTTGTGAAAACAGTATCTGAGAGCAGTTTGCCACGTATGCTAAAGAAATGGAAATAGTTCATTTCAGTGCTTTCCCAAAGGCCCAGCCTCTTTTGATATTGCCCACACTTGTGTTATCTTTAGTGTGTAGCCTTAATAAACGCTTTATCTTTGGCAGTAATGTGCAGAGCATGAGTGGTATTGGCCTTGGAGGGCTTTTTGACTTAATTTGCTGGATGCAAAGCCTCTGTTTCCAATAATTTATTATGTTTCAAAACCATCTCAGGGAATATAAAATGTGCACCTGAGGCTAGCTTTTATTTATTTCCAATCAATTTTTGAACCTGCTCTATTTTCTGGCATGAAAAAGTAGATATCAGTCTACCTTTTTTCTGTCCCTCTCCCTTACCCTGAATCTCTAAAACATGAATAAAATCAATATGATCATATATTGATTTGTATAACATCTTTTGTATGCTTCAAAGTGCATAGCAGAATTAGAAATTGTGTTAAACTCCAAAAATAATTTGATGGCAGATTACACTAAGTATTTAATCACTGAAAAAAAAAACAACAAACCACCCAAAAAAACCCCAAACAGTCCTAACAATTGCCTTGGCTGAATCTCTCATACCAAAATTGATTCTCTTGCACTGGATTTTAGACTTCGTAAAGTATATATTAAAGAGCTTAACTAGTAAATTAGAAGACAAGATAACTGCAGTGTAGATAAATGGACATTGCTTAGAGAATTTTAACCAGATTTTTGCCTAATTATTTATTCTCTACTGTGTAGTAAAAATGAGCAAAATCGAGTCCATGGAAATACAGGATTTTGAATGATTGTTTTTGTATCACTGGGAGTAGAGGGTGCATATCTGCATTTATTTGCATCTCATATTTAAGTTTCAAGATATTTTTGGCAGGGTTCATCATTCATTAGGCATTTCTTCAGTGCTTGGTCTATGAGGATCTTTATCTTGACTGGGAACTCAGCCCTCTCAGTTGTGACTTTAGAGAGAAAAGGAAGGAGCACATGCCTTCTGTAAATATGAGAACTTCAGATAGTTTCTACCTTGTTCACATTCCTGTGCAGTGAAAGCCTGTTCACTCACTCACCAGAGTTACTGGCTAGCTTTGGTCATTTTTCTACACAGCTGGACAAATGGGGTAAAAACCCAGGTGAAAAAGCAATGCTGTAAATCTCCTTTATCACTTCCTATGAAAGCTGAAGCTACAGCCTGCAAAATGTATGTGCTTTACTTCCCATGCCTAAGTCATCCTCTTGCAATCGATGGGACTTCTGAGGGGCATAGATTTAAACCAGAGCATCGCTCCTCACAGGTCCTCGAGCAAGATTTATGGACGCACTCTGTGTGCTTCACTGAGAAACTTTGGCCACCAAAACACATGAGAATTCCTGAATTCAGGCCTCGTGGCAGCTGCTCTGGCTTATTTTTTGAGTTTATACAATCCACTCATCTTCGGAGAGGGTGAGGCAAGGCAAAGGCAGGGGATGTCCCAGCAGTGCCCAGGACGGATGAGGTTAAAGACCATAAGCGAGGAGAGAGCCTACAGCACAGGAAAAACAGAGGGATGCTGAGCAGGACTGGGAATGGACACCCCAAGGGCTCTGGACATCAGAAGGGAAATTTTGTGGCAAGCTCAGGGAGCAAACAATGCTTGCCACAGCCCCGAAGGCTACCCAAGATTGGAGTGATGAATAACCTGAAAGGGCAGAGAAGGAGGGGAGAATTCTTTCCTCAAACCACTTTTGATGTATCTTCTCTCCAATCCCTTTGAATTTTCTCTGTCCCAAAGAGTTAATTATTCTGGTTTTTATTTTAATGATATTTTGTGTTTTTATTTCTAAGAGACTGTCTGTCTTTTCTGTGAACCCGCTGTAAGGCAAAGGTCTAGGCAGATTTACCTCAAACCTTTAGTCAAGTTAAAGTCCTATTACAAGCCACTGAAGTGATTTAATTTTATTACTTGAGGACACTTTTTCTGAGGAAAGTTAGTACATGCTGCAGTGCTTTCCTGAATCTGGGCATCCTTCTTCTTCAGTCCTGTCTGAGCCCTTGGTAAGCAAACACCATGAATGCAGCTGTAGTAGACACTGGTATTTTAAACTGCAGTGTAAGGATGTAAGATTTTTAAAATATTGATTTGGATTCATCTGCTTAGGTGACCCCTGGCACTAATACCATATTTAGCTGTGAACTTTGCTTTTTGCTTCTGTTCTGATTTTTTGTGGTGCTAGTTTGTACAAAAAAGCTCAGCAGCAGAGAACCAAAGTGCTTTTTTTTTTCCTTCCACCTACTATCAGAATGAACACTAGGACCAAAGGCTCTTATTGAAAATAATTCCTTAAATAATCACTTACCTTGAAGGCATTTGATCTGTGTGATCTGAATGCAACTGCTGATAACTTCAGAGAAATAGGAAACTGTGTTGAAAATCACTTTCTCCTGGGGACTGAAGTCCTGCCCATCACATGGTGGATTAGAGGCTTGGCAGCTCGCCAGCCCATCAGACTGCACGTAAGTTCTTTGATGCCAATTGCATTAGCTTTCCTCTGCTAATGTGCTGTATAGCTTGGGAAAGAAAAGGATGAAGGTCAATACACCAGCATGTACCACTGGTACAGCGAGTGCTGCTCATGAAGTGCAGGAGAATGGAAATGCTTCAGAGTTCAGGCTGCAAGGCTGAGTGACCTTCTCCTATGCCCAAAGTCCCGAGATTTTTGTCGTCAAGTCCTGAGTGCAACGAGTGCTTGTCAGAGCTCTGTCCCAGGATGCAATTTACTCTGAAATTCCCAAACGGACACAGTTTGCCTTCAACCATTATGGCCTGTTATTTATGTGCAGATGCTGCGGGCTGTGAAGTTTCTGCTGAGCTCCGCTCTCGCTCTCCCGGTTTTGTTCATCGTGAGGGCCAGAGTGGATGGGAAGCAGCGTAGCTCACGAGTGAGAAAGAGAGATTGTATGACTGATTTGAACACCCTCAGAGAAAGGCTCTGCTTTATGTACATCTTCTCCCAGAGGGATCTTGCTATAGAGATGTGTTACAGAGATGGATGGCAGGCTCCTGTGTCTGCTGGCTTACGTTAACCATAATACAGTAGACACACTGCTTGGATGATAGATGACCAGGGATGATCGTGTGTTTGCAATGTAATTAATTGCTACATCCTTCATTCTCCCTCAGAAACAAGGGAGGAGGAACTCAACCACTCCCAAAAGCATCTGCAGCATGATACTTGCTGGGAGGTGAACAAAATGTAATGGAGCAAAATGTAGAAGCAGAGGTTAAATCTAGGAAATAATCTGACTAAGTGTGTCTAACTATCCAGGATATACCTGAGAGATTTCCACACCTTTTCTTGTTCCTTGCCCTGGACATCATTTCGTATTCTTCCCATGTGTAGATTTGGGAAGCTTGGAAGACTGCTGCCCCAATACTGACAATAGTACCACGGCCCTGAAGTTCACACTTTGCTTCGGAGAAGGAGTAAACTGTGACTCCCCGGGTAGCAGTTGACTCGGAGTTTGGCATCAGTCAGCTCGTGAAACTGGGAGATTGACATTGAAACCTGCCTTGTGCCTAGTAAAGAGCCAGAGGAGTATAAAACTGGAAAGAAAGGAAGCTCCTTCCTATGGACTAACAAAAATCATACAGGTTATTTTGGATTTAATCTGGTTTTGGTCCAAAGATGGGAGGGTTTTATTTTAACCTCTGATTTTTCAGTTTTACGCTGTGATAGCCTCATCAGGGAGAGAGGCTGTAAAGTTGGGAACAATTTGTAGTATTTCCCCATGGCTGTTATGTGATCAGTTTGCCCTTCAAGCTTGAAGTGAGTTTGGTTTCAAGTCCTTATAGAGGAATAGACCTCCCAGAGCAAGGGAACTCTGCTGTACTTCTCTTCCCTCATACTGATGATAATTGATGCTCATAAACCAGGGGCAAGGGCAACACTGCACCAGCTACCCTTGACAAGTTTACAACCCTATAAGAAAACTCTCATTGCTTGTCAAAACCAGGGTTTGATTACACAATGTTATCTGACATGGAGTGAAGAAAAGCTGTATTATTATTATTATTATTATTATTTTACTTGGTTAAAAGTGGTAACAAGAAGAATATGGATAAACAATGAAAGAAGAACATGCTTTGATATTAAATGAATGAGACAGATGATGGATGATGTGGAGATTAAAGTGCAAGAATTGTTGGTACAATTGCTTAATTTTATCCCTTTTGAAGGAAGAAACATATCTTCCATGACTTCAGTGATGACAAAACATAGATTATGTATAAAATAGAGATTTGGCCTAAGGCTAAATACTTTACCTAGGTATAAACAAATCTGGATCTCCATTTTGCACTAATAATAGCAAGAGAAAGAAATCTTTCCTATCTGCAGGGCTTGGAGACATTTTGATCAGTGCAGAGATAAGCCAAGCACCTTTGGATGACTGATTTTTCTTTCCACATACTTCTCAGGTCTTCTAACCACACAAATATTCTGCTAATATAAAGTGCCTCTGACTTTACAGGGTTTGTGCTGAAAAAGTAATAGAGAGCATGTCCAACCATAAGTCTGGATGTGCTATAACATAATTGCAGAATCTTTTTCACAATTCACAAGTAAATTTGTAGGATTAATATAGGGCATCCTGGTACATAAAACCCTTTTCCCTCCTGGTTTCTCTTCACCTGAGATTTTCAAAATACTTTAGTAACGGTATTTCATTTCTCTTAAGTAACTAAAATCTGAAGATTTACAGCATTTATCTATATTAGGTTTTTTCAGTTTTAATATTATTTGAGATAATGATTTGGGAGGGTACTCAAAGATTCCTGTAAAATAGATGTTGCTATGTACAGTATAGACAGATAAATTATAATTTAGGTTTTCTGATACTTCTTATGATAAAAGGCTTTTTTGGAGTTGCTTTTATAAGTTCTATGCTTTAAATGTTATGAAACCCACAGCAGATCTTTCTGAAGTCAAATTAAATTGAAAATTGGAGTGACTTTTAATAAGAAGAGTTCAGAGAAGAGAAGCTGGTTTGCTTACATTGTCTTAAAAATTCTGTCTTTGAAAAAACGATTTCACCCCCATGTTTTGGCACATGGATTGGAAATACTTACACTGTGGAGAGGCAGCTTTTTTTTCAGCAATGTCTGTGTCTGAATCCTTGTATGGGTCCCTCTTGTTTCACCTTTCAAACAAGTCCAGTAGATACTTGTAAGAAATCTAGTTTTGTATCTTTTAGTTTTGTGTGTGTTGCACTGCGGAGGGTGGAAGGAGGAGCCATAATTTTGACTCATATTACAATAGTAATCCTCTTCTAAAAAGTAAATATAACTTTTTCTATCTACTTTTTTTCTATCCTCTACTTCATTTCATGCTTTCTCACTCAGACAGTGGTCACATAATTGCTTGATTTCTAGAGTGGCTTAAAGGAAGGGATGAAAACCCATGAAGATGTCAGGAAAAAGTGTAGGAATTTTATGGTTTTATAACTTTTTTTTTTTTTTGCCATTTATGTACGGATTTCTGATCCACCTTAGGAGATTTCTTTCTTGGTCCCCAGCCTTCTCACTGTTCCTCTTTGCTAGGCTACATCTCACAAACCCCTTTGTTTTAACTAATTCTTGTGCAATTCTTAGTGCCAGGGTAAAAACTTCTACACAGGAAGAAGAGGGAAGTAGCCAGGGGCAAGATCTCTCTATTATTTGGGAGGTAAACAGATTTATCCCTCTTAAAGTAGCGATTAGTAAATCCCTCACCATTTAACTTCCCTCTGGCTAAGGCAATAAAATTACAGTTTATCTAAAACCAGAAATATGTCAATAAATGCAATCCCTATAGTGACACTTAAATCATTAGGAGCATTTTTTTCTGTAAGAAAGGAGAATGTAGCTGAGCTAAAAATCCTGTAAATATACAATAGCACTTGGAATACTGGAAAAGATACAGACTCAGTTCAAATAAAATAGCATTCCCTTGTACACATAAACACTTAAAGGATACATTAGCTATACAGTATTTTATTGCTGGTGGTTTTCTTTGGGTTGGAGACAGTAGAAATGGGGAATATGAGATGCCCAGAGAACAGAGAGCCGGGAACAGAGATGTCCTGAAGCTACAGTGAGAAGGGGGAATTGAAATGGAGGTGGAAAGGCATTGGAGGGGAGGGGCTGAGGATGCCAGAGAACTGGGGATCCTTCCACAGGGTGATCAAAGTGAGGGGATGTGGGAAAGAAGAATAAGTAGGTGAATAAGAAGATGGACTGTGTAGGTAACAAGACTGAAGCTGTGACATGAAGAGAAACAGGAGAGGAACGTGCTGGATTGAATGCAGCAGAAGGCAGAAAACGCAGGGAAGCAGAAAGAGGGTTTCCCTAGAGGAGCAAATGGTGTTTCAGAGGCTGGAAGGAGTCCCCTGAGAGCCCCCTTTATTTCACTGCCATTGAATATCTGTAAAGCTTCTGTCAGATTGTCCCCTTCTTCTACCAACCATGAAAATTTCCTTGCTAACTCCGTATAGTAGGTGTTCTTGGGTATGTGCAGTGCAATGCAGTGTGTATACACAGAGTTTCCACTATCAGCTGCCTCCTTTACCACATTTCTCAGCTTTTCTGCCCTTCTTACTGCTGACTTTGGCACCAGAACCTGATCTATCCATACAGAGGTCCACTTTTAAAAATTAATGGATCTGAACATATTTTACTTTTCTTTTTTCTTTACTTTTTTTTGGAGGGAGGAGGAGTAGATGTGGGGGGAAGAGGAACACTGTATATCATTCATAGGACAAGAGTTGTACAAACTGCTTCTTCATTTAAGCGTCCATCTTTATATTTAGAAACTATTCTTCCCGCTGACTTCACAGCAAACTTCATCTGCAGACCAGAATTTTTGATTAAAAAAAAAAATGTTTCTCAGAGCTTAAAAATGGGAATTTTATAGTTTGGAACCTGATTTTATAGATTTGCTCAAGAACACTAACCTATTCACTATAAGAATCACAATTAGAGGGTTTTTTTTTATTTAAGGGCTCAATCTTACAGGAGGCTGAACATTGTTGACATTAAACTCATGGAGTTAAGGTGTATATAATCAAAGTACACGACACTCTGAAGAATTGAGCCGTAAGCATAGAATTCACTAGACTAATGCATTTGGAAACACTTTGCATATAGAGGGAATGATCACACATCAGACGCCTGGCAATTTTGATGATCCTGGTTTCAACAGAATAACATTGCATACTCTATTACCAGAAGAGTAATAAATGAGAGCGCTGAACAGAAGTGCCAAAAGGAACCCTTAATATCACTTTTATGAACATCTGTCATTTGTTTAAGTATAAAGAAAAACGAGCTTATGCAGAATGAAAAATCAGTTCTAAAATGGAGACTATCAGTACCTTTTGCAAAATGTTCTTATTTTTACTGAGCATTTTACTGTATGAATGAGATTTCCCAGCATTGCTTTTATGGCTCTGCACAACTTCCATTGTGCATTCTTTTGGTGTAGAACTGAGAGGAGCTGGCTTACACGTAAGGACAAAAAGAGGTGTAATGAATCATGAAACAAGCCTGTTTTATTCAATAAGACATTGTCTGAGCTTTCTTTCCACATGAAGAACTGGCCATTCAAACAGAAATGACCTGCAGAATTTTTGCATAGAAAGGAAACTAAATGCACTGGGGCATGTGCAGTAATAACTCTGTTGTTTCATGATACTATGAGATTAAATTAAACATTTGGAAACTTCTCTAGTACACAGAACAATGAAGTATTTTCTCCTGAAAATGTCATTGATTCCTTTCTCTGGTAATTTTTCAGAAGTTCTGTAATTACAGGACCTTTGTTTTCAAGATAAATGTAGGCAGAGATGCCTGGCACAACAGACAATAAAGGATCGAAAGGCTTTCTCAGGAAAGCGAGGGCAACCTTACATGTCCTTTAGCACAAATAAAATATTCCACATAGGCAACAGGTAAGAAATGTCACCAGTATACAATGTGACGTCTGACAGGAGTTGCCAAAATGGAATTTGTATAGTTCAGGTATCACCTTCAACCTGTGAAGAGATGAAAGAAAACTTATTTTACTTAATAACATCTACAGGCACCAGGGATACGTATAAACTCTTGGCCTTTGTTGTGATGAATGAAGCACTGAGTGGAGGATGTAATTATTTTAGAGGTTGGTTCATAGAGTAATGACATTTTGCTTTTTTTGCTAAAATTAGTCTGTGTGGAATTGGCCTTACTAGGTGGAAGGGAATGTTTTCATTGTGAGATTGGAAAATCTTGGTTACCCATAAAGGTTATTCTTTGGGATTTTAACCTTTCTCGATCAATAATATGAAACCATGAAGCACTTACAAAAAGCTTTTCTGCCTTCATATCTTTGCAGCATTCCAGCTTTAGTGGATTTGCACAGATTTTTTCCACTTAGTCATCCCACACAACGGGTTTGGTAGTTCAATGCATACCTTTTTCTTTCTTCTCTCTGTAGCCACTGATGCCTCTGGTTGATTAATTTTAGAATAAAGCATTCCTAGAAGAGCTCTGCCAGAGAGGGTTTTCTGTGGGCGTCTGTTCTTTACATCCAGGGCAAGATGGTCCCTGCATGGTCAGGCAGGCTGTGTAGCTCAGTGTATTAAAAACTTTGATTTTTTACAGTCTTTTAACTTTTGGATGTGACTTCTTCACATAGGAAGCACTTGCTGCAAGTCAAAGTGCAACAAGCTATCAAGTCAAATTAAAACTGGAAATCAAAATGGAAAATGAAAGAATTTTTCTTCCACCCCCGAGTGGAACACTGGCACATCAAGGCCTGACCTTAAAGCTTTCACCATTAGGATTCTTTAATAGAGCAAAGAAAAGAGTAACTGAGGAACACAGGAAAAAAGGGAGAGAGCTGCAACCCACAACAGTCCTTTGACTCGTTGTTAGTATTGGAGGAGTCAGTGCTGGACACGCTGCTGCCTTTCTCCTCCCTTTTATGCACTTTACTGGGTCTGATCTTTTTTCCTTCTTTCTATTTTTTTTTCATGTGTGGTTAGTCGTTTTCATTATGAAAGGTCAGTCCACTTTTCTGCTGGAATTTGAATATTGTCCACATTTTTTTCCCAAATGTCATTACATCAGCTAACACTTTTACCCCCAATTATGAGAAGATTTTGTTGCATTTCTAGCACACAACTTCAGAATACATTCTGTCTGAAGAGCTCTGCTTTTGGTCATTAGAAATGACCTGGCTACATACTAAACACTAAAATATTGTGAAAAGCTAATGGCCGGCTTCAAGGTTTGAGAACCTTCTGTTCCCTGCAAAATGTGAATTTGAGATCTTTGAAAAATGTCTTCCCCCACCGTGTTCATAGATTTCAGTTAATTGAAATGGATAAGGTCACTGAGTTTGTCTGGAAGACCATTTAAGAATAAATGTTCCCAAAAACTTAGTTCCTTAATCTGGCACTCTCAAGCTCTGCACAACCCTGATCATGTTGATTTGTAGACTCCCTTTTCATACTGATTGATTCCCCCCGTGTCTGCATTTTTATCCACAGACTATTTTTATAATTATAGAATCCATTACTAGACGAGGAAAAGTAGACCCAGGATGTGTAGCTGGGCGAGGGGGGGAAGCTGTAGTTGCCCTTCTGACACTGTTGCTGTCTCTGAAACCAGCCTGTGGTGCACCTTTTATTTTCCCCCTGTGTGCCTCAGTTTTGTTCTCTGCAGATGGAGCTGATGCTATGTGACTCCACTTGGCACCTACAGGTGGAAAATATTCGTTTGTTGTTGTTGTTGTTATCTGTGAATTTTTGCAGTTCTTAATTCATAACCATTTAAACCACTTGGAAAACTGTTAATTGCATTTCTGCTCTTCCACGCCTCCTCATCCTCCCATCTGCTGCCTTTTTCTCCCACCTTTCCCTGTCACCTCTTCCTCTCCTGAAGGTGGAGCTCAGTCACTGCTGCCCGATGGCCTAACTCAGTTATCTGGCTCTGTGCTGGTGCCTCTGTGCTTCCGTCTGGGCATCTCAACATGTGATTTTTAGATCCCAGGGTTCTCACTTGAACCTTGTTTCTCTCCCTTTCTCTGCCACAGAACAATCTTATTTCCTTCTCTTGTAGTTTTACTCCCAAAGGCAGTTGCCAAAGTGAGTACAATAGTGAGGTTGGCACCTCTGTGATCTCCCTTGGCTCTCTGGAGCTGGGATCACACACCTGCAAGTGGGAGACACATGGGGGAATGGTCCCGCTCAACACCAAGCACAAGAGGACTCTGTGAAAACACTAATTACAGAGTAGTTGAAAAACTCCCACATTTAACAGTTTTTTACATAACAACCCATCAACGAGTGTGCTGTGCTAGGTATGCTGAGGACATGGCAAATAATCATGATGTATTAGATTATACAGAGATTCTGTCTATTTTCTGAAGGCAAAATCACATTAATTTTTTCCATGTATTTTAATGCAAGACAGGGTCGCAGAGAAATTTTTTTTGTTTTTTTTCTGAGTTCAGTGTGACTTTTACTTATTATCAGAGGCCAAGCCAGGTGTCTGGCTTGCAATGCACTTGCCTGTTGTAGGGACACTTCGAGTTGCTAAGTACATATAATGGAAAGAAATGAGACAGAAGAGCTAGTCGGAAATTTTCCAGCAGAATGCTTTTTCCTGGAAAATGGTGTTTCAAAGAAGTGGAGATGTTTCATGGAAATTCTTTGTGTTTTCATTATGAACTTTAACAAAAAGACAGGCTGTGCTGTTGGAGGAGGCAGCCTGCCACACTTCCCAGTGCTGCTCTTGACTTGACATAATATCAAAAAATGTAATTTAAATACTTGGGTTTACTTTTAAAGTCACTTTAAGGGTACCTGTTATTTATTATAGATTGTCAAGGCATCAGAATGTTCCACTGTTAACTAAAACAGGATATGTTTCAGTCCAGAAAAAAATTACATGTTTTAATGAATGCTGGCTGGCAAATGTGTCTTTGATGGCTCAAAAGTGAAACCTCAGAGAACAGTTTGGCTTGGAAGGGACCTCATCTCGTTCTAACCCCCTGCCCTGGACAGGGACACCTTCCACTAGACCAGATTGCTCCAAGCCCTGTCCTACCTTGAACACTTCCAGGGATGGGACTCTCATGCTATAGATGACTGTGTCACTCATTGTGGTGCAGTACTGCTGGTGTAGAGTGCAATAACATAAACAAAGAAAAGGCAATTTCAAAATACATGTTAAAAGGAAATTCGTTTGAATTCTACAGTGTCCTTAAAAAGCGTTGTTATGTCTAAGGATGTTTATACCTGGGATTTTTGTAAAGCTTCTGTTGAAATTATTAAGATTCTTGAGAAGTTACCATTTTTCATTTTGAAAAAAAGCTGGTGGATAATTGCCAAAAAGGGTCTTGCCATTGCTTACTATGATCTGTTGTGACACCACTCCTGGAAGAGGAAACTGGCTGGAGTAGATTTCTGTTCCCATCCTGGTCTGCAGCAAAAAGGTCTGGCTGAGGCTCCATCTCTGATTCAGGCAGCATGTAGGACATGAACTCTCTCCCAGCACCGACTTACCTCTTTAACTTCAGACATTCCTCTATGAAAGATGGTTGTACAATTTACCATATGTAATTTTTAAACCTAATTTAAGCTAATTCTCTACAACTTCTCATCAAAGCACTTTCAATTTAATTTTTTTTTTTTTTTTTTAGGACTGGTTTAATTAAATTTAACATAAGTCAATTCATATTGATTGAAATTACCTTAAATGAGTTTGGCTTAAGCCCAAATAACACAGTCTTTTGCACCTGTTTTAAGTTAAATTGGTTTAATTTTATACCAACATTTACACTGTTGCCACCAGTCAGTGGCAGTCTGCACACAGAAAGCTCACACTTCTGGGCTGCTTTGCAGTACCAAGTAGAGAAATAGTCTGAGATGACTTACATGCATTCATCTCTCAGTGGTATCACTTGTAGAGTAAAATACCATTTAATTAGTATAAATTTCTGAGAAACTTATCAGTACCATGTGTTTGTTCTTCCATTCTTCAACCCTAGTTATCCTATGTATTATACAATTAAGTAAATAGTGATTTGTGTGTTATCAGGTTTTTATACATCAGCTTTTACTGAGACTCTTGCTAGTGCTCACACTCATCTGCTGTAGTGTGCTTTCCTTTCTTCCCGTAATTTTAATGAGAAATACCAAATTCATACAAAATAGGCTGGACTCAAAGCAAGAAAAACAGCAGGAGTCTCTGTGATGAGGAAAGGCAGCAGTTCTTGCAGGACTCCTTTGCCAAAATTTTCTCCCTAATTCCAGAACTCTCAAACACAAGTGGAAACTGTCACAGGGCTCCATCTGAACTCTCCCTTCTGGCCCTTAAAAATGTTATTTAGGAGAAAGGCAAGAAAAATTATGTTTGAGACTAGGAGGAAAGTTCTGCTAATTTGATCATAAGTTCACTAAGTCTGTAGGTAAATACTGGAGCTAATTCTATGCTCACTTCACTAGAAACTGGAGGAAATTAAATTAAATGGAAAAGAATGACTTGGGGGTTTCCCATATACAGGTTGTACCTGTGATGAGTTTGCTGCTTTAAGAGGAAAAGCTGACCTTCCCTTCTGCTTATAACCTACAGAGAGTAGTAGGGCTAAAAACAAGGTGTACAAATAGCTGCAGAAGCTCTCAGAACATGTGTTATTATCCTGTACGCTGACAGGCAAGTTTTGACATGACCGTATAGGATAGTCTCACCTGGATGCCTTATTAAGACCTTAAAGTGGTGTGCACATCTACAGGCTCAGCGATTTCCAATGAAAAATGAATTTTTTGGTGCATTTTAGAGTAGGAAAGTTTATTTTACTTCTACCTATTTTTTCTCCTCAGTGTTTCTCTTTACTACAGAACCAATTTTCTGGTGCAGAGCAGTGACCGATGTAACCCAGTGTGTGTGAGCCATACAAATTAACAGAGGTGGAAAATAATGTGATGCCAGTATTCAGTGTGGCATTTAATACCTCTGAATTAATATCCATTGCAATGTAAATATTGCTGTTTAGAAAATGTTTGACCCTTTCTAATACAGGAGGCCACACCACGTTATATCAGACCGTGCTCTGTCGTGTTGCAACATGAGATGAAGTAACAAGAAGTGACATGAACCTTTGTAAAATGCCACAGTGCAGTAACCCATTTTTAATGCTGTCAGTATAAACCATGGTAGCAGGTAGAAGCAAATCAAACATAACATCTGAACAGGAAAATATTGTTAAAATTACCTACAGCCTTCAGTTAAAATCTGACTGTCAGGACATCTCTAGCTGACGTATCAATTCACACTAATAAATCGTGTGGGTTTGTGATGAGAATGATTGTGAATCTCATTACAGAGATTGTCACTTCAGTGTTATTTATCAGTACCTCATACAGCATAATGGTTGAGTAAACAATAGAAGTTCTGTCTTGGTAATTTTCTTAAGCAGCAATACTATAAAACCACCTCCCCTCTCTTCCCAGGTCAAAAAGAGTGAGTATCAGTGAACTGATTAAGCATCCCAGAAGCTTGTTTGACAGTTCACCTTGCAGCAGTTTTGTTCCATTTACTCTCAAGCTTTTCTCCTCCTAAACCGCCCCAAAGCACATTCCTACTGGGATGAGAAGGCTAGCAAGGCACTTGCTAACTCTCCTTCATAATACTTCCCTAAAGACTAACAGCATCTAGCTTTTATGGCCCTGACATTTCAGCAGTCCTAGGGCCTCTTCCGCAAACGAATCTCGCACTAGATGCCAAATTATATCCGAAAAGCAAAAGCAGTGCACATCTCATGAATTTTATTGGACACTGTGGAATTAACTGGACAACCAATTTAAGGGTGTAGAGACTGATTCACCAGCATTACTGCTGAGGAATAAAGCAGCAGATTCATTGGATCTGGTGTTACAGGCATAAATAAAGTTTAAGGCAATTAACGATGGATTTCAGGCTTGTCCCGATGCCTTTATCAAACTGCAATTCTACAGAGCAAAGGAAGTTTGTGAATTCATGCATTTAAATAAAAATTCCAGTTTTAGAATGAGGTTCTTTGGTGTACATTATGTAGCAAGTAGGTCTTGATCACACTGCTCTTAATATATATGTGGAAAAGCACTATCATACTGAAAGTGATTCTTCTGCTGCATACACTGGTAAAGGCTGCAGCATATTAGGGATTTCTCTTTAATGTGACCTTTCTGTTGCACTTTCTTTCTTCTCCTAATGCCCTCCCCACTGATAGGGGGAAGATTTCACTGGAGAATGTTTAACAACAAACAAGTGAACTTGCAATCTGACCCCATAGCTGGAGATGTGGGGTTTCTTTCCAATTTAAGGGATTTTCACAAGCACCATAAAGGCTGAGAAAATTTCCACAGCTCTCAGTTTTCTAAATGGTGCTGTCCTGGTATTCCATAAATCAGTTATGTGACCTGAGACAGTGTGGTAGAGCCTTTTGTGTTGTTAAACAGCAAAAGAAACAGGGCCCACATTGCAGCAAAGTTCTGAGCAGATATTAGGAAAAGTATTTGGAATGAGGACACTTAAACGTTGGAACAAGTTGTCCAGAGATAGTTTATTGTCTCCATTCTTAGAGGTACGAAAAACATGGCCAGATAAAGCCCTGAGCAACCTGACACAACTGAAAAGTTAGATGCAGCTTCCAAGTGGGCTCTGCTTTGCAAGGTCATCTTCCCCTGCTGGTCTTCAGGAGACCCTTCCACCCCAAATTAGTCTGTGATTTTCTGCCAGCAATTACACACCTAATAGTATTTGGTGACCTTCTCTTCCTCACTGATTTGCTATAATGACTGACTTCTAAGGGTTAAAAGCATTTTGTTTAGAGTTAAAAGATGAACATGAACTGCAGGCCTTGAAGAATCAGATGTTACTGACTCATCCACAAGACATCTAATGCTAGGAATGCTTCTAAATGTACCATGAGAAGATATTGAAATTGTGTTAGTTTTTCATCTTATCTTAAAGATTGGTCTAAAAACTTACAGAAATATACCTTTTAGTTCATCATTATTATGTGTACACTGTTAAAGAATTAAGGACTAACCCAGCTTGCTGCAGATCACCAGAGTTCCTCTTTGACCTTGTCTGGTATCACCTCATCTGTTTGTATTCAAGATTGCTTAAAAGCCTAAACCTACCTTGCACAAAACAAATATAGGAAGAAAACTCTTAAGAAATGCTCTTTATTCTAAGCCCGATGGGCTATCTTTATTCAATAGAGTTAAGTATTTGACTAGTTTTGCAGTAAACAGAAGCTGAAATGTAATTTACCAGCTCTTCATGAATTGTTTATTCATATCCACCCTCGGGATATTTCAGTACTATTGAATTACTCAGTATGATGTTGACAACTAGTTTATTTTTTTTTTCTTCTAATTTCTGCAATGTGCTGTTATTCAGTACTTAGATCTGAGAACTAATTATCGAGGACATGTGAGAATTTTGAAAAAAAAATAAATGTAGACAAGTTAAATATAACGGGCCAAATTCTACCCTGAATTATACTGGTGCAGCCCAACTCATGACAGCAGAAAGATGGAATGTAGGCATTTAAATATTGCTGTAAGATCATTTTTTCATCTGTGACATTGCTTTCTAGATCTCCTAAAAATATTCCGGGTTTTGAGGGCAATTGGTTTGTTTTTCTCCCCTGTTGATGTAGTGATACAGTAAACTTCTGTAACAAGAAAGGAAAAATCATAGGCAAAAAAAAAATCCCTTGACATGAAATGATTTTTCAGGAAGTTAACAGGGAGTGCTATTTACTTCATCTGAAAAAGTGAAGGTATTGGTGGTATTCCCAACCTCTTACACAGGACAGAACAAACCAGTGTTTTCACCATTCTTCAGAATGATGGTTAGAATTTGTTGAAGATCCTGAAAGCTGATTTGTGCCTGTTCCCCTGGACTACACTGAGCTTAATTGAGGCGTTTCACTGGGACAAAAACATCTGCCTGAATACAGGGGGGTGAAAAAAACCCACCAAACAAGACTAAAGAAAATAAAACAATATGTAGATTGAAAAGGGGGGCACTAATTAACTGAAAAGCATAGAGCTCAGGTATTTGACCTGGGAAGACATGCCCATTAAATTAAAAATAGACAGGACTTGCTTGCAGCAACATAAGATCTAAAGATGAGGAAGAGTATAAAATATGAAGAAGAGAGAAGACTGCCATGCTTATTTTCAGTATAATGTTGTGACAGCTGGTGTTGAGAGATTTGGCAGGTTAAAAATAACATCCTTATTTTGTCACAAATTTAAATTGTAGCATTCCTTTTCCAAAAACAGTTACAGCACTAATTACTTAATATCCTTAAGTGTTTATGCTCTAGAGTAGTGCAATACTTTAATATAGGGTTAAAATTAGGATGATTTTGTGTGGTTTTTTTAAAGTGAGGCCCTGCAGTACACAAATAAAACTTGAAGGTAAATTATATTGAGAATATTCTCAAGGCCTCAAAGCCTCTATGTTGCCTAGGCCCTACGTGCTACAATACTAAATAAAAAATAACCCCACTCTCATTTTACTAAATCAGGAATCCAATACCAAGAGGTGTACTGTGCAGTGTACTGCCCATAGTGGCAGACATTATATTATTGGAATTATCACTGAACCTTTCTTTCCCTCCCTGTTGTAGAATAAACAGAACTATCCATCCATATGAAACCAGTCACAGTGGGCTCTGGGACAACTCAGGCAACAGCCATCATTCACTTTTGGGGTACTTCAAAAATTATCATACCTTAAATTAAAAATCCTGATAAACCTGCCTGGGGGTGGGGGAAAGGACCAGATTCAGTTCCTAAAGCTTCCCTCATAAATAAACAACCCCTAGACAGTGCTGGCTTGAGCCCCACCTTGGCACTCCCTGACCCCCAGCCGGGCTTGGGGGATGTCCACTTGCAACCAGGGAGTCCAGGGTTAAGGGGGCAGATTTTTATTTAAGATAAATGTAGTTATTCTGGCTTTAAGTAGGCAGACCCTCGTCAGAGCCCTGTCAAAGCCATTCTCCTTGCTGCCCCATCAGTCTCTGTGTCCAGTGACAACTCCCACGTCACCAGGGCTCTTGTCACAGCTGCTCTGGTGCCTGGGCTCCGACTCGTCATGGTGATCTCTGCCACGCTCAGCTCTGGGGATGGAGGAAACAGCAGTTGGGATCCTCAGCTCAGACTTTACCCACCAAGGTGATCCAGAGCCTTTTCCCTTCCTCTCCCTTTGCCAGAAGCTCTGTGAGTCACTCAGACAGCACGGGCTGGGGCCCTGCTGGGATTGCCCATCCCCTGGACATGCTGGGTATAGGTTGTGTCAGTGTGGGCATGTCATTAAAGCCCTAGAGCTTCTCTGCTTTCAAAACTGCTACATCTGTGTCCGTCCCATGCAGCCCACTGCACATTAGCTGTATTAACAACGGGCAATTTTCCTAGTGTTTACTCCAATTTTTAATTAATTGCTATGTATTGTGTAGAGTCCTTCTTGTGAGGTTCTGTTTATGCCTGATGCTCTCAGCAGCACGATAACTCCATCATAAACGTCCTGCTTCGCTGCATTCCTGCTGTGGGGATTGGATCACACTTCTGCTCAGAGTCAGTCTCAGCTATTTATTACAGCCACATGGCAAAGTGGGGAGGTTTCTCCTCTGGAGCTTTGGGTTCGTTGTCTAGAAGGGCAGAGCTCTGCTGGAATTCAAGTTTTAAACAAAGCAGGGAGTTTTACAGATGAATTTCAGAGTGTGAGAACAAGCAAAGCTGTCACAAGTCCTGGAAGCCACTCGCCCGTTCTTTTTGAAGCACGAATATTAATATTTTATTCACCCAGAACTTCAAAGCATGAAGGCAGCCTAAAAAAAACAAACTAAACATCTTTCCAACCTCTGCTATCTATCCGTGGTTGCCCACTAAGGAATGGTAGTGTTTCTTTGAGTCATCAGTCTAGGATTCAGCAAGTCTCTCGGCACTCCAGGAGTCGGGAACCTCTCCTTCGTCATCAGCTGGTGCCAGCAGTGACATCTTTATTCCTTTTAAGTTTCAGATGACATAATAAACAACTCTAGAGTTCAGGTCTTTGCACCATGGGGCTGCAGGGTAATGCAGATCTGGCAGGAAGGAAACCATCATATTCATCATTCCAGCTTTAGAACTCTTCTTACCCTTTCGAGTTGTTGTCCTCTACTCTGTGAAATGCAAAGTGCCTTTGAAAAAGCATCATTTATTAATAAGATATATTCTTTTAGATTTTGGCAGGTTACATTCCATAAAAAGACCCAATGCATCCTTATGTAATGAAACACTGCACAATTCATGTCTCACCTCATGCCACTGCTTTTAGAAATGGGTGGAAATGAGTAATTACCCATAAATGGTAGGCATTCCTCCATTACTTACAGAAAGTATTTGGCAGCAATCATTTAGGCTTCAAATGTTTTTTTAAAAGGTAATACCATTCATAGACCTGTCAGGTTCAGAACTTTAACAAGTATCCCCTAAACTCCTCAACCAATTTATTACAAAATTATTCCATTTTTAAGTTTAGCTCTGTTTACCTCTGTCACTCTGTTTGATCCATACTTAAACCATATTTGTGGAGTTCTTCCTATATGCCAGTTCTTCCTATATATCAGAAAATGAAATTAAATACTGCTCTGAGCATAAGTTTAAAAGAAGAAAAGTTTGTCACCTGTAATTCAGTCAAGGGCTGAAGAAACACTCCCTTGCTGCAGTGCCATTGACATCATCACGATATCCCAAGGCCAGGCTGGGTGGGGCTTGGAGCAACCTGGTCTAGTGGAAGGTGTCCCTGCCCATGGCATGGGGGCTTAGAACAAGAAGGTCTTTAAGGTGCCTTCCAACCCAAACCATTCTGTGGTTCTGTAATCCTTTAACTCTTTGACATGCTTGGGTCAGACTTCTCAGAGTAATGAACGGGAGAAAAGGGCGTCTCACAGCTCTCCAAGTGACTCTGCGCCAGCAGGTTGGTGATGGTTCAGCGCTGTGTGCCCGGGATGGGCAGGCACTGCCATGAGTGTGTTCCCAGGCTCACTGAGGGATGCCCACCTCCGGCAGATGTTGCTGAGCCAGCTGTGCGTGCTCTGCATCCGCATGGAAAAGCTGCACTGCAGAGTACTGTTGTCACTGGGTACCACAGGAGTTTTCCTGATCAGCCCGTTACTCCCATCCATCTCCAATGCATGGCTGAGTTTTCCTGTTACACTTTGACCTGTGTCTGTAGTTATTCTTCATTTAATAATGTTGCTGAAGTCTTCTGTTTTGGAGACATCCCCTCTTCAAAAGTGACCTCACACATGGTGACTGGCCTAAGATAATGTAGCTATAAACTTCATAAAGCTGCATTCCAGCTACAATCACATATTTGGGAATTTATTTCTTCTGATGGTCTCAAAAAGCTGAACTTTTCAAGAATAGTGAAGGGTCATTTCTATTATTGTCGCTCTACTTTTTAAAAGCATTTTTGAGGCAGGTGTGCTAGTTACAGAAAGTAGTTTGTACTACAGAAAATGTAGTTTAATACTTTAAAAAATATATATATATAATTTTTATTAATTTCTGCTAGATGCATCAAATTATTACATAGTCTCCAGTAATAAACACTACTACGCTATAATTTTACATGCTATTTATTCTATATGGTTTTTGATCTTGTAATGATTTCACTTTCATTATCTTCTCTTAGAACTAGGTCACCAGAAGAAGTAACCACTTGCATGCATGGACCAGTTTGGGCAATAGTCCGTCTAATTTCACAATTTCACATATTGTTAGAGAGGGAATTGTATGTTCGCTGATTCTCTTAGATAACTTTTGTGTGTATTTATATAAATGTCTATGTATGTGTAGAGAGAGAGAGCAGTTATGTTAAGAGTATATTTGAGAGTATATTTGAGAGTATATTTGAGTAATTTTTTACATCTACATTATTTATGTGAAATCAATTTAAATTTAAATTAAGGTCTTCCACTTGCCAAAAGAAACCCCACCTTATTCAGCCCCGAGTAAACTCAGTGAAAATAAATATGGTCAAGTTATTTAAACCTGAGGATTTTAAATGTGGGAAAAGTAAACAGACCTAGAGAAAACGGCAAGAACACTGGCAGCATCTGACATGCTATGGAAACTCTAAAACTCTCTGAAGCCTGTGCAATCGATCAAGAGGATGATATACATACATCAGCTATATAATAGGAATTACTTTTAGAGATCAGATTTAGACTCAGTGTATTAGTTTCCCTTCTGTCTTACTGATCAAGAGCAGTGCTCCATCTAGCTCAGCTTTTGCTCTGTGAGTACCATGGTCCTCTTTTGCTTCAGCTGAGGAGAGTTCCTGAGGAATTCAAAGCCTCACTTCCTTCTGCATTTGTTTTTACCATCACTCGATTACTTTATTTGAGCACCCTGTACTTAGGGACTTCAGCTGAAAACAAAAACAAAAGAATTTGTTCCTCTGCCAGTGCAGCTGAAATGCCACTGAGCAATAGTGTCGTTCAAAGCCCAGATTACCAGTGCAGTGCAAATATTGTTGGGTTAAGCAGCAGTTCATTTAGTTCTGCAGCCCTAATTTTGTTCAGGCAGAGGAGGCTCCTTGGTTTGCATTTACATTTTCTCCAGGATATACACATGGCAGCTTTGTGAAATGAAGGACAAGAGCAAGGTTCTCACCAGGTGGGTTCTGGAAGCTGTAAGAGTGTCTTCTTTAATTTCTGCGGGCGCTGAACCAAGAGGCTGAAATGCAATGTATTGAAAAACCACCACAGGGAATCTTTTTGTTACAAAATATGAAATGAGGCCTTAGGTGTTTTAGTGGAGTTTTGAGTCTTCTAATCTTAGTGGGGTGTGAGTATAAGGAAAGGGGTGCTGTGCTTCCTGTCAGAATGCGTAGAAAAAATATTTGAAATTAAAGTATTTTTAACAATTTTCTGCAGTTAGTATTCAAAATAAATAATCTTTACTAACTTGGTAGAAATGATTGATTATTCCCTAAGCAGCACTTTGTAGTTGGAACATGGACTCTTGCTGGTGTGCTTAAAGCAGCAGAAACAACCCTTTGCTTTTTAACTTCAGCTAAGCATTAATTACACAAGAGTTTTACCACTAAGTGTTTTGGTATTGACTAATAGATTGGAATTTGAAAGTTTTAAAACTCTCTCTGAATGCCCACATAGTGCATGTCTGACAGTGTGGGGAATGCTCAGAGCTCAGATTTCAGTGCATCTCCCATTAATTCTCATTAAATGGCTCCCCTTCTTCTTCTCTTCCAGGATCTAAAGTGGTTGCAACAGATTTCCCAGTTTTCACTTTCAAAAATAAGTCTATCAGGCACAATAAAAAAGATAACTTTATTTAACATAGGTTAGATGTGAGCATAAAATGCATCCATAATGAAAGATGTGGGTTTGGGGGCTGGAGGAGAATGTCCTTCATGGCTTGGGACTAAATGATCCTCTGTGCTCTGACTGATGAGCCCTAGCGGTGAAAATTATCAACATTGCTCCTGGAATATAAGTCCACCGCCCCTTTCCTGCACTGAGCAGCAGAACAAGATGTGTGTCCCCATGTTTTTCTCCAGTTCCCATCCTCGTGTGGGACCTCAACCCAGCAGTGTGATGTATCTGGGCACAGGGGCTGGGTTGTACCTCACCGGCTGTGGTCCCTGCAGACACTGCCCTGTGTTCCCTTTCCTCTGGTCATCAAACAGGAGTCAGTTTTTCCCTCCTAGCAGAGTCTGTGGGGGATTAGCTTTCCAGGCATATGGTGACAAAGAGTGTTAACGAAGATTCAAAAAAAAAATCTGTGATAAGGCTTGACTGGAAGGGAATAAACAAAGTCCAAAGTGTCATGAGCTACAGTGCCACTTTCTTAAGGGCAGGGAGGAAAGCCCAGATGAAGCCTGGAGGTTTGCTGGGCTGAGGAGCCTGGGTGCACGTACCAGGGGAAGGCTCTATATGTGGTTAAAAAGCATAAACAATTTCCAATAAAGTTCTACAAAAGCAGTGGATTTTTAAAACTGTTAGAAGGGAGTTAACTGCAGTTGTGCATTTCCACTGCAAACAGGATTCTAACATTTAAAATAATTATCCCTGCCATAGTCCTCAGCAGAAGATCAAAACACTATCATTTTAACATCAAAAAGCATATTCTGCTTTTTTTCTTTCTTTTTGAGTTTTTTTTCAGTGAAAAACACCCCTTGCTGTGTCTTTTTTTTTTTTCCTTTTTTTTCTTTTCACAAAGACTAAGGCATGCAATCTCTAAAGTAGAGGCTGTTCACATCTCTTCTTTTCAAAAGATGTTTGACAGCTGATCCTGAGAGAGGGTCTCTCAATCTTTAACATTTTATTAAGCTGCAGTATTTGGAATTTTGAGGCTAGACTTTAGCTTTTGAGGGAGAGTATTCAATGGCATGGATCTTTTAAGCTGCAGTGCTGCAAGAGATTATTATTTCAGCAATTTGCCACAGACCATTTGTCAAAGAGACAGTGAGGCATTTGTGAACAATATATGGTGGGAATAAGCTTCATTTTTTTTCAGACAGCAACATTAGAAGAAACACTGTTATGTCTATGTAGTTTACGTGGTACTTAAAGTAACTCAGTCAACCTCCAAGGGTCTATAGTCAATTTTTCAAACATAAATCTAAATTTCAGGTCAAACTGGACAAAGAAGACAAAACAATTTAGAAATACCACTCAGAATTTTTTTATCTGAATTTGTAAACTTTTTTTGTAGCTGAAAGCCAGAGTCAATTTTTTGGGCTGCTTAAAGGAACTTGTTCTAACCCACCTGGTATACAAACATTGGCGTTTGGTGTCTTTTCAGTGTTTTGCAGAATGTCAGAGTCTTCTACTGTTGCTCAGATTAAGAGTACTTTTTAAGTAAGTTTTCAGTGTAAAGTTTATATGAACAAGAATAAGAACAGGAGGGAAAAAAAGAATCCAAGCTAAACTTGTGAAGTGTCTGTACTGTTGTGAAACTTGCTTGAGTTTTTCCATCATCAGACTGACGAAAATATCTTTTACTAAATGGAGATTTAGATATGAACACAAGTGCACAGTAGAACAAAAACTTATCCAGTTAGGAGAGCTTTGGTGAAAAAGAGATTATCCTAAAATCTCAAATTTTGGGGGGTTTTACTGATTGATACATACTGTGCAGATGCTTCACAGCAATCACAATGTTTAATTTATATTCCTGTGGCACACATTTGTTCGCTATGATTTTCACTGTCTAAGCTATAATGAGTGTTTTGATGATGTAAATGACATCCAGATCTATCCTATTCTATTCCATTCTATTCTGTTCTAAAATTCTGCGAATGATGATGTTGGGATTCGTGGGAAAGAAAGTTTAAATTGCTTTGTGTTCTCATTGTGTTCAGTGCTGAAGTAAAACACGGTATGGTGCAGCATCAGCATAGACTGCAGATGAAACAGAGGAACATAAAGTTACAGCAGTGTTTTTCCCTTCTTCAGGGAAGATCTGTAGTGGTAAATATACTGCCAATAGAGGAAAAAAAGATCGTGTTAATGCACCTCATAATAATGACTTCCTCATTCATCACTGCAGTGAGCCAACTGTCCCCCCCTTGCTGTCATAGCAGTAGGGAAATTTCAAGTACAAGGACCCACAACATCTTTATCTACTTTCTGTCTTTACAAAGACCCAAATAACATAAGGACAGTGCTGGGTGCTGGGGAGTGAAAGTTTCAGCATCCATCTGCCCCAGTCCTTCGCCAGGGCTTTCTGTCATTACTGGGTACTTGGTGTAAACATATAGGCTAAGCCTTTTCTTGTTAAGGCTGAAGTGAAGTTCTGAAGAAGAAATTGCTGGAGAAGTAAATTTATTTCACTTACAGTTAAGTATTTTAAAAACTAAGCTGTTGCAAGAATGGTGATAGGATTGCTTCAGCTTACTTTGGAAGTGGAGGAAATGCACAGGCATGTCTTTGCATCTTAAAACTGTCCAGGCAGCCCAGCTTATTCTCCTGTGTTGCAGAACATTGTGCTCTAAGTGCTATACATATAGATCACTGCAGTGATTAGACTGTCTTGGGCTATTTTAATTCCACTATATTCACTTTCCACTAGACCAAATCTAACAGAACTCCTTTCATGATGGACAAAGGGAAACCAAAAGATTCAATGCAAGTACAACTTTTCAAAAACTAGACCTATAAAAATAAATGAAATAGATTGTCCAGTTTAATTTTGAAATAAGTTTTCAGCTTTCTGTTATTAGTTTGCTGCTGAATTCCTAAAACTCTACCAGATACGCTGTTGACTCTGCTCCCAAGTGAGCAGAAAATTAATGCATTCCCCAGGACACTTGCCCTTTAGGATGGGAATGGTGAGCAGCAGTCACCAATTCAAGGTCCAAACCTGGACTTTGAGGGGGTGTGTGCAGGACACGGGCTGATGTGTTACCTCCTGGCACTGTCTACGTCTGCATAGTGCCAATTGAAAACTCTGCAGGAGTCCCCAGCAGTGCCTGGCCCTGGGAAGCTCGTCAGGATGCTGAGCCAGAGCCGACGCTAACACGGCATCGGAGCTGCAGCTTCCCGCTGCCTCCTGCCAGGCATCGCCGTGGGAGGGCAGTGGGGCTGTGCCCAGGAAAGCCAGCAGAGCTGGTTGGAGACCGTCTAGTTGAAGGCTATCAAGTCACATGAAAGCCCTGTGTGTGTGTGTTTGTTTTTAACAAAAAGAGATAGCAGCAGGAGAGAAATGACCTATTAATCCATGTAAAGCGGGGGCTGGTGTTTATTAAAACCTGCACCAGGTGTAGATTCAGATGTAGAGGTTTTCATCCTGCAATCTGCTCATGATGTGGAAGTGAGGACAACTAGGGCATTGAGGTCCCTTCACTTTGTTCACATGGAAGAGTGCGTGGCTGTATGTTCCTTCGCCCAGATTTGTTGATAAAACTTGTCAGACTCTCTTGAGTTATATTTGACGTGTTCCTACTGAAATTCCCAGCCCCTACTTGTTCCAGAAAAACTGCTGAGATTAATAGGAGGCTTTCAGAAACCTGGAATTTGCTCATTTAAACTCAAATGTGAGCTTTCTTTACATTTAGGAAAAATGAGGAAGCAAATATTCCACCCACATCCTGTTTTGTGCCATATCAATCCCTCATGCCTAATTACTGAGGAAATTTTTTGCAAGAATGGGACCTTTCACTTTTTTAGATGTCATCCACCTGTGCAGCTTTTCTACTGCATGAAATCAGTCTCTAACAGCAAAACCCATTCCTGTTACTGTTCTCATGTGTTCTCAAGCACCTGAATGTTTGTCCATGGTTTTAGCATCTCCACAGACTCTGCATTATTCCATTTGTTTTCCCTGTGAAATGTTTGTGCCTGCTTATATCAGTTCCAGGTGTATTGTTCAAAAATCAAAGTATTGAAGACTATAAGAGTATCTTGATATCACCAGCCCCCCCATCACCTCTGTTGTCTCATTCTCATTAATCCACCTGTCATCAAATCAGTTGCCTGTTTCCACCATCTCTTTTTTTCTCAGTTCCCTCGCTACAGAGCTGCTTCTAAAGCACCTTCCTTTCTACTATCTGAAGGTATTTCATCACAGCCTTGTAACACAACTGTTTGCTGCCCTCCTCTCAGAGATACAGCCTGTTTAAATGGGATGTCCTTTTGAATGGAGAGGTTTCTCTTGCACTCACTGCAGCCCAGTAACACGAAATTCGGGCTCACAAAAGGCTGTTTTCCAGATCTGTGCCTCAAACCATTTATTAGCAAACTTTCACAAAGTTCAGGCCTTACCAAGCAGATCAGTGTCCCAGACCTGTGCTTCCAGAAGTGCTCTCATGAGGTATCAAATAATCATCCATTGTAAAGGGCCACACTTAAAACATACTGCAGTAATATATCACTGCAGCCTCATTGCTTAGTTGCTGTAACACACCCTCACAACAGTGTCAGACAAGAAACAACGTACTTTAATCAGCCTTCTGTCACACATGTTGTTAAAATGAGATTGTAGTGGTGCAGTGGAAAATATTCGTGGTGAGTTCTCTGTGGATCACTGAAATCATTAGTAGTGATGTCATTTATTGTAATCTAAGGTACAATCATTCAGGTTCCAGCCCAAACTGCTGAAAGCTATTCTGTGTTGCCCAGGTCATTTTGTTGCTTTTATTTATTTAGTGCTACTGTTGTATTTTATTTTTTCAGCCGAGCCTTGCAAGCAACGTAGACACAAAAAAACTCAAAAAAAAACAGAGAGAGTGCTTTTTGTATTTGCAACTACAGTATTAGAGCATTTTTCTTGTCAAGCTTGAGTTGAAAATTGTACCAAAGGAAACTTTTAGTTTGGGTTGCTAAAGAAAAAAGGCTTAAGTGATTATGCCGTCTGCTGCTTTCTTTGTGCTGCCTCCTGTCTGGTTTCCCGTGCCAGTAGCTTGTTAATCTGCTGGGCTATATCAAACAAATATGACTGAAGGTAAAGCTCTAAAAATGTGTTAAGGACCTGCATGTCTCATGGAAGCGAGAAGCCAGATAGAAGAGGGAGATATAGCTTAATGCCCTAACTGAGGGGAGAGATTGCCTTGTGAATTTAACCCTGTTACCAGGGTGCATAGAAAAGCAGGTTTCATAATTCCTGCTGTTCTTTGAGGTATAAACATAAAAGAAGAGTTCCTCAATTGACATTTCTTGCCTGTACTGTCCACAGCTATTAATTTTATAGTGTCTACCTTTCTGCCAAAGGTTCACTCAAAGCACTTGCTTTGAAACCCAATTCCATTATTGATTACCAAAACACCAGTATGTGGAGTTCATGGAACGTTCTGTCTGTCACAACAAATCACTTAAGTGACTCTCTTGAAAATGCTTTTAATGAAGAAGTTCACATGTACTTGTCATCACCTGGATCAGCAGTTTAAAGATTATGTTTTTCGTAACGTACAACATTATTTTGGGTGGGTTTGATCTTTCCACTGGAATGGTATTTTTCTTTTCTAACAATAAATTTGGACACATTTGGATCTTGGATTTCACAACGCAAGGAGATTTTTATAATAATAATTACTATTATCCTGTTATCTTTAATATGTTTTGCCTGAGAGATGTGGGGGAAATTATATTCAAACACTTCCAAAGTAAAAGCTGAAGTAGGATGTATATGTGCATTTTTCTCCCTGTTGTTTTTTTTTGTGTAGCTTTTCTCTACTGTATTAAAAGTGGAGATAAATGGAAGACAATGTTTTAGATCTAAAAGAAGGCAGATGGAAATGAAGGTACCATTCTATGCTGAGAATGCAATGACCTGTGTGGCTTAATCTCTGTGGGATGTAGCAGGGTCTTTTAGATGGGTATTCAGCATTGTTTGGGCAGCAGCAGTAAATCATATCGTATCTGCAAGCTCAGAGTTCTGTGTGTTGGATTCACGTTATTTTCTTAAAAAGGAATTTATTTGAGTTCTAGTTGTTTATTTTAGTTAAGCCTTTAGAAGGAACTTTAAAAAAAAATCCACAAGCCTCTTAATTGCACTCAATAAATGACTCATTCATTCAGTATAAATTCATACATAGTATATCAACCTCCAATTTCTGTTTGATTCTAATTATAATCCTCCTTGGGCTTATTTCCTCACAACTTAAAAGTGACATTTACATTAACTTAATAACCTTTGAAAAATAAATGAGAATGCAGCAATGCCTTTAATAAATGTTGTTCATAAAGTACCATTGTTACAGGATGCTTAATTAGAAATATTGTGTGGTCAAAATAAGAATAGAAACGAATGAGGCAGATAATGTTTCCTTCTGGTAGCAACATCCTGAATGCTCACACTAGTGGAAATAACTCTTTTTATAACTACCCAGACATGCTGCAAGTTTTGCAGTAGTGTTTGCGCTTTGCCCAACTTACAAATTCAGGAATTGGTGAATGTGTTGAAAACATCAAGTGCAGTGTTTTATTGTTAGTACCATATTCACTGGGGGAGTCAAAAGATGTCACTTCGAGCCTTACAGTCCTTTGCCAACATCCTGACCATCCTAGATGGACAGGAAATTTCCTTAGACTGGGGATGTGGGGAATTTTTATTTTTTTTTTAGTAAGCAGTGCAGAAGCCTGGTTTATTTACCAGGTAATATTCATGTTTCGCAGTGATTTGGGCATAAATGGGCTTTCTTGGTGAATATTTCTTAATGAGATTTAATGAAGATGTTGAATGAGGAGAAGAGTATCTAGCATTTGGGAGAAGAGGAATGACAAAGATGAAGTAGCAAGAGGAAAAGAAATGCTGACCACTGAGGGATTTGATAAATGAGAGCTCGAGATCAGCACATTTGACAAGAGAATTGGGAGGGAATAAAAGTGTAGTTTTACAGAGTTCTTGTTTAGCTGCTGAGGTGCACTATACTAAATGTTTATTTATGGATCCATTTTTTTCCTCTTTATTTCTCTGCGTGTGGATTTATCCATTCAATCAGGTAAGTCTGCTTGCATATTATAAATGATAGATAATCTCTGTGTGAATTGCTTTAGTGAACTCTGTGGGGGGATAGTACTTAATTGTAACAAATGAAATAAAACTGACATAAAAGACAGCAATCACTTCAAAGTAAACACACTATCCTAAGCAACTTCGGTGGCTTTTAAGTGAAGGATCATCCCTACAAGATGTTCAGTTTAATTGGTTCTTTGGGAGATTTCTTTATAAATTTCTTATAAATTATAAATTCATTTACATTTAAATGCCTCCATTCATTGCTGAGTTAGCCCAGAACTTAAAGAACAGCAATATCATGTTCTTAGAAGTGTCGCTGACTGTGCTAATGATTAGAGTGTTTCCTGAGCCATCCTGATCTTTACTGCTTTGTAAAATTTCTAAGCCAAATGTTTAGGTCCCAGTGAGCACCATAACCCTGCTGATGGCTTAATTCAGTGTCTCTAGTATTGCTTGACTCAACTGGGTGGAAGAAACATAAAGCAAAAAAGCTCAAGTTCAGCATTTTGTCAAACAGAAGTGTCCAAAGAAGAAAAATATTCATATTACTGAACTGAAGTGTTCCTCCAGCCTAATGATCACCTGTAACACACAAAAAGAACAAAGAAGATGTAATTAAACAGCAGTAAAGTGTATTAATTAATTTATAGAACAGTTAGTTTTCATATTGTATGTCTAATCACTGAGTAGAAAGCAATTCTGAAACATTAATCTTGTAAACAAATCCTGATAACTACAAATAATGAAGCAAATGGGAGCATCACATCTATCTACTTCTTCTCTTTTTAATCTGAAAGATTTGAAAATTTAAATATTCTTCCCCTTTGTCTCATTATGGACCATGATCTGAACCAAGGCAAGGTCTAGACTGCTGCACACAGACAGCTCCATTCATGCCTTCAAGAGGTGTCTGTTCTTCACAGACCACAAAACACAAATACATTTATGTAGCTGAGAGGTTCAAATGGAAATGCCAGCCAATATTAGTGAAGTAAATCTAAGCAAAGATACGTTTTGTGCAGAAGTGGCTTATGAAAGGAAAGCCAAACCACCTACAGCAAGCAATACTGAACAAAAGAATACTGATGCCTCAATGTAAGAGCAAAAGAACCTTAAAAATCAAAGAAAACTCAGCCTAGTGTGGTTATATGATCTCAGTCTTCCACTCAGGTTGAAGAGGAAGCTCTGTGACCAGCTCTGTCACAGCAGCCTCTGATAGCTCAGGACTGTGGGCTCTTCCACAGCAACTGGAATTGGAGAATCCTGCCACGAAGTCCTGAAACCTGTATGGACACAGTATTTCATAGCATTGACTTCTTATACGTCCTCAAACAAACTGTAGGAAAAATACTCTGATTAAAGAAAGGCTGTGCAGATAAAATTCTTTAATCAGTAGAAATGTAAAATACTTTGAGTTCTTTCTGAAAAAAAAATAAATCTAGCTTTGGAAAAAGAGAAAATGTGGTCAGAACTGAAGAAGACTAGTAAGTCTTCAAGGAGCATCAGTGATTCCCTTTATGTGCTCTGAGAATATCCAGCCTCTGACAATTAATGAAGATGAGAGGATTTCTCTGCAGAATTTTGCTTTTTCTTTGAAAAAACCATTAACCATGAGCACTGCAGAAGTTCCAACACTGAGCAGGTGCTCTGTTCAGCTCTATATAAATGAGGCTTGTGCACTTGAGATATTTTGTACATGTTGCCTCTATTTTCCCATAGAAGGGGGTCAAGAGTGTACAAACTGAATATGCCTCTGGTGAATAGTTTGAATATGCTGAGTTTCAGACCCTAAAACATATCTTTACATTAGAAAGCAAAACTGTAGTGGTGAACCATGATAAAAAAACCCCTGATATTAGTGTACTTTCAATGACCACTGTGTTTGCCCAGATGACTAGTGTAGGATAAAATATCAAAATGAGAAGGTGTTTGGAAAGAAAGTAATTTTCTGTGATTTCTCCATATTTATTTTACAGCATACTACTACAGTGTATCTGCCAACATTTGTGTTTATTGAAACCCCTATTTATTTCCAGATATGGGACCTCATTACGCTAATAGTATACTATTATGTAAATGTATTTTCTATAAATGTCTAGTGTCTGTAAGTAGTTTAGTCTCAATGTCCCTAATGTAATATATCAAACAATAACTCATTTGTCAAAGAGAGACAGTTCATTAGTATTCAGCAATCATTTGGACAGAATAAAACAGCAACAGGATAAAAATTGATGTTGCGAAACTTAACAAATGAGGGAATAAGGAAAGTGTGATTCCGGAAATTGCAGGCCTGCCCTCGAGGGCCATTTTTAGGTCACTTGTCTGCATTTTAATATTACATTTGTTTTAGAGAGAGTCTCCAAGTTATTAGGTTGGGAGGGAGGCCAATTTGCAACCATGACATCAGTATCCAGGGGGTTCAATAAATGGGAACATTACAACACTTGGGACAGAGTCAGGGTGAAAAGGTGTCGCACTGCCAACTGTGGCATTGTAACTCAGTTTTGCAATTAAACTACTGAATGATATAAACCTTAACTTTTAACATGTCTAAACACTGGGAAATTTGCTCTTGAAATCTCTTACCTTTTGAGACAAGGAAAGAAGTAAGTACATGGGTATATGACCTAAATTATGGTAGGTTTTGCATTCATTTTAAAATTAAATTACTGCATACATACATAGAAGTGTGGTTTGTCTACCTGGGTGCACGTTGGATAAGATGCCAGCTCCACAGTTTTATGTTGGCCATTCTGCACAGCTATCAGTCCTGTGTTATTCTCAGTTTCTTGCACAGTGTTTAGCTTCTCCTCAGATTATCAGTTTCTTTTCTTCTCACATGTGTGGGTTTGTCTTCCACTGATGTGCATTACCTGATTAGCAGAGATTCAGAATTTTTACTGACTCAGTTAAAAGAGGCATTTACAAGGTATTTCAATATGTGTGGAAGTACCTTGTCTCTACTGTAAGGTTTGCTTGAATATGAATCTCTTTTATGTGAAGAGTTTGAAGGATGCTGTGTGTGGCCTTTAAATACCTTACTAGGCAAAATTGCACTTTTTTCTCTGACTCACAGAAAATGTCAGCAGCAGATTTTGTGAATCTGTATGTATTTCTACATAATGTTCATCTCAGGTCAGAGAACGGCACTGGTGCAGTGAGTACTCTTGCTTTACTTGTTCTGGCTCCCATCATTGTATATTGAAAAGAAATTGGTATATTCTAAAAAATCCATTGGTTTGATATGGAATTTGTGGGCATTTTACTTTTAATTTGGTTTTTGACCTAAAAATAAGTGAACCAGATGGGTAGGCACCTAGGTACTGAGAAGTGGTTTTCCTGTATGCTTGATTCAGGTTTCTCTGTTGTCAGTCTTATTCATGAGGATGTGTCTGTTCACTTGATTCAATATTCTGTTTCCCTGTTATTTTTCCTCCTAAGAGCACTGTAACCCCCATTCATCAAGTCTAAGATTAGCCATCTATGGCTTTTCCAAAAATACCAGGAGCTACACCGTTGCTTTTGAATCAGAATTAGAATGAAACCTTCTTATAATGCTTTCTCTTTTATATTCAGCACCCTCATTTCCATCTTTCACAGCTAAATCAGGTTATTTAGATTACAGGAAGGTCTGAACCAACTCAGATGAAAAAAAAATTATCTACAGAGCCTATTTACATTTCTTTAATGAAACACTACGTTGGTTTTGTATAAAAAAGTTTTTTTTTTTAAGACAAAAACCTGAATGTGATAAGCATAATACTATTGTGAAGTAAAGACAGGCTTAAAACTGAAACTAGTTTGTGAAGAAAAGAGAAAAGAGATTGTTCTTTCAGAGCGTGATGTAGATGACAATTAATTGACATGTTGCAGTGGTCACTATATATAATATTCAGAAGGTGATAGTTCCACAGTGGTATTTGAAATACTTGTTCTGACCACCACAAATTACCTGCACCGACTCAAACTGCAGCTGTGACAAAACATGGAATCACTGGTTTTGTTGTAAAAAGGAACCAGTAGACCTGGAATCCTGATGTCTGACATGTGCTCCCGTGGGGGAGCCCTGGTGTGCATCAGCCCCTTCCCATGGAAATCTGGGATTGCAGGAGCCATGGAATGACACATCGCAAGTTGCCAGGAGGAGGGCACCGGGCAGCTGGCACTGTGGGAAGTGCCTGGTGGTGGAGCCATCCATTTAGGACAGATCAGAACTCTCCATTGTGTTTTCTCAGTGCAAAATAACTCAGGATCTGATTTTTTAAAACGATTGTTATTATTTTACACAACCATGGGAGTGGAGCCCAAGTGTGAATCAATAACATTTCACTGGCTGGGAGATGGTAACTGAAATATGGCCCTTTGATTTTCTCTTTAGCAACAATAACTTCCTTTCCATATGCAACACCTACAGAATTAATTTAAATGAGGCTGTCATTCTTTTTCTTGTTATCTGTCTGTGCATGAAGAAAGGAATCCTACAGCTGCAGCTTTAAGTCTGTGTTTTTCCAGCCTCTACTCTCATGATGTAAAAGATGGACCTGCCCAGTCAGTTTCTAAACCCAAGAAAACTTGTAATTTTGTGTGGCCCATTCTTTTAATGGTGCATAATTGACGGAGTGGGAGGTTTCTGATGCTGTGAAAATGTGACATGAAAATATCTGATATGTGAGAAATAACCTGCCATTTCTAAGGTAGTTTAAAACTCAGGCAGTTCAGAACAGATGCTATCTAGTGATACTCTTTTCAAACCATCATCTCTCTGCTGACAGGCTGCTGTGCTGCTTTGGTGAGCAAACAAGAAGTGTTACAAGTGCAGCTGATGAGCAGGCACAGATCATGCATCAACAAGACTGAAGCAGTGTTTACCTCTGGGTTAATACAATACTGAAATATTAAAATCTAGCCTCATAAATACCTGTTTGAGAGGTAATGAGTCATTCATCAGCAGTCTGGTAATGACTGACTGCAGCTATTAGGTGTGGATTTACAGAAGGCCCTAGGATAGTCAAGCTAATGATATTTTTTTTTAGTTATTATAACCTGTAATGTCTCTTAAAAGCAATATCAGAGTTGTCTGTATTATCCCTTGTTACTGTCATTTTAGAATCTCTGAGGGTTTAAGGTTATTTTTTTTTTGTCATTTTGAAGGACCTTAATGTAAGTGTCTTACAACAATCTCAAAAGATTTTTACAAACACAGATTGTTAATGATAGGTATATCATTTTATACCAGTAGACATCAAAATAATCCTCAGAGGAGAGAATTGTAATTCTCCTCCCTTGTGTTGGAAAAAATGAGACTTGGAGCTGTGATCTGTCTGAAGCTCAGAGGAGAGGATGCAGCTGACAAACCAAAACAGTCTTGCCACCTGCTGCTGGAGAGATGCTGTGTGTCCCAACACAGGCACTGCTCTGGAGCAGCTGCTTATTTCTCAGTCATAGAGTAGCTGAAACAATATACAGCAGGAAAATCCAAAATCGTTCCATGGGTAGGTAGGCAGGCAGAGTGCAAGTGTCCTACTAGAAAGAAATTTAGCCCTAGTTTGACTATTCATAAAACCACAATTCAAACTCAGAAATACTTATGTGCCTCCTCTTTGGGGTGATTTTTCTTGCCTTCCAGTGAGGGGATTAGTATGTATGCCAGACTTTTGGGTGGTTCTTTGCATTGTGTTGTTGAAGCTGCTTGTGTGGTCACGTTATGTGACCAGTTCAGAGTTGCTGTAAAAGCCACAGCTGCCTTTAACCCAAGGGATTATTGCTTAGTAGAACAAAGTCTGAACTGATCTGCCCAAAAATATGGTTATAATACAGGGAAGAAATCATTAATTAAAACAAAACTTCAACACAGCCTGGAAATACCTCTGGTAATATTTTTGACCTTCATCTGGTTGGGTTCAAACACTGAAGTCTTCACTGGATTGTTCAGAAAGGATTTTAATAGTCCTTCTCTAAAAGCTTATCAAGCCAGGAAAATAAGTAGGTTAAGAGAAATACCCCCACACCATAACCTTGGTTTCTCCACACCGTGGTATCATTACCTGTCTATATGATTATGAAAAAATGTCCCTGGAGCTTTAAAGTGTCACGAAAGCAGACTTAGACAAACTGACTTTTCAAATATTTCACATATGAAAACTAGAAAGTACCAGTTTACTTCAACCACTAAATAGTTTGTTTAGCTAAAGTATCCAGAAACTGGATTAACAGCCTGTAACCTGCAGGGACAGTGCCTGTTTGGAGCTTCCCAGCTGCCTGGGAGATGGCTTGCTGCCAGCCAGACACCGAAAGTGCTTCTTCACCTTCAAGAACAAATGATTCTCCTGTAGAGTCAGCAAAGTTCTACCCATTCCTGCTACAGATTAATGCAGAAAGCCAGTAAATGGGTGTTGATGGACATGCAAATGAAGGCAGAAGGCCCAAAGTGATGAACTGCACCTCTAGCATGGGAGTAATTCAGTCACCCTTATCAGGCTTTGTGGTTGCAGAGCTCTCTGGTTCTGCATCATCTCCTCAGCTGAAGTCCATATAAAGATTAGTTACAGTGAAGAAGAGTTCCGAGTTGTTCATGTTTACAGACTTCCTTCCACCTAGTGCGTTACCAGCTTCCATCCTTCCAGATCTTGAATTTCTGAA
>JAYRBT010000010.1:5364967-5455450 GCA_036023395.1 Myiotriccus ornatus
GAGTTGTTCATGTTTACAGACTTCCTTCCACCTAGTGCGTTACCAGCTTCCATCCTTCCAGATCTTGAATTTCTGAAATGATGAATTTCCTGGCTAGTGAACTATTAAAATGCAGATTAACTAAACTTCAAACAGATTTATTGCAGATGGCTCCTGCAAAATCCTTTTGGATTACCTGCCTCCGGACATCATTTCATAGTCTGTAGGGGTTCATTAAGGACAGATTTAAAAGTGCTAGCTGGGAAAAGGCCAGCAGGAAGAGTATGTTGAAAATTATGTTGAAAATTATTCATATTATTATGCTTGATCTAGTGATATAGATTTACCTTTCAGGAATTTTTAAGTTTCTCATTTGCAGTAATGAATAAGACATGCAAGCATGCCTCATGGATCATGGCTTTGTTTAAGAGTGCATTTCATAACCACTGAGTTATTTGTGGCAAGGAAAGTCACCCGTGCTGAGAGTGCAAAGAGGAAGGACAACAGCCTCAATGCATGTCCCTCGCAGTTCTCAGCTGCAGCAACTCTGTTTCCCTCTGAGCAGAGCCTTGAGATTCCAAACATAGCCACGAAGCATTTTGCTTTGTTTCTGTCATCTAACCCATTTCAAAATAAAATTAGCCTGGGGGTTATAAAAACAAAAATAGCGATGTTTAGACTTACATGATTCACTAATTGTGCTGCCATTTGGTTTTGTACAAACTGGCTCCAAAGCTCTGAAGATTTTTTTCTGAGATGTAGTTAATCTAAATTTGTGCTGGAGCACTGTAATGACTTCTTCAGACTATGAGGGGGTTTTAATCACTTTCAGCATTTAGCCCCTGATTGGGCAAAGCACTTAAATCTAAGCACTTGGGTGCTCCAGCTCCTTGCTGAATCAGGACCAAGGACTAAATGCTGAATCCTCAGTTGCCTCGGGTTTTTAAAGAAAGTGGAAGTGCAGCCTTGTGATCAGGCATATTTTTGAAGCTATTTAGCAGATGGGCCCTAAACTGGGGCCCTGGACAGGGCTGGCACTACAGTTTGGGCAGCAGGAGCCAGGGTCTCTCTTGAGCTCAGCTACAGCCCTGCCTGTGCCCCTTAAATGGCAACCCTTGCCTCTAGTTTTTATTCTGTACTTACACAGGCTAAATATAGAAGTTCTTCTAAGCTGTTTGAAATCACTTTCCACTTCAGATCTCTAAATGTCTTATTCATTATCGCAAATGAAAAACTTAAGAGTATTTTGACAGTGTCAAGCATTCAGTCCAAATACTCCTCATTGGATCCTGATCCAATTTACTTTGACTTAGGTGGGTACTGAAGCCAGTTTGAAAGTGCTCCTATTTCCAAGCTGAAGCAGTGTATTCCATTGACAAGGACTCGCCAGAAAAAGCTGCCAAGCGCTGAGGAGTGTTCAGCACTTTGGACTGTAGACTGACTTGTCTATGAGCTGGCTGCAGTCTAACAGATACAGTTCAGATATTGAACCCTGGTCTCCAGTGATGAAAATGTAATGCATGAAAGAGTGAGATCAGCTTGTTCTTCTGACTAGTGCTGACCCTCACACCTGCTTCAGCAGTTTTGTATTCAGTTTCTGTGCTCTAAAAACCAAAATTTTCTACCATGATTCCCTCTAAAATGTGCTCCTCCACTGGTGCAAACAGATGTTCTTGCAGCTACACTTGTGCAGGTTAACAACCACAATAGTAAAGTGCATGTGGGTTTTAGAGTTTATCCCCTTGAGCTTTCATAAATGCTCTTTTCAGGCTCTGATGGCATCGCCGATGTGTGTGTGCAGGTGTCAGTTGTGTTGAAGAATGCTTGCAGGCATTCACGGCTGCACAGGACTGATGAACATGGCAACTGGGGGTGAATAGCAGGTGCTGAAAAACCACCCTTTTTTCTCACAGCTTTTAGTTTTCTAGAGCTCTTTAGCTGACTGCAGAACTATTCAATTGTATTACAAATACAGCTCCTTTTTTTTTTTTTTTTTTTTTTTGTAGTTCTAAGCGTAACTATCATGATTGCAGTTTCAATCTGTCATTGATTTGATCTCACCATCCACTGAAAAAAAGAGAAATTTTATTAGAGGCAATTTCTAATAATGTTTCTTTATTCCTAAATGCCTGCAAACGGGAGTTATTTGCCAAATTCTAACCGGTAAACAGCACGAATGCTTCATATGCTTCTGTAGCCACTTTCAAAAGATTCTGCCAAACTACATAATGCATCAAGGTTTGCACTGAAAAAGGAAAATCAATCAGGTCAGATACTGTTTCAGACTGCAGTTTGTTTGGATGTTTACTTTCTTTCTGAAAAGGTTGGGAGCCATTTCCTCTTCTGGTTTGGGAAAACTTGCATGACTGATCCCTGCTCCAATGGTTAGGTGACCCCTGGAGACCCCAAGATCTCTGTTATCCTACTTTCCATGAATGAAGAACAGCAGATATATAAATGTCAGTAGGAATGAACAAGAACTACTAATCAGACTTAAACTTGGTAATATGGTCTGGTTACACGGTGGGTTGAGTTAATTTTATTGTTGCTGGGAAAAAAAAAAGGTAGGCATGAAGGGGAGTTTTCCTAGATAGAAGTTCATGACAAAAAATGGAAAATTCTTCAGAAAAGCCTCACCCTTGCTTCTAAAACCTTATTGAAATCACATTGACATCCTTTATAAAAATACCTTTTTCTAGAGAGCCATGGAGGGGGTGTGAAGCATATTGTGCACTCACATTCCAGGTTCTCTAACCTTCTGCAATAATTGGCGGCTGGCCTGCTTCAAGGATAAAATTTATAAAGCAGAGAAAGCCTCCCATATGCTGCCCTTTTAAGGAAAGTCTTCTCATTACTGGAAAGCAGGAGCACAGTGATGGGAAAATACTATAGAGATCATTTATCAATCACACTATCGGCAAAACTGCAGAAACAGAACTTGAGAAATTAGACAGGGAAAAGCTCTATTTTTTTTCATCTTCCTCTCCCCATTTCCTCCATCTCAAAACTTTCTGGTGTTTTGTGTCTCTTAGTTTTCAAAGTTCAGATCAATGAGGTATGCCACCGTTTCTCTCAGGAAACTTTCCCTCATTTTTAGCAGTTGTCATTTGTGTGTTTGTTTCTTGACCTTATTTTGGTGCTATTGTGTCTAGTGATAAACCTTAGGTGGCAACCTGAATAATTCATACTGTAATGTACCTGCCATCCCAGGGGTGTTTTGTGACCAAATTATATTCATTTTACCTTGCATTGTTTACCTACTTTTTAATCTTTTCTGAACACTTTCCCTTTCAGAACTTTATCGTTTTTGTTTCTCTTTCGTGAGCTTACTCCCGTTTGTTTTTCCTTTGTACTCCAGATAAGAAAGACACACTGTGATACTTGGGTTGTTTAGTAACTTTCAGCTGCTAAACAAGTGCTGAGCTGCATTTGCAGAAGGATCACTTTTGGCTGCCCTATGGCAATGCAAACCTGTGATGGACTTAACTGGGGTAGAAGTGGAGAAATCTTTAACATTGTTATCCTGTCTTCTCCCAGTTCTCCCCAGGTTTAGCAGTCTGCATTTTTTTTCTGAAGCTAATCTTTCTTCACTACATTTTTATACTCTGCCTCGATGTTATTGCCTCTGTGTTCACAAGGCCCTTTCCTTTTTTATGTCATTAGTTAATTTAGCTGCTCATCTTTCTTCTCCCCTCTTGTTTGTCATTGTTTTAAATGAGGTGTTGATCCCATTTTTGGGATGTTCCCTTCAATATCCACCAACACGGTTCCCAAAATCAAGAGCTCAGTCACTGTGAACTTAGGAAATCTTCAGGTCATGTAGGAGTCAGCTGGTGAAAGAAGCAGGCAATCATAAGCAAGGAACAAAATTCAATAAACAGCATTCAATAATCTCAGACAAATACAAGTGTCAGCTCTGTGTTGATGAATCACAGACATACCTCTCTGTTCTCAGCTTCTCGATTTCCCCTTCCTAACTCTCAACGCTCTAATTACGGGGAGAGTGAGAGGGTTGTTACTTTATCCTTCCAGATTCCTTCTGTTCCTAACGAAAACATAATTACATTCCCAGTCTTCTAATATTTCTTTTGTTTTGGAGTTTTCTTCTCACTAAATAGTTGCAGTATTCTTTCCATTTAATGAAACAGTTTCAGCTTTCTCTCCTGTTTAATGGGTTGGAAAATTAGCGTTGAATGGGAACAGTCCGTGGCTTTGGTCTGTAGTTTAGGAAATCTGTGAGAAGAAAAGGAAACACTTGCAAAGGCTGTCTCCAGGCTCAGGAATGGTCTTCATTTTCCTTTTTGTAATTTTATTTAGAGTACATGTAAAGACCTTAGTAAATGAAATCTGATTCAGTCCAGAAGAAGGCAATGTTGTTCAAATGCTAGAGCTTTTTTTTTTACCAAATATTATTTTTCAAAACTTAGTATTTACCATGTGTTTGGTATTTGTTCCTCAAATATACTTAAATTTTTCTTTAAATGTGCTTACATTTAGGGTTAGCAATGTATAAGATCTAAGAGGGCTTTAAGGTAGTTAACCACACATAGACTTCTGCATTCTCTTTTATTGTTCTTAATATGAACAATATTAAGTGTTCTTATGAAAACACTTAATGAAAGTGTTCTTATGAAAATTTTCTTATGAAAATTTTAGATGGCCATTAGTGTTGTATTGTGTCTTGCTAATTGATGAGATTGTGGTTTTCTGAGTAATACGCAGTGGTCTCTAAAGGGCTTTGCAAGAGCCCAGCTCCACTGCCCCGTAAAAACTTGTACATTTTACGGATAAATCCACTACATGGAGTCACACACGTGGGACAAACAGGCAGCACAGGGAGGCTTTATCAGCCTTTGGCCCCCAAGGGCTGTGCACAACACAGGAAAATCCAATTAGAGCCACAGGGAGTTTTTTCAATCTCTTAATCGGCATTGCAGCTCTGCAGATGGATATTATTGCCCACTACTTAAACTTTATTACTCCATTTTTCTGTCTGTAGCCCTTCGCCTCGCCAACCCACCTTGAAGAGACGGCGGGCACAGCCATATAAAACTTTTTATGACCTTGGCATCTGCACTGTTTTGTCGCATGAAAGTACAACTGTGACAACACAGAGGAACCCAGCCAGGATTTAAGCTGTTTTTACCAGTGCAGTTTGCTCTGCCTCCAGAGCCTCACCTGCCCTTAATGACAGAACATGCAAGACAAACTTCTTTTTGAGGCTAATGCTTTCACAAGAGGAGGCAGGATGATCTAGGATGAGGGAGCAGGTGCTGGCTGCATCCAAGTCCTGGTGTGCACGGAGGTACAGATTCATTGTGTGACCTTGCATTGAGTCACTTGACTTCCAGTGTTTCAGTTGTGCTATAAAATTGACTAAAAGCAGGACTTAAACTGGGCTGTGCATCCTGGGTAAATAATAGACTCAGGGAAAACGTATAGGAGGAGGGGATTATGTTTTTGTATCTTAAAATACCTTCCCTGACAGAGAAGGTGGGTCTGCTATGGATGAATAATCTGTTAGCATAAATTACTGTTATTTGCAGTGATGGCTTACCAGGTATATGTATCAAAGAGTGATACAGTCTGCTTGATTTTATGGTACATTAACTTTGCCAGAATACATTTATTATATTTAAAACCTGCTAGGTGCCTGCAGTGGGAACAAAGATTGCGTAATTATTTCTTCTTTAGCTTGTGGGAAAACAAATGCTTTGAATATAAAAGATTCTAGGGGTGAAAAGTTCATTCTGTTCACCCCTCCATTGGGAGAGTGTAGACAAAAGGTAATCTGATTACTAATTTGAGAAGAGATGAAAGGAACCAATACAGTGATGAAATAACTGCTACTTTCATTTCTGCCCTTTGCATTATTGGAAACAGTAAATAGATTCAACAGTTGAGCTGTGAAGCAAATTTTTCATTATTTTATAATAAGCATCTTCCCCAATCAATTAATGGCTTTGGAATAAATAGCTTCAGGTTTTGATTTTAAAACATGTACATGAGATTTTGTTGCAACAGCAATAAACAGCAGGAAATGTATCAATGTGCAGTCCCTGTTTTAAATGAGGAATGCAGAGTCTATGAAATTAATGGAAATATCTTCATTAAGTTCACTGCCTTTGCTGCTTCAGAAAACAATAATTTGTTCTGGAAAGCACTGCAAAATCCCCATGGGCAAATTCATAGGAAGTGACAGGTAAGGATTTCCATTTTGGATGGCTCTTCATACAGGTCTGGGGTGTGTTCATTCTTCCATCCCAAATTTATTATCGGATCTCTTATCATTTATATGATAATAACTGTGCCTCCTCATTTACTCTGCTTTGTAAACTGGCCAATACCTGCTCTGTCTATGTGGGGAAGGGATGTCTGTATGGATATTGTGGCGAGCAGAAAGCTCTCTGATCTTTATTTGTCGACAGTGAAACTCATTGATGGTGATATATATGTATATATATATTACAAAAAGAGAAAAAAATAAACTCACCACTAACTTTTTAAAACAGAGAACACATTCCTAGTTTTACAGCTCTTCCTAGGCTTTGAAAAGGAGAAGGGATTCAAAATATACATATTTAAAATGTAAGAAGCCTGGAACCCCCACGCAATAGCAAGTTTTTACTGTCCAACTATAGCATTCTTTCACTCAACACTTTTTTTTTAACACATAGCACCCTTTTTTTTTCATGCTCTGTATCTATTTTGAAATAGTTCTGGGAAAAAGGACAAAGGTAGAAGGAAGAATAAACTCTCCTACATGGCCTGTTCCCAACAGCTATCAGGCAGTGATTTACAGTATTAAAGTAAATATTTTTCATAGCTTGCACAGCAGTATTTGTGTTTAGTCACTTTTAGTGTGAGATATAACACATTGTTGACTATGATGAATACATCCTGGGAAACAATAGCTGGAGCAGTGCACAGCAGTATTTAGAAGTGGTTTGGAATGAAGCAGCAAATAAAGAATTGAAAAAGTCTTGAGAGGTTTGGGTGGGAAAAAACCCCAAACAGTTAAAGGTTAGATTAGATCCACCTTCATACAGACTGTTATAGCTGGAGATTGACTTATTGGCAGCAGAGGGGAGCACAGGATTCCAGCCAATGTAGTGTTTTTAAGTGATCTTCTATAGTGCTGTTAAATAGTCTTCTAAACTTGCAGCAAAAAATTGTAATTTTGAGAAGAAAAGACACAGTAGAAGTTCTAATTTCTATCCTAGAAGGAAATAGATTGTCTTAAAACTACAGAGATTAGTTCTAAATATTTGGGGACTTGTTCTACTTATTTCTTAAATCATATGTGATTTTTCTATGAGAATTAACAAAATGATTCGTCATCTTCATTGAATTTGAACTGATGGATCTTTGAAAAGCAAAACCCATGTGGTAGCTTTTGTTCTGATGGAGAAAACAGCAATGATGCACAGAATGACACTAAATGAAACTGGTAATTATTGAGCCACTACCTTCACTCCCTTTCTACAGTCTGTGCAGTCAACCCACTGCTGCTGTTTTCAGAAGTTAACAAATGAAAAGAGTTGAACCAACTCACTCTCTCCTGAGTAAAGAACAAGAACATAAGTACTTTAACTGTCAAGTGATGTTCTACACCGGTGACTACAAATAGAAAGTTATGCACATGTTATGTTAGAAGCTGGGAAATCATATAAAGATTAATCAAGCCAGCACATCAACTCATTGTATCGCACTGATCCTCCACTGAAAACAGCTGGTATTTTGCTAGAAGTACTTTGCCAGAAATGGGACATGATTCAATATTGCAGTGTCAGAGATGCCTTTGTTAACTGAAGCAATCCTCAGAGTCAGCAGAATTAATGTAGAGTATAAATACATTTTCTGACAAATCTCAAGCAGACCAAGAATGCAATCCATTGCAATCAGCAGATGCGCTTTACACTCAGTAACTTCGTCAGGATGTTGCTTGAGATTGATGGTAATTACTGATGTGTCATTTGGGGTGTGTTGTTGAGCAGAGTCCATTAAAACTCAATTTATTTCATCTGTTAGCACCCAGCTTACATTATGCAGTATGTTAAAAGAGCATTCACACTGGAATGATAAAGGTGGGTATGTGGTTGAAAAAAACCAAAATCTTCAAAATAAAATGGCACAATAATCCTCTATTTCATTGCTTAAGTCTACCAGATTCTATTTCTGTCCTTGCAATTCAGAGCCAGGTTCAACTACCTCTTATACCACAGCTTTCCTCTATAATCTGGGCGTGTCACTCCCCTCTTTGGGCTTGTTCCTGTGACTGAGTATTGCTATTACCTAATTATTCAGGGTGAGGATAAAAACATAACATACTGTAAATCATCCTGATTCCAGAGTAATTCAAGGCAACACATAAATGTCATAGAAAAGAAGGAGAGTAACAGACCATTCACATTTTTTTTACCTAAGCCTTCTCCCTTAAGGAGCAAATCATAGCTGAAATCAAAGGAGACCTTGGGACTTGGTCTTGCTCATGTGCCCTATGGAAATGTCTGACCTACAGGATGGAGAGGTGGCAGGTGTTGTGCAAGGAGGTGCAGCAGCTCCAGGAGAATGCTATATCCTATAACTGAAGGGTTTTTGGTCTTTTCTTTTCTTTTAAAGTTACGATGCTGCAAAAACATCAGCAGAAATCTGCTCCTCTTAGTCTCTTAAGCTGTGAATTGAACTGGTTTAATAAACTCTCTTTTAATGCCATTTCACATGTTGATTCATTTCCTTTGCACAAACCTTTTCTACCTCTAACCTTTTCTACCTATTAACAAAATTTAGCCCAGGGCTGTGGCGAGGATTTAAGCCATTTACAATAATAAACAACATCTAAAACCACCTGTTAATACTCTCTGAAATCTTTATTTTCAGGTCAGGTGGCTTTTAGTCCTATGAGTTCATATCTCCTGCCTTCAATCGATGTACATGAATGAGGTTTAGTGGCATAGTCCTGCTTTCCATAGCTAATGATATTTCTTGGACTGGAATGAAACATTTTTCCATTGTAAATAACAAAGATAGCATTGTGCTGTCCATGCAAAAAATATTGGGTTTAGTGACAAGCTTTGCATACGTAACATAATTCCTTGAAGGCCCAAACTCTGTGACTCTTCTCCCCTTGAGTGTTTCTTCCCATGCAATTAAGTAGGCTGTTTTCAGTTACTTAAGAGAAATAAGTGCAGGAGAATAGAGCCCTAAGAACTGAGCATTACTTATCCCAGAAGGGACCTAGTGAGAATGGAAGCTTAAAAGGGTCTACACCGTTTAATTCATGTACCATCTGTTTTTGGGAAAATTAGCACAGATTAGATTTTTCCAACTCATCTGAGGCTAAGAAAGCGCCTTTAGAACCTGTAGTATTTGCTTAAGTATTAAAAACAAATTAGCACCGTTTTACTTACCGTGTGAATCCTGTGCATATGAGTTCCCTTCGGAGTGGGTTATAAGAATTGTAACAGCAACATAACCAAGTGATGTCTCCCAGCAAGCCACTCCTTGCCATAATGTTTCTTAGCTGCTTTATAGAAGTGCTTGACATTCTTGTCCTCTTCTGAGCACTCTTTTGTTAGACGTGACCGTTTTGTATAAATTCGTTTCTTCCTCAGGGCTGAGTGTGTTCCCTGTGACCTCTGACTGGTGTTCTTCTCTCAGTTTGGCTGTAAGTGGGTGTTGTAAGCTGAAAGACGTCTAATTTAACCCAAACATGAGTAACTGAAGAATATTACCCTCCTGATAAAAGAATCTTCGTACTCAGAGACCATGTAATTGTATTGTATCATAGTATTACATTATAATTATAGAATGGCTTTCAAAAAAAAAAAATTAAAATGCATGACAGAAATTTTTCCTGGGGTTTTTCCCCCCACTTTGTTACTTACCAGATTTCTGTGTTCTGATGGCAAAAAGATGAAACTAGATGAGGCTGTTGTGATCTCTCCAACTATGCAATATTGAACACCTGGCTTCCTGCTGTGCATTGAATATAGGGGCAGTAAATGCAAAGTTAGCGTCTTTAACAGTGTATTTACCTCAGCTGGACTCTGGTTTTCTTTCACTCTATTTGTTGCAGAAATCTTTAAATGTAGAGCAATCTCAGTTATTGGAAGCTGGATGGCATACGTTCACACATTTCTCTTGTCAAAGATTCCCAGGCTCTCACTTCAGCTTCCAGTCATCTCACATAATTATATGAAACATCAATTATTTTATGCTACCCATGAAATATTACTTAGTTTAGACACTTTGTTGATGCTGTATCTACGAATGTACTTACTAATGTGATGCTTTTACATATCCCAAAAGATTAATGGCCTAGAATTACACCCTTGCTTGGTATGAACTGTCAGATTTTCTTGACATGACTGGAATTAGTTAGATTTAGAAGAGCAATGAGCCTGGTCCATCATTTTCAGATGATGTAGTGGTAATGCATATGATACTCATCACGGAGTAGGATGACAGGATGCAACACCCAACAGAAAACTACAGCTGGGCATTTAGTTGAGGTTGCAATAGGCAACCTTTCAAAGAATTCTCTAATTATAATAAAACAGTAAAAAAAGTTGCCTTTCAGTGACCAAATAGAGATTTTAGGTTGTCATTGCAAACAGTACAGGAGTTTTTGTGATGGTACTTTTTTGGTGAATGAAACTCTGTGTAGGGAAGCCTCATGATCAGCATGCTGACAGCATGAGTCTGTGTATGAAGTATTTGTTCACAACACCTGTAAATAAAGGCAGTGCAGCTTTGCTTTTGTGGTATCCAGGTGCCAGCTGAAAAGTGAAACTCAGAGTACCTACAACGTTTGTTCTGATGCTCCAGAAGCCCACTGTGAGTTAATCGGCGATTTTTCACAGACGACATCTAATCTATAAGTATAAATTACTTTTCACTCCTATTATGCCTTAATTGAAGTGCACCAATGTGAAACTGCAAGAGATGGAGCTTCAGTAATTCTAGACTCAATTAACTTTGTGTGGATTTGAGTCCTTTTCCTTGGACTGTGGATGATTCTTTGACACCTTGTGTTTATTTAAACTATTGCTAGAAAAGTTAGAGGATATGCATATGACCAGGTATTCTATAAGACCACTCTGAAGAAATAGGCAGGAGTTGTGTGTATGATTTATAAATTAATACATGTCTTTCGTGTCCTACTGTTTTGCTTAACAGCTGTGCCAAAATCCCTCAGGATTCTGCTGGGGAGAAATAGTTTAATAGCAATCATTTTTTGGGTAAATGGCAGTTACCATCTCTATAACAGCTACCCTCATCCCATCCTTGACTTTTCTTCAGCTCCCTGCTTTCAAGACACAAAGTGTATGTTGCAGCAGAGTAAAATCACGGTGAAGGAATAAAGCACCTTGCTATATGGAACAGGAAATTCAGACACAGCAGAAGGCAAAAGTTGTACTAGGAGAGGCAGGATGCTTTGTAAAAAATGAACAGGCGTATGGTGATGCAGTTAATTCTTAGTTGCTTCACATTTTACCAGAACTGATATATATTTACCAGAAAATTAGATTTGATGCCTCTATCTGGGCATATATGCTCTTACAAATGTTTCTGGTGTTCAGTTAATAGCAATGAAAATAGCCTAAGAATCTCACTAGCACAAGCCTCTGGATTAAAATAGTTGTTTGCAACATATTTTTGTTACAGACCTTTCCCTCGTGGCTCAGATGGTCATGAAGTATGTTTGTGTTTGCTTTTAATTGATTTGCTCCTCTGAGTGATCCTTGGCCCCAGAGAAGTAGCCCACAGACTTTGAGAGGTCAGCAGGTATAAATCAAAAACCTACTATATTTCTTAGCTTTCTCACTGTTGGACAAGCCTTTTTCTCTGAGGAAGAATATATTCAGCATCTCTGCCATCATAAACACAAATGGCAGCTGCTGTGATATACACCTTGGTGTGCTGTAATTATGATGTGCTGCAATGTGCCTCACTTCACCATTCAAACTGAAACTGGGTTGATGCTTTTCCTGCTTATTTTTTCTTACCAGAATTTGTTCTTATATGCAGGGTAAGATAGCCAAACATGCAGTGAATTCAGCAGGACAAATATGCCTCTAGCTTGAAGGGACAGAGCAGAATGTCATCCTCCTGGTCGCTGCAGTACAGCAGCACAGAGTATTGCAGTAGGGAAGCAGGTGTGGATGTGATGCCACAGGTAGGTCAAGGAGTTATTCAGCCACAGAGCATCTGGAGAGAGCGTGGCAGGTTGTTATCACTGGGGTGAAAATACTGCCAGGTATTCCTGAGGATTTGTCAAGTGATAAATTGATGGTGTGCCCCAAGTGCATTTCAAAGAGCACAGTGGACACAGATATAAATCCACATGAATAACAGAACTCCAAGAATAATGGTGATGCTGATTAAATAAGATTAAGCTTTGCAAAAAGAGAAGGGGATAGGAAAGGCAGAGGAAGAGGGAAAGGAGGATACAGAAGGTTCATTTCTCAGGCTTTCTCAAAACTTGTTTAAATTCCCAGGGTATTTAAAGGGTCTGTCTGCACTGAGCAGGCTACACAAGTCAGATCTGGATTATTTAAGTCTCATGTGTTGTTTAACTCACACATTCGAAAGCAAGACAGCATTTTGTGATGATGTGGTCTGACCTCTGCCTGTACTCTACTGTTCATAAAACTTCCCTGAATTGAATCTTATCTGAACAGTGACATATTAAGAAGGCCTCCAATACTGATTTGAGAATGCAAGTGATGACACACTGAATGGAGTTCTTCATAAATTGGTCCAATGGTTATTAATCTTTCTATTTATTTTCAAATAAGGAGATTTGAGCTCACAGTAAATTAGCACCATAATTTCTGCGTTCTGATTGAAAGGTTGCACTTCCAAATAGCTGCTAGGCTTCTAACTAGTGATTTTCGTATTAAGTTTTAGGTGAAGATTTCTAACTTCCCTTTCATCAGCTCATAGAATACATATTAGCATTGATTGGACCCTCATTGCAAATCTCAACATTGAGAATAAGTATCAAAAACTGATGTCCCTCTCAATGGAACTCTTAATTAGGATTTTTTTTTTTTTTATTTCCAAAGTATGAATTTTCCCTGCTAGTGAAATGAAGCCCATCCTTTCTCTCATTTACATACATAGTCAAAATTGTGAAAAAATGGGTGATATTACTGAAAACATGCACTAACGTACAGCCAGAGTGACCATTACAAAGCAAAGAGGATTTCCAGGCCTGAGTTAGAAAAAGTGTTCTCTGGCATGTAACAATCAATTAAAAGATGCTTTTGAAAGCTGAATTTGAACTCCATGTAGTTCTAAGTAGCTGCACATATTACTCATCTTATTATATAGTAAAAATTTCTCAAGATATAGTGGGTAGGAAGGTCTTCAAGCCCCATCTGGGCTTTCTTCAGATACTGATTTTGCCAAAATCTTGCGAGAAAAGGGAAAGCAGAATTTTATAGGGTCAGTTTTGCTCTTTAAAGCCTTGCACATTAAGAGCATTGATATTCATTACTCTCCCCTATAACATCTTTTCCAGGTTTGTAGCTGCTGCCTTTGGTTGTATCATCTAAAGTTAAAAGTTATGGGACATTGCATGAAAGGGCAGTATATCTTAATGCCTGTTTTCTGAGCTTGCTCCTGAAAATGGGGATGCTGAGAGGCCGTAATAAAGGACAGATATTTGGTGCAGTGTGCTGTGGGCTGCTTGATTTTGCACATTGCGCTACTTGAAGAAAGTAGGACTGGAACAGCTGTGCACTCAATCCTAGTGAAGACAAAAATCTCTCCCTTGGGGCATCGCTTTCTTCTGCCAAGTGGGAGAGTCAAGTGTTGGATTTGGCTGTGGACTTTTCTGTTCTCTCCTGCAGTCTTGCCTTATCATTTGGGCTTTGCCTGAGTATTTTGAAAGGATCGGTCTGTGATTGATTTTTATTATTCCACACATTATCCCGTAAGATTTTGTTTTGCCCTTTCTGTCTTTTAGAAACGCTTTTATTTATATTGTTGTTCAAGTTCTCAGATGGTGGTTCACAAGAGAATTGCTAGTGTAATACATAGTAGCAAAATGTTCATTTCCTATGAAAACTTAGTAGGCAACTTAAAAATGCTTCAAACTAAAACTTGAGCTGCCGTAAAGCATGACCCAGCCATGTACTAACAACTCTGATTTTTACCTTGTGGAAGGCATTTAAGCAGATGTTCTCTGCTGGCAGCAGAATTGCATGTTTTTTATAAGATGAGAATATTCGTAGATATCTGCTATTTTCTATAACAAACTCCATGGTTTTTTCCTGTAGAAAAGGAGACATTCAAATCAAAGGTACTCCAGCTGCCTCTTGTGTCCACCCATGCCATAATGTCATTCATCAGTCCTTAAGGCTCACTTCTACTTTCTGAAATGTGTCAGCACAGATCACTCAAAATCTTGTAGGATTATTATCTGCAGCTGCATTTCTGAAAGTAGACTTGCCCTTCCTTTTCTTTTTTTTCCTTTTACAGCATATCAAGAAATCAGTATTAAAGATCACGTCTAGTGGACTAACCCTATTGCTTATAGAGCTCTCAAAGTATCTCTGAGATTGTTATCAGACTTTCATTTGACTTCAGTAAAGATCATCTAGAATAGGTTACTGTAGAGCTGATCTCCCTGGTGATCGTCTGGGACTGGCTGTGCTGCACTTAGAGCAAGGGGTTGGCAAGCAGAGAGCAGCTGGAGCCCCTTTCATCCATGCTCCCCACTCTGAAGCCTGCCCCACACCACAGCCCTGTGTGCAGGCATGGGATTGTCACAAGGATAGGACTGACACATCATTATGTTGCATAGAGAAAATACGCAAACTTTGAGAGCCTGCCCACAACTGTCCCAATGTGACAGAAAAAGCACAGTGGGAAATAACCACTGACCACGTGAAGAAGAGGCAGATCTAGATTTTCAAAGCGCTTTCAGACTTTTATCATCTCTTTAATGAAACTTTAAAGGCAAAGAGAGTCGCTCTCTTCTCCCAGCCTTCAAAAAAAGGTAGAAATTGTAATCTCAGACTGTTTCAGCATCTGCAGCATACTCAGAATTATAGAATCATAGAATGGTTTGTGTTGGGAGGGACCTTAAAGATCATCTAGTCCAACCCCCCTGCCATGGTCAGGGACATCTTCCACTATCCCAGGTTGCTCAAAGTCCCATCCAGCCTGGCCTTGAACACTTCCATCCTCAGCTTCTCTGGGCAACCTGTGCCAGGGCCTCACCACCCTCACAGAAAATAATTTCTTCAGATATCTAGTCTAAATTTCCCCTCTTTCAGTTTGAACCCATTATTCCTTGTCCTATCACTACAGGTCCTGATGAAGAGTCCCTCTCCTGCTTCCCTAAAGGTCCCCTTCAGATACTGGAAGGGTGACGTGAGGTCTCCGTGCAACCTTCTCTTTTCTAGGCTGAACAGCCCCAACTTGTCAAGAATATCACAGTAAATTCAAGCAATTTTTTTCCTTCTGTAATAGCTGAAGATTATCCTTCCAGGATAGCAAAAAAATTTAGCTTCATCCAGATTTTTTTTTTTTTGTCATTTGAAGGACTTTGATATATCAAAGCCTGTGAAAGAGAACCTGTGTTTTGGAGAGAGCCTGAGGGTTAACCTGCTTTGGGCTGCATCACACCCAGTGAAGTCATGCCAAAATATCTCTGGCAGTGGAATGAAGTGCTCTGGCATGGGGCAATTCACTTTTTTGCAGTCTTCCTCTACACTGGAAATCTGCTGTAACATTTTAGTGCTGGCAAGTGACAGACACCAGACTGAAACAGCTGTAAGGGACTTCTCTACCTTGCAGTGTTCAGTTGGTTTAGTCTCTCACAGGAGAAGAAATTAGGTAAAATGCAAGGGAAGTGAAAACTTCTGTTGGTTCAAAGAGAAAGACTGGAAAGACCAGTCCTTTGGTAGGCTCCAGCTGCTTCACTGATATTAATTCAAAGGATTTAGTACCCTGGGAGAAGTGTTAAAAATTCCAACAGTAGAAGACCGATGCTGAAAAAGGACATTGGAGTTTATACGTGATCACATGCCTTTGTCCATGCATACTTTCAAAGTGCCAGAGGATACAGCGACAAGTTTGTGTATTTACAGGTTCAATTCTGTAAATTGTTTGCTTTGATGATATAACTGGGAAATTCTAAAGGCTGCCTGCTGAGGCAGCAGCACTGGCTCGGGAAGTCACCATCCCTGGGGGGATTTGAGAGGTGGCACTTGGGGACGTGGTTTAGTGGTGGGCTTGGCAGCGCTGGGTTAATGGCCTGGAAGGTCTTTTCCAACCTAAGTGATTCTATGATTCTGCAGTTCTGTGATCTTAAACACCCAGGAAGGAGTGCATAATGATGTAGCATGATACTATGCACATCTCACCGAGTTAAGCTAAAATCTTGCACTTCTGAAATCATTAATCTTATTGCTAATATGTATGTGGAAGAGAGCTACAGAAACAGACAAGAACTTTGCTAATGTTGCACTCACTGTTCTGTATATTAAATAAATTTCATACAAAACTCCTGCTTGAGCAGCATTTTTGGAAGACTTGCTAATCTGATTCTCAAGCAGAGGTACATTGCAGATGTCTACAGAGGAATATTTTTCATGCACTGAATAGTTCATATTCTCCTGCATCTTTCTTATGGGAGTTCCTAGTCCTTTTAGTCACCTTACCCCTTATCCATGACTAAAATATGCTGTTAATATTAGGATGTGCTGGCCAGCAAAGCAAAGAGCAGGATCCTCTGCTTCATGAATATCAGATATACATTAATGTTCACAGTGCTGCTCATACAATTCCTTCAGGTTAGTTAGTTGATGTGAATTCTACAGAGATGGCTAAGATGAAAACAAATGTGCTCTTTAAGCTTAACCATCTCTCTTAAAAATTGCTTATCTTGCTCCCGTTCCTGTCTGAGCAGGTATAGTTTAAAGGGCACCAGAAAATTTCTGTACATGGCAATTACCATTCTGCAGCAATAGATGGTGTCCAACTGAAGTCCTAAGCAAGGAACTTGAGATCCAGAGGGAATATAAGTTCTTCCCTCAAAATATGCCCTGAATTCTTCCAGTATGCGTTGGTGCATTTATACCTGTACAATTTAACATTTTCTTTTAACAAAATAAAAGATGGCATTTGATTGCACAGGGAATTGGAACTGGAAATCCAGTTATTATAACACATGCCTAAGCAGGTGGGGAATATTGAAGTCTTAAGTGTTACTGCTTTAGGAGACACAGCCCTTGGAAAAACCCCTTTAAGCATGTCAGACCAGTCTTTATACACTCTTATTTTTAAAGTAGCATTTGTTACTGTGCATCTTCTCACAGGCAGATTTTTTTGTCCAACAAGGCATTCTGCCCCTTACCTTAGGAAAAATTCTGTCTTGGCCTTCTCTTCTGCATTAATATGAGTGTTCAAATTAGGCCAGAGCTTAAAGTAATTCAAACTAGTAAGGTTTTCAACTACATATTTTAAGTTTCCCAAGTCCATTATTTTATTTACTCTTCAAAAATGCTGGAATCATATTAGAAAAAGATTTATCTGAATGGCAAGCAGAAATCATTACCCAGAGAGATAAGCCTATAAAGCATTAAAATTTATCTTAATAAAAAATACGGGACCTGGTTGTGGCACTCTCTGCATATTTGTCTAACAGACACGTAACAGAAAAATGGTCCAAATGGGCTCAATAAATCTTTTTCTTAAACTCACAAAAGACCACATCCTCACTTCCACAATTCTATTAGAGTCTGCTCCTCTGGAGGAGATAAAAGAAGAGATAACCTCTCCATTCAGAATATAAAATAGCAATTGTTCAGCTGATGATTGGAATATTTCCAGTAGAAGGACTTAATTATGGAACAAAATTAGCTCAATCTGACCTTTTTAGAGAATAATACAAAACTAAGTTTTTTTGAGAATGTCTTCCTGGAATAACTAAAATAAGGAATAATTTACTTCCCTTTTTTTACAAGGCCAAAAGGTGGCAGAAAATGATAGCAGTGTTCTTGGTGAGATGACAATCCAAGGATAATAATAAGACAGTATTTGCAGAAAGAGATAATATATTTTAATAGACTAGCTGATGCAGTTTAAAAACAGACAAGCTTTCAGACACACAAGCCCTTTTCAGCGAGAGCAGGTTCCCCTCTGTGACTCAAAATTGGGAGCTTAATAACTAGATAGTGTGATGATTGTGTCACAGGAATGCTTTGAAATGCATGGTATCTATATTAATTTCATCCTGAAAGCTCCTCTTGGGATAAAGACAAAGGATATTGTTCCAATCTCCATTTTATCTAAGTGATAAATAGGGATAGGTGCCTGTACCCACAGACTGACAGGCTGGATACAATGCTGTGTGTTAACGCATTTCTCTACAGGTGTTTAGCTCGATGAGTTTATCTGTATTGAGGCACTCCTCACTAGTTAAAAAAAAAAAACAAAAAAAACACACCAAAAAAACACCACCACAAACTGGAAAGAAAAACCTCATCTGTTTTATCAGTCCTATGTCTGATTTCATGACATTCTGAATTCTCCTAAGCCGTGCTGATACCACTGCATACAGGAAAAAAAGGCACGAACAGGTGGTGATATTAACAGGCTTCTTATGGTTCTGAAAAATGAGATAGAAATGTTTCATGTCATGAAAGTCAACATCAATCATCATCCATCTTGTGCAGATATGGAAGTCAGCCAGTGTGGTTCTTGCTGAGGAGGCGTGAGATATTTCTTTTGCATCAGAGCTGTTGCTCTGGACACGAGTCATAATTTGTTTAATATAGATGAATGAGGACTATATTGCTAATACTGCCTTCTCTTTTTTTTTTTTTTTTTTTTTTTAACTAAACTGAAAGCTCCCCCTCCTGGCACATTCCCTGAACTGAATGCAAGGTTCCTGATGTCTACTTTTAGCAACAGAAGACATTTAATCTAAAGTCTTATCATAAAGATTCTTTAAAAGTAGCATATTTATGATTTCCCAAGGATTTCACATTTCCCCACCCAGCTTCAGGGCTTGATGTGAACTCATTTAACACCAGGGGATTGCCCTAAGGCTTTACCTATAATTTTAATCTGTTGCTTTTCCAGGCAAAAACTTACTTATTTCCACTTCACTGCAGAGAGTAAAGAAAATAACCTTTTCAGAAAGTTTGAGTGTCTGCATTTGTGTTCCTTCAGGGCAATTGCTGTATCTCAGCTGTAACCCCACCATCTATTTTCCTAATAAATGTCTTGGAATCATTTTGAGAAATCTACAGGATCTCTTTGAACCAATGCTGCAGCTGTGCTGAGAGCAGATCCTGACCAGGCTGAGGGAATCTGCAAGCCAGGGAAATGGAAAAAACCAAAGAGGGACATGTCTGCGTCACAATTTTGGTAACTGCTGTAACTACTCTCATCTCATGGCTGCCTGTGTTTTGAGGAGCACTCGTGCCAGTCATTCCTGTAATCCCTTAAATCAGTGCAGTCACTTATGTGTTGAAGATGATAAACTGATTTGTCACTTATTTTCCACAGTCCTATACTTCTGCAAAGAAAGGGGAAGACTCTCCCAGCATGTGTAGGCACAGGATTCTGTAGTTCCCATAAATTCCTACGTTTTAATTTTCTTGCAGTCCCTGGTACCATTCCTCAATTCCAAGCAGGCTGACAAAGGCAGTGAGACTGGTTAGGGAGCTTTCATAAGATTTGCTGTCATGTTCAAAGACATCATCTCTCTGTGTCCTTAAAAACTGTTTATGGGGGACAACATTTTATTGGAGCATGAAGAGAAGAATGAATACCTCTGGAAGGGTTGTGTGGGTACCATGCTTTCACACAAGCATTCACACCAACCCTCTAATCACAGAGGAAAATAAAGGAGAGTGAAGCAGAGTAAAATGACATCATAATAATCTCAACTCTGTGCTGAGCTGTAATAGTAAAATAAGAATGAATGAATTAATTATAATTATGACTTCCTTTCTGGGCTTTCCCTGAATATCAAGGTGGTATTTTCTTTTATGGTAGCAATGTTGCTTTGCTCTATAGGCAGTTAAGTAGTTAATATAGCAGGTCTTAGTTTTAGAATAGTGGTGATTTTAAAGGAGTAACAATTTACTATGGCTACAGTGAATGAAGTATGTCCATTAGACTTGGTACATTAGGTCTGGAAGTGGGAGAACTGCTGGCCTGACACCCTATGCCACTTTTCTGTTCCCTCTCCATGATGGTAAAAATCAGGATTGACTACACAAGAAAGGCTTCTTGCCCTAAATGGAGCAGAGCTCAACTACTGAGACAGTAAGGCCAGTTAGCTTTCAGCACAGTTTACAGCAGAGAAGGGCTGTTAGTATAAATGTTTACACATAGGACAGAATAGCAAATGCAAACTTTGAAGTCAAATCAGAGTAATAAAGTAACAAATGACATGTTCATTATATCCATGAATATTGGTACACACTGCACCTATCTGTATTCTTGTTAAATCCTTGCTTTATAGATGTATGTGCACACGTGTCTTGTTAGAAATGTCTCAAAAGCTGCTTTTATTGTCATAATGAAACAGTAGGACTCCTTTGAGAGCTATTTGTCTGCAAAACTACTGTAAACTTCTTTTGAGTAGGCTGTCTGCACCCAAGAGAGTTAAATCAGTAGAACTTTGACGAGATTAGAAGACCCACTGATATCTAATTAATGTGGAAATAATTGTTGTAATGGTTGCATTTCTCTACAAAGCATGTACTGAAAAACAGTTACACGATTTAGGGAGCATTAAATCAGTTTGATATGCAAATGAAGGTATGGACTACTTCATAATGCTGGTATTATTTAAACATTTGTTTATTAAATGGAGAAAATTGGAAATGTCGACAAACGGGATCCAAAAGCAATGTCTTTTATCAACAGAGACTTTCTTCAAAGTTTTTACTGTACCCCTTTTGGAGTCATTAGGCTCTAATGACAAGAGTAAGTGCAATACTGAATGTGAGGGTACTGCTGGGAGTAAAGTGTGAAATAGTCATTCCTGCACCTCACACATTCCACAGCTTTTTCCCCAGCAGGAATAAAAGGGAGCAACTATAGTGCTCTCCAGATTACCCCTGAGCTCCTATCTTTCTGGTGTTAAGGGGTCGTGGAAACAACTTAAATTGGCTTTATGCATTTAATGTAGATTCAATTAACTCAGGTTAATGACTATGGGATGGAGCTCGGGGAGTTGAGAGCTGCTCTCACTGTTCAACCTGGCTTGTCCTGTGACATGAGCTGCATTTTTGGGTGGAGAAAAAAGTAAAAGACCATGTGTTGCCAAGATATGACCAAACAGAATCTACAAGGAAGGGTAATCACTGCCTCTCAGACAGTGTGCAAAGCTCATGGCTGCATCCAAGTACAGAAGTGCAACACAGAGCTGACCAAATCCCACACAAAGCAACTGCATTTTATCTGTTTGGTAAACCTTTACTCTTAAACTTAGTACCATCAGCTCAAAGTCTTTGGGATATGTTGTAACCTGTTAAAATTCAGATGAGTATTTTGCCTGGGATCTTCATCTTCCCTGCATTAACACATCATGGCCAAAAGAGTGAATACAGAATAATTTGGCTTCAGAAACAGTGTAAAATCGCAAATTTTTCCAAGGTAGTATGGAAAATTTTGTAGTTCCGTGATATTCAACAGCACATACTTTTGAAATCTTACTTGGAAGACTTAAACAGGATTGGTCAGAGGAGCACTTGCTAACCCTTTCTTTTTTCGTTTCCGTTCACAGGATTTCTGAGCACCGGGGACCAAGCAGCAAAAGGAAACTATGGCCTCCTTGATCTAATTCAAGCTTTGCGATGGACTAGTGAAAATATTGGGTTCTTTGGTGGTGACCCATTAAGAATAACTGTTTTTGGATCTGGTGCAGGCGGTTCATGCGTCAATCTGTTGACTTTATCCCATTATTCTGAAGGTAACCGTTGGAGCAATTCAACCAAAGGTATTATGCAGGTTGCAAATTTTGACAATTTTGGTGTCTGCATGCCACCACCATTAGTACTATGTGATGTTCTGTATATTCTCTTTGTTCCTATGAACTGTTGAGTTCAGCTCAATATTAAGAAAACTTTTTAAAGGCTGTACAAGCCTCCTTCTCCCTCAGCTCTTCTGTGCATGTTTAAATTTTGGGTCACTTTCTTCTTTTTCCTGTGGAGCTTTGTAGAAACACTTTATAGCAGCCTTTTAAACAGCATTTTCTTGGTGCATCATTTTTGTCTCTTTTCTTTCCTACCTAAGGGTGTCCTTTTTGGAAAACCAGTCAGTCATGCTCACAGTAGATGAGGTAGTCTTTATTCAGGCAGTTGTGAAAGGTGTGTTTAGTTTCTCCTGAGGAGCAGAATTTGAAGAAAAATAACATTACACAGTTTCTCTTTCCAGGCTATCAGCCGAAATGCTTAAAACTATTATTTTGTGTGAAGGAAACAAGTACCTAGTTCAGAAATCTTTTGTCTGAAACTGCATGAACTTCACTTGCTGTCATCTAATAAAAGAATGGTTGAATGTTTTGCATGCATGATCCAAAATTGTCAAAGCATCCAAGTTGCAAATGGATTTTCTTCTATATGTTTTTTCCTATTCCATAACTAACACCTTTTCTCTCTAGTCAAGGCAGACAGCAGGAAATTAAAAACATGCTGGTTGAGGCACCCAATTTTTTTTCTATGATTTTTGCACCACAGTTTCTCTCATTTGCATGGCTCTTGCTTATTGATCACATTACTTTTGTCTCACTGTTTTCGGATATTTTTATCTGTATTGTTTAGTTTTACCAGGGACATCACACTGTGCCCTGTGCATATAATCCTCCCCTAATTTCTATTGCTGTATCTCCATGGGGGACTAATTGGCCAGTCATAAAAACATAATTCCACTGACATTAAAAGAGCTGCATTTACCCAAAGTCACGGTGCTGATCCCACTGAGGTCAATAGAAGTGACAGATTCTTTAAATCACTCCGTTACACTATTTTAAATGAGAGAAAAATACAAGTTTTACAAGAAAATTCAAGTGGAAAATAAGACTGTGGTCTGAATTTTAGTCTACTTCCACAATTTGTTTTTTAACATAATCTTTTTTTTTTTCTATAACTACCTGCACTTTAATAGAAGATATTTATAAGCTGACCTATAAGAACAAGATGTAAGCATTACTTCATCACAGTGTAACCTGAGGGTCACACTACACCATCTTCTTTATCAGAACTCTCAAAAACAACTTTGTTATCAAGGATTTAGTTTCAGGTGGAATGAGGAGACCTGGTTTATCGTCCCCTAAATTTTACATGGTGATAATATTGATCTTCTTGACATAACATGGCATTAATGAGAAATCCCATATTTACAGTATCTGGACAGTCCTGTGTTTCCTCTTATAAGCAAATGTTATCATGTCATATGGCAACACATGGCCAGAATTCTGACAGGAGCAGAATTTGTTTGGGGAAACTGAGGCAGCAAATTGCCAACATAACAGAGCATTTGGGAGGGGAACTGAAGAAGCCTCAGTAAAAGTAAATTTTTGAGGCTTTCTTTTATAAGAAAGCAAACCCATGCTTTGTTGAAATTTGGATTAAACAGAACAATGTGCCATAGCCCCATGTATGTTATGTTTGTTTTCGATGTGGTTAGAACTGCCATTTAAAAAAAAAATAAAATTGATGAGTTTCAAATAAGGAAAGTTATTTCAAATATTTAAACATCTGCTGATATTCTAACATTTCCAAACTCCCTTTTATTTCAAGTTGTTTTGTTCCACATTCACATTTGAAAGCTGGAGAACGACTTTTTACAAAAGGACAAGTGGTGAATGGCTTCACACTGACAGAGTTAGATCAGATATTAGGAAAAAAATTCTTCCCTGTGAGGGTGGTGACTGGCACAGGTTGGACAGAGAAGCTGTGGCTGCCCCATCCCTGGAAGTGTTCAAGGTCAGGTTGGACAGAGCTTGGAGCAACTTGGGCTAGTGGAAGGTGTCCCTGCCCAGGGCAGGGAGTTGGAACAAGGAGATCTGTAAGGTGCCCTCCAACCCACACCATTCTATGATTATCAACCAGTCTATTTGATAATCTGTAAATGTGGATGCTCTCTTTTCTCATAATTTCCCTTTGAAAGATTCCCTTGGCAGCTGAGAGGAGGAATTCAGCCTATTTCAAGATGGTGCTGTTTGTAGCTACCCACCTGCAAGTGGGCAGAAAGAACAGCACTCATCTTCAGAAAGAGCTCTGAAAATACAGATGGATATATGCAAATTATTATTGTTTACTTTGGTGATGTTTCCAATAGGAGTCACAAAGTGCTATGGTCCACTGAACATTTAAATCTTCTTTCCATCAGTCTGAAGCCCATAGGAGATAATAACCATGCACATTATCAGATAAAAATGTAGTTCTCCATCCTGTGAGGCACAAATTTCTTCCAGGAATTATATCACAGAATGAAAATAATTTTTCATACCATTGTTCACTTTTCACCAGCATGGTTGGAGCGGAGGAATATTTCTCTAAGCATTCTTCAGCAGAAGGAGGGATGTTTAGTTTCCTTTCCTCAGAAAGCTTTATGGCCAGAGGACCTGACCACTTTTTAATCCAGCATTTGATGTTTATGTCGCACTTAGCAAGCCATAGTGTTTAGATCAGCATTTTCTTACACTTAGCTTACACTTTCTGTCCTTGTTCAGGCATACTTAATAAAGCAATAAAAATAGATTTACGAAAGATGCAAAAAAACCCCACACATTATGAAGTATCATGAAATACATCTTTTTTTAAAATTCAGCTTTGTCATTTAGTTACACTTATTACAATGCCTGGATCCTCTGTGGTAATTCCACTGACTTTGAGCTGATTTATGCTAGCTCAATATCTGACCTTATAAACATGCAAATATATTTTTAGCTGTTTTATAGCTCAAGTTCATTCTTATTTTTACTCATGTCATGCAAGGAAATAATATCTTGGATATGACTTCTCATAAATTTAAGGAGAGGCTGGAGTTTGGATATTTCAGTCTCTACACCTATCTTATTTTAAGACTTTTGGATTTGGATCTAATACAATCTGGAATGATTTAAAAATTCCTCAGAAGCTTGTAAAATGTTTTCTGCCAGCAACAGATTCCAGCTAACTTGTGAGTGCACGGGGTCTGATGCTGCAGTGGAGGCTGTGAAAGCATGGCTGTGATTGGATTTAGAGGCTATGGAAGTTTTCTATCAATAGAAATATGTTACTTATCAAAGTAAAAGCCATCTTGTGCCTTATTGGGATACATTTCTGAAGTAAGCTGAGCACCTTCAGTTCCTTTAGAGGGAGTATCCAGCTATTCATCAAGCATTGGAACAAAAATGCATTCTTAGGAAAATCAAGTGAGTGGGGCCAGGTGTCGCTTCCAGTCCTTAACTAACTCTCCCAGAGTCAGTGGAATGACTCCAGGTGCCTGTCAGCATAAGTCAAACAAAATTCTGACCCATATATCTTTAATCAGCATAGAATGCTGTAGCCATTTTCTATTATCCACAGTGAACTACAGGAGGCAGGGTCCAGTGTAAAATATTTTCCAGCACTTTGTGCAAAAGATGTAATACTGAAATTAACTTTAATGAAAATAAATAACAAAAAAACCCAACAAACAAACCAGCCAAACAAACAAACGAACAAAAACCCAGAAAGGTCCCAGTTACCTAAATATAGCCTAAATTTCTGAACGTTATTTTGCACAAGGTTCAGACTCATAATCTCTTTCAGACACCAAATTACCCTCCCCAAATGGAGTGGGATAAGTCCAAGCCCCAACACAAAGGGAACACAAGAAGTGTGCACAGTAAGGATGGAGTTTTGATTGCACTAAATGCAGCAGCAAAAAAAAATTAGATTGATTCATTTACTGTCGGGGCTGAGGTTCTCATCCATGATGTGTTTTAGAAATGCTTACAGAAGGGAGAAGAAAAAAAGGAAACGTCAATTTCAACATATTTTGTTATTTCTGTGGGTAGAATTCCTGGGCCAGAGTGCTAGTTAAACCAGCATAAATTCAAATTAATTGCGCTGAAGATTTTGGGATTTACTGCAAGTTGATATGCACTGCTGGATCATTCTCTCTCCCCTAAATGAATACCTGAACATATGTTTAAATCTCTAAATTACAAAGCTAAATAGTGTAAAATATATCATTTCCCTTTTTATGTAAGTGTGATCAATATAAACCTGCATTTAAAAAGCTCCTTACAAGAAAGGATTTTGACTTAGACACATATAAATTTAATAGCTGCCTAGTACCTTCTCATCTGTTCCTCCAGAACATAAACTTTTGAAATTACAGATGATTCAAAAGCACATCTCAAAGCAGGTTTAATCCCAAACAAAACATAAAGAAGTGTCTTAGGTTTTTTTAACATACTGTTGTATGCATGCAACTTCAACCCTTTCAGAGACCTGTTGGCTTTTCCTCCAACCTATAAATTGCTTTAAGTTTAGGGATTTCTTTCAAGCTGTTAGTGTTATCCTACATAAGGTAATGCCACTTCTTTTTTTCTGCCTGAGTTTCTTTTGAAAATCTGTTCCTCAGCTGGACTATACTGAGGTAGAATCATTTGCTTCAGCACATATTGCATTTATTTTGTGCACATTACCTGCAGGTACAACAGCAGTCAGAACCCATGTATTTAAGTACTATTGAGATTCAGGTATCTCTTCTGTTGAAATTTTCTGTTGTTTCAAAGAACTCCTTTGAATCTTTCAAGTCTGTGGCTGTTTCAAGGTCACTTCAGTAGTTTTCAAATATTTCTCCCCACAGGACTTTTTCAAAGAGCAATAGCTCAAAGTGGAACAGCTCTCTCCAGCTGGGCAGTTAGTTTTCAGCCTGCAAAATACGCCAGGATGTTGGCTACAAAAGTTGGTTGCAACATGTCAGACACTGTAGAACTGGTAGAATGTCTACAGAAGAAGCCTTATAGAGAACTTGTCGACCAGGACATTCAACCAGCAAGATACCATATAGCCTTCGGACCGGTAATTGATGGCGATGTGATACCAGATGATCCTCAGATCCTGATGGAACAAGGAGAATTCCTCAACTACGACATCATGCTGGGAGTTAACCAAGGGGAAGGGTTAAAATTTGTTGAAAATATCGTGGATAGCGAAGATGGCATATCAGCCAGTGATTTTGACTTTGCAGTTTCTAACTTTGTCGATAACTTATACGGATACCCAGAAGGCAAAGATATACTGAGGGAAACTATTAAATTTATGTACACGGACTGGGCGGATCGACACAATCCTGAGACCAGAAGGAAAACACTGCTGGCTTTGTTTACTGATCACCAGTGGGTTGCACCAGCAGTGGCCACAGCAGATCTTCACTCGAATTTTGGATCGCCTACATACTTCTATGCCTTCTACCATCATTGCCAGACAGATCAGGTACCTGCATGGGCAGATGCAGCCCATGGAGATGAGGTTCCTTACGTACTGGGAATCCCCATGATTGGTCCTACTGAATTATTTCCTTGCAATTTCTCCAAAAATGATGTCATGCTAAGTGCGGTGGTGATGACGTACTGGACAAACTTTGCAAAGACTGGGTGAGTACCAGATAATGAATGGTCTTGTGTGCAAACTCAGGATGGAATGATGCAGTGCTTTCCATTGTTTACCTCCCTTGGGAATGCCTCTGTACTTATAGGATGAATGAAAGATTAAGAATTGGGTTGGATATTTATGTTTATTATAATATCCCTCAGCTCACTTACATATTCTGGAAAAAAGAGGGAATAATATCTTTGTGGGCATTCTGTGTGAAGAAATTTTAAAAAATACACAAATATAACTAAGGGAACCCCACAAAGGTGTATAATTAAGCATTTAACATATGTGTATAGTTAAATATAGTTACATTAGTAACTGACTTCACCCCAACACTGACGTTTTCATCCCATGAGACATAAAATTACGCAAATATTGCATCAAATATAATACATCTTATTTTAAGAGCACATTTTGTCTTAAATTGATGTTTTTGACTATCAAATATGTGACTTTAAAGTTGGAAAAGTGTTGTCATTTTCATTCTTTCACTGGAAGCTCAAAACATTGTTACCTTTGACCATGGTTGTTTTTGACTTTCTGTTGCACTGAGTTGTGCTCTGCCATGATCTTTTTTGCCCTGGAAGGCCACAGCTGCTGCATATGAAAGGAAATGCTGAGCTGTACGAGCTTTATGTTGGTAAAAAAGAAAAACAAACCTTAAAGTCCTCTCACACTCGTCTCTCATCATTTGTCCACATCACCACACTGGTGCCAATCTGTCCTCAGCAGCACAAGATTTCAATGTGAGACAGACACTAACATTTTGGGGAACTATGAGAGTCGCTGAAGTCTGAGTAAAAGAAGGGTTCATTTGCATAATGCTGTTTCTAATCAAGATTATTAAGGCCTCTAATTTTAGGGAATAGCACTCTGCTCTGTCCAAAGGCAGATTTAAACATTTAGTATAAAATCTTAATTATGTTAATTTTATAATTCCGTTTGAAATGCTTTGTAACATTGGAGATATCTCTTTCTTTTTTTTTTTTTTAGTGACCCAAATCAACCAGTGCCGCAAGACACAAAATTCATCCATACGAAACCAAATCGTTTTGAAGAAGTAGCATGGACCAGATATTCTCAGAAAGACCAACTCTATCTTCACATTGGATTAAAACCACGAGTTAAAGAACACTATAGGGCCAATAAAGTGAACCTTTGGTTGGAACTGGTACCTCATCTGCACAATCTTAACGACATTTCACAGTATACCTCTACCACAACTAAAGTGCCATCGACTGATAATACTTTCAGACCAACAAGGAAAAATTCTGTTTCAGTTACTTCAGCCTTTCCTACAGCCAAACAAGATGATCCCAAACAACAACCGAGCCCATTTTCAGTGGATCAAAGGGACTACTCAACAGAATTGAGCGTTACTATCGCGGTGGGCGCGTCTCTGCTGTTCCTGAACATTTTGGCCTTTGCAGCATTGTACTACAAAAAGGACAAGCGGAGACACGATGTCCACAGGAGATGTAGCCCACAACGTACTACTACCAACGATCTTACCCATGCACAAGAAGAGGAGATAATGTCCCTCCAAATGAAGCACACTGACTTGGATCATGAATGTGAGTCCATCCATCCACATGAGGTGGTTCTTAGGACCGCCTGTCCCCCAGACTACACGCTAGCTATGAGAAGGTCTCCTGATGATATTCCCTTAATGACACCCAACACCATCACAATGATCCCCAACACTATACCAGGGATTCAACCCCTACACACATTCAACACGTTCACCGGAGGACAGAACAATACTCTGCCCCATCCTCATCCCCACCCCCATTCACACTCAACAACCAGGGTATAGCCAGACAAGATGAAACAAACTTTATTTTTTGATGGATTACAGTAGGTGACATTACTGAAGATTACTTGGCTTTCAACCTACAAGACTCTTACTATTTAAATATGGAGGAATATTATGTGAATATACATATCAAGAACTTTTGGGGTTTTGGAAAAAATGAATTGTACATATATCAAATGAACTTAAGAAACAAACAAAACAAAAGGAAAAAACAAACAAACAAAAAACCTAACTGTTTGCAATTGCTTGAAGCAGTTGTCCTGAATGATACTTTTTCATTCACATTCAAGTATTAATTTTTTGAAGATTTAAGTTACATAATGGAATTAGGCATGTGCAACACAAACAGGAAAGAACTATGACTGAAAATTTTAAAAACCTATAAATATGCACAAGGGACACACTAATGGAATGTCAGATAATTTTCACCAATTTTTATTTGGACCTGTTTTCTTGTGTAGACCATATTTACATATTTGAATAAGTACACAAAGCACCAATGCTGTTAAGGCCTTAGAAAGGGGCTCATGCTGAAATCTGCCAGTCAGAGAGGTTTTACAGCCTGGCAGGTACAACATTATCACATAAGTGCTGTCAGTATAAAAGTTGTGGGAATAAAGGAAACTGGATATTTTTAGCACGATGTGCATGATAATTTATATGCTTGGTGGCTGTGCTGCTGATTAAGCCGTAATTAAAATTCTTCTCATCCCATTGGAGTTTTTAATAGAAGCTTTCTCCATCAATTGGCACAACCTAAAGAAGTTTTTTAAAGGGGCAAAAGTAATTACAGTTAAATATTTCATGGTAGCTTCAGAAAGAAAAGGAATTGCAACAGTTCTTAAAGGTATTTATGGCATTCTAAGTATACGGTGGTGGACCATCACTGATATGAATCCCAGACAAAAAATGTGTATTATTATCTTTTTTCCTTTCCACCTAAATAATTTCTAACTTTAAAATAACTACAACTTTAATGGAATCTCCTTTGAAGAAGGATTTATAATTTCTTATGATTTAGTTATGATATATTTTGTTCAAATTGATAAGGTAAAGTGTGTCCAAAAAATTTTATTGCAACGACGTTTTGCCATATAAAAATGCCCCAATGTTACAGCTCTGATTACACCTTTCAGTTTATTGTTTCAACTCATGTTGCATGTAACAAAATTTTACTTATAATACTTTAAAAAAATGTTAATTCCTTTTTTGCTATACATTAGCTTTTCCATTCCAATGAATTCTCTAGACCAGATGGCAAGAGTGTAGAAAAAGACGGTACGTAAGAATGGGGAGAGAGCCAACAACTGGAAATTTAAAAATCTGAATACTACATATGTTTGTGTGATTTGAAGTGAATGTTCTAAAATCACAAGAAATTTTTCATTCCCCTGTTGCTTTCCAGTAATTCTATACCACGGTCCTTTCAAAATGTTTGTATATGTAATCAGATGTACATTTATATAAAAGAAATAATTGAGATGGACTTAAGAGCACATCCCTGATAAATACTTTCTCTCTTACCTGTACTATATTTCTATTAGACTAAAGTTATGTGATTTTTTTTTACATTTTTTCAAATTACTAGCAATTTTGATAGTTTGTAAGATAATGCGAAGAACTTTCTCTGACAAACTAACTGCAGTAACAGAAACATTTCTTTTCAGTTACTCTTTTTCAAGAATGAAAGCTTATTACACACAAAAATTGTATACTACTTGATGGAAAATTACTTTGTATTTCTTGGCCATATTACTGGTCACTGAGTGAAATAAAGATAATCTGGATAACGAATATTATTCCAATGTTAAGAGACCTGATCTTTGCTCATTAAAGAGCTAAAATGTTTATTGCTGTTTTGTCATTTTTTAATGAAGTAATGGTAACTGTCTCAAATAAAGAGTAATATCTTAAGACCAGTCTGGTTCTTGAAGACATGAAAATGCCTTCTACAACTAATACAACTGCATATTTATTGGCCAGCCCCACCTACAACCATTTCTTGCAGAAATATTGATATTGTGACTGTATGGTGTCATCAAAAATCATATGTAAATCTCCCCTAGATTTCAGGGATGAGTTAAAAATGCAATATCAACACCAAAAAAAAAAAAAAAAGCCAAGGAACTGGCTTAATTGAAATAAATCTGCAGTATTCCATGATAAGGGGGGAAAAAAATCACCTGGGTTTTATTTGGGTGATTGAACTTTTATAAAAAGACTGCTGGGAAATTCAGAGCGTTTTTGCTAACATGGAGCACAGACATCAAAAACTGAGCAGAAACCAAAATAAAGTACTGCAATTTCAGTTATTTTATTCACCTATTAAAAAAAAGAAAGAAAGAAAAAAAAAAAGAAACCCATGTACTTAATTAGTACTTGTTACAGTCCCCAGTTTTAAATTAAGGACTTTTTGTAGGAGCATAAAAAATAGTCTTCAAAATCCAGAGCGGTCTGTGTGCAATTTCTGCCTGATGTGGTTGTGCTTTTAGACTGTGACCTGCCAATGTAAACCAATAAAAAGAATTGTCTGCCATCTGATAATTATTGTTTAATAAGAAGATTGTATTTTGCTATGTTGATGAAACAAAACAAAAAAATACAAAAATATTGATGGCCATAAAACAAGATATTAATGAAATATGATTTTATGTGCTTTTCTTAACTTTATCAAAACCAAAATAACTTTCTACTATAGTTTACTTGTGGCCATACATCTATATATCTCTCTATATACAGTATCTGGTAATTGTTTACTTTTATTAGTTACAAAATAAATGATTCAGGTAAACCAAGCATGACACTACACTTTATTTCTGTCAGCCAATAGTATTCAAAATGTGAAAGATGGAAGCAACAACGCAAATTTTGTCACTCCTGTTCGGAGGGAAAAAAAGTCCATTCCTGTGATGCAGATACTGTGAATGATATTTTAGTGGCTACTTTATAAGGACATTACAGCAGCTGGCTTTCCAAAAGTAAGATGGTGTCCCACGTTTTAATACAACATTAAGAAAGATCAAGAGGTGTTTTAATGCTGAAATGAAAATATAGGAAATGGTTTTGGAATATCTTCATTATGCCTCATGAAATATAAATTTGTTATTTTCAAAATATTTATCTGTTTGATTTGTTTTCCACGGTATCCTACAAGAGAACAAAATTGAGTGTGATATTTAATTTCTTGTATCATCCTTGGACCAGATTTCCAATAAAATTAGGATATCAGTCAGTCTTTGGAAGTTCAGTAAAAATATTAAAAAGCCTGCATTTATTGCTTTCACACTTTTGTAAATATGTTTGCAGACCTTTTTAAGAAAATGTATTCTACCATTTTGAGAAAAAAAAATAACAATGGAATCATTGTCTCGTTTATCTATTAAAATTACAGGCAATATAATGTGCTGTGCTGACATTTCTAGGAGAAATAAAACCTATAAAAACACATTTCTCTCAATGGTATCTCAGTTGGTTATACCTGGTATTCTCCACCCATGGAAGACTTGGAAGGCATGGATGAACTTCCTGAATATAATCTCCCATTGGAAAATGTAGTTGTTTTTGTTATCTGTACTAAACGTGGATTCCTATATCACAAGTCTTTTAATTATAGGATATTTTTGTTACTCAAACATCCTGAAAACCAGATGAATAGGGGTCTAACAAATAAACATGTTACAGCTTTGAAGACCCCACTGCACAGGAGGTGTAGGAATTTCTGCTGCCACCTTCATCAGAAGATGAAACAGCTGACTTCGTAGGAAGCTGTCAAACATCATGGCATACCTTTGATGTTTGTAAGTTGTTGGGTTTTCTCCTGCCATGTTAGTTTAAAATATTGGCCTTTCCCCTCCCATTTTTTTTTTTTCCTAGTAATGAACAGTTACAGATGGTCACTTTTTAATGTAAGCGAACCTTAGATAATTTAATTATTATTGTGAAAACGTGCTCCCAAATAAATTAGATTAATAGGAAATTCCCTGCAGAGGTTTTGTTATTTTTCATTCAAAGCTCTTGTCAAAATATCTATTGCAGCAATTCTGCTTTTTCTTTTTCTTCAGTCTGTAAGCTAAGGGACTTTCTCCAAATAACATTAAAAATCTCTTCTTCTATTTGAAATAATAACACTATGAGATTAAGATGTCCTCCTGAGGCCTCCAAATAAATATGAACAATTTGAAACATGGCAAACGGGCTTTCACTCGAAACATTCTGATGTGATTTCATTCTGGCACACGAAAACATTTGTATGCAGGCTAGAAACCAGCAGCATTTGATAAGGTGTTCAGGGGAACTCCGGAGCAGAATCGATGAGTTCATCACCAGCCATGCGCAAAGTCCCTTTTCTCTTAGGCTCTGTTAATGCTATTGTGTAATTAATTCCTTATTTACAGGTTCAGTGAAATCTTAACTTTCTGAAATGGGAAGTGGTTAGAACAAAGTAATGAACTTTATCTGGTGGAAAATGTTCAGGGAAAAAAAAAACCTGTTGAGAGTCACCAAGGAGGTGTAGACTTTTATATGCAACCTGGCTTCGTTCCTTTTTGTTGATATTAAAATTCTCAGTAATTCTTACACATGGGAAACTATCATTTCTGTAATAAGCTTTAGTTTCAAAAAGGAATTTAAGTATTGTGGGTAAATTGTGGATTAAAGCCTATTCTGAGTTTTATGTCCCTTGCGACTGGGATGGATGAACAACCTCGTAGAAGTGCAACAAATTTCTACAAGTAATTTGAAATTTGTTTTCATGTGAAGATGAAAGTACCGTCACAGCAGTAGAAGCCGTGTAAGTATTTATTTGTCACAGAAAATGCCTTGTGTGTATGTGCATCTTTGTCCCCACATGCATACCCACGTGCACTACTCCAGCCAATAAGGGAGATTTCAAAAAATGGGACTAACCAGGGAATTTTACCTTTTTGCACCATTCAGAGGTGTGGAAGTAACACCTGTACATTCTTCATTCTCCACAGTTATTGACCAGATGCTCAACTGATGAAATTTTTTATACCACCAGGTGAATTAGTATTCATCACAGGACCATTGCAATCAATGAAGCCCTGACAATTTACACCAGCTATTGATCTGCTTCTGGACCTTTAATGTTCATCGTGGCTCATCTCACCATCCAGTTTTGAATATCTTCTCATGCACATGGACACCCACTCCCAGAAATTATTACAAGTATAACTACCTGATTTATGAGCACTATCAGGCATTAAAATGCACTTTAAAATAAGCTTACACTTATTTTTAAGGCCAAAATCAGAAAAAAAAGTATTCTATTTAAAAAAAAAAAAAATCCATAGTACTTATGCTGATGCAAAGAATAGGATTTTACCACAGTTTGCAGCCTTAACACGCTGTAGTAAGTTTTATGTTAAAATCTTTATGAAAGGAACAGTTCTGTCTGATCCTCAAATCTATATGTTGACCTAGATGTCGAAGACACAATGACACTTTACAGCAGCTGGAAGCCTGCTCTGTTCTGCTCCGTTCTGCAAGGGAAGGGACATGCAACTGGACCACATGTTGCTACAAATTCAGGACAGAAACAGCTGGATATCTGTCTTCTGAATTTCCCCCTCTCAGTGTCAGCAATGCCAGGCACTTAGCATCTGTGTGCTTAGCTTTATAATGATGCCAGTTAAAAGAAAAATAAAGATGTGGAGTTCTTAAGTTTATAGGGCTGGGCAGTTCATATCCAGGTTTTTTGCTTTACAGCTGTAAGAGGCAGTAACTTTTTTTCAAATGGAAGTTGGTGACACTGGCAACCAGAGGTGATAATACCAGAGCTCAATTAACAAGAGGTTTGTGAAAGACTGTATGAGCTGCTAACACTTTAACTGCATTATTTAAAATACAAAAAACCCAATTTTTTCATCTAGTGATTTTGTTCAGTTACTGAGGAAGTTAATGAGAATTTTCCTGTTGCCTTACAGAAAGAAGAATCAGTTCAAAAATCTGTATGAAATCCTGTGAGGTCCATATAAAAGTCAACCAGCTGTGTCCATGGTTAACTAAAAGCCTTCGGATGTTTCCAGACCCCCTTGATTCATTTATCCATCCGTATTTCTGTAAAGAGGAGTATCAATGTTCAGGTGTTCATGCTCAGTGGCTGGATACAGACAGATTCTTTCCAGAAAGATGCATCCCCATGACACTGTAAAATCAGATGACTTATTTTTTAGCAGGTCTTGCAAGCTTGGTCTCAGCACATGGCTTTGGGATGGAGCTTGACTGTATCTCACGGGTGTGAAGGACAGAAAAGGAAATCCAGGGACTGCAAAGCAGCCATGGGCCAGTCCTGGTGCCATACACTTGCCTTTTCCCTGGATAAAGAGAGAAGCAGAGCAGAACTTTCTGGCAGTTTGGGAGGGTGAGATGTACAATGTGCCTGTTTCATCCACTAATTTCTAGAAACAGCTTCAGCAGTAATTTTAAGCAATTAAGACTATAAGAAAAGTTCTAAAAGTAAAACATGATCCGTTTGACACCAAATGTATTTTATGAAAAAGCCGTGCAATATTTTAGTGATTGATGACAAATACATGGTTGTACAGTGGTGTTTTTCTACTTTTCACAAGGTTACTCCTATATAGTGGTGATATTTGGCTGAACAGATGAATAAATTTTGTTCTTATTTGCATACAGGTAAGTCTAGAGCAATTCCTTGAAATTAGAAACATGGACCTTCATTATGGTAAATAACATCCAAAACCAATTACCCTTGGTCAAATAGTAGAGATTCCCTTGTTAAACCACATGTTGTTTTTTTCTTTAACATTCATCAATTTGCCATCAATATATTTTTCTTTCCTCAGTTATTTGCTGGAGTAAGTGTCCCTGCTCTTCACAGAAGATGGAAATAACAGGAACCATTGGTTTCTTCTCATGAATCACATCTTCAGTGTCCAAGATCAGAAAATGTAATAGAAGAAGCAAAATAAGCTAGAGTTTGGAGTTTGGATTTTCTTTTTCTCCTTTTTTCTTTTCTTTCCTATACGCATATCAGGGTATCTTCATTCTCTGAAGGCTGATCAGAACCCAGCAAAGGATACAACCTTAATTTCTGCAGCCAGGAACCTTGTTAGGAATTTTCCTCTTTCCTTACCCAGGAGGAAAGAGCAGGGTTAAGTTCATGAAAGGAGCCTTCTCCAAAAAAACGCTCCCAGCTGTAGCTCTGAGACCCACAAAAGAGGCATGAAAAACTTGCAAATTCTGCTGTGTCTGACAAAAGAAGGAACATTTGTCAAATTTAATAAAATATTGGTAATATTTGTATATCTGAGATTCTTTTTTTATTTTTAAACAAGTAATCTTTTTTCAATGATACATTTTATCTTAAATCTAAAAGGGCTACTTGGTTACTAGAATTTTGACTGTATTGTAAAACTGCATGTGAATTCTTGTTTGTCCCATACTTGTCCTTGTTCCATTCTACAGCTCAATTTAGAGATTTTATTTTAAAACTAGAAACCCTTTGTTTTTACTGAGTTGAGCTAGTATAGACTATTGCTAGGCGCAGTTTGTTTTCTCTAACTCATTCATCATTTACTCAAACATCATAATACTTTCAGTTGTTATGTTCTTTTGTCTTCCTTATAGTTTGGATTTTTTTAACAGTTTCTGTAATAAGTGCAAGTTTGTTCTTCATGCTCTCTTACCATCTTGCTACTGCCTCACACAGGTGCAAATATTTGAAATAATTTAAATATCTGTTTTCTTCATTTTATCAGTCGTCTTGTTCATTCTGATGGGAATTTTGCTTTAACTTGTTTTTCTTGTAGTTGCACATCCAGGGTGGTTACTAATTTGTGAACTCCCAAAGATAGGAACTCCTATTTGGATTGGGAATGGAAATCTAGTTACTCCAGTACCTCTGGCATCTGGTATGGCCCCGATCAGTTGCTTGTGGGTAGGTGCAAGAAACCTTTCAGTCAATAAAGACAGGCACGTGCCAGGAAGGTCACAGTCATAACTGAATTATCCTCACACACATCCTAGATGGTAATTTTTCCCTTTGAAAAAGATGCCAGAGGTGCAACTTCACAGGCAAAAGCCAACCTCGAGCTGAGGTAAACACATGCCTCCAGAAATGAGCAGAGACTCATTAACTCTGCTGCCTCCCAGATTCAAAAGCTTAAAAAACTAATAGTTTCTAGCCCATGGGTATGCTTCAGACAAGTGTTGATGCAATTTTTGTGGCTGTGCAGACATCAGACCATTTTTCTGAAGGGGGTTTTGTTGTGGTGCCTGTCTCTGCTACAGCTGAGCTCCTCCTGACCCCCCTGCAGGAAACAGCCAAATTTCTAATTGACTGCACCTAGGAAAGATGAGCACCTCCCCCAGCAGGAGGGAATTATTACAGATGGGCAGCATCAGCCTCAATTTTCTACTGGTTTATAACTTGAAACAGCTCTTTGCTTTCCTTCTTAAGGAGCAGAAGAAGGGCTTGGTGGTTTGAGTATGATTGTGGGAGGTGTTTTTTACTGTAGATTTGTGCTGGATGTTGAAGGTTATCAGACTGAAATTCTTCCTTCGTAAATTTAACCACCAGTATTATGTGCCTAGTATAAGGAAGCTGACTAGACTTTACCTGAAGTTAGTAAGAGGAGGAATTTTAGTACTGGATAAATCATAGTCTGTTGGTATCCGATTGTCCCTGTTGACTAAGAGAGAACCAAAAGTAGGTGAACAAATTTACTGCCCTTTCTGTCCTTCAGATACGCTTAACTATGAAAACCTGACACAAGCATTTATAGATATATTTCTGTACACACACATATATGTATGTCTATATATCCTATTGATAATTGTTTTTTCCAGTTGCATAGGTCAGAATGACAGCTTTTCATGCCCATTCTTTATTTTATTACCATAGTGCCTAGGGCTGAGGGAATAAGACCAGCAGTGATAAGAACTAAACAGGAAAGACTCTGAGGCAGCACAAAGTAATGAAAAAATCCTCACTTATGAAACTTCATAGTGTAGAAACTTTAAAGTAGTAAGTATAGCTAATATTGGAGGAGGCTGCATATGGTTTCTATTGCACAGAATGCATTTCAGAATGTATTTCAGATTCTGCCTTGGGATGGCTAAATGGGATGGAGATGTTCTTATTTCTTCCATCTCTCTAAATAGCTTTAGGATTAAATAGATGGATCCAAGACAGGTAAGGCACAGTGAGGAGGTTTACAAGAACTGCCAGTTCCACAACATTTTATTCCATGTGATATTGCTTTGTGAGGGATGAGTTTTGCTAGGAGTGATTTAGCAAAGGGAAAATGCAGAACACAGAAATGCTGTAGAGAAGAGAAAGCAGGGAAGAAGAGCTGGAGGGAAAACACCAGCCCAGAGGAGGAAATTTTGGAAACCAAATCACTACTGAGCAGCCTGGCACACCAGCAGAAAAAGAGCCTCCTTGTAGCTCTTGGTGAGGCTGCTGTGTTTTGCCAGTTTGAGCATCTTTGATCAAACAGGCTGATTCTTCTCAGAAGTTAGTGTGGGTTTAGATGCGTTTAACGCACAATAGCTGTGCTTAACAAAAAAGACTACTAGCTGCCTGTTCTGGTGCTGAGGAGTCCTTTTTTTAAGCAGTCAGACATTCCACTTTCTCCATAGTTTTGAGTGTGCTTGCAGGCTTCAAACCCTTGTTTAAGGACTACAAGAGATTGTAAGAACAGCAAGAGTTCACATGTGAAAAGGATGAGAGTTGTGTTTTCAAAAACTGCCCAAAAGCACAAGAGGTTTTATTAGCTGTAACAGCATAATAAATTATTTCTGTCAGCTTTGCAGCCTCTAGTTACACTGTCACAGTGAGTGGCACTACTTTAACCTGTGCTGAGCAGGAAGATGTACAATAGATGCATTGATGTCGAGCACTTGAAGAAGGGTTTACGTGAGTATTTTTAGACTTCCGTGTGGTCTCTGACATCTATTTGACAAGCACTTAACACCACAAGATTTATAAAAACATGCTTTAGAACAATACTACATATAAATCATTGTGAACTGACTTTACTGGAGACAGAACCGATTGTCCTATAAATCACTGGTGTTATTAAGAGAACTATGCAAAATATGACCACTTGTGTCTTGGAGAGGAGCTACGTGAGTGCCTTGGCTGCGTTTGTCCAACCCTCTCAACTTCAAGCTGTGTGTTGGAATCAGATTAACTGAAAAATTAAAACCAAACAAACAAAATAGATAAAACCGATAGCAATATTTGCCACAGGCTGAGGTCAAAGGGGTGTAAATACTGGCAGATATTGATGGCTTTATCGCTTATGAAGCTACTAAACATCATCCATTTAGAGGAGAGATCAATAGGAGAAACATAAGCTAATGGGGACTACCTGTGGTGCAATCACCACCAAGTGCACATCCATCCTGTTGATCTATAAGGCTTCTGTAGAACTGCTTTCTCAGATTAGAGGTCAAAGCTAGAAAATTATGAAAATCAGAGAACAGCTGTGAGCATTCACTGGACTCCTTGACTCCAAGATCTTCAAGGAACTCTATTTTACATGAAGAGGTTGCCATCTAGTTAAGCTAGATACCAGGCATAGCAGACTTTGGTTTACAGTAGAGGTGTTTGGTCTAAGGTGTGACTACATATGGTTCACATTTCATCAGCAGTAAATAACCTTTTTTGATATTGTGACCCTTACCTATGTGTCCCCACCTTTAGTCCTGCATTATATGTGGCATTTTCTGAGGAGGAGAGGTAAGGAGCTAGTGCAGAATGATTACCTGCATATTAGCTTTGTTTGACTTTCACAAAGTTAATGAAGAGCACTTCTGGGAAATGGGAGATGTCTTGTCTTTCATCCTTGTCAAGAAGAATTTCCCTGCTGGCATTCAGACAGTTAATTTCTGCAATTAGATTTGCATTAACATCTACTCTCTTTTCTATGTTCATTCTTATAGGTAGGTGAAACAAGAAATCTTGATGGTTCTTGTTCAGCTTTTGAGTTTAAAAATCTCTTTGCCTGGCTGATGTTAGTGACACAACCCTAGGATGTCACGAGGCTGTAGCCCATTTACAGTCTAAGTTGGTCACTGGAATACAACAGCACTGTACAAGCATCATGATGGTGTAGAACAATCTTTCAGCTTTAGACCACAAACACTGCAGTTTCTATTGCTCCTCAGTCTGTCCTGGCATTGGCAAAGTCTCACTGGAAAATCCAGACAAGTTGTCAAAAGGCAGCACTGGCGCTGGAAAGCACCTCATTGTGCAGGCTGGTAAGGATAAGCGGTCACAGCCTTCCACATGGAATTTGCAGGCATCAGACTGAAATGCAGCAGAGGGGAGCAACCAAAGAGCTCATTTCATGTTTTTATCACTATCATGGTGGTATTGGATCTAGGTCCATGGTCTGGTGTGCTAAACAGCAAATTAAATCTTGGAAAAAAATCTTAAATAAAAGCAAGCAAACATTTTCTGAGTTTAAAATTTTAATCTGAACTGTTGGCTTGCTGATGACCCTAATTAACAGATGTTACCTCACAGCAGACCTGTTGCAATCTTGCTGCACACTAGGTGACAGTGGCCAGAGTATTCAGCTGTTTGTTTCCAAACTAGAGCCCATCTGCAAGGACTTCTTCAGCCTCGTGATTTCTGTAGTCTGTGATCTGTCCACAATCACTCAGGTAGGTGCTGAGCTTATTTTTTTTCATGAATGTTCATCCTGGGTCTGTGTTGATATAGTCACAGCCTGGTCGTGGGTAAAGCCAAGTTTATCCAACTGATAAGCTTGGAATTTGCAGACTGCAAACCTTTGACACCCCATATATGCAGCTACATAGGATAGGCTGCATTCTTCCCATAATGTGAAACTGCTTTTAAGATGGGATCAAAAATAGATAGTTGCATAGAAGAAAGAAAAGTCTCGTTATAAAATCAAAGAGAAAGAAGTGTTGTAATAATAATTTTACTGGTCATTTATATCTTGGTTTAAAGGGAAAAAAATTTTCTTATTTTCTTTGGTGAAATTTAGTAATGCTTTCTCATAATAAACAGAAAAATAGCCTATGTTTTGCAAAATTATTGCAAAATTATATTGCAGTTGTTACTCTAAATGAACTTGTTTTATTTCATATGTCTTCAACAACAAAAGGCAAGATTAGTAATCGACCATCCTGATCTGTAATCTCCACTGAGCATCTACCCCATGTGAGCCTGAGATGCCTACCCACGAGATATGTCCTTCAACATCTCCAAGCTCACTCAGCTGCAACGTGAGCAAGTAGCAGCCTCAGAGCTGCTCCAAGTTAAACTGGCAGTGAGACATCGTGTTCCAAGAGCTGCAGTCTGCACTGTGCCAGGATGCCTCTGAGGGGACATGTGGTACTGGACCTTTGTCATCTCTGTTCAGTGGTCTGTGGAAGATGAGGAACAGAAAGGCACAGACCCATTTTGTTACTACCAGCGATGCTACTCTGGCTCCTTTAGACACGGTCCCTCTCACTTGTGCCCCATTAGGCAAGAATTAAAACCAGCAATTAAAAATACTAACATTTAATTTTAGAAAGTGGAGGCAGGCTAGAATAATCCGGAACAGACAGCAGGGTCAACAGCAGGCAGGGTCTGTAAATTGTCTGGTGTGAGCAAACTTAGGTAACTGCTGATTAGGCAGGTCTTGTGATGTGCCTTTTGTGAAAACAAATTCAAGCTGCTGCCTTCCGTACACAGCACAGCTGATGATGGGTTGTTACTTAAAGGTCTGGGAAAGCAGCTCTCAGATCCCCAGCTTGTCAGAGAAACCAGCAGGAGGGGGCAGGAATAATGAAAACAAATGTACCCTGAGAACTGGACGGGTAACACTGGTGCAGGAGTTAGCAGTGTGATGTGCCCCGGAATGTATCGCAGGAAACTGTGTAAAGTCAAAGCTGACCCAGGACACCGAAAGAGCTACTGTGTATTCATTACTTGCTGTGCTTGGGTCCTGACAGGGCAAACAGTATCAGTTATGCTTTTCTTCCCCTGTGCAGGGTGGCACAGCTTTGAGATGCTTCCTATCCTTGGAGAAAGAGACTGAAAAATTACACTGACAGGCACAGCTGGTTGGAAGGGGAAGGAAAAGCAGCTGTTGCAGCGATGGCTGTGCTGGGGGAGGTGGCAGTGCATTGACAAGTGTCATCAGCAGCTGGAGCAGAGCTGATCAGCAGCACAGACTGATGGTGGTGGGAGTTCAAGCTATTCCTGTAACCCCTAATGACCACAAAACATTTGCCTTTTATTCTGTATGAAGAAGGTTTTCAGACTGCGCTTAATGATTCACTTCCCTTACAAACGAATAGCGGAAAACATCCTTTAATCAACAAACGCATCTCACTGCTGTTGATAACAGTGTTTTTCACAGGTGTTTAAAAAAAAAAAGTCTCATTTCCATCTGTCACATATGCACAATTCTCAAAATAACTGAGAATTTGGAAGCTATTTTAGGATTTTTAGGTTTTAAAGAACTTTCTGACTGTGAGTGTGAGACCACATTCACTAGCACTAGGAATAATTCTTATTTTTGTTATTTAATTCCTGGTAGTAAGTACTAAGCCTATTTAAAAAAAAAAAAAAAAAGAAACTACTATATTTATTACCTGACCTACTCTGCAAAAAGCAGCTGCTGTAATTTTACATGCAGCTCCAGCAGCAGTTGTTTATCTAATGAGGTTTGGAAGACCAGCTCTCCCAGCCTGACAGCTCCAAGAAATACAGAAGCATGGCCAAAAAAATGGCATTGATGTTTCAATAAGTGACACTCTTTCCTTTGGGTCAGCATGAACAAAATGTGTTGGAAGAATGTTGGAGGCGCTGGGGGTCTCCACCTTCATATAAGGCTTAAAGCCAGCACCGACCTTCTTGTTCACACTGAGAGACTCTCCAGGGCACAGATGAGAAATAAATGTATATGTGGTCATAGACTTCAAGGAGTCTATGAAAGACAGAGACATTTTGGGGAAGGAGAGAGTAATTTTGGTTCTTTGCAGTACCTGTGAATTGAATAAATGCTATTGGGTATATCTGCATCGCATAAGCTACCCCTAAACAGAGTATTTGAGATCCCTTAAATATGAGTCCTGTCATAGCACAGGACCTTCGTTCAGGAGTTCTCTGAAAGCCCATATGATGCTGCTGCTCCAATGCAGTGCAGAGTAAGGCTCATATCCTTAAAGCGCTGTGCCAGAAAGTCCTGCTGCTGTCACCTTTGCGGTTAAGCCTCTCACTTAACTAGTTAAGTTCTCACAGCACAGTTAAAAATAAAATGACCTCTTTCTTTCTCTTGCCGCTGTCACAATTGTCATTCCCCACCAGATGCCCGAACTCCCCACTGCGCCCCGCTGGCTCTGCTGCCCCTGTTGTCTCTCAGTCCAAAGAGTTTCTGAACAAGAGACACGCTTTTATGGAGCCTGGCAAAGCTTCAGAAGGGAAAAGGAAAAATCAATACTGCTTCAAAGCAAATTCTTTGCTTCAGTGAAGATGACATTTGCCCTTTCCTCACTAGTGGGAAAAACAACAAGGACACTTACACCGGCAGTGGAAATAGAACGAACAACAACAGAGAGACCTTCCAGGTTTGACTTGTAAAGGGAAATAACTTTATAGTCATTGTCCCTATTTGGTGACATCAAAAGCAGGTGTAGGGTGTTAGGCAGTGCAGCCTGGGAATGAAGTGGAAAATAACACAAAGTCAAAGAGAAGAGAAGGAATTTGGAACAAGAGAAAATGGACTCTGCTGAAGAAACGGGGAAGGAAACACATGACACAAAGGTCAGGTCCATCGTGGCACAATCAAATCAGCTACGAAATGTCACCTGAAAAGGTGGGCCATAACCGTAAAAGGACCTTCCAGTAAGTTTTACACCATTTTGACAGCTTTGCAGCAACTGAAAATGGTGACAGAACCTCGCACTTTGCCAATGAACAGCTTTTCAGTAGGGTTGAGCAGGTCAGAAATTTTCTAACAGAAACTGAAAATGCCAATTAAGGAAATTAATGTTTCTGCAAAATCAAAACAACTTTGAAAGACTCTCACTGCTAGTTTTGGAGGATTTACAGAAATTTAAACCAAATGTAAACCTTACAAGTCTTCTTCAATTATTTTACACACTCATTTTTTCAATAATTTAATTGTTTCCAACTCCTTTTGTTTCAAAACTATATACTTTTTACAAGTTCTTAATTTCATTCTGTTTTGACTACGCAACTTCTTAGCTAGTTTTGCAAGTTGTTTTGTTGTGATGTTTCTATTTCTGTGTCGTTCTTTGTGTGTAACTTTGTGGACCTCTTTCTTTTGGAATACCATGCATTGTGTCAGTAGACTTTGTGTAACTGTTTGAAAATAGCCTTCTGTAAAGAAAGTATTTTCCTTATGTGAAGCTGTGCCTTCAGCTGCAGCTGCCACTGGCTTTGTTGTAGTTTCTGGCCTGTGCAGTGGATAATTTGCAGCACCTACCTGTCCCTGCTGGGAGGTATCCTGGGTCAGCCACTGTTGTTGCTGTCATGTAATGGAGCTTCATCCTGGGAGAATCAAACAGCAGGATTTCTGAGGAGCACACTGGTAGTGTAACAGGACAGTCATGTACTCATACTCTGACCCCTGTACTTGTGCTGGGTGAGAGTTCCGCAGCTGCAAGAATCAATAAAAACGTATTGATTTCTCCACACCGTCATAAAGCTTGTCTGCTCTCATCTCCAGTTCGCCAGCTGAAAAAGGGGACTGTAAAACTAAAATTGTCTTAGACATTTCCTCCCTTTTCTTCCCCCTCTCCATGCTTGCACAGGAGACCAAGATCTGTTTCTGACAGAGCCACCTGGCCAGGAAGGGGTAGCCCCCCTTGCTGTATCACAGCAGCCTGCTCTGTTAACACTGGTTGTGAGAATAGCTGCTTTTGAAGCTTTCTAAGCAAGGAGAAGTGCAGGGTGGGATTTCCCAAAAGGCAGAAGTTTAATGACTTTGCTGGGCTTAACTCATCCCTCGACATGCAAGCAATGGCAGCCAAGGAAATGTATGTGAGTGAAAAGCTCAGTGCACCTCTGGATATTCCAGATTCATACAAAGTTGCTTTTTTGGAGTAATTTCAGCTGTGCTTGATGTTTTCTGTTCTAGGCAGAAGGTAGGTAGCCCTCATTCATCTGAAGAACATGGGAATGTCCTCCCTTCTTAAAATACGTCTCAGTGTTAAAAATTATGCAGGTGCAGGGTGAAGCAGAATTTTCAATAATATTTAATTTCACAGAAACCATCACCCAAAGCCATACCTGTCAAAAGGTGAGTGGGCAGGTCTCTACTTCTGGTACTCACACAGAGATGGATGCAGCTGTTTGTCAGTTGTAGAGCCAGTCTTGGTTAAATCCCAAAGTCCTGATACAACACACGGGATGCAGTCATAGAACTATTTATTATAATTTTGGTTTTTTCTCAATGAGTTCAACTCAGACTCCCTTTTGGATGTTCCTCTTTGTGGCATGATCACAGCTGAGTACAGTAATTAGAGAAATTGTTGCACATTGGTCGCTAACCTTCTGTGCACGTGTATTATGGGATAATATTTCAGTATTTAAAATACCAATAGTGTTGAGTATACTAACACTGCTTTGTTGTGGGACGTGTTCCAGTTGTCTCCAATACAAACTAACATGTACAAAGTGAGGCATGAAAAAGTTGGGGGAAAGGGCTGATATTCACACTGATGTTAATGGCTTCCCACGAGAACCTTCCCTGTAACATTATTGGGGTTTGCAGGTGCAAGGCCGTGGAAACAATAAACAAAGAAGTGAGAACAACAATGGGAACACGGTGCCTCTGCAGCTGGTGTGAACGATTCCTGGGCTGTTCAGTCTTACTGCTCAGGCTGAGGCACTGGGGTACCTGAGGCACAGCACAGCAGGCCAAATTCAGCTTTAGCATAAGCAAATGTGATGTAGTGCTCAGTGTCTCATCTCGGCTTCACAGTCTTGCATTAAAGTATAAGAACACAGCCTTTTCATCAAAATATACCTTTGAGCCAATCTACACTTTGGGTTTCATTTTGGAATGGTGTTTATTCAAAGAATATAATACTTCCTAAATAAACAAACATAAACTCACATCTCTCCCCTCCCTGCCACAAGGAATTCAGGATACCGTAGCCCACGGATCACAAAGTGAGTCACGCTGACGTGCAGAAATACCGCCCAACCAAGCTGGTGAAACAACCCAGATCTGAGAGACGGAGGTCTCTAAATTAAGAGAGCTCTGCTGCTCACCCCCAGGCTGTTAAAGCTCATGACTGTCTGCTCCAGCACCACAGTTGCTATGGCAATTCATATAGACAAAACCAGCAACCTGTCAGGATCCAACCAGGTAAAAAAACTAGGACTTAAATTGTACTCAGAAATAAACAGGAAGCTGATACAGATGCCAAAGAATCGATCTACTGTATTCTCTGTGTCTAATACCATTTCACAGGCAGGCAGCTGCATTCTGTACAAGCTGCACGTTCCCAATGCCTTTGAACACTCCCACCACACAGGGCACATTTGCAGCAACTCTGACTTGGGGAAAAAAAATAATAAAAAATTATTGTAAAGAAACTAGGAAAAGACAACAAAAGTCTAAGCAGACCCAGACAATGCCTACTTGGATGTTACTTTAAAAAAAGCCAGATGGTGTCTTATTAGAAGATAGATGAGATATTTTTAAGATTCTTTGGCATAATGCTAAACCAGAACCTGAGCACCTGCAAATGACAAATCTCTAAAAGCAGGGAAACAAGCACGTGGCTATGACAGTATTTTAGAAGTGGCAGGCTGGACCTTGTTTCCATTTAATTAGTGAATATATCTTGTTTATGCTCCTAGTACTATAGCACCTTAAATTGCATTATAATATGCTTCCCAGTAGAATAGGAATTGAAAAAAACAACAGAATTGTCAGCAGCTACTTTTATACAATTTCATACTCTCAGTTTTGCCATCTCCAGTAATGAATTCAGTGATATAAGTAAGGGATTTATCAAATGGAGACCACAGATTTAGCACACTGAAACTTTCTTACATCACTAGCAAACATTGTTATAGGGTGCAAAATATCACCCCAAATAACAGATAAACCATGCATCTGAATGTGCATTTCTAAGGATTTCAGGATATTATTCTTCTTCCCCTGGAGGTGAAAACACCCTAAAATGGGTGGCAGACAGGTGCTCCCTTTCCTCCCCCACCAGGCAGAGCTTCTAGGTGGGCCAAAGCAGAAACATTGTGACTCCCGCAAGGCTGTGCCATGAGATATCTCACTTTATGGGGCACCAGCAAGGTAGAAAGAGTTCCCACAGCAAAGCTGTGAGCATGGAAATCTGCCAGCTGTCACTCACTGTCATAATAGGAATCACAGAAGCATTCAGGCTGGACAAGACCTTCAGGATCATCAAGTCCAACTGTTCCCCCAGCACTGTCAAGCCCACCACTAAAACTATGTCTCCAACTGCCACATCTCCACATCTTTTCAATACCTCCAGGGACTCACCTGGATGGTACCAAGAATTTGAGAGAGCCAGAATTACTTTAAATGTTGCTGAGCATCATTGCAAGGAAGAAGGGACCGTGTCTCCCGTCAGCTACAGCTCCTCCTTGCAAAGCAGAGCTCAGCACTGTAACATTTCATTCCTTGCCCTGCCTGGACATCCTCCTTCTTGGAGAGCTGCAGACATGGCAAGTAAATCAAAGGTAAAAGAATTTATGAAACCCAAAGCAGCACTGGATTTTGGAATGACAACATGATTGTATATGGGCTCTAATAAAAGGCAAAGGTTCCCTGAAGCCTCAGGCTATGAAGTGGAGTAGAGCAATGTGATTAAAAGAGAGTTAAGATGTATTCAACTTTGAAGAAAAAGGCATTCTGTTAGTGACATGTTAATAGATCCCAGGAAAGATTTGTTAATGGACTGAAAATTGAGGAGCTCTTTGAAGGCAGCACTAAGTAAAAGGTAAATCACTATTTCTCGGTGGGTGAGGTTCACTTAGAACCTGGGGAAAGCAGGAGTGCTGGGTACACTCAGGGCGTCCTGGCTGGGGCTTGGAGGCTGGGACACAGGGATGCAGGGACACAGGGACACAGGGACACGGGGCTGGTCCCAGCATGCTCCCAGCCCTGGTGCTGTACCACAGCTCTGCACAGCCACACCTGGTTTTGGGTCTTTCTTCCCATCACACTGAGCACATGAGAGAATAAAACTTTATTATTTGAGTCTATGAAGGTGGTTGGGGATGTGGTGATTTCCTGAGGAGCTGAATAATGACTAATTTTCAATTAAAAGACACTGCAGCGGGGCAACAGCTAAAAATATAATGCGATCTTATCGAAGTCTGAATCTTGTAAGGACACTGAGCCCAGCAAAAGCCTTCATCTGGCTGGTATGAGAAACTAAAATTTACACTGATAGCAACCCAAAAGCAATTGTCATAAGCAGGGGAAAAGGGCAGTAAAATGTTTGTCTTGGCCTGATCTTTTTTCTGTGATCTCCTTTCCAAGCTGACATATTGAAAGCAACAAAAGTGACAATATTTTGGAGCACACTCACTTCCAAAAGGCAGGAAGCACCAGAACAAGTAACACTGTCTCATCTAGATCCTGAAAGCCTGATTTATTCTTGCTGCATTATTATAAAAGGTCTGTATTTTGTGACATGCTGAAAGCACTAGGGGACCTGGGCCCATCTTATATATTTGGCTCAACTTCGTATTTTAATTGGATGCTTCTAGGTTTCCACAATAATAAACAAAAACAGCAAAGGCAAATAAATCAAGCACCTTTTGCCAACTCAGTTCATAATCTCCCCTCTGAGTGGTCAGTTTTGCATTGGCTATCAAGCATTTTTAAAAACAATTTTATCCCATGGCAGTGAATTCCATGAATAAAATTACTGTGCTGACGTTCATACCTAAGAAATTAAAACCTCCCGGTTGATTTTTAGCTTCCCTATTCACAATCCTAACTCCAGACAATTTCTTTTCTTCATGGCCTTGTTCAGATGCACTTAAGATTCTCGGATTTCCTAACATCAACTCTAACCTGCCTTTCATAGGCAATGGGAAAGTGACATCAGAAACCTTGGATATGGCTTTGGGGAGGACTGGATGTTACTGGGGTGATTGCACAGCTGCTATTGTACCATCAAGCACAACACTTTTCTTCAGAAGAGGCAATCCTACATGTTAGAGGAAGCTGAGCAGTGGTAATCATGAGAAGGATTAGTATAACAGTTGCCTAAACCCTGTTCTGATGTTTTATTCAAACTTGAGATCCAGCAGCATGCTGAGGAATATGGCACCCAGCTGATGCTTTAATCACCCCTCCTGTGCTCAGCTCCTGGGTCAGTCTCAGTGATGGAGATCCTCTCCTACCCAAGTGTTTTCCATTGGGAAACCCCAAACCAGGCTGAGCCCAGGTGATGCAGGCTCTTGTCAGGTAACAGCAGCCAGGAGTTTTGCATTTGGGAGCTCAGCAAGGTGCTCATGAACTGTATATAAGTGTCAAAGGGGGGATGGTTTGGTTTAGTCCCATCAGTGGTTACAGCTGGCATGTACTGGCACTCCCAAGAGTCTCTACTGGAAAGAAACTTCCAGAAAGAGAGAGCAACAGCAGAGATGTGGAGTGAGAAGGGGAGAGGTGAGCAGATGGCAGAGACTGCAGCTCTGGGGCCCTGATGTACAGATACAAAGCCGGTTTGGAGGGAGGCTGAAAAGAGTGAGACATCCAGAAAACCTTCAGTCCAGGAAGAGGATCCTTCCCCAGAGTGCAGGTGGGTGTTTGAGCATCTTAAAGGCATGGGAGGAAGCACTTACATGGTTCTTTTACAGATAGTCCTCAAGGGATGTGTCTTGAGGTGGGGGTAGACCAGGCTAATTAATAACCAAGGAGCTGTACCTGCTCACTGTGCTCTTTATGCAGCAACTCAATATGAAAAGTCCAAGGGAAGAATTCAATACTGGGGGAAAGTGTTTTTAATTTTTTTTTTTTTTAAAGAAGTCCTACATCTTTCTGATAGAGTCCTACACAGTAGGAAAATGCCAAACTGCTGATTTCTTGCAATGCTTATGATCCTAATTACTTTATTGATTCAAGGCCTGTGTTATGTATATTTTTTGTTCTAACTTTTTTCACTGCTTGTGTTTTTACTACAGTTAGCACTAAAATTTAAGCTCTGTAAGATGGAACTGTCCTAGGGCTTTTTGCTGCTATACATCATAGAGAGGGGTGCTTTTTTTTTTTTTTAGGTGATTTCCATATTAATAACTACTTAGCTTTTGCTTTTGGCTTTTGTTTTCCATGAAGAAATAATACCCCTTCTCCCCCTGTGGAAGAGGAGGAGTGACATGTTTGTCTGGGGGTTTTTTGATTATTTTTATTCCAGTATATATTTCTTAACTGAGAACAGTCTTCCCAAATTATCTACCTTCTGATGAGCACAGTAAATCATGAAACTATATATTTATCATTTCTTTTTGGTTTTTTCAGACACGATAGAAAGGAAAGCCATTTAGCAAATCAGGTGCAAAACTAGGATCTATGTTTAAAGAGCTGCAGGGGAGTTGGAAGAAAATTGGCTCTTGTGATGAAGTGTTATTCAGTCCATCACACGTGTGAAGCACAATTTTGCCCCTGAGGTGAAGAAACTGGTGTTTTTTTCCCTTCTATATAACCTTGGAGTTTGGAGGATTTTCCTTATGTGTTTTACTGTACCACTTGGTAGTGCCTCTGCATGTCATGATTTGGGCTATACCAAGAAGGGTGGGGGCAAATACACGTGTGTATTTGCAGAGCAAGACTCGTGAGGGTAGACAGAACAAAGTCAGGACTGTTTCCAGGACTGCTTTCCCTGTGTAGCTGCTCTTCACAATGGGAGAGTTGGGAATTTTACTGTTTGGTTTTGTTCTGGACCTCTTTCAATTTTCATTGCTCTTGATAGAGAATTAATAAAAATCAGTGGTGTTTGAATTAACTTGTCTGTGTGCCCAGGAACAGCCTGGAGGCCCTGAGCTTTGTGCACGACGTGCCTGAAGTGTCAGGGAGTCATCCACACCTCCGCATCACCCCAACATTGCCTGTGCTTTAGGGCTGTGTCTGTGGTAAGGGCTCCCTCGTGCTCCTTGACAGTGACTCCAAGGTAGGGTAAATCAGCCATTAAACTGTAAATTGAGAGACTAACTCAATTCTAGTTATTCAAAGAGTATATTGCTACAAGTCACTAATGAATATATCTCAAGAGGCAGGAATGGGTGCATGGTGGGTCCCTTCCTGGGCAGAGCTTCAGCAAGCAGCATTTTCATTATCCTGGAAGTAATGTGCAGCTTTGGAGGGTGTGGAGAGCAAGAGGAAAGGGGGATGTGCTGCAACAACACCACTTCAGTATTTCCCTTCCTTTATGTACAGCGTATTACCTTTAGTGTCACTGTGATGCATGAGAGTGACTGTGAGTGATGTTGATTGTGTGCTGTGGAGAGGATGGAGTTGGAATTCTCCTCTTTGACTTTCCAGCACTTCTTTCTGGTACAGAGTAAGATTATTTTCTTGCCTTTTCCTGTTCCTCTTCAGAGCACTGTAAGAATACTAACAGCATTCTTGTTCCACTGTGCCTTGCTGAGCACGGGGCTGCGAAATCCAGCTGGCACTTGCACAGAGATTCATATGGAAAACTGTCCTGGCTTCCTCCTCTTAACCCTCTAGAAGGCCAGTCATTCTATTTTTCAAGATATAAATTAAAATAAAAGTGCAAGAATATAGTGTAGAAAGTGCTGTTGTGAATAGCTCCATAGGTCAGACTTGTTTGTTAAGACTGTAGCTTGAAGGTAGAGGACAAATCACGTGAAAATGCCAGTACTGTAAAAGGGGGGGGAGTAAGGTTTGGAGAGAAGGGAAAATAATTTGAAGAATACTCTAAGTAAAAGTGCCAGAAGGAAGTCGTACATATTTCAGAGAGACAGATTGGGCAAAGAAGCCTGGCAAAGCAAATCCATGTGGCAAAGCTGTTAAAATGGCATTGTCTTAGAGTGGTGAAACAGCTCTGCATTCTGCACTTCTCTGCATGAGTTAACTTGACCCCCCAACCACTGTTTTCTACAGGAGTGGAATAACTTGATAGGCAGTAGGAGGAAAAATTATTTCAAGTCTTTCAGCATTTCTTCCTGTAACAAAAGTAAACAGGGACATCAGCATGTAAACAGGATGCTCAGCTGTAAATTAGAGCAAGATGTAGCTTGTTCTACATTCAGCTTTTCCAAAAATAATTTTGCTTTAGTAAATAAGACATTCTGTATGTGTATCCTACTTCAACACATTTCAGATTGCTGTCAACAAACTGTAGGATTTTAGTAGAAGGTGTTTGCTAAATAACAAGTAAGGCAAACTGGATTTACCAAATCAGACCTTCTCTGTTTTTGTTGCTAAACTTCTGTATGGAATATGCTTTTCTGTATTTGGATAAATGCTGCTAGGGATTTACTGTTCTATTTGTGACTGTGGCTGTTCTTACAGAGCAGTCTTATGGCTCAGATACTGGGATAACCAGGAGGTGGGTGTTCTACTTCTAGCACTACATTACTGTGTTTTTTAGCTTTTTAAAAAAGATATATTTTGGCAAGCAAGGCTGAGGTTTTTTTTAACCAGATTTTTTTTTTTTTCATTTTGCTGCTGGCAAAAATGTGAGCTCTTTGGTTTCTAGATAAAACTGCTGCAGTTTCTCTTGGAAGTTGTAATTTGGACATATAGAGCTGCATCTCATAAAATAAACCATAGTCCCCATGGTAAGCTGTGTTCACTGAGTGCAAGGAAACTGTAGCTCTATAGGGGACCTGTCAGCAGCCTTTCTGTGCCTTTGAGCAGGTTACCCTGCCAGGCTCTTTACAGCAGTGATGGCAGGGAGCTGAGAGGCCAAGAACATAAACTGGAGTTACAGAGGTTTACACTGGATTTCAGGGAAAAACTTTCTCATCATTAGGCTTGTTGAGCATTTTGTTTGCCCAGGGAGGTTGTGTAGCCTCCAACTGTGGAGATTTTTCAAAACCTGGTTGGGTAAAGCTCTGAGCCGCTATGGCAGACAGCAATTTTGGATCATAATAAAATCTTTTTCTCAGGGCCTGGTGCACCTGTATAAACTTCCTTTTGACCTACACAGGTATAGCAGAAGGCAAAGCAAATTGCAGCTCAGTAGCTTGGGGGATTTCTTCTCTTGACTTTCCAGTGAAGATGGTGTTCTTAACATTAGATATATGTCAGGAATGTAGTAGGTACAGTGCAACATGGTGACTCCCTGACTCCTTAAATATCACACCTGTTTACACAAACTACACTGGAGAGAATTTCCAAAATACTGATGTCTTTAGGCTGCTGAAAGGGAATTCAGACTGCTCTTAGTGAAGTGGAACTTAAGTTAATTGTTTAACAATTAAGATTAGGAATAGGGCAAATAAACCCCCATTTTTCCCTATCCAGATATGGCACATTTTGTAACACTCACCACAACTGCTGTAGTTACAATACAGTCCAGTGTCAGCAGCGAGTGATGGTGTTGGGAGGGTGAATTCAAAGTGTGTAAGCTAAGTTGTAAATAAAAGGGGAAGTGTTAATAGAAAAAGGGCAGTTGTTTCTGGCTTGAACTCCTTCTCCCTTCACACATGCCCTTACTGTGTTATACTGCAGTTATAAAACAGTTACTGTACCTGTTTGCCTCTTGACTACCTTTTATCTTCAGGTAGAGAAATGTGAGGAGGCAAAAATCAGTGGGCTACAAAGACTTGTTTCTTTTCAGATGTGTGTGCATATCACTGCTAAGACAATGTACCCAAGAGCTTCTAAGTGATCATTTTCCTCATGGATAGTTACAGTGAGACCAGGAGAACAGGCTCTATGATACTGATTTACCTCAGCTGGAATCTTGGTGCAATTTGCACCTTGTCTGCACCAATAAGTACAGATGCATCTGAGGAGTGGGTGACTTCCCACTTCTAGATATGTAAGTGCTGCACTTGCCCCTGTAGCAGAGATTTTGAGGATTTAAATATCCAGATGGTGATACTTGGCAAAAGTCATATCTTACGAGGTTTAATTCACGCTGCAGTTGTTCATTTTGATGCTGGAGATGGCTCTGGAGTAGGAAGTGTTTCAAAATGAAAATGTTTGTCCAAGGCCCCTTCTCTTTCAAGTCTACAAATAGAAAGAGGAGGGGGGCCCAAAGGAGAAGCTACTGGCTGTTAATGAGGGTCTGCTGGTGTGATTATTTCAAGAGATGGACCATTGAGAACAATGATGATGCTTTCAGCCCAGAATATCTCCTTTTGAGCAGTCAGGCAGTCTGTAGAATGGCTTTGGCCACATGCCATCTTCACCTTAAGCATCGTACTCCTGGCTGCTAAGGAGTATTTTACTAGTAGTTAAAAACAAGGCACCGCAAATGTTGGGGAATACATTTAGTGCAGATGGTTCTGGTTGCAAGCTGCAGGCTGAGCTCTGTGGGGCAGGACCCGGGGCCATAAGGCTGTGAACTGCCGGCCCTTGGCACAAAAAGGGGTCTGGGGACCTGTGGTCTGGCCAGGGTACCTGATGCTGAGAGACAGGGCAGGAGCTGAGCCTGCCCAGACTTTCCCGTGCTTAAACTATGAGGGTATGAAAGCCCAAGGGTTCCTTTGTTTGGGGTCCCTCCTCAGAGGCACCAGCTCGAGCTGTTACTTACTTATTGCATAACGATTCAAATATTTTAAAGCTCTGGGTGTCTGAGAACTCTGCTATGGGAAACCTGGGGTTGAGCTGGTAAGGAAACTTGGTCTGACTGAGTTTAGGGTGTGCAGCTGTGAAGGGGTTTCACTCCCAGCTCAGGGGGTGTGAGAGTGACTGCCAGACTGGCTGCTGGATAGCTGGAGAGGGAAGGTTCCTTAACAGTAGATATCAAATATTCTGCTACAGAATTCTGTTCTCTGCATGCTAGAGAAAACATTTACTTTTCTAGGTATATTCGTAATACAGCTCTGACTTTTACAAAAAATGTTAAGGAATCCCCAAGAACAAATGGTATGAGACTGTCTAGTAAGAAGTAGAAAACCCTCTTATCTTTTCCCAGTTTATAAATGTTATGCACTACTTTCTTTGAGCTTTATAGTCGAAGATCTTTGTTCCTTAGCTGGGTGGGGCTCTCAGCATTGCTGTTTACTGAGTGCTTGGAGTGGACCCTTCAGTATGAAAGCTGGCACGTGGCTTGCAGCTTAAAGTGAAGACAGATTTTTGACATTCCAGTTCTAGGTTCGGGGTGCTCTGATCACTCGGCAGTTTTTAATCAGAGGGAGAGTCTCCAGTTAGCCGTGTAATGTCAAAGAACAGTGCTGCGTTCATTTCATCAGCAGTTTTTCCTTCACTGTATAGAAAAAGATCAAATGTTGCACCAAGAGGAAACCAGTGGCACTTCATGTTCTGTTGGTTAGATGGGGGAAGATGCTAAAGCCAGCAGAAAAACTCAGTGTGAGTTAATTAGGATAAGTATCTGCAACACTTAAAATGGCTTTAGTGATATCCCCACAACCAACTAAGTTGTGATGAGAAATGTTATCTGTGTCCCCAGCTTTGCTGGTCACGGAGTCACAGGAGCTCTGCATGAAAGGCAAGGAAGGTCAAACTGCATGAATCTTAATGTGTCATCTGAATTCTAGGGACTATTTGGAAAGGAATGAAGATGACTGGAGGTAAAGAGTGTCTTGCTCTAAAACATTTAAAGTGCAAAAGAAAATGGGCTGTACTCTGCCATCCTTAAAACATAAATATAGGATGTATTTTTATGGGCAGGAACAGTACATTTCTTAGCCTGTTGCATAGTCAGCCTTTTGGCATACCATGAAGTCAGGCTAATTGCTAAAGTCATAAATATCCATGCTTAAGTTGGTTGCTGAAGTTATCCTGTTAAATCCTTATTAAAAAATTAAAAAAATAAAAACACCCCACCACTGCACCAAAACTATAGCTGCTTCTTCCCAAGTTCTCCTCTAATGACATTGTTGTTCTAATAAAGTGATTAGACTTTCCTATCCCAGCTAGGGATGTTGCTAAACGAAGTTGAAATACCCATCTTGCTGGGATTATCCTTCAGGCACAATTTAAATGACCCACCACCAAATACATCAGCTTTAACTTGACATTTGTTGTCCTTGCTGTTTTCTCCTACTAGTTCTGTAAAGACTAATTTTTCTCTTGGAGTCATGAATAGTGTTTAAGAAAAAAAAAATCCGTCTTTATTCTTAGAAATGACATTTTTATTGGTGAGCCCTCCACATTCTTTCACTTATGAACTTTAAATTGTGTGCTGCTTTGACAGCATTTTTACTCTTGGAAGTATCCAGCTATGCACTTCACAAAACCCCTGACTGTTCAGAGCCAAATTGTTGTCTTGCTCCATGCACTGGTGCTTGGTATGAAAGTGAACCAGACCAATGAAAAGCTATTTATTATGTGATGGCATCTTCAGGCCTGTGCTAGTTTGAAAAGGTCTTTTATTCTGTTTAAGTTGCTACCTTAGCAGTCTGCATATTATGTTTTGCTTAAAGGGTAATTTAATCACCCTCAGTTTTAAAAGCTTTGGCCATGGGGAGTAAAACTGTTAATACCCCAAGACAAAACCAGCTGAAATGAGAATTAAGGAAAATACTAAACCAGCCTTCTGCTGTCTGAGAGGAGCTACTGAAGCAGTGCTGTCTCTCACATGGTCTTTTCTGGGTCCTTTCTGCTTCCCTGTACTTCACCTCCTCTTATTATTTTGTTCAGGCCAGTTTTGCCAGTTACTGTTCAGTATTTCTCCCTTTGCCCAGAACTTAACAAAACAGCAAGATTTTCCTATAAAATTGGCATGTTTTTCCCTTTACCAGTCTCAGCTATGGATTTGTTTATCCTGATTAGAATTAAAGCCCATGTGCTGCCAGAACTAGTGTGAAGAGATCAAGTGGGATTCAGTCATGTGTTTTTGTTTAAATTGCAATCACAGAAGTGTGTATGAAATTAAAAGGTTTAATAACATACTCTTTAGAGTGGTCTGCATTAGGACAAGTAAATAGGGTACAAGCTGTGCTATAAAGAAAACCTAAGCCCTGGACAAACAACCCCCCCAATTTATCCACTTTAATCTGGGTTTGGGTGTTTTATTGGCTTGACTTTGCTTTTACTATATGCAACGAATGGGCAGCACTGATAGAAGCAGATAAGATTTTGATGAAATTCTGGTGCCCTCTTAGGTTTGCAATTATCTTTTAGTGTTTGCACTATTTGACTCCCTTTATTAGAGTTTGTTTGGGTATGTGTCTGGAAAACAGTGAAGAATAGCAGCTATTGAATTACAGAACAAACTTTACTGTATGGATTTCATACCAGCTCAGGTAAATGTTTTTCTTGTAGAGCTATAGTGTGACAGGGTATTAACACACATCCTCTGGTTCACACCAGTCACCTTTGAAATGGGGTAGGCAGCTCACTGCTGCCTGCCATTCTTGTACCTTGTGTAGTCTCTTATGCCAATGCAAAGGAAATAAAACAGATTCAAACACTGGGTTTCAACTTTATTTAAGCTCATGGAAGGTTAGGTTTAAACATGAGACGAGGTACAGATTTAAATGAAGTTTCATGTATGCTCTCACGTGGAGGACTTCTGTGTAACAGAACCTGCTCTGCTGTGAGTGCAGCCACACAATGGGGCAGAAGGTACCATGGAAACAGCAAAGAGGGTACAGCCCTTGGGTGTTCTCCAGGCTGTTTAGATACTTAAATCTGAATTACAGCGGGCACAGGCCCCCTGATAGCAACAGAATCGAGAATGTGCAAACTCTTGCAAGTGTAACTGGGAGCAGGTGCAAGGAAAGAATCCCAGTGCAGTGGGATGGACTATCCCTGCTGCAGGTAGTGCTGCCCAGTGGATCTGAAAAACTACCATGTCCTGGAGTAGAAATAGGTGTCGAGCCATTAATCTTCTCTTGGATACATAGTGAAAGTGAACTCTAGTACAGACCTGCAGTGTGAACATAAGCAGGATTCCTCTCCCCGTGCTCAGCACTGTGTTGACAGGTCCTGTTGCACCATAAGGTGCAATGTGAGCTGAGTTGCTGCTTCCCAACATGCACACAAAGGCTTGAGTCTAACTCTGTCACTACTCCTGGAGTATGGTTTTGCTCTAATTATAGTTTCTAAAATATTTCATTTTTTATACATTGGTCCCCTGGAGAGTTTAAACTGAGATGTCCTTGATTCTGTTGATTTATGTGAAAATTGTAACACCATTTGATCAGGTTTTAATTAGGCTGCTTCGGGGAGAGGATTAACATAGTATGTACAGCCCCTATTTAAGTGTACCCAGTATTGTGTAATAGGGGAATTTGTGCCAAACAAACAGCTGGGCCCTGCCTGGAAGAGCTTATATTCTGGTGGCACAAACAAAAATACACAATAAATACAAACACAGAACAGCATGTGGCCATTGCAGTTGGTATTAAATGGAAAGAAATTAAAATCTTCTGTTTCTGTGATGGTTTTCTATAAAGTGCCTCAGAACTATGATAATTTGTTACTGTTTCTTTGTATGGACTAACTCTTCACACCTCCCCTTGTAAACAGAGCTCCTGTTCCAATACTTTGACTATTCAGCAGATGCCTTCTTGTAACTTGCCCCTTCTTTCCTTGTTTTAGAGTCTCTTATGATATTTTTGCTTCCAAGTTAGAATATCTCTCCACTGCTGATGGTTCCATATGGTCACTCAATTCATACAGTTAATTTAATTAAATTCCTCTATAGTGAAGCACTGCACTGGGCATAAGTTCTAGTGACTCTCCTGATGGATCACTGGGCAAAGCTTTCCCTCATTAGGGCTGTGATTGGAATGTGGTCTTAATTATTTAGATAGCTATGAAAAATAACCACAAACTACATGAAGTAATGTTGGATATTTCCCTGAAAACTTTAAAAAGCAAGTACAAAGAGATGTCTAGACGCTAGTTAATTTGATTTAAAGAAAATTTTAAAAATTGTTTTTACTCTTGCTTATAGATAGCAAGAAACCTATTTGAGCTCTTACACGTTATTTTCTTACTTTTCTGACAGCAGACTTAGGATGAATCCTCTCTACTACGTAGAGGCTTTTTTTGTGCCTTGTCAGAGATAAGGTGATTGTGTGGAAAAACAATGATGATAGGGATCTATAATTACTTGTGACTGATGAGCACATGTGACACTGTTTCCTGGTATCCACTGATAATTCTGCGAGGTAAGAGTGAAACAGACAACTTCCTCTGCTGGCACAGTACATATTTTGTGTTCAAGATGCTGCTTGCAGTGAGGTTTTGGGCAGGATTGCTACACCTCGGTGTGAAAAAAAATTAGGAAAAGCAATGCATGTCTGGGGACTGGTCTGTTAAATGTTTCTGTCTTTTAGGCTGGTACAGTACGAGTAAAGAAAAAATGAATCCTGTGAGACTATGAGCTCTTTCAGGTGTCAGTCCTCCAGTTAACTCTGTAAGGGCACATCAGAGCACCTTTGAGTAAAGGCCATCTATCTTTTTCTCTTAATATGAGTGGTGGCATCGTAACTATTTTGAGTGGTGAAAGATTCTCTCTTTTCGTGAGAAATGTCTTGATTCTAAAGTTACTGATGTATCCAAAATCAGAACTAGACACTGTAGCAGCTTTATTATAAGCTGAGCATTTAAAATATGGATGCTATTAAAGTTTGTGAGAAGTTTTTTGAAATATGAAATAGTCTAACTTGTGCAGAGGTTTTGAAGCTCAAATAACTACAAGCTTTCAAATCTACTACTAACCCTCAAAACTATCTGAATGGCTTAAATGAAATACTGTTCTCTGGAAGGGTGAGAGGATAATATTTAGCTTAACTGCAGTTTATCTGGTGCTTCACAAAATGATCAGTTGCAGGACAATCATTAAAATCATAGGCTATAAGTTGCTGTCCTTTGAAGTAAATTATAGATTGCAAGATATGCCGGTCTTTGTCTTTTATCACACCAAGTCGAATGTGTCTAAGTCACCAGGGGTTTTCTTTAGATTGCTCCTTATTTTGCTAGGCCTGCTGCTTTTAAATAAAATTTTTTGATTTAATAAAGAAAAAAAATTGCTTATGTTTGTGTTGGTTTAAAAATATCTGTTTTGATTAAGTCTTTTCTTGCTGAGTACTGACTGTAATGCAGCTCCTGATGAAATCAACCAGTTAAGTAATTAGGGGTTGTCTCCTTCCTGTCTTCTCCACAATCTGCTTCGGCAGTTACCTCTTTTGTTCAAAAACAACTGGAGGTCAGGTTATGTGAAGAAGCCCCGTGATGAGTTAAACGACCAAGACCTAGAAAAGCCCGGAGCACTGTGGTCTGTAGTGTTCCTCCTCCATTCCGAACAAATTACCTATCCCAGCTTCAAACCTCAGTGGGGGAGAATATAAATTGGTTTTTATTTAGCCTTAATGTTGTGTTCGCCACCCTACTTGTGCTCTGAGTATTTGCTGTAAGTGTGAGCCCTGCAGGTTGCCAAATGACCACTTGCAGTGCTTTATCTTCTCTTCCTGTTCCAGTTTTGCTGTGTTAGCCATCCTAGATTAGACGCTGAATCAAGACTTGGACACAAGGTGGAGAAACATGGAAAGGGGAGGGAAGTCTGGCTGGAGAATAGCAATGCATGTATCTCACGGTAAAAGGCATAAAAGGACCTGAAAGTGCCAGGGTTTGGTGAAAAAATGGGTAGTTTAAAAAGAGGTTATATGCTATAAGTAAGATTAAAGGAAATTAAATTGGAGGATTAAGGCTCAGGTTCTGCAATCTCATTTTCTGTTTCAATTCACAAACACCTCTTAAAATCCACCAGTGACTATTCTTTAAAAAATAAAAACAGGAGGCATTTTCACCTCCATAACCTGTGGCTATAACCTTTATCATAGGAACTGTTTCTATTATGAAACAACTTTGAGTGCTGTGGAGTCGTGCTCATTAGAGATGTTGCTTATATTCATTCACATGAATGAGTGGGTCTGTGATTCTTTGAGTGCAGTGTTCAGCTCTTGTCCAGGATGTGGACTTGTTGGAATGAGTTTGGAGGAGGATGACAAAAACAGAGTCCTGGATCTCTCCTATGGAGACAGGTTGAGTTGGGGTTGTTCAGCCTGGAGAAGAGAAGGCTCAGGGGAGACCTTAGAGCCCTTTCCGGTACCAAGAGAGCTGCACAGACTTTGAGGAGCTATGTTTTGCAACTTAGGATACGGGTTTCTTGACTGGCAGGGAAAAGGCTGAAAAAGCCCACTGCAGGAATGCCTTGGTAAGGAGTGGGACTTCCATTTAATTTCAGCATGATAGACTTCAAAGAGAATGTGATAGTTCTACTTAATAGGGAGTCATTTCCTTTAGAGAAAAATCATGTTCTAGCTTAAGCTTGGCCAAAAATCAGAACTTCCTGCTTTTGCTTATTATTTTCCTTTGTCAGGCATGGATCAAGGAACAGAGGAAACTCCAGACAAAGTGCAGAGCCACACGACTTCTTTTGCATCACTGTAAACTACTTAAACGGTACTTCAACATGAATTAGACATTCTTCAAATTGTGTAAAGCATGTGTGCCTAAAAGCCTTTTTTAGGAGGTATTTCACTGCTTATGGGGTAACGAATAAATAACGGTTTGTCTAAATATGTCACATTCCTTCTTGTTTAGTTATCCTTTCCTAAGTACTTGGGGAAGCCATGCTAGGCTAATTTTGTCAACTCACTTTCTTAATGCTATGCAGCTCCCCATTCCTGTCCTCACTGGATCAGAGTACTTCACTGTATGGGGGTGGAAACCCACACTGAACTATCCTGGAGTTACCACAGGAGGTGCATTGAGGCAGGTGTGTTCAGTGCTTAGGATGTCTGATAACAGAAACATCATTTAATGCCTTAATTCTTTAGGAGATATTGCTATTAGAGGACTTTATAGGTAGGTAGCAATCATTTTTTGTTGCTTTGTAGTGTTATTTTTTCCAAATTCATTATCTAAAAGGTCATTTTCCAAGGTTGCTAGGTCTGAAATGACCACTCTTGGCAGCAGTTCCAACTGTCTCTTCATTTCATTAATTTTCTTGCTGAATCATGGATTTGTTCTGTAAAATACATATATCCAATTAATTCTTCAGTATAAAAAGCAGAAACTGCTCGTAAAAAGGAATTTTAGACTTTCAAATTACATTTGGCAGATAGTTTTAATGGTATTTAATTTCTTGTTTCCTCAAGTGGGGCTTCTGTTATTTAAATGTGTGGTGTCTTTAGTCTATGTAAAGAGGCAGGACTTGACATTCCAGGCATGCCTACCAATCCTCTTGGTCTCAGTACCTTCCGTGATTAAATATTGCTGGAATGGACGATAAGAGGCAGGACAGTAGGTCCCTTTCAGACCTTTAAAATGACAGTTTTAATGCTCTCCTTCTTCTGCAGTAGAATAAATAGTCCTGCCAAATACAGTGATCCGGGTCCTCCAGCAAGGACTGGAGAACATCACCCTTCACAGTCAGTCCATCAGCATGTGAACCAGGTACGATCTTTTTTTATATGGATCACAGACTGAACTGTCATAAAATTAGATTTTTAGATTACTAACTCTAATGTGAACCGAAAAAGCAGTGTCTAACGGAGCCACAAGATGGCACTTCTGCTGCATGGAACAGTTCAAGCCCAAACACTTTCAGGCTGGTAAAAATGTAAAAGAGAAACAAACAAACAAACCCAACTTTAACCTACAGAAGAAAAGATTTAAAGTCAGCAGTTAAAACCATCAAATGGATGCCTTTCAACCTAGCCAGGAGATGGACTTGGTGATCTTTTTCAGGATATTCTATGATAGAATTTCTGTAAAGCAGAAACTGTTGTTGCCTTATCCAGTATCTCAAGCCTAAATCATTGTCAGTAAAGTCTCTTTAAGCATAACATTCAACTTTTCTATGTTTCCATGAACATTTCCAAAGTACCTGAGATACTTTTTGATAAGGCAAGATGCACACAAACACTGAAGTGTTTTATAGATGTGTAGTCTATATGGACTACTTCCTCTCAGAAAAGTTTAATGGAAGGTTTTAAGTCTGACTATCTTGCATGTTCTTTTCTAGTCATGTCACATTAAGTTTTTGCAAAATGTAACTGCTTGGAGGCTTTTTATTTTTTTTCTTAGTGCAAATCTATTTCAGTTTCCCTGAATGTTGGGGCATCACTTGCTTTTTTGTGACTCAGTTCTGGTGTGCGTGGTCCTGATTCAGTGTATATATATATATATATAAAATAATTATTTCCTTGCCAGTTGTCTCAAACTTTTCCCTTTGACTACACCTCTGTACTGTGGAAAGAGAATGCTTCTCCTCCTCCCTGTAATGAGGCCAGTCCTGGGCAAAAATGCTGGGGGAAGGGTGAAACTCTTACAACAGCAGCAGGAAGACTGGTTTTAGCAAAAGGGTAATGGAATTTTATATTTGACTGACTTTTTGCTATCACTCAGTAATTAAAAGGCCTGTCCAGAAACTTTCAACTAAAATGTAGCAAATGCATGAGACTCGAAACAGCTTTCTGGTTACCTAATCAGTCTGGAGCCTTGTGTGAAAGCATGTGGAGTCATGGCTGGTGCACTTGACCTTTGGATATGTTTTCTCTGCTGTAGTGTTGGCTTACACTTGTGCCGAGCTCTGGGCTATCTAGAAGTGATTCAGCTGAAGCAAGTAAATGCAGAACTGTCACGATGGTAAATCTGTTTTGAACGTCAGCCTCAGCTTTTCACACGGAATGGGCATGACTGGTTTAAGCTACGCAGCACAAAAACCTCAGGTCTGTACTTTGGATTGACTAACAAAACCACTATATGGCTGTGGCTCTCACCTGGAGGTGATCTAGAAAAGAGAACAATGTAGGAAGGAGCAGAGTTGTAACATGTCATTGCAGGAGAAAAGGAAATGGTGATTAAAAACTGATGAATCATGCTTTGAGTAAATGCATTTCTACACCTACGTGCCTGATAGATTTCTTTGGGCAAGAAAAATACGCCTCCAGTTGCAGTTGTTTTACTTCTGCTTCATGTTGGAAAACGGGCTTTATTAATGAGGATTGTATATTAGTTCACTTGCTCTTCAGTGACTACGTTCTGTTCTTTCTGAAATTGCTTTCAGAGCTACAGCAGTCCAGTCGGACCTTCCCATTAATACTTTATTAGAAGAAGCCAATTCTGTTATAAATGCCTGAAATTTGCTTTTCTCTCTGCTAGTATGTGCAACATATGCATGGAAGACTTCTGAAAGACTTTTTCTGCCTTCTCTGTGGTAGCTGTTGGATTAAGATGCCTTTTTTTTTTTTTTTGGTAGTAGTTCTTATTCAGTAGAGAAAATATCTTAATTGTTCTTTTTTTTTTTCCTTTCATTTTTTCATAAATGTCTTTCTGGGAAATGCTGCTTGATATTACTTCCTCTTTTTAAAATTAACATTTCTAGCACTAATTGTCTCAGAGCAAATAACACTAACCCCGACTTCAGACAGTGAAATTGAACAGGCTGATGCTTCTCCTGCCTTTGTTGAAGACAGCCCAGCCCTGTTGCTTGTGTGGTAGCACCAGGATTACAAGACAAATTGTAGATTTAGGACAGAATGAACAGCAAAATGCTTCCAGGCAGAACTAAGTCACTAATCTGTGCTGAAGAAATTCCTTTCTATAGGAGGACAGGATTGTAACGGGAGTGCATTCAAGATCTTGAATTCCGTCTTGAATTCAAGATCCGCAGTGCTCGGATGTTCTCTCCCACAGAGCTGTGCTGGGACAACCTGTGGCTCCTGGGTGAACCTGACTCCTCATCTTCCCTCCCAGCTGGTAGGTCTGTGGGTATAGAGCATGTCATTGTTTAACTCGGATGTGCAAAAACCCCTGCGTATCACAGATTATCGCCCCTAAAAAAAAAGGTGTAAAACAAGGCTGTATCTGTCAAATGTTACTAAAGGCCGAGAGAGCTGGGGGTGTTCAGGCTGGAGAAGAGAAAGCTCTGGGGAGACCTTAGAACCTCTTCCAGCACCTAAAGGGGCTCCAAGAGAGCTGGAGAGGGACTTTGGACAAAGAGATGTAGTGACAGGACAAGGGAAATGGCTTCAAACCGAAGGAGGGCAAACGTAGATTACATATTGAGAAGGAATTCTTGGCTGTGAGGGCGGTGAGACCCTGGCACAGGTTGCCCAGAGAAGCTGTGGCTGCCCCATCCCTGGAAGCATCCGAGGCCAGGCTGGACGGGGCTTTGAGCGCTCCGGGTCCAGCGCAAGGCACCCCTGCCCACGGCAGGGGGGTCGGAAGGAGAGATGAACCCTCTCGCTGCCTCCCACGCCGCGGTTCCGCGCCCCCGCCCCGTCCCGCCGCAGCTCCGCCGGCCGCCCCCGCCCGCCCCGAGGGCGCTCCCCGGGGTGGCCCCTCACGGCCGCGCCGCCGGGGCCGGGCCGGGCGCGTTCACCGCTTTACGGCTGCTGAAAACCTCCCTGGGCGGGCTCGGGGCGGCCTTGCGGCGCCGGGGCAGCGGGGCGGGCAGGTAACGGGGCGCCGGGGCGGGCGGGGGGGCGGCGGGACCCCCGCGGCCCCGGCCCCATCACGGCGGGGCGGGCGCGGCGCAGCGCTCGGCTGTCAGCGCGGGGAGAACTTCGCCGGCTCCGGGTGTGTGTGTGTGTGTGTTTGTTTGTTTATTTTCTAAAAGTAACTCAGAACTCGGGGAAACGGTGGCTGCGAGGGCTCCGGGGCTGCGCCCCGCCGGGATCGCGGGGGGTCCGGGATGGAACAGGTAGATGAGCCTCGGGGACGGTCCCGCACAGCCCCGGGGAGCCGCGTCCTGCTGCTCGCTGCCCATCCCCGGCTCCGAGTGCCGCGTGGAGTTGCTCGCTGTTTTAGTATTTCTTTTCTATGTCTTCAAGAAATAGACGAGCGTCGGTGTTGAGTGATGCGCTAGCTCCTTAAAGCTCTTTGAACACTAAAACAGAACAACCCCCAAAACATAGTTCTCGGGGTGTCACGTATCGCTTTGTGGAAGCCATCAGCAGGGTGACAGCGCGCCCGTCCCCTCCGGCGTTTGGGATGTGCGCAGGTGGTACCCAAAACACAACCGGTCATTTCGCAAGTTTCGGTCCAGGACAGCGTTTTAGCCCTTCTGCCTCTTTCTCCATCCGTGCGGAGCTCCTTGACTTCAGCAGGTATCCGTGTACAAAGCCCCCCATACCTGAGATAGCCTCAGAATTGTCATTAGAACATACCCTGTAAGGACGGTGGAGTTGACACTTGCAAACAGCGCTGCGAAATCTTGCTGACTTCAGCTGAAATTTGCAGCGTTGTTGCTGAGTCATCAGGACAGGAATATTCAGGGAGGAAATAAAGAACTTGGATTTTAACCCTAATATGAACAGCCTGTTTCATGTTGGTTTATTTATTACTTGGTACATATTTCTTGCGTTTGCAGGCAAATGTATTTATTCAGTGGTTAGCATATGGAAAGCATTAGATAACTGAAACTAACGATGCCAGAGTCCTATATGTCAAGCAATGCTGTGTGTATTTTTAGAATTTTAATCTAAAGAGCTCTTGTGTGAGTCCCAGTACATCCATAATGCAGCATTTGTCTCCACTATCACCAAAATACTAAAGAGTGTCTTCTGAATTTTGGTCATGGATCACATTCCTAGTAGATGTCTTGACTGTAAGATAATATACTGTAAAGTTAATCAGTTGAAACAAGCCAAAGAATGATCTCTTCTAGCTGACCTTTTGCAGTTTTTTGGTTTTTTTTTCAGTTGGAATTTTTAAAATAAAAATTCAAGAGCTATCCACACAACACTTTCTTTAAAAAAAAAAGAGAAGAAAATAATCCTACAGAAAAGCACTTTTCTGCAAGTTTCATCAGATTTTTGTTAGTTTTAGTGTCTATCTAAACTTTGCAGTTTTGGGTGGGTTTTTTTGGTTTTTTTTTGTTTTTTTTTTTTTTCACATCCTTAGAATTAAAATGGTTTTCCGTTTGCTGAAGATGTTATCTGAGACATTGTTACAGGTCACACTGCTCGGTAACGAAGCAAAACTTCTGTTTGTGCTAATGGGAAGCTGTTTTGCTTGCTTTGAAGAGCTGGGTCCAGATTTATCTAAAGCAGAAAAAAGGATTAAGTAGGAAGAAATTAGAATTGTCAAAGTTGATAAAAAGATGCTCGTGGTTCTCATGTGTGTCACAAGCTGCAGATTTTTTTGGTAGCAGCTCCCAGTAGTCATGCTGAATCATATGACTCTCAGCTCTGTTAATCTTCATAGTTGAAGTCTTAGCTTGTCACTACTGTGCTACATACCTGCATTATTTCCCCCCCCCTTCTTAAATAACCTCAGGGTATGAATACAAACTAGACAAAACTAGACCTTTAAAGTTCTTTTTCTCCTCTTTAATAAACAGATTTATTTCAGAAGTGTAGTTCTTAGTGATTCACATGTAACCCTCTAGGGAACATGTGCCATAGATCTTCATTATAGTAATTTGTCAAATAGACATCTTCTAAATCCTCAGACTCTTTTAGTGGCTCTGGAGCTTCTACTCTCAATGTACTTTTGTTGGACAGGCAAGCATTCCTGCAGAATAGAATTGCTTAAACACTGCTTAGGCGGTGTTATGGGTTCCCTGCCCCCCCGTGACATTTGCTTTTGTATGCATTATCAATATAAATGTATCTATAAATTTGTTTATTAGGAGTATGCAATGCAATGTGAGGAAGTCATTGATAGGTGGCTCTAAATTAGTGATAAAACTTAGAACTGTGATCCTGTAAATTGCCTGTCTGTGCAGATCGCATTTTGGTTTGGTGATGTGTAAAATAAGGGTCTCAACACGACCCTGAAGATAGCTGTAGTTAATGCCTGTATTTCAGAGTTGAATTATCTCCATCTGTGAGATGCAGAACAGGATGCCAGTAGAAGTGGTGGAGACACCATCCCTGGAGGGATTTGAAAGATGTGTAGATGCGGCACTTGGGGACATGACTTAGTGGTGGGCTTGGCAGTGCTGGTGTTATGGTTGGACACGATGTTCTTACTTTTCTAGCCTAGAAGACTCTGTGATTCTGCGATCAGTTGAAAACAATTCACTTTATTCTTGAAGCCTTAGCAGCATGTGCATGAAAGCACTTTGTCCTCAAATATGCATCTGCTGTTTCTATCAGTTGTGTGTGCCTGGTAAATGCTGCTGTGCAGGTAGAAGTAGGAAAGGTCATTGTTCATCCTCCGGTAACTACACGGTTCTAAAAAAGGGGAAGTCAAGTCCAGCTCTTACAGCCCAGGCTGAGTGCAGAAGTGCAGTCATGTTCTGTCACCCATCTATCTGTCGGTCATTGGATCTGTTGGTCAGCTGGAATCTAGCAGGGGAAAGCTGTTAAGACTTGTGTATCTGGACACATTTTCAAGAAGCAATCAAATAAAGGTTTGTGAATGCTGCTGGTTCTGGTTTCTTGCACAAATGTGCTTGTGAGCATGTGAGAATCACAGAATAAGTACAGGAGCAGAATAAAAGAATGGGGTATTATTTGTTAATGTTCATTACTTGTGGTGAAAATCAATATAAATTACATTATTGACGTTGGTTGTTGACCTCAGTAAGCTTTGACTTGTGATTCAGACTGGTTGACTTTAAACTCTCTGGACTAGTAAGTACAGCATTCTACATTTTTACAGAGCCAAAGGATTCAGCAATCAACAATTTTGTTGGGCTTTCTCCTTGAAAATCAGAGGGATGTATCACCCACACACGTGTGTAGTGAGGGGGACATATCTGAGTCATGTAGAAAGTTGAATTTGTAGGATCATTGGGTCTGTTCCTTTGTTCCCACTTCATCTTGTTTTTTTTTTAACTTCTCAGTTAACAATTTTCCATGTACATACAGATTATTTTATGGGTGGTCTTGAGGCAAAGCTTCAATATGATCCAATCTATATATGACTGAGCAGAAAATGTACAGTGTCTTTGTGTTGGGCATTAATGAGATTGCTCCAAGAATCCTCTGTCAAGTTTAGGTGTTGGTACTTCAAGGAGGATGTTAAAGTCAAAGAGACTTCAGAGAAGTACTGTAACAATGAATAAGGGTTGAAAATAGCTCCTGAGGGAGAAATTCCAAGAGCTCAGTATGTTAAATATTATCAAAGAGAAAGGCAGGGAGGGACGTGTTTGCAACATTTGTGTGCACTGTGAACAGAAATTCTATGATGAAGCAGAAAATGATGGGATATCAGGATCCTTTGGTTACAATATGAGCCAGACACATTTGCAGTAGAAATAAGAAACGTGTCTACAGCAATGAGGGTAATTTATTGCACATTGTGGTCGGATATTCATCAAAGAAAAATTTTAGTGCAAATACGGTATTTTTCATTTAAGATGTACCTAAATAAAACTTAATTGAGGTCATGTGTCCATGTTCTGTGGGAGTCAGAGTAGATGATCAAAGTATTTTTTCTGTATCTAAATACATGCATCTACATAAAAAGACAATAATCAAATGTGGTTCTTCAGCCCAGGAGACTGTTGAAATTAGAACAGGACTCACAGTTAACTCAAGACTTGTAATATCTAAAATATCTGGAAACAATGAATCACAGAATAATTAGGTTTGGAAGGAACCTCTGCAGATCATCTAGTCCAACCCCCAAAACAAAGATCTCTACAACAAGAACTTGTTTTAACTGTACCAAAGATTGAAGATTGCAAAGTTGTGTTGGTGAATAATTCTTCAGCATTGGGAAAATGTCCTCAGACTCAATTTCTGCATTAGTAGGTCTTGGCCATTTTAAATACTAAATTAGCATGCCAGTTCCTAAGATTACTTAAAAGTTTTTATGAAAGTACTGTGGAAATTAGGGTGGTTGAAGTTTGGAATCTGAAAAAAAGGTGAAATTAAAAAAAAAAAAATTCTGCTGTCATGGAGTAACTTTCACAGACGAGAACTCTTGGGCTGTTACAGAAAACTGCTGATTACAGCAGGGTGGTTACAGAAGAACCTACTGTGTGGGAATTATTGGAGGGTTTGCAAGGAGGGATTTGTAGATCCTGCAGAGATTTTGGGGAAACCTGTGTTATAATGCATTATCTCCTGTGGTGAAGAGCCAGCAGGAATATTCTGAGGTTTTTCATGTGCTCAGTTTTTACATGCCTTTAGCAGTCAATGCTTTCAGGTCTCAGGCTTAGTGGAATTGTAGACAGCTGTGCTGGTTTTGCCGGGGATAGAGTTCACTTTCTTCCTTGTAGCTGGTATGGGGCTGTGTTTTGGATTTGTCCTGGAAATGGTGTTGATAATAAGGAGATGTTTTGGTTATCGCTGAGCGGTGCTTACAGAGAGCCAAGGCCTTTACTGCTCCTCACCTCACTCCCACTCCACCAGCGAGGCCCAGGGAGCTGGGAGAGAACTCAGCTGGTACAGCTGATCCCAGCTGACCAAATATATATATATTCCAGACCATATGGCATCATGCTCAGCATAAAATTGGGGGAAAAGAAAGAAAGGAGAGACATTTGGCGTGATGGTGCTTGAACACTTGCCTGCCTATGGGAAGTGGGAAATGAACTCCTTGTTTGGTTTTGCTTGCATGCACAGCTTTTGGTTTAGCTGTTAAACTGGATTTACCTCAACCTGTGAGTTTTCTCATCTTTACTCTTCTGATTCCTTCTCACGGGGAGCGAGCGTGGGGCTGCGTTGCCAGCCTTACCTTCTTGTGGGGGTTAAACCACAACAGCAGCAAAAGGAGAAATGAAAGAATTGTACATCAGAATAGCAAAACTTCCTTTTGGTGCAGTTTGACAGGATGAGCAGAAATCAAGCTCAAGAGCAAGTCAAGATATGCCTGTCTTGTACAAACACTTCAGCTTCTTGGAGAACACGTCAGGAATCCGCCTTCAGTATGATGGGAGATCACCAAAATAAACGAGAAGGACCCAGGTAAGCACACATCACTCAGTGAAACCAGCCTTTTTGCTGAAGTCCCTGAAGATACTGAAGCAATGACCAGAGGTTTGATTAAGGAGCATGGTTTGGTGAACCAAATCATGTTTCTGATGAGGACCAGCTGGTTATAATAGTGCAGCAAATTAGAGCAGGAAAAGTCTGCAGCTGGAAGGATTTTTGAGAGTCTGAAGGTGATTGTGCTTCTTGTCTCAAGGGATAAAATGTGCAACTATCCAGAAAGTTTCATGATATATGCTGAAGTGAAAACTAAGTATTTATTGAGTATTTACCAAGGTAAGGGTTGAAGATGTCTGAAAAAGTGGGGGTTTTATAGCTCAGTCCAAAAACTCTAAGCCACTTAATTTGATTGCACAGTTTCTTACCAGTATTTAATGGTTTAGAAAAAGGTGGATGATAGATGATTCCAAATGCTGTAATGACAGATAAACCTGCATGAATGTCTTTGCAAGGTAGAGGTGTTTGACTGTGCATTGTTTTTCTCCTTACTAATAGCAGAAAGTAATTCATAGGTGTGTACGTTTTCCTTCAGGATTGGTGTTGGTTTTTTTTAAAGTTATTACTTCTTGTTTAAAGTTTATATTTAGGCATTTTGTTTAATGTTCTAAGTAGTTCTGTACAGGTTCTACCTTTCCTACGTTATATTTACCTTCATGTTAGGGGTTACCTAAATTTGTTTTAGCTTTGTCTTTGTAATGGTGGTAATAATTCTACTTTCATAAAAGAGAGTTTTATGCACTGACATAGACTGTTACTGTGTGGGATATAAGGTGGTATAGGCCAAGTTTGTGGTTTGGAAAGATTTAACTTTGGTAAAACTATAATGAGAAGTATCTGTGCAGAGTGATGGGTGAGAAATTCTTAAAAAAACTAATTATTTGCAGAAAACCATGTGTATACTGGCAATTTTCAAGTAGACTCGGGTGTATTTATCTACCCATTATAGTTCTTATTTTACGGATGAACATGCTAAGTGCTATTCAGAATTATTTGGCCATATGTTCCTGTTTTTATGGAATTTCGTTTTGTGGGCTCTTTTTATATAAATAAAGTTTTCTCTTCGTGATGGCATGTACTAAGAGAAGGAGAAAAGAATGCTATTTCCAATGTGATACCTTTTGCAAAAGAGCAGATGGTGTTTGTATGGGGGGCTTCAAGTAAGTTTTACACTTTAAAACTGCTGCTGCTTTATTCCAGATTGTCGAAGACAAATTAGTGTTTCTAGCCCTTCCGAAGCATAACAGGTTATATTATACCTGATGTGTGTTTTTAAAGTCAGCAAAGGTGTGAAGTTAACACTGAACTGCTCCCACTTTGTTTCACTGTATTTGTTCCCCAAGTGCAGACAAGAGTTACATCCTTAAAATTTCTTGGCAAGAAGAGATTGGGGTGAGACTGACTGATCCCAGGTTTCTGCATCTTTATTCTTGCCTTTTTACAGATAAATGTAAGACTTTATTCTTCCAGTCTTTATGACTTCCTTCAGTTGCCACGGCTTTGTGAAGCTGATAGAGAACAGTCTCCTGGTGACACCAGTCAGCTCCTGCAACACCTTTGGACACATCCCATCTACTGTCACAGTTGGTTCTTTACAGTCAGTCTGACACACTTCATGGGCACGAAATTTGATACAACCCCCCCTCAGGAAAAATAGTTGGCAGATGATTAACTTTCCTATTTGTCTTTTAATGTGAAATTCGAAATCTACTGGTCATGCCAATCGTGGGGAAAAAATGAATTTGTCAGGAAAGTCTCCGGGGGATTTGTAGGTGGGAGCTGCAGGCTGCATTGAAACACTTAATTATTAAACTTGGCTTTTTACAAGTGTGTTCCAAGGCATTGACATCCATGAATCACAGAGACCATGCTGGGTGAGACTGAGGGCAGGAATTTATGCTGTATTGTTGTCCACATGAGTTAATTGTCTTTCATTATTCCCTTGTTTAGTCTGTTGGTGGTTTTTTTTTAATGACAGTATTTGGGCATGTTAAAAAACATATTTTCCTAGTGGTCATTTGCTTCGAATAACTTGTACTGTCAAATTCATGTGAACTCTGGCACAGAATAATTTCTTGCATGAATATTTCAAAGTGTAATTAGACGGTAGCAAGAAATATTGAACTGCTGTAGATACACACCTTGTATCCACAACAAATAAAGCATTATGCTGGGGACTTTACAGAATTTCATAATCCTCCTGTTGATACTGGCAGTTGGTGTGGGAACCATTGCAGAGCATCTGCTGTGTGAAGGAACTACCCCTGAGGAGGAAACTGGAACCTTGGGGGGGTCACCTGTATATAAAAGTGAAATGTCCTGTGCCTCTGGCTCTAGACTGTGTCTGAGGCTCAGATATGGAAAGCCTATAAAAATATTCTTGGATTTACTCATTTAAAGGTCTCTGAGAATACCTGTGGAAGAAAATAATGGATAGATCAGGCTGCCGCTTCCCTTAACTGTTAAAGGAGAGAGTTGTGACACTGTGCCCTTTTTTGCATCCTGTAAATGGGCTGTAGCAGCCATTTGGATCATCAAGGGGGAAAAAAATTTCTGATTGAATAGGGAAGAGAATTACGTGGGGTCAGAAACGTGCCTCTGAAATTGTTATTTCAGAACAGCGAGTGCTGCCTTACTGCATATTTTTACTGTATCAGTTGAGAGTAAAGCCTGTACAGTGTTGTTTATGTAAGTGCTTCCACAAGAGAGGAGTGTGCTGAAGCATCTCGAGAAGCCTGGTCATGTTTTCAGACCGAAGTATTGGCCTGGAGCTGCTATGTGAGCATGTGTTCAGCATGCTGAACCAGTGGTTATTCAGTACTTCGTAGTTGCAGACAACCCCGCAGAAGTATCCAGTTTTCTCCCAGGATGGAATGAGAACAAATGCAAAGATATTTTTAAGTCAAATTGAATTCTTGTTTTCCTACCAGCTAATCACATGCATTAGATGCTTGCTGAGTGTCTGCTGTTTGAAAAACAGATACAACATGGGCAGGTATGTCTGGCACAAGCCAGATGGTTTCATTTGTCTTCATGGAAATAGTGAAAAAAGTACCTACAGTGAGCAAAGAGGCTGTGGAGAATGTGGTGGAAAATAAAATTTGCTTCTCTAGTTCTGGTCAATTATTAGACTTTAGGATTTTAATACAGAGCCTTCCTTGATTACAGAGTTGTGTTGTCTTTTCAAGTGCTTCGTCCACTACTTGTAATGCTTTGAACATTATTATTTTGGGATGTGCTTGCTTTCTTGCATCCTTGGTAAAAAAGAAAAAAAAGGGTTTTTTTCTTCATGTTTTCTAACAGCTGTTTTTCATAACTGTGTGCAGATAAATACTTATTTCCCTGTGGTCTAGCTGGCTTTGCTGCACTGTTAATGCTCCACCATAACAAAAAGTGGTTCTGCATATTTGATTCTTGGTGTATTTTGTATGCCAGCACTTGGGTCTAGGTTTTGAAGTTGACTGGATAATTAGCTTTGAAACTATGGAAGTGTAAATTCACTAAATTTGCACGTGGGTCTTACGTGGGTTTCAGTTTTCAAACCACCTCTGAAGAACACTTCAGTTTTCTGAAGGAAAAAAAAAGTCTGCTTTGCAGGAAAAAAACAAATATATTTCAAATGATTTCCCCCCCTTCTTTTTAAGTAATAGGAGTGTTCGAAGATCCAGCACTTCAGAATCTGAAATTGCCAGGAACAAAACATCTTCCTGGGATGTGTGTTCAAACATAAGATACTTCTAATGTGAGTTTTGTTTTGTTTGGGTTTTTTTTTGTAAAGTTATTGTTTTGTTGTTCCTTTTTGTTTGTGAAAAGGAACAGACTGCTGTTTTGTTGAATAATGTACAGATGGTTCTTGGACAAAAAACTTATCGATGTACTTCTGAGTACAGGGAACTGAAATAAAATACACATTTTCATATATGTAGTGGTTGTGTACTAATATATGTAAACATAGAAGAGTTTATTTATGTGTGTACAATCTTGATCAGATAGGCTTGTGGCTTCTGAATTTGTAACTAGTTCCAGGAAGTTTATTGAGAATATTTATAGGAATTTTTCTGAGTGCTAGTCCTAAGAGGGATCTGAGATGAAATGCACATTTCCTAGGAAATACCAAGTTTGAACAGTTATGGAATTGTTATTTCAAGCTATGTGACAGTAACCTGAGATGGTCTCCCTTTTGAAATGGGTATTAGTTGGCTCATATACACTCTGTGAGTGAAACCTGCTTGTTGTCTGGTTGCTGATAGATTAGGTCTCCATAAAGTTGACTCCGTGTGTTCCGTGTCAGAGCAGACTTATTGAAGGTTTTGGAAGGGTGGGGTGAGGTTTTGAGGGAGCTGTTTATCAAAGTTTTCCTTCCACTAAAAGGCTTGTGTTCCAGTACTTGAAAGGAAGGGAAAAAATGTTAGTGAATATCAAATTATAGTTGAGTTATTTTAACTAAAATACTTGCTCGTGATGCTGCCTCTTAATGGAGGATTTTTTGTTCACCATGTCATGTAAGTATAAATGAGAGACTTAAAATCTTACTCTTCTGTCTTTTTCAAGATTAAGTATATTTTTTGAAAATAGTATTGATGTATAAAGGCTCCTTTCTGCTCTTTGCTTCTCTTGTTTTTCCTTTATAGAATAAAGTACCTTTCTAAATGTATAATATGTTCTAAGTGGTAAAGCCTAAGTCATTTTTCCTCTTTTTTCTGGCAGATACTTTGTGTGATTCAGTTTTGAAGTCTAATTCTTTCTACGTTTAATAGAGACATTCCTTTTTCTTTTTTTCTTGCTTGAAAGGAGTTAATTAATGACACTTCCTAGAAAGATTAGATAGAAGTGTTAACAAGAAAGGGGGAAAATTTGCTTGACCTTTAATGTATACTTTTTTTTAGTGCCAGCTCAAAAGTCTGAGAATCACTGATGTCCTGAGAAGGCATAAAAGTGCCAGTGTAAAAGATATATCAAAGTATTTCAGTTTTTTGGAATTGAAATAAATGTGATTTAAAGAGGAACTGTCAAGATACTTAGATCTTAAAACTACTTTAGTGGGAACTTGATTTCTATTCAGTTAAAGGCTTGCATTTACAGTGTTGGTTCTAGAATAAATCAACTGAAAGCTGTAGAAAAACTCAGATTATTATTACTACTACAGTGCTCCCTCGGGAATATTAATCCATTTATTGTTTATCTCTTGCCTTGGAGGAATTCCATCTAGAAACTTTTATTCAATTAGCTTGTGCAATGTGAAGTATTCTAACCTGCTATGTGAATGTACTGCTATTTAAGTGATTCTCCGCTGATTGACACGAGGTTGTACTGGTTTGTGAAGAAAAGTGGAAAAAGAGCAGAATTTTCTTTGAAACTGTATAGAGGAAATTGCCTTACAGTGGTATGAGGTGTGCCTCACAAACTGCCTTAAAATGCAGACTGACCACTGTCCTGATACGAAGTGGAAACTTGGGTAGATACCTTTCAAACCAGAATCAATCGGGAAATAGATAAAAATGGAGTAATTATTCACTGATGGAATTCCAGACATAGGAGTCTGCTAGGGACATTCTTTATGCACCAAAATGTTCCTGAATGTATAGAATCTAATGCAAATATTACCTTAATCTTTCCTGGTAATCTTTTCTCAGTCAGGGCTTTTCTTAAGACTTAATTTCTGATAGTCCTGTAGGCACTGACCGAACCATAACATGCAGTGCTTGTTGTGTGGTTTCTGTTTCAGAACACTTTTTTTAATCCTCACTGCTGTGTTACACTAATCAGATCCTGCAGAGGTCTGTGCTGTATTTTGTTAGTTATTGCAGCAGGTTAAAAATGAAGAGGAAGTGCCAGTGAAAACTAATTTAATCAGGAGTACTTTCTGCAGACTCAGTACTGAGCCTGGTTTATCAAGACTCCACAGTAAGAACAGCAATACCAAGTAAAGAGGGATTCAGTGTTTATCTAAAATACTGACAAGATGAGAGGTTTCTAGATCCCTTCCGGAGTACATTTCTGAGGGCTGTTAGCGTTTTTGTAGTACTTGAGTCTTTTTACTGGCTCTTTGGCTGTGTCATGTAGAGTGAACAGCAGGTCAGACTTGAACAAAATAAATACACTAAAAATTGCAGGATGTTGCAATTGATGTCTTGAAGTTAAACTGTTAGAAAATTTGTGGGGTTTTGTTTGTTTTTGTCTCCCTTTAATGAATTATAGATTAATACTGCAAATTTTTTTTAAATAGCCTGCTACTAAAATATATGCCTTAATTTTGAAACTTGTAAATTATTTTCATTAACAGCCTATTGTCTTTCTAGGCAAGATTTATTCCTCCCCATCCCAGCCACTATATTCCTCTTGTTTATCTTAAAGCTGCTTCTGACATTGTTTTAAGCACCATTTTCCAAGGGGGAGAGGGGGGTGTGAGTGTATTAGGCGAAATAAAGCACTTTACCTGGAGCATAAACTGATGCCTGAGGTGTCTGAGGTGCTCAGGTTTTGTTGTGACTGCTTTAGTCAGGCCAGTTTGGGGACAGTGAAACTTAGATCTCTGGATTTGCTGGTTGACCACCCAGTGCTTATATCTCATATGCAGAATAGACTGTTGTGAAGGTTGGGCTGCAATAACAAGTACCTAAGACAAGTCTGAGTTCTTGGAACACATAAGCACATTGCCCTAGTGTGATGGTAAGGTGAGATTTGGTTTAAAAAAAAAATCCAGCAAAGGAAGCTGGAATGCATTTTTATTGGGTTCCTCACATCAAGAGTAGCTTTCTGAATTTGATTCTCAGTGAGAATTTTTGAAAACTTTATGTATAAGTAGCAAAGATTCATAAATAGTTTATTTCAGTTTGTATTTTTTTCCTGATCTGTGCATGATTTTATTAGCTTTAGGCAAGCGCATAAGGATTCAAACAGGCTTTTTCTTCTAAATGTCAACTTGTAGTATGATATCAAATTTTGTTTCCTTTTAACAAGCAGAGACCTTACTTAGCAGAGATTGGTAGAGAGCTGCAGCTGCACACATCTGTACTTCGTGCCTGTTCCCATCCAAATATGTCAATTTTTATACTTCAATGGACTTGAGGTCAGACCTGATGCAATCTTTGTAGTTTTAAGAGAATTACTTTAGTGGAAAGAAAAGCATGGAAAGACTTAAGTGTTTTGTACTGTTGTTTTGAGTAATGCAGACTAGATTAATAAACTTAGTTGTGTCCTTTTTTGTTTTGTGGTGTCTCCCCATCACATGATATGCTTTGACTGGCACAAATGGTCACCAGCAGAGCTAAGTTGGTGTTAATCAGCTTATGGAATGAGTCCAGTTTGAAAGGTGAATGAGAAAAAAAGTAAACCCCAAACCCCAAATAACCCTGTTTATAATGCAGCTTATAATAGCATATTTATATATTGCTGAGATAAAGATTCTCCAAACTAGTTCCAGGTTAACTGAAAAAATATTTTACTAGAATCAGAATTAGCATATGAAGAACAGAGCTAATATTTTACTTGAACAGAAGTTATATAGTTCTGCCCACTGTGTATGGTTAAGCCTGCATCACGTCTGAGTGAAGTTAAGCAGGATCGATGCTGTGCAGCCTCACCCTCCGGAGCTGCCCAGGAGCTGCAGTTCCCTGTGCTTACTGGGTGCTGATTTCATGGTGTTGCTCAATGTGTTAATGGACCAGCAGATGTTAAAAGCAACTTTGCGTGGGTTGTAAGCCAGGAAACACAAAAGTGGGAGCTCTGTCAAAGCTAGGAATAGGCTCCAGAGGCATCTCCTATGTTATCTGTTGTTCTCTAGACCGTGTGGCTATTGGAAATGTAGTCATGAACTTCTAAGAACTTAAATTATCTCAAACACTTTTTTTTTTAGGAATGGAAGTTGTTGTTTTGTTTCTTTGGGGTTTTGTTTGTTTGTTTTCTTTAAATATTTTCTGTTCACAAAGAAAATGTCCAGAATATGCATATCTAACTAAACAGAAGAGGGAATGAACGTGGATTTGAAAGACTTGCTAAATTTTCAAGTGTGGCCGCTGTTCCCCTGTCTGGCCTTGGCCAAGGCTGCTTTTCTTTCCTGTGCTTTCGATTCCTTGCATATAAAATGAGTGATGCCATGCTGTCTTTCTAAAGAAATTTCAAAAATGCAATAAAAAGCAGTGAATTAGTTCTGAGAGTTACAGTTTTCTATAATCAAATGACTTTAGAAACTTTACCGTCACTCTAGTTATCAGGCAAAGTTCTAATCTCATGGAATGAACAGTGAAACTCATTCTCAGTGGCAGTCAATGTCTTGCCAGATATTTCATTCTTGATACCATTGCTGGGATAATAAATATTTCAAAATACAGTTAAAAAAAGACAAAGCAAAAGCAATATAAGTAAATGTGAGCTTGTTTCTCTCAGGCTTGTGCTTTCTACTGAATATTCATGGTTTGAAAAGGAAGGCTAAAAAAAGAAGGGTAATTATGAAGGCAAGGGCATGTTTTGTCAGGCTGTTTCAATATCCTTTGGGCTGTATTTAGCAGTAACAACATCATAGTGTCTCCAGCTTCCTGTGAACTGTAGTTTCTGATCGATGGTAATGCCTTCCACTGTGACTTATTCTTCTGGTGTACCAACCTTTAATGTGTTCTTCACCTTCTCCTTGCGAAGTACCTCCTTGCATAAGCTCTAACCAGAACAGTAGTAATAGAAAAACCTTTTTTGATAATGAGGAAAGCTCTGCAAACATTCACAGCATGTCACATACAATTCCTACATCAGGGTTGCTTGGGGGGGCAGGTATTTTTAGTCAGAGGACTGCCACAAAATGGATTTTTTGGCAAAAGGGTGCTCTGATTTACCACCAAAGGCAAAAAAAAATTAATTGAAAGCACACTTTTGGATCTGTTTGTGTTCAGTTAGATATTTGTATTTTGGACATGTTCCTTGTGAGCAGAAGATATTTGGGAAGAAAAATAAAAAAAAAAAAACAAACACTTAAGAAACAACAAGTGTTGTTCCAGAATGATCACTGGGAGGAGCTATTTATTACAGCTTCTATTTATTAATCAGCAGCAAAGAAATAGTGAGAATGTAATGTGCAGGCAAATGTACTCTTTCATGAGTGGGGAATACCCTCCTTTAATAGAAAGTGAGAGAAAAAAGAAGTGGTGACCTCAAGGGAAAGTACTAATTCATTAAAATTTGACTTCTATTTTATATTAACTGCAAAACAGAAGTGCAGTTGGGCCATCTCATGCCTGATGGGAATGCACTGAACAGGTAGTAGTTGTTCAGTTGTCCATTAACACACTGGAGAGCTCATGAGTTCCAAAGAAGACAAGATTACTGTTCCTGCTATTGGAGTGCTGAAAGGATCTTTGACAGTAATCCTGTTATACCTAGCAAGTAACCCACCTCCCAGAGATGATTTGTGTTTGTACTCTGATGTGACTGAGCAAAAGGGGAAAAAATCTCTTTGTAACAATTCTCCACCACAATCTCTGTAATCTCTACTTGAGTGAGCATCAGCCAAGTGAGAAAATGAAAAATTATAACCTGCCAAGCATCAGTGGCAGACTGAAATGAAAAAATTGCAAGTTAATAACAGGGATGCCTCAAAAAAATTTGCTGGCCAATTTAGCATTGCTTTGTCCAAGGTCACATCTTGCAGGTGATTATTATTAGTAATTTGCAGATGAGGATTTTCTACATTTCTTATGGCAAGTGAAAATCAGGGAGACACCAGGTACTGTTTAAAACTCAAGGTTATCAGTCTCTTTGGGTCAGAAGTCATGTTCCCTGCTTATTTGCTTAAGACTGGGCACAGAAATGATTTCCACTGTAGTGAAGTGGGACATCTGTGCTATCCTTTGTGACAGTGATAAAGTCAATGTGATGTGAAAACTCACAGTGGAGTGAGGTTAGTGAAGGGATTAAAAACAGGAAAAACTAAACCTTGCCCGAGTTTGTTCTGGACCAGAGTCTTGCTAATGTTCATGTGATGATTTTTATATAATAGTGTTAAAAGATGATGCTGCCTGTTTTTGAGGTTTCTTAATGAATGTGGACCTATTGCAAATTAGTACACAAGACTTCACGTAAGCTCTGTCCTGGGGAATAACCAAAGCATGTTACATGAATCCAAGGTGTGAAAACCACTAGTGAACTGCAGCAGCACTTTACTTCCTTCAGCACAATCTGCTCAACCAAATTAATATTACAGGCTAAGCCTTGCTACAACATTTGCAAAGTCTTGGCACACTCATTTAAAATAGACCATCCTTCAACAATTGGAATGTATCATTAGTGTGTGGAAACTCCTGCCCTGGGCCTGTAGTGAAAGGGAAACCCTCTGTGCAGTTGTTTTCACGTGGTTCTGCGGTCCTTTTAATGAAGGATATGCAACATCCTGATATGCTGAGTGTACACAGTGGTTCTAGGGAGCTTTTGTGGTCTGGTGATTCAAAAATCTTGTCTGTGGGTAATTGTTTTTCAGCCACTGAGTTGTTGCTGTGCAGAAAAGACTGCAACTCTTCTGTCTGGTATGGAAAGTGAAGGGCACTTCTTCCTGGAAGATTGATAGAGTACCCTCTTTGTAACTACCCTGTATTCTAACCACATAGGTTTTATCTGTCATTAAAATAATAAAAATACTTGAACAGCTCCATTCAAGGACTCTAAAAAAAGCATTCATTTTTATTCCAGTCTGTGAGCTGTGTAAGCTGGGGTTATTCTGTGCTGAGACGGCTGAAAGTGTCACTGGAGTGCTTTTCATGAGCAGGAGGATTAACTCGCAAAAGGTGTCACTGGTGTTTGTTAATGATCACTGTGGTCAGAAGCCTGGGTTAAGTCTCAGCCTCTAGAACCAAGTTTTCTGGGCATGTGCTCGGTAGGAATGGGAGCTGAATTCCCAGCTGTACTTCCCAGCCCTCTGTGGAAGTTCCCTATTAGATCATTCGTATCCTGTCTGGCTTCCGAGGTCTGACAAGATCACAGCTTGAACTGTTTAATTTTTCTTGCTGTCATGCAAAGCATCACAGTGAGTTAGTTCAATAGTCCTAATCTAATGCTTACTGCAATGAAACTGTGAATGTATCAATCAATACTGGTTTGAGTAAGCAAAGAAAAATGAAATATTCTTTTGACAACTTCTGTCCGTTTCATTATCTCCTTTTTAATCAAAAAACAGTCTCTTAAAGTTTCCATACTTCCTTAAACTTTGTAGTCTGTCTGCTTTCATGTACATCAGGCTGATGCCAGCAGCTCTCTCCTCTCCCAAACGAGGTTCCATCTAATGCATTAAGTTAATCTGTTGCATTCCTGCAGCAGAAAGAAGTTGATTCTTTCCTGACATGTCCAGGCAGCACTGGCAGGCAGATCTCTGGACCTAGGAGCAAAAATTTCAGGGAATATGAGACTTCAAACTTGATGTTTTATTGCCTTGTTGTTTTTCTGCCTTTGGGATACTTGCAATGCAAGCAAAGCAGAGAAGCTTTAGTGTTGCCAGTCTGTAGCATCGCTTAGTCTTACCATCTAGTGTTATGTGATGTCTTATATCCAGAGTCTGACAGGGTGTGCTCTGTCCTAGGCCAGGCAGAGCTGCAGTTGTTGGATTATGATCATGTTCAAAGTGGAATTTCCTCGCTGAACTATGTGGTGTTTTCCCCATTTATACTAAGACTGTTTTCCATTTATGCAGGAAAAGATTGTATCCATGTGTAATATCTCTCCATGTGCTGTCATATGCACACCCTTTCCAACATTTTCGTGACAGTGAAGTGGGGATTAAATTCTTCTTCTTTTTCTGTAAAACATTCCTTTAGTAAATTTTCCAGTCAGCAATTTTCTTTTAATGTTGCAAACATTGAGGTAAACATACACGTAGAAGAAGAAACAAAGCATAGAGAAGATAAATACCTGTACACAGCTAGGCATGAGTTTTTCTTCACACCTTCTGGGACAGAACTGGGCTAGTTGCCCCTTTCTTCTGTTTTCGGCAGCAGTGTTGGTTTAGGTGCTTTGTTCTGCATCCTTTCCACAGAAATGAAATGACAGGGCACAACTCTCCTGTGCTTTCTTATACATGACCAGCTATATGGATGCATAGTGTGGTTGGAGGAGAGAGCATCCAAAGCTTGTGATGTGCAGTTGTAAAACTGCAGTTCTTTGCCAGCTGAGAGGTGGGTGCATCAAGCTGTTCTCCAAATCAAGCCATTTTTCCTTGCTGTTGTGAAAAGCTACAGCACTGACTCTCATTTTCGCTTCTTAGGAGGCTTAATGCTCTTGGGCTGTCTCCAGCCAAATGCTGATAATAGGCTCTATAAGGGAACTTTTGTGCAATGATTCATTTAGCAATGAAATTGCCTGTAGCAGAAATGGAGCTGACCAAGAGAAAAGTAAGGTTAAAGAAAGTATTTAAACTTTTTTTGGTTTTCTCTTTTTTTTTTTTTTTTTAGGGCTTGTCAGAGCAGATTAAGGCCCCTTGAACACACATTTAACACTTTAAAAAAGAATCACAAAGCTGCACTTTTTTTTTTCCTGAAAAAATCCTCAAGAATATTTTATGTCTTGTATGAATGCTGCTTTTAAAATTTCTAGTGGCAGGTATTTATTTATGATGCTTAACTTGTAATTGTGGAAGACATCCAAATTGTTCATCTTAATTAACCCTTCTAACCTTAAAAGAAATGTAAATATTTGCAGACCATTGCTTTTTATTTTGTTTTCATTTTGAAATATTTTAAGGTAATTCACGCTATTATCATACTTCTAAGTAAGTATTTTCCTGGTAGGCCTGCTACTTTCAGAGTCTTCCTTTTTGAAGCTTGCATGCTGATTATTAAAGTGCATAGATACCCTTTTCTTAGCTTTTGCCTTCCTTTGGCAAAGAGATGATTGACTTTCTCATGTATAACTGAAGACAGCTGGTTAATCAAGTGCTAAAACCTGTAGTAGGAGGGACATCTCTGGACAGGAAGGAGAGTAAAAATGTGGTGGTGCATTGGCACAGAATGAGAAGGCAGATCCCTGAGTAGAAGTAAATAAATAAATCAACCAACAAAGAAGTTCAAACACCAGTCTCTGTGTGGGTGTGTTTTGCCTGTATTAAAGTCAGGCTTGTAAGTTAAAACTAAAATAAACACAGCTTTTCCTGTGATAGACTTGGGTATTCTATAAAGTCTTTTTAGTAGAGTTTATCTTATATCTTGAGGTTAAATTACCTCAATAAAAATAATTCCTTTGTGTGCTTTCTGGATATGATGTTTAATCAGACTGTCTTGGAAAGTAGCCTGGGACTAATATGAGCATTTTCTTGATGTGATATCTGCACACTTTGTTTCACAAGAGAGGAGGAAAGGACTGTGGTTGTTCCCTTATTGCATGGGAAAGAGATACCTGAAGTATGTTGTCAACACTAGATTTTTCTGCATTTTCTTTATGGTGTTTTTTTAATTCAAATTCACAGCTAAGAATACTATCCAGCGTATAGAACAATTGCTAAATTAGCAGTTATTAATATGCAGTGATTGTAAATAGAAAGGAAGCTGGGTGTGGAGGAATTCTTAGTGTGTGCAAATCAGTATTATTATCTGACCTCAGTTTTCCCCCATTTTCTTATCTTCTAAAAGCCGCCTGCTTAACAGCTCAGTGTAACGATTTATCTTTCAGATAGGTCGAGGCACTTACTATGTACAGTTCTTGATCCTTCTGCTGTGCTTTGTCAACAGCCAAAATGCTGCCCTGCCCTTGCACTGCATGAGGCTGTCCCAGTGTAACTTGTGATCAGACTGGAACTGGCATTGGAGTGAAGGTTTTGTTGTATGAGCAGAACTTGGGGCTGGACTGAAACTCCTATTTCTACATCCAGCGGGTGGGAGCTCATTTTGGTTGTTACCAAGCATGGTAATCATTCAACAGATAGCAGACTGAACTAGCCAGTCATCCAAAAGATGTCTGTCTTTCTAGGGTGTGAATTTTCTAAAAGCAGTGTCTTTTACAATGACACATTCTGGTTTTTATTTCGTGTTCAGGATAAAAATGTGTGACCTTGGTAGAATAAAAAAAAAGTACAAGAACAAATTCCATTGCTTAAAAGTACATCTGAAAAGTTAAATAAAAAATTCTTTCCTGGAGATTAAGTCTGCTGGCTTTCTCCTCCCTTTTAAACATACTCTTTACGTGATGCTTAAGCTTTCGAGTCAAAGTTACGAGGTGCTTTAGCCAGGCTTGAGCCTGAGAACAAGACCCGAACCAGGACAATAACAAAATGACACAAAGATTGACTTCACCGTGCTTGTTGGATGAAGTGAAAACTGCTGAAATATAAATCCTATATCCTGGGATTTCACTGCCTGCTGGAACTAATCTCATTAACTTAAAACCACCTGAGGCTTAAGAGACATATACACTGCTGTGAGAAATTATATTTATCTCATCCTAGGGGGAAATCCTTTTCCTCCCCCAGCTTACCTTACTTTTGACTTTGTCATTCTTGAATTACCAGGTCATTTCTCCCTCATGGGAAAGTCGTCATAGCTCACAGCAATGCAATTACTGTATCTGAAGTTCACTGCTGTATGAATGCTGAGATCACTGTTTGAGATTTTTCTTAAATAATTTCCTAAAGAAAACAAAGACTGGAAAAATAATAGGTTAGCAGTTTACTTAAATAAAGTTCCTCCAGAGCTACAGGAAAAGATTCCAGAATTAAAAACACACCATAAGGAAAACAGCTTACTGAAAACATTTAGGTGTTTATTGTCTTTGTAAACCAAACACTGAGTTTTCTTTAACCATTAAAGTTTAAGAGATTGGTGGCCTCTGATAACTGGTAATTGGATGCAGAAATTTCAGATGTAAGGTTGCAGTTTGAAATCCCATAAGTGTTGCTAGTGAGAGCTCTCTAGTTGTGTTGTTGATTGCTGCACTCCCATTTGGATTGAGACTAAATCCCAAATCTGCATTCCACAGGAAACACAGCCAGTTTCTACTTACTCTGTTTGACATGAGAGGATTTTGGATGAAGCCTTATTTTTATAATCTTGTTGGACTTTGCAGCAAGGCAAAATGACCCTGGTTCAAGTGTCTTTTAGTGTGTGTCTAATCCTGAAAAAAAAAATCAATTTTGAGTTATCCATTAAACAGCTCAAATAGAAAAGGATATTAAGATGAAAAGTAATGTTAAAGCAGAGTGAGTGTTGAAAACCAAACTCTAAAAGCCTGATCTGTGTAATGCAGAAAGCCTTATGCAGTGAAAGCTTCTTATGGTGAGCCTGGCCCTTGGTGTGCTGCTTCCAGAAGGGAAGTATGTGGAGTATGTTAGTGTTGTGTAGGTGGAAGTTACTTGCAGTGAAGTGGAGGTGCCAGTTTTTATGAAGAACTGATCACTGAGCAAAACTACACATCTTTTCTGTAAATTCCTGTTCAACTCAAAGGATCGCTTTTGGATTTGAATGACAAGTCTGTCAAAGTTCACAGTTCATGAAGTTAACAGTGGCTCATTGGCTCTGAGTCAGCATTTCGACATTTAAAATGTCCAGTGTTGATAGCTTATAGGCACAACAATAAATACAGTTGCAATTCAGTCCAATTAAAGTAATAAAAATGAGAATACAAGACTCTGTTTCATCCTCATGAGATGAGTGGAGAGCAGGGATAGAAAGCTGCTTTGCAACACTCTTGTCAGTGTTCTCTACCCAGCCGAGATGCGGCACCTTGCACTTGTTTTTGTACCTCAAGAGGTTCCCCTGGGTCCACTTCACAATGTCCTTGGCCGGGTGCAGCAGTTTATCGAGTGAACTCTGTATGGCAATTTTGAAGGTAAAGTTGAAAAACCAGGACCAAAGTGTAGTGAGCACTCCAGTGTTTTAATAGATTTTGTTGTTCTGTGATATTTGACTGTCTTTGGGCATTCGAGTGATCCAGTCTGTGGATGTAAATGCCCCATTAAAGATATTTAAGGGCCTACAGTGAGGTGTATAAGAGCAAATAGCTAAGTGCATTAATGTGTCTGGCTGAGAACTCTATGTGACTGTAGTGCTAATTATGTCTTGTTGTGGTCTTGTCTAGATGAAAGTGAATTTGGTCAAGTGTTTTTGTTTAATTTTATTGAGAAATGATTAAATGGTTATGGCTATTGTGTTGCTAAGAATAGAGTCTGTAGTGGTAAATGGTTGCTGAACTCTAGTGTACATTCCTTTTCAGCCCTGCATAAATGAGTACAGCATATTCTAGTTTATTTAGTGATGGACAGGCTGTTAGTTCTTAAAATAGCTAAGGAGTGGGAACCCGACACCTTGAATGATTTATGTGTTTTCTTTGTAAGCTTGTTTCTGTTTTGTAACCTTTAAAATGTGGGTTTTATGAGTGGTATCATTAAAATTTATACTCCCTCTAGTATGTGATGTTAGTCATTATTGCTCTGCTGTACCTCCAGATCACCTGTCTGAATTATAAAACAACCTTCCTTGGAGCTAAATAGTAATTTTTTTCCAGATGTGTGTTGACTTCATTATTTTTCATTGGTGCTCCCTTACTGGAGTGCAGGCCAAAATCTGGCCTTCTCTGCTTTCCCCCCCAAATGTGAGAGGTTGCTGGGAGTAACTGTATATTTCTAGGAATGAAATATGAGGGGTCTTTTAACTTGGGAGATTTGATATCAATCAGAAGAAACTGCCAGAGAATTTGTTTTAAAGTGTACTCTGTTTTTTTTTGTTTAACTGAGATTGATATGCTCAGGAAGTGATTTAATGTTGTGCTGGGCTTTGTGACGCTAATTTAAAAGTGTTTCAGCGAAGAGTGAACCTTCAGTAAGAGAACAAAGAAAAGCTAATACAGAAAGTGATTCACAGTCTTTATCAATTGAGATTCTTTGAAAGATCATACGCACCAGGAAGGATATTGCAAACGATTGCAAAGTTACACCTTTAATTTGCATCCTTAACTTGAAGGTGCCAAAAAGGTTTCTTCTAGGAAACTCCACAATACTCTGAAGAATTGTGTTTTTTTAGCAAATTAATCAAATGAAAAGTGGAAGTTTTCCTTGAGCTGTGGATTGCTGCACTGGTTCTCTGAGGGCTGTCGGGCAAACTGCTCTGTAACTCGTGAAGACGATCCGTCTCTGTCTTCTTTTTTTCAATAAATGAATGATCTTTATTCTTGGTTTATGTAGACAGGTTGTTGAGTAGATTGTGGCATAGATTAATACATGGCAGATTCCCCAAACATGACTTACTAGCCAGCTTTCATACAGAAGTGAGGAGGAGTTGTTTTCTGACCAGTATTAGTGCAGATGTTTTAGTTTTTTCAAACCAAGCTTGTAACCTAGAAATCAGATCGAGTCCAGCCATTCAACCAGCACCACCCCATGTCCCCAAGTGCCACATCTACATGTCTTTTAAATACCTCTTGGCAGGGTGGTTCAGCCTGGGCAGCCTGTGCCAGGGCTTGACAGACCTCTTGGTGAATTTTATGTTTTCCCCTGATATCCAATCTAAACCTCCCCTGGCACAACTTGAGGCAGTTTCCTCTTGTCCTTTTGCTTGTTACTAGGGAGAAGAGATTGATCCCCTCCTGGCTGCAGCCTCCCCTCAGGTAGTTGCAGAGAGTGATGAAGTCTCCCCTGAGCCTTCTTTTCTCCAGACTAAACCAACCCCAGCTCCCTCAGCTGCTCCTCATAGGACTCGTTCTCTTGTCCCTTTACCAGCTTCATTGCTCAGAAGAGGTAGGATTGCATGCGAAGAGATGGAATTCAGCCTTCTCTTAGCGATATGAGAGGTTTGGAGATCTTTGTGTCTATGTGTTTGTGGTTTTTTTTTTCCCACAAAAAACGAACTGTTGTAATACAAATGTTTTACTGATGTTAACAGAGGATAAAATACTAATTTCAGTGCAGCCTGAGGCTACCGTGATATATGCAGTGCTGTCATCTAGTTCCATTGAAAGATATGTGATATAGTACTAGAAAACAAGTTTGAACAACAAAAAATGTGTTATTGTTGGAAAATGTGAGAATGAAATATCTCAGATTAGAGTAAGTGCAGTAAAGCATTAGATCCTCGAGCCAGTGGCCTCTTCCTGAAATGCTCGGTATCACGCTGCACATCGTTAGTTATTAAAATTCCTTGTCTGTTTCTGTTTCCAGAATGATCTTTCTCTCAATATTTGCAAGGCAAGTTTCCTGTCGTGTTACAAATTTCCCTATTTAGTTTTGTGATAAAAAAAGCGTGAGGATCCGAGTTTCCTGCATTGAACACTTTAAGCAGCTGGAAGGGAAGCTCTGTGGGCTTGAGCTGTATTTTAAGTGAGGTGTATTTTAAGTCTTGTTCTCTCACCACACACATTGCAACCAGAGTTTGATTAAAGTAATACTATCAGGTTGAAGCTTAATTTTCTCTGTGGTACTTATATGTACTTAAAATTGTGAGCAGGCTCCACACATAAATGTCAGTGAGGGGGTGAGGGATGTGTAGGAAGAAGAGCTGTGATGCTGATTAGAGGAGGCTGAGTTGAGTTTTTCATAGGGTTAATGCTTTCCAAATTGGAGGATGCAAGATTGAAAGTGAAGGGCACGCTCCTTGTTGAGGGAAAGTGGTGGAGTGATCCTGATGCAGAATCTCATTAAAGCAACTGTCAGGATTCCTCTCTCTTACCATCACCTCCCCTATTCTATAAGAGTCAGCTGTCGTTTGGAGTGAGCACACTGCCAAAGATGCATTTACAAATAAATGAAAAATGTCACAATTGATTTTGCTCCATTCAGGGGACTCTGTGTCAGCTTTGTCACAAACCCTCTGTTATTCTCCCTTTCAGATCTCTTGTCTGGACTTTGGAAATAACTTTGGATGGTTCTGGGATTCTTTCTGTTGACCCAGGGTAAGCTTCCTGGATTATGACTTTTTATTAACATTTGTGCAACAGTTAAATAACATTGACTTTTCAGTGCTTATGAAGGATGAAATGCTAGAAATTTTTACCAATTACCTGATGAGTGTGTATGGAAGCTGTGTAGTACAGTCCATTGCTTGAGAATGCCACTAACAAAATGGATTTATTTCCTAGTTTCTTCTATAGAAATATTTGTGCATTGTGGTAATTACTTTGCA
>JAYRBT010000010.1:5455550-5480148 GCA_036023395.1 Myiotriccus ornatus
AGTTGTTTTTCTTATGTATTTGCTGGCTGGTAATGCACAATATCAGTTCTACTCCTTTTTAATGCAAAAGTATTAGCACAAGAATGGATATCTGTTGAAATGTCATTTTAAGTAATACTTGAGGTGGTTTAGATACAGCAAAGTATCTAAACTACAATCACATCTGATGAAAACGTCTTATTTCCTCCTTGAACTTCAGGTTTTGAGATTGCAGTCAAAAATAGTGTTTTACAAAAGCTGCTGTGAAAGAAACTTCATTAACTTCTTAGAAATACCCATGATCCTGAAGTTTGACAGACCTGGTGCTACATCTGAGAGTAATGTTTGTCCTTTTTGTGTTTGATGTCTGAGAAGTGTAACCTGCAAATAGCAGTAGGACAGGACATCACCGCTTTCCACTAACCACAAGAAATGAATTCACACCATACGGAAAGAATTGTTTTGTGATGTTTTGTGTGTTTCTGAAGGGATTCTTCAGGGATGATTCACACACATTGTGGAATCTGGCAAACAGCACAAAGTTTCTGTTTCAGTTATGTTTTGTCACAGTGTATCCTAAAACCTCGCTGTATTTTATCACTGTTGCTAACAACAGATTTTTAAAAACAGAGCAGCTGAAGAAAATCACTTTGTCCCTTTTGTACTCTGGAAACTGCTAAGAAATTGGGGAAGGAATTGGACTCTTCAAGGGAAAGCAAGAACAATTTATATTGTCACCTGCCCTATATGAAGGTTTTGTTTCTGATCATCTTTTATCTGGGATTGTAATGTGGCTTGATTAGCTCTACTAATTCCTTTGCATTGGTGTATGACTATTTGTTACCTGTTTAAGCATTTTTAACGCATTACATTTCATAGCTGATTTTACAGTTCTGATATACCTTTAGTTTAACTAAAATGAAAAGTGTTGAGTTTGTTTTAAAACAAATTTTAAAAGTAATATTTAAAATAACCATTAAGTTTCCTGAAAGTTTAGAATTTTTATTTTTGTTCTTTTAACTAGAAATCAAAATTTGTTAACTAGAACTTCCAAAGAACACCTTTAATTTGTGCTTTGGATGCTGCTTCATTTACATATTAGTAGAAACTTTGAGACAAAGCTCTCTAAGGCAATCTCTAATACTGTGTTATCAGCAGTGGGCTGCACAGTCTTGCTTTTCTGCTGTTTGTATTAGAAGAAAATCTGAGACACGAATCTACAAAGACAGAAAATGAATTTTGGCAATGTGAAAACTGATGACATAATTTCAAAGAATGAACCGGACAGTCCAAGGCTGTTATTTGTGTAATTAATTAATATAACTAAACAGAGATGGAAGGAAGGAAAACTGGAATGAAATAAAAGAATTCTTTGCTATTAGGCCTGTGCAGTCTGCAAACTCCACCCTCCCATTCGACTTTTACTTATACAGTAAATTGTTTTGTGGTAAATCTAAATAGAAATCTGTGGCATTTCACATCTAAATAGGGCACAAACCTAGGAGTAAAGCAGTGCTGCAGAGACCAACCTAGAACACTTCTGAAATGCCTTGAGACAAAAGTATGTTTAAATATGACTTGGCAGATTTGCAGAAGCTTAGACTTTCACTCACCGAATTTCCCAGCCGAGTTTGATAATGTTCCTGATGTTGACTTGTCCCAGCTCCTTCTACAGAGATGGGGCATACTCTGATCCATAGTGATGCGCATGTAAATCTCTGTGTGCCAGATGATTGCATATATGGGAATTAATTCCATATATTGGTCTGAATCATGAGATTTCTCTGAAGTGCTGGATGTCCCCACAAGCAATGGATGAAATGTGCTGGCTGGCAAAATCACCACGAGTTAGAATACAACTTTAGTGAGAGATTGTTTAAGATTCCCATCCAGCAAATAGCAAACAGAGATTAATTAAAAAAGGAGAAACGTATGAACCCCACCACTGCTTATTTAGTTCACCGAGGAACTTGCAAATAGGGCATGAGCCTAGGAAGAACCAAAGGGGTTTGCTCCAAAGAGAACCCTTCCTGGAAGGGGGGCAGAGACAGTGCTGTGCCGCTAATACAGGTTTCCAGTAAACTTATTTTCAGCCAGGAGCAAAGGAACAGGGAGGTGAACTAAGAGCTGTATCTTTCTGCCTCAGTTTCTGTTCTTAAACTGTAAGTGAAAATGTTTAACTCATTGTGGTCTGTCCTGTTCTGTTCTTCCCCCCAGTAGATTTTGCTACTCATGATGACAGTAGTGAAGCTTTTGAACCCAGAGTATTCCTGCAACTTCTTTTCATACCCAAATGTCTCTCTTCCCTTTCAGATTAATAAAGGTGCTGTATTTCAAAGTCATGGGGACATGCTGGTCTCATATTTTAGCAGGATGAATCACAGACCTTTCCCAGTGCTCAAATATGGCTTTGCATGGAGCAAGATGGCTTTTCTATATATGAAGAAAATGTAATTGAAGTAGGGGGAGGGAGGGCAGGGGAAGTAAGGGAAGATAACCTGGTAAAGTAGGGAAAGGTAAGATTTGGAGCAGTTCTCATTCGTGTGTCAGTTAAGTTATTACAGTTATTTAGGTTATTACAGTTTATTATAATTTATTACTTTTGGAAGATACATTTAAAATCCTGAAGATTGTTCCTCATTAAAATCATGCTCAGTGCCTCCTCTGACTTGCACTGTGTGATTCCTTAAGTGTCTGTGTTATTCCATTGACTTCAGGAAGGTCACTCATGCAAAAAAGAAATTGTTACTCCTCTCTCTGTATCCGAGACTCTGCTCTGTGCTGCTCCCACCTTTCACCTGTTAAACCATCATCCAGCTGGTTTCGTCTGAAGTGTTTTGTGTTGGTGGTTCATAAATAGCAAGTGGTGTAATAGAACTCATAGCCGAAAGGACACATAAAGAGGATAATGCTAACAAACAATTTGCAGCTCCTCATTGCCATGGCTGAATGAGTTGGTTTTAGGTAATTTGCTATTCAAACAGGAATAATAAGGTAAAATGTGATTTGCTTGTTTTCATTGCAGCATGGTGGTCAAGCCTGAACCACTTAATTTTAGGTGGTGGGACAAGGCAAATAAAATTGCTAATCACTTGGTTAATTGATAATTCTCTCACAGTTGTCTCTGACTGTAATGTGTTAATTATGGTCTGAGAGATTAACCACCAGAAAATCAGTGAAACTGCTCAGGAACACACCATGAAGTAGTTTAATGGTGAAATGGTTCAATTGCTGCCAACTCAGCAGAGCAAAGGCAGGGGAGGAAGCTCAGGTTTTGAACCCCCAGAAACCTGAGTCTTTAGTCAAAACAGTGACTCGAAACACATGTGGTGTGATCACCTCTGCATGCTGTATTTGAGGGTGCAGGGAAGTGTCTTTGACTACATTTCCTCAAGTCACTATTTTAGCAAGAGCATCTTGGGAATACTGTCAGCACTGAAAAACATTAGCAGGACCTAATGCATTTTAATTTTTCTATATGAAATTGTAGTATTTAAGCAACAAATAATGATAATTGCAAGTGGGGCTGCTTTTTATTTTTTCGCATTTCCTAGAACGAAATTGTTTGAAATTCCATTCCGAATCAGTTCCCAAGTTCATATGGCCTCATATAGAGTGGAATTATGTAAGAAAATCAGTGAATTGCTGTTGAGTTAATATATTGGCTACATTTGATAGGCATGTCCCTAGGCTTCTTTCAAAATTATAGCTATAATTTGAGTGTTGAATACAAATCCTGTGAGCCTTCTGTAGCTCTAGAAACAGGTTATGCAAACTTGTCATTCATTCCAGTGGTCTCCAGTAGAGCAAAGGTTTCACACAAAGTCTTCATATAAAGAAAACAAATACAGCCTTTCATCTCCCATCTGTTGTTAGAGGTATTCCTTTATTTTCCACTGTTTTGGGGAAGAATTTGGCTCAGTGTTCTTGAATTAAGTATAGAGACATAATTAAGATTTTTAACATTAGTGAAAGCTTGACTTGCATGCAGGAGGTAGAATGTGACAGCCTGCCATGCCGTACTAAAGTGACACATAAGTAGAGCAATGTTTTCATCAACAGAAGTGTGTTTGCTGTTTAAAGTTGATTCTCTCTGTAGGGTGCCATAAAATAATTAGGAGACCATAACATAATCCTTCAGTATTGCATTAATTCCTTTGAGGGATGAATTCATCTTTTCTGACTGCAGTTGTGCACAACTGACCATGGAAAAACTAAACTGTAGAATCATCTGTAAAAAAAAGAATAGTTTTTCTAGACTAGCATATTTATTTTACAAAACTCCTAAAAGGCTCATACTTCTAGTGATTTTTGCTTGTAGCAAACTGGAGGTGAAAGTATTTACCTTAAAATTAAAAATCGACATGGAATGCTGTGTTATTTGCCTTAAAGAAAACTGCATGTAAAATATGTCTCCTTTGAGGACTAAAGACTATTAGAAGAGCTGTGCCAAGACAACAAGGATCTCTTCTGTTACAGATGGTATAAACTAATACAATGATTTTGAGCAGTTTTTCTTCCTGGCAATGGATGGAGAGCTGGGTTTATATAGTGAGACAGTGCTACAAGTTAGCCTTGGTTGGGTTTCTTATTGGATTTTTATTTTTCTTTGTTAACTGACCCGTGTTCTAAATGTGGGTTTGTAATCGAGGATTGTGTTGGCTGGAAGGGGAGGGACATTGCCCATGGCTGGTCTGCAGGAAGACCAGAAATACTATTCAATGAGTTGATCAGAAAAGCTTCAGTGTCCAAGCCCCTCTGAGCTGACATGTCCCCCTGCTCGTAACAGGAATTCCAAAAGCCACAGGGACATTATTTTACCATCTTTTTATTATTCCCCCATAGAACATTTTTCTCATTGTGCTGTGAAGTATGTTGCGTTGAGAGGTCCTTTCCAGCCTACCAGACTTGTGTGTTTCTGCTGTGTTTCAGTTTGCACTTAGCATTAATCCTTCCTTTGCTTACACTTTCAGCAGTGGTGGAAGTGGTCCCTGCTGTCATATTCCAAAGTAAGTCCCTTTTTCCTGAAGAAACTAGACATTGAGGTCTAGTTTGCTATGGCAGAGCCTTTTGGAATGTCCAATAAAAATTCAGAAGTCTAATGAAGGAAACATTGAATTTAAGCCCAGCTTGGATTGACTGCCTCCCTCAGGTGAATAATTCCAGGAACTTGGAGGAGGTTACATGCCTTGACACAAAGAGAGGCGTAAGTGGCTCCACACGTGCAAATTAGAACTGGTGATTCTTTCGTGTGACATGGCAATGAGCCTTTGGTTTCAAGCATAATTGCTGTTTCTTAGTTGATAAATTTCTAGAGTAGTGTGCAAAATAAATTATCAAAACATCCAAGGTATATAGTCCTTCTTTCTCACGTGAATATTGCAAATGAAGAAAACATGGAAGCTGAAATAGATGCTTCAGAGTCTGCTGTAGTTCAGGGCAGAGGTGTAATATTTAGCATCCTCGCAGCATTCTCAGTACACTTAATAATTCTTTATGCTGCTCTAAATATAGCAAATCTGAGTTTAAAATGACTGTTTCCTATACTATAAAGACCTATGAAGGAGATAATCTTCTTGGGAGAGTTTTGACATTTGTTTTCTTGGAAGCAGGATCAAGCATAAGTGCTGGGTTAAAGTGACATTTTAAAAGTGATCAGTAACAGTGATCAGCAATCAGTAAATCGAGCTGTTCAAGCTGTTTAGTTAAGAGACTCCTTTAGGTAACATATTGTCAGTTAAAAGAATTTTTTAATATTTTCGTAGAAAGAATATGGATATACCTCTATAAATAAACCATCCTCATCCCGGTGATGTCAGTGACAAAGCTCTGATGGATTTCAACAACATAATGAGTCTTACCTGCAGGAGATTCAGTTTATATGCATAGATAGAGAAGTGAAATATTTCACCATCCTAGCATGAACACTTTTGGTGCTCTAAGGCGTCTCAGTGCATTATGGAGAAGAGCTCATCTCTACAGAGAGAAATGCTTTGCAATGGTTTTGTTTTCATAAAAGCTGAAGCCATAACCAGTTTTTGATTTAAAGAAATCATCCCAGCTTCCCTTTCCCCAACAAAGCACCTGCACGGCAAATAACTAATACTGTAATTAAAGTAACACAGGTTTGGGCTTCAACAAGGAGGCTGCCCAATACATGAGACTTGCAGGAAATGGAACTGAAAAGCCTCAGGTTTCAATGCATTGTTTAGAGACAGGATTGAGGGTCTTGAAGGCAGGCAGGCAGTTTCCCAGTTTTTAAGAAGCTTCTGTTCCAGGGGTAAAGTATTCCCGTTGTTTTCACCTTTATTCCTCCAAGTCTACCTGTGCCCTCTGTCGAAATCAGCAAAGCCAGATGTCAAAAAACACTCTGCACTGGGATTTTGTCATTGCAGACCTTTTGGTTTTGTTGTAGCATTTATTACAAGCTGTGTATTAGCAATTATTTTTACAACGTGTGACTTTTTCATATAAATATCCTTTATCCTAGGTAGTACTATAACCATTATAGTCAACCGCTGTATGGTGAATATTGTTCATAAATGATAGATTGGATTTTGGAAATATAATTTCGTGAGCTCAGTTTACCTCATGTGAAAGACAATTATGTTGGTGAATCACTTTAGAACTTCTTGAATACATAAGATGACACTTCTCCATATTCCCCCATTTTACTTTTTATTGGCTTTTCTGTCTTTGCTCACGTCTTTATTTATCCATTAGTTCTCTTCCTCTTAACACACTGAAAAATCTGCCTCATGGTACATGTTGAGACATGAGTAGAAATAAAGCAAAGGCTGGGAGCGGGACTGAAACCTCTGGCGGAGACACAGTAGCTGACAGGGGATGTGGCCCTTTGCATTTTAGTTTTGAATAGTTTGGTGGTTCTGCAATGTTTGTAGGAATACATTTGCAATAAGAAGTGCCCTGTTTTTTAGTTTTTATAGCAATGTTAGTTCCTTCAACCCAATGGGAGAAGTCTGCTTCCTTTCTTTTTCCTGTTGTTTTTCATTTATGTTTTTCCTATACTGAATGTATATATTCAGAATCATCTGACTCTTGACAAATGCAGCTGTGAAGACTTGTCTTCAAGCTATGCTGCAGATTTTTCTCTCATTTCCCTTTGCAATAAGAAATATCTGTTCAACTGTTTTTATGGTATCTTTATGATAGTCGTTTCAGATACCTACTGCTGGATAAATAAAACTGCCTTCCCAGCTTAAGGAGCTGGGGATGTTTTTTTCATTTGTTTCTCAAAGTCTGTTGCAGTGCAGAATGTAGTTGGATGTCGTAGTAAAGAAGACGGCCTGGCATGGAAATGAGAGCATAATTAAAACTATTTTTACTTTTCTCAGGACTTAGAACAAACTGTTACTTAAACCTTTTCTTAGAGGTATTACACCTAACAAGCTCTCTTGAGAGAGATGGCGGCAGAGCAGCAAAGCCATCAACAAAAATACCGAACGGCTGCATTCCCTGGGGTTTGCTTAAATTTGAAAGCAGATAGGAACTGTGAAGAAATATAATGCAATCTGGTAAAGAAGCTGCAGTATAACTCCAGTGGCCTCAAACACAGTAATGTACCAGTATAAAGATCTTATATTAACCTGGAATACAGGTAACATGATAAAACACTCCGAAGCTGCTTAGCTTGCGTTTGTCCTTGATGCGTCATCTTCAGTGTTCTGTGATGGGGAGATCAGTTTATGCTGTCAACTCTATGGAACAGATGGACATCAGGTCTTTCTACTTGCTGTGGAAAAGGCCCTGTGAACCTTTCCTGGGCTGTGGTAGATTATGACATGCTAAGTTCAAAATGACCATTGAACTGAAACAGCAGTCAAATGGTGTTATGTTCTTGGTCTTGATTTTATGGCAGGTTAAGGTTCACTAAGCCACTGAAACCACTTTGGTCTGAGATTTTCTTTCCTTGCCCACAAGAGTGTACATGATGGAGACATAACACTGGTGGTCTAGGATTTGAAGGAAGTGAAGGCGAAAGCAGTAATTCTTGGGTGTTTCAATTTTCCTGTTGTTGTTTTCCTTTTTAAAATAATCTGGAATGCTTTTTAATCTATGTAGTATTTGTTTCATTATAATTCTTTCTCAGAGTTTGTGAATGCTGTCAATACAGAGTCAGAAGTAATGGTTTTGCAGAGGCACAGACCTTACATTTTTCTTCTGAAACTCACATTGAGAAGTAGTTCTTTTGTTTGTTGTTTTGAGGAGGAGCTCGATACAGGATTCATAGTGAAAAGCATACTTGAATTTGAGCAAATCGATGTTTTCCAAAAGGCAGTGTTTTACCTGATTACTTTTGCTGGCTTTCAGTGGATTCTGGAAGATGATACTCTAAGCAGATCCTCTTAACTAAGAAAGAATGCAGCTTTTCATTGAATTATCCGGAGGCTTCAATCTGTATTATTACGTTCCATTCCGAAAAAGGAGCACAGTGATGTGGTGGTTCGTAGATTTGGATAACAGCTTTGAAGCAGGAGGGGACAAATGTGTTGATTATTGCTGTGTGCAGCTGTACATCTCTTTCTTAGCAGTACACACCAAGTTCTCTGACAGGATGGCAGAGCACTCAGAGGATGGAGAGTTTACTCAACGATGCTCCAATAAACCTGTATCTGCTTCTGGTTGGTGGCAGATAGCAGATTTGGTTTGGGAGCCATGGTGGCATCAATCTGTGGTCCTCTGCCCTAGCAGAGTGCTGAGGCAGTGGCAGGGGAATAAGATGAGCTAATGTGACTTTGGCTCCTGAGCAGGGCTGTCTTGCCGGTACAGACCTTGTGCAGGGGTTACCATTTGACTTTCAGTAGGAGTTAATAGTTTCTGGTCTTAAACTCTCTTATGTGTTAGTGTAACAAAATTGATGATTCCCATGTCTTAAAAAATTAGTAAAACTCGATGTGGTGTTTGATTGTAAAGATTTTATTTCAGAACAAGCCCCTTTTTTGGTGCCATATCGCATTAATATGATGTGTTTAACAAGTCAGTCTGAACTTCCCTCTTGCCAGGAGCTCCACATGAGGACACAGCAGAAGATTCCAATCTGCATCACTTTCTCTATTGCATTTCATTAATATTAGTGGGCATAAATTGATGTTATAATTTGTGATAATCTGCATTAGAATGGTGTTCCTTTACAATTTATTTCAAAGTTTCGCTTGGTTTGATTTTTTTGTTTGTTTGTTTTATGGTTGGAGTGAAGCTTGAAAAAGGCATCACAAATAGAAGGTGCATGGAAGATTTTAGCAGAGAGTGAAATTTTGTGGTGAAGCTCTTGTGGCTTGAAATTCAATAGAAGTTAACAGTGTAGGTAAACTGTTACTTAATAGTATCTCTTGCATCTTAAACATTTCAAATTAAGATGTTGGTTTGCGTATTTCCCAGTAATCTAGATAGCAAATACTACTTGTGCTGTTATTACAGATGTGTTAACTAACTTATGGTTCTAATTTAATGGGAGTTGCACAATTTATGTGAAAAAAGCTCATTTTTATATTTGATATCTCTTTCCAATGACAAAACCCTTACTGATTTCTATGGGAGGTTCAGTTGGCCTGTGACAAACCTGATGAGTCTGTAGGTGCTGTGTTGCAGAAGGATGGTCTGAGCTGCACAAAATGTGGTTTTCTGCAGGCACTGTAGATGTACCCAATGTATTTTGCCAATTGCACGTTTCTGTTTTTACTGCCAGTGTTCCTCTGGATACTCTGTTCTAAAAGGTTTCTCTTTTTTCTCACAATCAGCAAATTCATTTTGTTTCCACTATGCTCTCATATCCCTTGTGTTCCTAATTAACACTTCAAAATCACTGCCTGTCCTTCGTTCTGAATAATCTGGGCTTGTTTGCCATTCCAGCAGCACACCTGTACTGCGAATGCAGCTCCAATTAATAATCTTTTCAGTAGTTTAAAATAAATAGTGTCCATGTATCTGTTTATTCTCAAACCATAATATATCCTTTTTTTTTTTTTTTCTGACAGGCCTTGAGTCCTAAGAGCTGGATTTAGCAAAAGTTTTAAACTCTGTTTAGGCTGAGTCAGCAGGTATCTTTGTCTGATCAGTTAAACACACCACACTTCTTTATAGCTCCCTACAAGAGTAAAGGATTAAAAAAGTCAAGCAGTAAGCAAATATCTCGAGAGATATCTGGTTTTCAATGAAATGTGCCTTAATCTGCAGATTTCCTGTTTGCTCTTAGGTTACCAAGTCACATGTGAATATGAATTACCAAAGCAGAATTTAATCACTGAAAATATTTTGCTGCCTTTTGCTTTGTTTTACTGTGCTGCTTTGTTTCTCTTAGACTTGATCATCTAAAGTAATTGCAGTTATGAAGTAAGAGATAAGGTAATGGCAAATTATAGCTAAATGCTCTAAAAAAATAAAAGCTTTATGGCTTAAAATTTACTTTTGAAGTTTTCAGAGCCATGCAATTCTCTCAAGAAAGTGTCTCTTCAGTGTACACTCACCCTTATTTTAAGACAAGCAGAACTATTTATCTTAGGAAGACTAAAGCAAAGTTAACTCAAGAATGAGTGCAGAGTGAGTATATGTAAACATGTTTACACCTATAACATAATAAAAAAAAAAGAGGCTTTTTTTTGGCAGAAGACATCGGGATAACAGTAGCAAAATAAAGGACATATTTTCAGGTGAATTCTTTTTCCCGCTTGTTAAAAACTTCCTTTGAATCTTAATTTAGGTGTTTATGATCCAAGAAAGACTCCTGGTAATATGATTTAAGTATTGTCTTGGCTTCTTGCTCTCAGGCTTGGTTATATCATCTCTGGGCATGAGCAAGATTGGAACATACAGAGATGTGTCAGCCTGTCTGAGGACACTGAGTTAGCTGATGGCTCAGCAAACACCCAAAATGAGAGTGATGGCAGGGTGATCCTCTTCAGGAGAGCCCAGAAACAGGTAATTGTACTTGAAAGTTAATGAACAGAACTATGTGAGTAATTCTCACTGTAGGAGGTCGGTGTCACCTCGGTCCCTGTTGCCAAGAGCTGATCGGTCTTTGAGCATAATATCCTGTGTCCCAGCTGGGTGGTTTTGTGACATAAGTGTGGTCTCTGTAGTTTGATTTCAGAACATGCAACTCATTTTGTAACTTCAAATAACCCCAATTTCCTGCACTTGGAATTTTACAGATGTATCTGGGTTTTTCTCCTTTTTAATTAAAAAAAAAAAGTGTCTCAACATACAGTGTACCTGACCCCTGAAAAAACTACTTCATCGCCCCCCATTCGTGAGAACTCTTCATGAGACTCTTGAAACTGCATCTTCTTTCTTATCAGTGTCAAGTGGTTTGATGCATGAGATGTAATGTACTGACTTGACAAGCTTAAGCCCAGAATTATTGATCTCTGAGCTGCAGCAACACTCCTAAGCAGGGATCTCCCAGCATAGCTTTGGCAGTGAGTAGCTTTCAACACTTCCTGCTTCTGCTGCACGTTATTTGTGGATAAATAAGCCGGTTTACAGAAGTTGTTTGATAGCTGTGTCTTGCCGTGTTTCCTTTTGCATTTAAGAAAATTTGGGTCCATTACCAGGCCTCAGAACGGATGGGAAGTAGCAACTGTCTTTTGAAGTGGAGAGGACTTATTAAATGCCTGAACCTTAGGAATAAGCTGGAAATTCAAACCTGTGTACTAAGTGCATGGAAGGAATGAATCTACTAGTTTTGTGAATATGAATGTTACAGCTATAGGCAGAGAAATCTAAAACAGTAATTAACCAATTTATGGCTTGCTGTTGGTTTAAATATTTAAAACAAGGTTGTATATCAGTGTAAAATGCATGATCTAGCTCTGCCAGCTGTATGTGGGCTCAATGCAGAAACTGCTGAGTTAAATTCTTTGGCCTGTGCAGTGTAGAAGGTCAATCTGGGTGATCACAGTTGCCCTCTAAAAATACTGGTTGTCAAAAATGAGCGTTCAGCTGAATGCAGTTCAAAAATTACGAAACAGGATTTGTTGGAAGTAAAGTGGCAATAGATAACATCGAATAAGCAAATAATTGTCAATTTGTTAAATTAGACTAGATAGATAAAACAAATGTCTTTAGAAAAACTGATGGAAAAAATTACTGGTTTCATGTAAGCGTGAAAGTAACATTGGCTTGTCTTATTGAACCAAAAAAAAACCCCAACTTAAACTTACCACATACACAGAGTTCATTGTTGTGATTCTGAACATGAGATTTGCAGAATTCTGGTGGACTGAATCTTTCCTTCCATATATATTTAATGTACAAAACAGGGCTCCGTGTATACAGTTTTTGTTTGAGCTCCAGTGTGCTTAAAGAATCTGGTTGCCTGGGGAGGAGGAAATGGAAGTGATAGGAAAGGGAAAGTTAAGGAATCTGAAAACAGGCTCCCAAACCCACCACAAAGCCAGAATGTGCCCATACCACCTGCACTTGGCTTGTTTTATGCAGTTGCACCTGAGTGGAGTCAAGTGGCAATAAAAATAACTTTTTTATTGGCTGTTTGTTTTCTGAAGAGTTTCAAATACCCGTGAATTCAAAACCTGTGTGCCAGTCAGGGTGAGCTAAGAAAAACTTCATTAAATCCTTAATAATATTAGTGTTACAAAAAAATGCTGAAGTCAAGCAAATTGGCAGTGTTTCAGTTGTCTTGATCAAACAAAAATAATTTCAACTAAGTACAAATGCAGATGCCTTTAAGTCAAATAGGCATTCTTTAACACACAGCATATTTGCCTTATTTTCTGGATATTTTCCTATTCACCTTGTTGATACCTACAGGAAAAAAGTGCTGCTTGTCTGATACTACGTTGCTTCCTCTCTTCTGCCTCAAAATATCCATATGCAGAACAGCGAATGGCTTAGGAAAATGTAATTTTGTGCATTGGCTGGTGAACCTGAATAACACATTTTAATCTTAGATAACCAGGGAATTTAGATTAAGTTTTAAGAATATTTTAACTTTTTAATTAGTGGCATAATTCTACTGTTTGACTTACAAACTGCTGGTCTTGGTCTTGTTCCTTTCCATGGAGCCCCATGTGGGAAGCAGCTATCTACTCAAACAAAACCAAGCTTGCAGCAGTAGTACCTTGATTTGTATAGGAAATATACAAATATAGGAAATATTGTGTTGCCTGTCATCAACCGTCCTCACCTTAAAATATCTCAGAATTTAGTAGTGGGTTTCTCCTTACCTGGAAGTATTTAAACAGATGCCCATGGGAAAATTGAACAGAATAAAGCAAATTGGATTGGGTTTAAGAATTCATCTCCTTTTTTGTTCTACATATGAAATTCATTTTTCTCAAATGCTGTTCATATTGTGCTGCATATTAATTGCATATTGTGTGTTCTTTATTCATAATATACCACTGATAATAGCAGAAAATTAAATTTTTAATTCCCAATGATACCTTAATTTAATGTTTCAGTTACTTCTCTTCTTTAACTAATCTTCTCTTCTCTGAACAAATTTGATTAAAATCATTGCATTTATTAGAAAGAAGTGGGCTAAAATGTGTCAGTTTGGTCCCACAAGGAGCCAGTATTTAAAATTTCTTTCTGGGTTAAGCCTTTTGTTGGGTGGCAGATGTTAGGCGAGGAGATGGCTTATTAAAGCTCATAAAATCACTGGGATATTAAAAAGTAGAGGAAATCATCTACTGTAGTTACTGCTTTCTCATTTTCCAGGTAAGCCATTCCTGCTTTGTCGTGTCTCCTGATGCTCTAGTAATTATGAATTTGTGACATTAGGGGTGGGATATGATCACTGACAGGTGATTTCAGGTGATCCATTCAGCTTTCATCTTTCCTGGTGCTGTTTGCCAGGGGACCATCTTGCAGGCAAGTGCTGAGGAGAACTCAGCCTGGGCTCAGTTCTCTTTTGTGTCAGGCTGAGTAGAGTCACTGACAGGATCTTTAGGATGGAATAATGCAGCCATGTGAATGGCCTTGCTGCTGCAATTTGATGTTATCTGCTGGTCAAAAGAGGCTTTCTCATTTGTGACTCCAGTGCTACCAGCTAGTGTATGTGTTCGGGCATGGAATGAAGGTTCTGAAGGTTGAATGTTCTCCTTTCAGTGTATAAAGGGAGTTGTGCAGCTATTTCACCATCATGCAGCGAAAGGTTTTAATGTTAATACCTTGTTTCTTTACCCACTGAAGATCTGTTTCAATGCTATCTGGAGGCAGCCTTGCCGTTTCCATGGTGTGGTCACTGTGTCGTGCTTTGCTTGTGCCAGCATAAGTAGTCCTTCAAATCTTACAGGGCAGGCTCACCAAGTGGTTCAGAATAGATGTCTCAAAATCCTCACTTTGAAGGTTTTAGGGAAAATGGAAAACTGGATAGACCAGAAAGTTCATAAATGTACATTGATTCTTCACTGACAAAGCGTGTCTTATTTTGGACTTCTGTGCTTGTACAACACAAAAATCCAAAGTTTGTGTTTACATTTAGAAGTCAAATCGATGTCTTGTAATTTGTAACTTTATGTTTATTTTGTTACTTTGGTTTTGATTAAATTGTTAGTGCTTTAACCTTCTTAATTTTCCATTGAATTATGTCATTATCTTTACCCATTTGATGTTATTCATTTCTCTGTAATTAGGATGTTTTAATCTTCTCCCTTGGTCTGTGATACTGAGTTAATGGTGTCTCCTTAGGAAGTGTGATATAACATTGTTAACTGGTTGGCTAAATTGGTAGGGAGGCGTTCACTTATCAGTGAATAAAATTTAAGCATAGGTCCTTTCCCAAAGCAGCATTAGAAAGAAATGCTTTTGAAATGCTTGCGTTTATTTTTATGGTTGTCCCTCTCAGTTCTCATTGTATGGCTGATTAACCACATTCAGAACACGATTTGCTGCTCATATAGTGACAGAACTTTGTATGTGAGTTAATGAAATTTAATGCTGTCTGTGCTGTCTTTTTTAGGCCCTTTGAGCACCCATTAGGTAGGTGAGCTGCCTGCTTGTAAAGCACTTTCAACAGTGTGAGTTAGCAAGCACCTGCCTTTACTGCATGCACATCTCGTATTCATTCTAATTTTCTTTTCTGTTGGATTTTATCTCCTTCTGCTCCCCAAGCCTCGATTCTGCAAATTCAGAATGTTAATTTTGTGATGCCACAACTTAGTGCAGCGTCCCCACAGCATTAAGCTTTACATCGTCAGTGCAGCTCTTGGTCATGAATCATGGAATCATTTAGGTTGGAAAAGAAATCAACAAGTCCAGTTGTGAACCCATCGCTGCCGAGGCCACCACCAAAACACGTCCCCAAGTGCCACATCTACGTGACTTTTACGTATCTCCAGGGGTGGTGGCTCAACCACCAGCTTGTCTGCTGAAGCCCAGTGCGCCCCTTTGGTGAGGAAGGGGCTGGTGGTGTCACAGCTGTGATGTTTGATGGCTCAGCCGGGAGGCAAAATGAGCTCTGTTCAGGGTCCGTGTGTGTGTGGAGCCATCTCTTGATGAATTGGATGGAATTTAAACTATGTGGCAGCCTTCTGCCATTAATGAATTTTGGAGGATTTTGGTTTTTGTTTTGGGTTTTTTTTCCCCTCCCCAGGGTGTTTCTCAGCCTGGTTTTGCAGCTGTATATAAGTTTGTGTGTAAAGTATGTTTATTTGTGAGTAATGTGTAGTAATCTTTCTGTTAGACCTCATCTTTGGAATGTGTTCTTTTCTGTAGAGAAAGTGAAAAGTTTTTTACTTTTTTTACAGTGTGCAGGAAATGTTGAAATTTAAATAATGTTGAAAAGTTAACTGGTTGTTTGGAAGTAGGGAAGGTCCATGTGAGATGAGATAATGTGCTGAAGTTTCCTTTTTTCTTTTTTCCAATTTTATTTGAAACAATCATAAACTCCTAAACTTAATAAATGTCAAATCAAAGACTAGATAATGATGCTTTTAGCTGCATTTTATTCATTTGTGCTTTTTCCTTTCTTGGTAACATTTCAATAATTGTACCTTCTAGTGCTTTTGCAAGGAAGAAGGTTACAAGAAATGTGTATGTTTGTCCTTGAAAAGTAGTGGGAAAGAATTGCCTTGGGGATCCTGGGACCATTTCATTAACGGGGAAATAATGTGGCAAAGAGTGTGTATCACATCCAGCAGTGATCTCATGGTGTTTTTCAGGTTGCAGGGCTGCACCTAAGAAGTGGCACCGTTTCATGCCTTCAGACAGTTCAGCTGGGGGCCCAGGATATAGGGCAAGAGGTGGCAGGAGCAAGTCAGCAAAACTGGCATTGGTACAACATTTGTAGCCTTACCTCTTTCTGCTTCTCTCCTGTCACACAGTTCCCTTCTCATCCTTGTCTGACAAGCCATTATAACTTGACTCAGTCTGTTTTATTACCTTTATTTCTTGCTACTACTTCATTCTTCCCCAAGATGCTTTTCTTAAAGCTTCGAGGGAGAAATCTGTCTGAAGGGAAGGGACGTGTTTTATATTGACTAAAAGAAGGAGATTTGCACTTCAGACTTAGTCTGTTATGCTTCTTTTGCACAGCTCTTCTGTCAAATGGTTCATCTGCAGTTGCATAAATCTGCAGTTTACGTATCTTCATGTAATAGTGGTTGCCAGAGTTAGTAAGTTGAGAATGGGTTGAGAGAGTTGCTATAAAATACATTCCTTGTAGATGCTGATTTTCAGACTAGACATCAACCCTTTTGTTAATGACAGATTGGTTACTTGTTAATGCCACGTGCAGAAAATCATGCATATATCAGTTTGACCACATCTGGGTGTAAATAAATTAACAAAACTTTCATAAAGAGCTGTGGTGTGATACTATGAGCATAAAGCCTTGATTGTGCTACTGCCTTCATTCCAAAGGGAGAAGGGTGTAAAGTGGTACTCATTCCACCCCGCTCCCCCTCAGTTTTGTGGATTATCATGGCCAATCTGTGAGGAATAAAACCAGAGGTACAATAATGAACTTTGTATCACTTATCAGTTGTCCTCTGGGTGCACCAACTTAATGTTGGCCCTGGATTAACTCTTTTGCCAGATGCAAAGTACTGTCTTGCAGGCATTTTTCTTGTGTGGTTACTGATTTTGGTGATTATAACTCATAAATAACCTTCACTGTATTAGTTTTCACAATATATTTACAGACTTTTGAAATTTGATTTTGAGACGTTTTGGTTTTAAGTGATACCAAGTAAAACTGTATTCTCAAACTTGGTAAGTAACTTTCAGTGAAGTTCAGATGGGGTTCACTTACATACTCAGTATGTTACAATCATAGAATCAGAGAATGGTTTGGCTTGGAAGGGACCTTAAAGTTCATCTCATTCCAACACCCCTGCCTTGAACAGGGACACCTTCCACTATTCCAAGTTGCTTCAAGACCCATCCAACCTGGCCTTGAACACTTAGAGGGATGGGCATCCAGAGCTTCCCTGGGCAACCTGGGCCAGTGCCTCACCACCCTCAGAGTAGAGTTTCTTCCTAATATCTAATCTAAACCTACTCTCTTTCAGTTGGAAGAAAAAATATTGCAAGCTAATGGCATTTCTAGGTGCTTCATTGTCTTCCATATCAGACAGTGAATTGATTGCAAGGATCCCAAATAATTATAGATTTATAGCCTACTTAACATACATTCTGAAAAACACTCCTTGTCAGTATATGCTTTCATAATAAAGGCTTAAATATGTGTAGGTATTGGGAAAATCCAAGTACTTGGCTTAGTCCAGTGTAGGCCCCTATTTTTACAAGGTGTTATATAAACAGGAGAGAAATTCCATCATCCATGGAGCTTATTTTATAAGTACACCAAGCAGGCAAAGGCTGTGAACAGGAGCACAGAGAATATAGACCCACCTACATTTGTCTGGCAGGCCACTGAAAAACCCCAGATGTCTGGATGTGAATTCATTGGGCAGTGATGTTGGATGTGAATTAGTGATGCTGTTATTGCATTATGTTAACATCAGGAGGCCTTTATTGAAAACCTGATCTCTGCTGTGCGTTATTGCCAAGAATCATTCCATAAAAAGATATTTGTTCAAAATAACTCACATATTAGATTTGATGAGCTGCAGCAGGCTGATAGAACAGAAAATGATGTTATGAAGTCTATGGTAGTGCAATACAGTAGTAGAGTTATAAATGAAATAAATTTATTTTAGGTTGTATAATAGATATTAGGACTAGATCAACACCTGTGCATCAGATAAAACTGCCTGGCTTCTGGTTGTTTTGTAGTCCTTGACTGATGATTTTGAACAATTTTCATTTGAGCTCCAGGTAATTGATGAGTTTGTAGGAGACTGTGCATCTTTGTGGTTACAGTTGTTCAGTGTTAAGATCAATGTGGTTTTACAGAGTAAATGCTGATAAATTAAGAACATTCATTTCTCTTTTATCGTGAATTACAATAGAATTTTAAGGTCCTGTTTCTTTGTGTAGGAGGATGATATATATCCTTAAGAAGAAGACTGTGTACTTCCAGTGCTCTGGATAATGAGAGCTTTGTGTGTAAACACCAGTGGGGGAAGAATTAGCTTTTTGGAAGTCTTTGTTAATGTGTACACTACTGAAGGATAATAAATGAATGTGTTTTTGATAGGGTTAGAAGAGGTATCCAGATGAAAGCTTTTATATTGTAGAACAGATGCATTAGGTTAGTTCTTTACCTGGTTAATTTGACATATTGATGACATGAATTATACTGGCTAATGAGCTGGAGACTTTTCAGGGGCTTGCATTCAGTCTTGTATCAAAAATACGAAGGGGAAGTCCAAGACTACTTAATTAGAAGAAGGATAATGTAGTTAATATATAAGAACAGCACTTTAAGCATACTCCTTGAGAAGGATTACATTATACTGCCAGTGAGTGCATTGGAGGGAACCACATGCCTGCTGTCTGGGACTGCATGGAGATGTATGGCAATCTCACCATACACCACTCTACTGGTCTCTTATCTATTCTAGTGTGACAAATAATTCTGCTCAGCTTGTCAGCAGTGACAGCTGAGACTTTTTGCTTAGATGCCTTGACAGTGCTTGTATTAAGCACCCAGGGCCATACACTCCATTAAGTTTTTGTAAAATGAACTGTCTGCTACTTGCTGTCTGGCTGATGCTGGCAGCGTTTGTGAGCTGTAATCCCCTCCAGCTGCAGGCTGCCCGAGAGAGCCCCCTCAGCCACCTGACAGGTGGGCTTGGGATGGTTTCAGAGGAGTCTTCAGGGCACAGTATTTCCTTAGACAAGATGGGATTCCACTGGCAGCAGATGTTTTGAACAGTGGTCAGAGTATATTGTGCAAGACAGCTGAGTTCCCCAAAAGGAAAACAGACAAAAAGTATTGGGTTTTGATACACAGTGACAACGTGCAGGTAACTGGGAGGTGCTGTGTGGAGATTTGAGGTGTGGTTTGCGTATCCCTTATATCTCCTGACTCTCTTGCTCCGTGTACCACCTACATCAACCTAGATAAGTTTGAAAACACAGCTGCGTTTGGAGCTGGATTTTCATTTTTCTGGAGGAGAAATACTGGTAGTGCCGAGTTATATCTGTAACTGCAAATGTAGCCATCTATGGCCTGATGGTAAGTAGAATTGAAGGTCAATTATTGAACTCCCTGTTAAATATTTGGAAGAAATTGCAGGTTGAGGTTCCCTTCCCTGCCTTGGTATCTCTGCTGTTTCAGGGTGGTGAATGCTGTAGTGGTTGAGTTTGTGCCTGTAGCAGATGGTACAGCATTAGAGATTCTCCAGTGATGCAGTTGCAATACCTTGACCTCTGGATTTATGGATTAGTTCTGCAGGGTCTCAGTGACACTGCTGGAGAATTTTTAACTTCTGTTCACTTCCCAAAGGTGAAAGGTGAATAACAGCTACTTCGTGGAATAGTGGAATATCAGGTTTTCTCTGATTTTTAGGGAAGTGTTTTTAAAGTTTGGATTTACGGGGATTTTCTGCATGTAGATAATGCCCTCGTGCACACTCAGGCAAGCACACCAGTTGCATATACTGAAGAGTTTACTGAGTATTATGCTAAAATCAAGATACTTAACTTCTGAAATGTGGATTTGGTTTTAAAACAATTTCCCCATAAAATGTAAGTAAGAAACAAAAAAGTAAATTTTTCAAATCCTTATTTTTGGTTTTTTTTTTTTTTTTAATTTTATTTGGTATGTTTGAGTTGTACATGTGACTTAAATCAGTATTTCTTACTCATTGCATCGTGTCTGTTCCATTCCACCTGGACATTGCAAGAATTTGAAATTAGAGCATGCTGCGTGTTAGCAGAGGAGCAGGAACATAGAGGTGAAATGAAAAATGTGGAGTTCAAATTGAAATTGAGTTATTCAATTCCCTTATAAACATCAGTCTCTTTGATTTTGCTACGTTCATTCTTACATAACTCTGTAGCTCATGTTGCTATGATATATAGTAATACAGGAGATTATTTATATTATTGTGTATGATACTGTTGTTAGCGGTGATTCACACAAACCAGCTACGAGGATTTCAAGACAGTCAGTGTTTCCCTGTCTTCATCGGGAAAAAAAGTTATTTTCACAGCTTTCTTAACATAACTGTGAAAGTTTGTGCATCCTGTGTTAAATTTTGGCATGAAACTCCTCACCATAGGAGAACATACAATTTTTTTATATCTGATTTAACACTTTTTCCCCCCTACACTTCAGAGATTGAAAAATGGAACTTGGCAGACTTTCAGTGTAGTATGTGGGTTAGAACATGCATCTTAGGCCACATGTGTGTGTTTGTGTCTTCAAAATGTTAAGAGTGATGGGAACAATTTATTTTAACGTGCTATGTGTGGAAAAAGCACTTACTGAATATTAAGAGAGCAAGTCTTGGGAAAGTCTGAAAGAATAGGGAGCCACAGGCAAATAACTGGCTTAACACGAGGAAATGTGCACTGAAAAGGACGGATTTAGCAATTGAAGATGGGATTATCATATGATGAGTTGCAGCTGTTTCAGGAGAAGGGCTGAGACTGAAGCTAAGCCTGATTCTTCAAAGGCTGCCAGAGGTTAGAGAAACGGAAGCAAAACTTCTTGGCTGAAGTTATGGATGAGTTTGGTTGCAGCCCAGGTGTGTAATCTGGGTGCCCTGTGTTTGGGGGCAGGTTATGTTTCTGTTGCAGAATGGATTTATTTATGTGTGTGGCTTCTGACATGAATGGTGTTATAGTGATGTGAGAGTGGCTGCAACTACATCCACGTGCTTCCAAAGGGCTGTGCTGCTCCGGCAGGACTGGTATAATAACAGTGTTATTCCCTGGGAGAGCAAAGGCTCTGGGTAATGGTAAATCAGGTGTAAGTTAGAGCCATGACTCAAAACAGATGCAGGTCCTAGTTCTGCACTGAAATCTGAGCAGGAGGAAACTCCTTCCACCTATGACCATTTAGCTTGGGACAGGAATCCTGGAGATGGAGACTGAACAAAGAGGGCTGTATGTGGATCCCTGTCTCCTCTGCATCCCTCTAAGCATCAATTTGTAGTCAATTATTCTTTACATGCTTAGTGCCTTTCTTCTTTCACTGACTTTTAAACTGTTTGGATGAGTGGGGTTGTGCAAATGACTTTTTGATCTCTTGCTTTCTGCAGAAGTAACTTGATGCCAGATTTTGTAAACTTTGTTTTTCATTTGTGCTGAGATATGTGCATGCCAATATCCTTCTTGAAAGAATATTTTCTTAAAAAGCCCCCATAACGGAAATACCTGTACAAGGTACAAGCCTACATCGGTGTAATTAAAACTAGGATTAGGGAAAAGGGAAAAAAAAAAGCTTTTAAACTTCGATGTGATACCATGAAATGAAAAGACTTGGATTTCTTACTTACTTTTGGCAGGGATTGAATTTCAACAGTAGTATAATATTGTGATCTTGACAACAGAGATGTTTAAAAAGTGCTTCATTATAAATTGGAACTAGTGCTTCCCTATTCAGTCTATAATTGGACTGTTTCAAAATATTTTTTCTATATTCTTAAATTGTACTTTTCAGGCTCAATTTCTTATTCTTTATAGAATTACATTTGTTTTTATTTTTGAAGGCAAGAGTCGTACCACCTTTTATTACAGACTCATGGATTTTGATTATAATTCTCACCTGAAGACAGATGCTGGCTATCGAAAGTCTGTTAATGAATTAAAATTAGTTTGTACTCCTAAACCCATCCTTGAGTTGCCAGGGGGTTTGTGATTTTTGGCAATGAAGGCTGGGTGTCACTACATGATCAGGGCACAGTGATCAAAACAAGGAAACCAGTGCAGGGAACTACTAAGTGCTCCCTGCCTCAGAAATTATGTACCATATCCCAAAGAAATCCAGGGATTGCTTCAAGTTCTGGTATTTAAAGGAAGTCATGTGTATATTAAATGAGAAACAGTTTTCTGTGCTTCTCTTATTTATTTTTTTTAACCATCCAAGTTCATATTTTAAACTTTGCAAGTGTGAATCTGAGATATGGAAGTACTGTGGAAAATCAGATGACCATGCATTGGAGTCCAAAGAAGAATGACCTGTTGTTGTGACAAAGATCTGGGAATATTGCAGACTTGATGGCTCTTTCCCATGGATGTAACTTGCATTGAAATAATTAAAAAAAGAAGACAATTTGTTTAACTGAAATGCCTAACAGACAAGGTTTAAACTAGAAAGAAGTGTGATCCTTTTAATTGTCAGTCTCTCTGTAACCTTGTAGTCTCATAAATTAACTGTTTTTAGGTACTAATGACCTGGGAAAGGCAGATGTTGTATCCAGCTGTTAAATGCTTTTTTAATGCTTCCCTTTTTATAGAGACAGTTAATTCCGGGGTAGAGCCTAAAACCATTTCACGAAGAAAATTCCTGATGTAGTCTTCAGATGACTAACAAAAGCAACGGTAGTATGTAAAAGCAGCATGAAAATCTAATATTAACTGCTAATTTTATAGCTCTTTCTAATACGTTTTGAGGTGGAGGGAGACAACCTCAGTCTTCATCCCTTGCACCTTGTCAGTCTGCAGTCTGGCTCTGGGAATTGTGATGCTCCATTCCCCGTTGAGCCAGGCCCCTATCCAGAGGTGACAGGACTCACGTGTGTTTGGGTGGGGAGGGAGGAAAGGAAAGTTAGGGCTGGGGAAACCTTTGAGTCCTGTGTGCGGTTTTAGTGCCACAAATTAAGAAATGTATAAAGCTGTTAAAGAGCGTCCAAAGGAGGCTACAAAGGCGGTGAAGGGTTTGGAGGAGATGCTGTACAATGAGTGGCTGAGGTCACTTGGTTTGTTGAGACTGAGGGGAGACCTTATCACAGTCTACAACTTCCTTGGGAGGGGAGGAGGGAGGGGCAGGACCTGATCTCATCCCTCTGGTGATCATGACAAGACCCAAGGGAACGGCTGGAGCTGTGGCAGGGGAGGTTTAGGCTGGATATTAGGAAAAGGTTCTGGACCCAGAGGGTGGTTGGGCACTGAACAGGCTTTCTGGGGCAGAGTTACAGCACCAAACCTGGCAGACCCCAAGGAGCCTTCGGACAATGCTCTCAGGCACATGGTGTGAGTCTTGGGGCATCCTGTGCAGGGCCAGGAGTTGGACTGATGATCCTTGTAGGTCCCTTCGAACTCAGGATACCGTATCTTTCTACAATTAACTAAATTGAACAGCTTACAAGGTGACAGACTGCTCTTTCACTGTCTCATGGGTGTCTCATCCTCACTGTGGTCACGAGGTGTCCAAGCTTTTCCTAATGCTCCAGAGCCTGTAGATGAGAGCCAGATTTCACATCAGCCAGGTGTGATGTTGCTCAGTGTGGAACCTGGAGGTGTCTCTCAGGGTCTGACCTGAGGCTCCTGCCCTGGCTGCTGTGATTGCTGGAGCTCCTGCCAGGGCTGTGCTTCCTCTCATAGGATGTGCTGGGGCACAGTCCTTGCCTGGTGAATTGGGTCATTGTTCTTAATCCAAATATTGGGAATTAAAGCACTTGTCTGCCTTCCAGATCTCTGAGGGGGATTTTGCCACTCAGTTATGCAGCTCTCTTCTTCCATGTGAAAAGAGACTTCTTCTACTGTAATAATAATAATAAATTGTCATTTTTCAAGTTAGGCCTGTGAGATGATAGAATAGTTTCACTGAAAACCTTGGGGTCAAATGATAGCAAGTCTGGATTAGTGATGCACTTGGCAGTCCAAATTTTTCTCTTGCTTCTGGATATATGGTTCAAAACCACAGTATGCTGCTTGGATTTCTCGGGAATTTATGCAGCCAGATGAGTTCTAAGTTTTCTCCTTTCTCAATGCAAGGGAATTTGGAGGTGGAAGGGAATTTTTTTTTACCAGATTTTGCTGATCAAAAAGAACTTCATTGCATATGTTTGCTTTCAAATGAAGAAGAACAGAATTGGTGCAATAAAGAAAAAAGTGGATTGACTTGTGAAAAATTTAGAGATAGCACATGGAGTAGTACCTCTTGTTGTCCTTATGATAGAGTTCAATTTCTAAAATGAGGTATTTGTTAGTATTGGAGCCAAGTTCTCAAGCAAATCACTCAGAGTGGAACAGACTGTGGCCAGTGACAAATTGTAAAAATATTTGTATTTATTTGTGAATCTCACGGTAAGATAAGTGAAGTAGTGTTGATGTTAAA
>JAYRBT010000010.1:5488422-5503921 GCA_036023395.1 Myiotriccus ornatus
CGGTGAGGGCTTTGGGTAATGCCTGCTTATTTAATGATGATTAATTTTTGGTTACAGTACTTCAGTGGCTTTTGTATATGTTGAAGTTATTTGTGATGATTTGTTGGAAACTTCAACAAAGTATTCTTGGGTTTCTGGCCTGTAAGGAGTTCAGTGGCTGCTTGACTTGACTTTGCTGCTTGCCCAGGGTAGTCAAACCAAAATCAAATCAAAAGAGGTGCTGGGTTGGGCAGTGGGGGACAGGAGTAGCATTGAAAGGAAATTTAGCCCACAGTATTGTCCAAGTGTAGCCATTGAGGTCAGCAGGACTGTGTGATACGACATTGCTTTTCAAGTCTAAATGTTGGTAGGTAGAATATTATGGCCTACTTGAACCTCATATGTTACTTGTGCAGGTCTTTCTTAGGACCGTTTTTGTATGTAACAGAACGTAAACACCCTCCTTTTCTTCCTGCTTGTGCTGCTGAAACTGTAACTGGTTCTGCTACTATAAATAATCATTAACTTTAATCACTTTTGGTGCTATTTTTACACTGGGAAGGAAACAGCTGAAATTCTGCCAGGTTTGCTTTGGCTCCCAGGGAAAACCAAGCAAAATCTTTGGGGGTTAAAATCAAGCTTTGCTGTGCGGGCGCAATTCATCCGCTACAGGAGCTGCTGTCTGAGGACTCACCTGGATTTAAAACAAAGCCACTACTGCTGTATTGAGGAGACCTGCTCCAGGCAGAGGGTGAGGAAACACAGTGTCAGACCCCTGCAGCAGCTGTAGCTGCTCTCTCAGGTGGCCAGAGGAGAGACTTTCCTGTTCACTGAGTGAAAATGAGTGTTACTGGGTTTGTATTTTAATAGATGCAGTGTCCTCTGACATATTTAGAAAGTTGTTAAGACTCTAAACCCAGGGCATAAGTACATTGCTTGGTGCTGCTGGTCAGTCTGCAGGTGTGATGTTTGCAAAAGGTTTGCCTGAAGTCTCCTTTATTCAGCATCCCATCTGTGTACCTTTCTTCATATTTTAAGGAGAGGGCATGCAGCTGGAGAGCCGGCTGTAGGCTGGGAATCCCCAAAGATTGGACCTAGTTGCCACTCCTGGGGGATAAGGCTTGTGCTCTTACATGGTACTCCCTACAGTGGCAGGGAGAGCAGCTCAGGGCTCTGTGCTCCGTCTGGCAGATGGCTGGGAGGAAATGTCAGTCCCCAGCACAGCTCCCTCCTCATGCGTGGGGTGGTGCTGTGCTTGGCCAAGGGCAGGTCCTGGAGAGCCATTCCAGACTCCCATTTTCCCCACATACTGCTTAATAGTAATTTGTGTGTCGCCAGCTGTAGATACGTGAGCAACCTCTCAGGGGTTGGTGGTGAGGGTTGTGAGCCTCTCTAGGTACTCTAACAGAGGCACGTTATTTTCTAGCTAAAACCTGATGTTTATTTTTTCCTTAAGTATCTGTGGCATTAAGTAATGCTAGTGTAAGGTAGCATAGCTAGATGCAGCCTGTATCTCTCTAAATCTGTCTCTAATCTTGTCTAAAACCATATGCTTGGCAGCTTAAGAGTCATAAGTACAGGTTGCAAATGTGAAACATCAGGGATGTTTACCTGCAGTGCTAAGATACGATTCATACGGAAGTAATTTTATATTGTGAATTTATAGCTAAATATTAGCAGAATTCATAGGCCTACCAGAACTTGATAATGTGTGAAAACTGTGACAAAGTCACTTGTGATGCACTTCAGTTACATCTCAGGAAAAAAAGTTTGAGACGACTCATGTATCACTGTAAGCAATAAAATACATAAATATTTCAGTAATTGCGTTTCAAGTTTGCAAAAAGAATGTGCAAAAGCAAATAAACAAAGCCCATTAGAAATAGTTGAAAAAATGATTTGTGGATGATTGTTGCATAAATGTTCTCTGGTTTAAAATTATCTGTCAATTAGTTCATTTTGCCCCTAATCTTTCTTCTTCTGGAATAAAGTCTAGAAAGTTTTCTTCCAAGGCTTTTCTTTCTCCTTGAAAGCCACACACTTGCTATTCTTCCCCTTAAGTTAGTTTGTTTGTTTTTTTAAGTTGTGATGTAACAGCAGTGTCAGACCATAGTTAATGGCAGGGAAAACAAGTACAAAGCAGTTACTGGGGAAGCCATCTATGGCAGCCTGTTCTCCTTTCCTACAAAATTAATGGGCTTAATTTCAGTCATGGCTTAATTATTATTTAGATTATTTTCACTACTACTAAAGCTGATGGGCACTATGGAGCCAGTCTTTTGTTATTAAGTTTTTCTCTTTTTTTTAAATCAGATTTCATCTTCCTCCTTAATCCATGATGCCTTGCATTCTTTTAAAAGTACAGTACCTATGTAATACATATATGTATAAATAAATGTAAGTACTTATTAGTTAACAGTGACCAAATTTGTTAGCTTACCTTTTTGGAGTGCCACTTTGAGATGCTTTATAGTGAGTTTACAAAGAAAATAAAACGTTTGCTTTTTATCCAAAGTCCTAAAATCGGAAGCTGATAAGGAGCTTCTCTTACTTTGTAAACGAAAGACTGACTTGCATCCACTGTCTCTACCTCCTGTGTTATGTTTCCCAGTGTTGTCATTCCTGCTAATCTTCCCTGTCAATGCTTTCCCAGCTCTCTTAAATCTTGTGTTCCTTTCCAGGCTTGCTTGAAACGAGAGGTAGCCTAATATACTTCTCCCAGGGGAATACTTCTGACTGTTTGCTTCTGCTGGAGGGTAGAGGTTAGGGATGGAGCCTGCTAAATGTATTGGTAGTTTTTCTTTGAGATGATTAGTGCTTGAGTTTACTGAAAGTATGAATCCCAAACTTCTTTAAAATACAAGCCAGCAACCAGGCATAAGTGGTGGTTGACTACTTAAGGCTATTTTTGGTCTATAGCTGGTGGAAACCTGAAAGACTTGATGATTCTGACATGAATTTCCACTTTCTTTTACAGATAAGCTTTCTATACAAGCAGCAGATTATGAAAACACGCATTTCAGAAAGTGGTGAAATGGTTTTAAATGGCTCCTAAAGTGTTTCTTTTTTAGAGATGAACTGTGTTTATATGTTTATCAAGTCTTTTGCAAATTGAGACAGATTTTTGGTTCTTTGGGCTCTTTCCCTGGAAAATAGCTAAGCATGCTTTTATTCAAATGAAAAGATTGCTATTGAAATCTATTTAAAGATAAATTGCAGAAGTAACTCTGACATTCTAGCTAAATTTTCTAGGACTGTTTGCCGCTCTTAAAAGTGTACTACAGAGACACACCCCCCCACACATAGAGAAATAGGAGAAGAAAGTGATAAAGGAAATAGGAGTATAAACCTGCATGCCTTTCATGCTAAAGCAGAAAAAAAGTCCCAACTTCTATCCATTTTCTTCAAATTTTTATTTTCCTCCTTAAAAGCAGAGTTTTGGCACAAGAATCCCCACTGAGCAATGACGGAGACAGCAGGTTGGGAAGTTATCACTGAAGCAAACAAACCCTTTCCCATATCATACTCTTCTGTGATCATTATTAAAAAAAAAAATCACAAGTTTCTCATTCTTTGAACATTTGTGATAATCTGTAGTGCAATAAATGCACAGGTTCAGCAGTTTCTGTTCTGTGGGTTTTTTTTCTAGGTGCCCAGTACTTACCAGTTTTTGTATTCAGCACAAGTTTCTGAAAGCAGTGTAAGTAGAAACAGAACTTTAAGGGGCTTTACAAGTGCACACACTGTTTGCTTCACAGGTGGACAAAGAAGAATTTGGTATATTGATGAATGAATCTTGAATTACCTGAGTTAGCTGTAAAGATGTGTATAGCGTGACTTGGACTAAAGATGTTCTAACAAGTTGGACTGACTGGTGTGAATGTTTCTTGTGATGGCTCCACTAAGTTCAGCATCTCTGCATTATTTATAGCCATCTGCTTGATGTGTTGAAGGCTCTGGCTCAATTAGATTACCTTTTAGCAGTAGCAGCTCTCAGGAACAGTGCAAACAGGCATGTGTCTGGTTGCTGCACAATAAATAAAAAAGTAAATAAAGTCAGTGGTGTCTTCCTGGAAGGCTCTTTAACTGCTTTACTTATGGAATAAAATGGACACGTGGTGAAAATACTGCAAGCCAAAGTCTGCGATGACCGTTTGCCCTACACTGTGAAAACGGAGTATTAAGGAATGGAATTATCCTCTATTTATAACAGATTAAAAAAAAACCAAAACAAAGCAATTTACAACCCATCGAGTTACAAATGCCTCTGAGCTGCTGAATTTCAAAAAAATCTCCAGTTTTGTAGGAGTTTTGTTTTATAAATAGCTATTTATAAACTTAATTGGGGGGGTGGGAGGGGAGCTCTGCAAGTGACATTTTAAACAAGATATTTAGAAAGACCATCCAAGAATGATGGAAACCACAACATACTGTAGTGGTGTGATCACAGGCAAGTCCTTCAGTCCTGTTTCAATCTCTGTTTCTAACAGCAGCACTGGGAGAACAGCATTGCTCTTCTGCATGGTGTGGTTTGGAGAAAAATTGTGCTCAAAAATGAGTAATTTCACTGTGGAAATATGGGATGAATGAGGTAAATCACAGTGACTCCCTCTTGATTGTGGGTGGTCAGGAAAATTTCTCTGGGAAAACTGTGAAAACTTAGTGGAAATTCACAGGTCAATATAGTCTTAATTTTTTATTTAATATTTTTGTTCTGTTGAATTTAACTTTTCTTAACTGCCCAAGAAAATCATTTGTATACTAGGACTCAGCACTATTAACACTGACACAATGGAGTAGTTTCTGTAGTCGGGAGCTTTGTTGCATGTTGATTAGTGTTTGGTTATGGGGAAAAATACAAGAAGGATGTGGAATTCTGCCTCCACAGAGACGAAGAGAAGCTGTCCACTCTAAGGACCATGTCTAACTGGAGCACACACAACATTAGTAATGCTCTCTCTTGTAATTATGTAATTTGGGTTTTAACATCTGCCTCTTTCTTAATTGGACAAATTACAACTCATACAAATTATTATGACAATGACAGTAATTACAGATTGATAAATTAGAGGAACAAAGATGCTGCAACTAATTTGTTCGCTCCCCTAAATCATCTCGAGCTGCAGTTGTACGGAAACGCTGCCGATTCTTCATCCTCTGGAATTTGTTTTTTCACTTTCGAGCTCTTCTCGATATTCTGAAATCAGCCTGTTATTATCTTAGCATGACATTTGGCCTGCAGTTCCCAGCTAGGGATGGAAAAGGCTATCATTGGGCCTCTCTGCACGAAATAGCTGGGCAGAACATTTCTGTATACAGGAACTGTTATTCTCACCTTTTGAAGAGCAATTTCTTTGATGACTGGAAGAATATTTGACCTTCAAAGTAAAAGCTGCAGGCAGTACAATTTGCCTTTGTAGCAGTTGTGTAGATGGCTGGATTTTTTTTTTTGTGTGTATGTGTGTCTTCCTTGTTAGTTTTGAGAATAAACTCTTCACTTTTCTGTAAATTGTAGTAATCCTTGTTGAACTGGTTAGTCCCGTTCAGGCTTAGAGCTGAGTTACCAGTAGTGGAGAACAGGTGATATTTAAGAAAAGATCCTTCTTTAAAAAGCTTATGGAATTCTTCAAAGCCTTTTCAGAGATGTATACAAGAAAAACAGGTTTATTCTCTTTTCTATGTTAGGTGTACAGTGATTTTTTTTTTTTTTCTGAAAAAAATAACAAACCTCTCTTCTGGCCTCTCAACTTTGGGCTAAAGGAAAAAGCACATGATGTGTGGATGGAAAACCTGTCCCCAAGGTAGATGTACCCCAGACAACTGCAGGCCTTCCTTTTATTTGGGTTTAAGCACATTTGCCAACTAGCAAAAACATGTACCCTTTCATTAATTTGAGGATGACTTGTGAGACTGCTCAGTAGAGAGGTTAGAGCAGATCTTGAGCTCTTTTAGGACTGCTAGGATGCTGCTTATTTATTTTATCTCCTGGCAGAGAAGCTTCAAGAATGACTTTGAGAGAATTTGGATATATTGTTCTTAGCAAGTTTATTCTGAAACCTGCGCTTCTAAATTCTTGAACACATTTAAAAACTTTCTGCACTAATTTTTAAAAACTTGGATTCACTCTGGAATACTGTAGTGCGAAGAAACATCGACAGCAATTAAAGATCCCACAGTTAGCAAAGAAAGAATTGTTTTCCTATTGAAAAGATTTTTTGCACTAACATTCCAGGATTTCGCTGAAAGAATAAGTATTTAAACTTTGCTCTGTCCAGTGTTCTGTCAACTGTTGAGATTATTGATGTGTTCTCTAATTTTGACCCAGAAAATTCAGTACATGGGACTGACAGAATTGAAGTGTCACAGGTACCCGCCCAGGGGAGGGATCTGATGCTATCAGGTAATAGTTGTGCTTTTTCTTGGGGTCATAGCATTTTCTAAAAAGAGTTATGTCTATTGAGGCATGAGAGTATTGATTAAAAGAGTTGGGGCCAAAAGCCCATATTTACTAGTGCTTGGTTATTGTACAAGACTTGGAGGTGTCAGTATCTTCAATTTACTACTAAGGTTTCAGTTTCAAATTTAATCAAACTAATACAGTTCAGTTTAGGATTGCCTTTTTTATCTGAATACTGTGCACTAACAAACAGTATATTTTTGGTTAGTGATTTTGCCAAAGTTAGTGAGTTTTGCTTAGATCTGTATCAGAATAAGTAAACAGGTTTTCCCCTCCTTTCTATTATGTTTGTCTCATTCTTCATAATGTAATTTTTGCCTTTCCCTTTATGTTTTGCCAACTTGCTGTGTCTGTAAGAGACCTGGGCGAGAGGCTAAAAGGTGCATTTTATAGAGTGTGTCCAGCTTTCTGTGACACTTGGATACATCTTTGGACAAGGAGCTGAATTAGTTCTGTGTATTCATTTCTGGTACACTGCTACACTCTGTGGACAAACAAAGTGGATAATTGGGTGTCTGTTAATGCAGTGTGGGTTTTGATACGCTGTTCTACTACTTGATGCAGAAAAACCTTCAGCTAACTCTGCTTTTTATTGTGGAAATAAATGTATCAAACAAATCAACAGGCTAGAAGAGGTGACCTTTGTAGCAGCTGGGCAGCAAATTCCTTAAAAAGTATTGCTGGTAGTACTGAGTCCCTCCTGAATTGTTCTCTTGAATCACTTTTATTTCCAGTAAATTATATATAACCAGAGGACAGCAAGCACTTGTTAAAAGAGTGCTGGGATCATTCCTCTCTGCTCACATATGGTCTTGATGAGAGCCTGATGCTCCAAAGTACTGTATGTGCTCCTCTTCTTGGGTGGGGAGGGGATGCTTATTAGCCCTCTATAAGATTAAGGACTGTAAGAGCAAGTAAGGGTGCACAGTTGTTTAGTGCTAAATAAAAACACATGTAAGTTCTTCCCTAGTACAGAAAAATCCATTTTCATATAGAGTTGTCTTTGGAAATAGCACTTTACAGAAGATTAGGAAGGGATTGTGCAGGAGAGATGCTCCATCCAGTAAACTCATCTTAAAACTGTGAGAAATACTGTCTTTCCCAGGCACTAAGTTAGCAGGTGAATTTATGACAGCCAGAGTGAAGAAAAAAGAAGATGGGCTTCTGAGATAAGAGAACAGTTTATTTATTACGACTATTTGAGTTGTTTATAGAATCACAGAATATCCTGAGGGGAAGGGGCCCACAAGGGTCATCAGCCCAACTCCTGACGCTGCACAGGACACCCCAAGTGTCAAACCGTGTGCCTGAGAGTGTTGTCCAAACACTCCTTGAGCTCTGGCAGCCTTGGGGCTGGGACCACTGCCCTGGGGAGCCTGTTCAGTGCCCAACCAGCCTCTGGGTGCAGAACCCTTTCCTGATACCCAACCTAAACATCCCTGACACAGCTCCAGCTGTTCCCTCAGGTCCTGTCACTGGTCACCACAGAGAAGATACCAGAGCCTGTCCCTCCACTTTCGCTTGAAAGGAAGCTGCAGAGGTTCAGTTGTTCACAAATAAGACAATGGGGAAATTTTTTGGAGATGAGTTTGGAGAATAATTTTTTCTGTCAAGACCTCACTTAATTTGTAAAACACGAGGGTGGTATTTATAAAACAAAGTCTCTTAACCTGAAATCTGGTGATGTATTGGTATTTAAAGCAGTGATAATGCTGTTAGTGAGAAGCTTTAATTGCATGATTATAGACCAACAAAATTAGGCTCACCAATGTGCAGTCATGATAACTGGAGATATGCTAAATTCTGAATTTAAAGGTAAGACTTCCCCTCCCTGCATCCCTATATTGTCAATATTACAGAAAAAAAACATGTACTTCAGGGGATTTGGTGCTTGCTCCTGCATATACTGCTTTGCCACCCAGTTTGGTGACAAGCTGTATGAATTTCAGCATGTTGATAAGGTTCAGTGCCTCAGAGATGGTTATTCACCTGGCATCCTTGGAAAAATCCTTCTCTGTGTGCAAGTTCCTTACCTTCAAAATGTGTATCTTGAAGGATGCTGTGTGAAATTCATCAGGAGACCAAAGTACCCAGGAGTTATTTTACTGGATCCCAGTAAAAGTTGGCTTCACTCACGAGCTGCAGTGGGAACCCTCTACCATCTGTTTGGTTACCTGTTTTGAAGAAAAACCATAGCAAAGGACTCAGTGTGCCTGTTAACAGAAGACCGAAGTTTATGGTGACAGATCAGCTTGTAAACATGGATTTACTGCTCTATTTTATTTTGTGTCTATGCTAATTCATACTTGCATGCTAGAAACTGAGACCTCCTGTAAAACTGCACAGGAAATCAGATGCTGTTCTATATTATTTTGATAGGGGTTTGTTTGGGATGTGATCTTTGGGAAGCATGAATTACCAAGAGGTGTATATGACAGGAACAGTACTCATTATAGCTGTCCTTTCTCTTCTGTAAAGTGTTGCACAGTCCATGGCACTGTCTGCTCTAGAGCAACATGCTACTTTTTTGCATGGACAAGGCAAAATGTGTCTTATTAGTGTCCTCAGCAGCACAGTTGGGAATGATTAAATGCAGCTCACAGCAATGTCTTTGCTCATGACACAGTGATTCAGCACTTCTTCTTGTTTCTGAGCAAGGAATAGAACTGCAGCCATCCCCTAATTGCTGTCAGCCCCTTGTACAACCATTGTTCTCTGCTTGGGTCGTGTGCTTTGTCCATCCTCTGCACTCTTAGTTAAACTACAGCAAGTTAACTTACATAGGTGCTACACCCCAGAGATAGCAGTTGAATAGCATCATTCATTAAAACAAAACAACCCATGTAGTCTCTGCTGCTTTTCATTTTGAAATAGGAAAATGATCTTGGCACAGGGCATTTCCTGGGGATTAATGACTGGCTGGGGTTAATGGCCCTTGGCTGCGCTGTGGGCCATCAGCTCCTCCCTGCTGGTCATTAATCTGCAGGAAATGCCCTGTGCCAAGATCGTTATTGTTGTATTTGGGTTCTTTGGGGGCTGAATTCGGGAACCCACACTGCTCTAATGTGTGAGAGCCTGCTGGGTTTTCTTACATTTAGGCCCTACACATTTCTTTTTTTTTTTTTTTTTTGCCTGAGCTTATCTGAAGCTTCCAAATGTTTCGCTTAATGGAAAGTGCAATGCATCAGGTCCTTTAAAAATATTTCACTGAGCAGCAACCAAGGTAATTTTGGTGAAAATGAAAGTTCTGTGTAGCAAACAGTTTTGAAAAGAGTATATACTTGGGGGCAGTGCCTTTTAGCCTAGCCTAGAGCAGCAGGCATTGGACTTGGCATGGGAATGTGAACACGGCTCTGACAGTCACTGTGTCTGGGCTTTCTACTGTAGGGTGGGATTGCAGGACTCGGGGTCTGCACAAGCTGTTAACCAATTCTTTGACCAAAGATGATTGACATTTTAAGAGACTTTTGTTTCCTTGGAAAGCTAAGAATAAGAAGGAATACACTAATTTTCTCCTCTACCACCCACCAAACAGTGTGCAGAAAGTGGGGCTTCTGTTCATTCTCCCACGATTTCAAGTTCAGAATGTACAACTTCGTATAGATTTTACTTAGTAAGTTCAGTACTCTGTACTGAAATTGGTTTGGGGTTAAATACAAAATTCCAGAATTAATGAAAAAAATCCTTCATGTAGGTCAGTTCAGTATTGTGGCCTGGTGGTAGCAATTCATGACTATTGGCGTATTTCTTTATTAAGAAAAACCCAACAAACCACGCAAAAACAAACATCACCCCCATCCCAACTACCAGCCTTCCACTGATTAAACTATTTGATCATATTAGACATATTGCAAGTAAGGTTATGAAGAAATGAAGCTCACATAGCAAGTAGTAAGTGCAGTGTTAAGGAACTCAAAAGGTGAATAGAATTGGTGCAGTGCAAACATGTAACATCCCTAGACAACTGTTTCTATGAAAGTGAATTAATGATTTCACTGAAAACAGTCAATGTTGGGCCCTTTTTTTTTTTTCCCCCTTCTTAAATGGTTTTTCCTTCCTTCTTCCTTTCTCTCTTTGACTCAGACAGGGCTGTGAAGTCTCCTGCTCTTTCCTTCAGAAGGTTTTGCAAATAGGCAGCCTGGTGCTGTCCTCTTCCCAGTTCTCAGATGTACCACGCTGTGAAGCTGCCTTGGGTCAACAGGAAACCTTCATAACGTGCATTTCAGATCTTGAAAATGCCACAGTGTGCATGAGATTTGAAGACAGCAGCAAGCTTAGTAGAGACTGTCACATCTGTATAGACCTTTTTGATGGATTTAGTAGCATTTCAGCAAGGAGAGGGAGAGATTTTTTCATCAGGGGAAAAGGTCCTGGATCAGGTCTACATACAAACTTTCACAGATATCCAGAATAAGTGTGGGGCTTCGATTTTTTTGTGATGAAAGTATATTCACTACCCAGTCCTTGTGTCTACAAGTCAAGGATTATTCCTATAATAGAAGGAAGAAACACTCTGAAGTCGTTCCCTGTAGTGATTTCAAACTGTCAGTCTGAAAGTTTTAACTAGAAAATGTGATATGACAAGAAAGAAAGATTACTAATATTTTCTAAGTAAACAATACTATTATAGCAACTTGGGTTGCATTTTTGTTCCAGAGGAATGGTAATTCCTGCTCTGACAATAAGCCTGTAACAAGGAGAAGGCAGCCTGCCATGTTACTAGCTTGCCATGTGCTTTTTAAAAATAGATTTTCATGTTCTGTCACTTACCTGGTGAACATCACTGAATATCAGAGATGATGCAGGTGAGTCAGGAAGTTGATATTGTTGTTAATGCACTCGAGAGACTCCGTTAGCAAAAGCAAAGACAAATACAGTGGAGAAATGACAGGGCTGCCTTTTGTTGCCTCATCTAGGAAGATGTAAAGGAAGGGGGAAGAATTTTACCTGTAAAGAAACCTTGCTTAAATTTCAGAGTATTTTTGTTTTGCTGCCAGTCTGGTGAAGTCAGCTTTTATTGCTGTCAGACTATAAACTTTATGCAGAAGATATCTAGTCTATCCTGCAGCCTCCTGAGTTGATAGGCATCAGTTTTCTTTGAAAACCTTTGCCTGCTTTCTCCCAAAGTCTGTGGGGTTTTTTTGCTTTGGAGGAAGAGAGGGGGAAAAAGAGGTCCAAAAGAAAGGGCAGTAAGCCATGAGAAGTGGATTTCCCAGCCTGTTCTTTCTCTGCACCCAGCCTTGATAAGGATTGGTCAGAATCTCCTTTTGGCTACACTGCCCCCACTGAGGGAGATAGTTGTATCTTTGTACATGATGCCTGGTACGTTGGCAGTGTTTTCACCCCAGACTGACTAGTTTTAACAGAACTGCATCTTGCCTCTATTAACAGGCTCAGGAAATCCCATTAAACCCTCACCCCTGTTGCTCCAGCTCTCACAATCCAGTGAAGTCAACAGGAACTTTGCTGTGTTCTTGGCTGGACAAGCCTTGAGCAGGGAACCCTGGGTGCAGTGGAGATGGGTACCTGCAACCTGACCTGCTGCTGCTGTTTGGACAGCTGCTTTTAACCCTGTGAAGTAGTTGTATTGTTTTGGCATTCTCAGTGCTGATGACTTGTGTAACTAATTCCCTAAAGTACATATAATGATAGACCAGGGTGTAAATACCAGCTGTATTTATAGAAAACTTTGAGAAGTCCTTATTTCTATCAAATCTTTCAAATCCTCGGTTGTTGTCAGACCTACCTCACTATTTTACTTTGTTAGTCTCAGGATGGGGGGGGGGGAGGAGGTATTAGTTTCATGTTGGTTTTCTGCTCTTAAGATCACTGGCTTCACACATGGTTAACTAGCTAACAGTTATCTGGCAGTCAGCAACAAATATGAGGCTGTAGAGTTCAGTGGGATATTTATCTCAGATAGGGATTGCATGGTTAGAAAACCTGTCAGAAATGGAGTAAATATTAATTACAGAACATTGTGGACTGCAGACAACATTTCCAATAAAATTAGCTTTAAATGACGAGTTCTAAAGCAGTTTTGTTGGAGCTGGAGACATCAGGATCATAGTAATGCTGAGTAGCTAAGATTTTCTGACGTAGGCAGCAGAATACCAGTATTTGATTATTATATTCCATACATGTGTGAGCTACTGTAGCTTTGTGTCTGTTTTCAGAAATCACACCAGTTTTATCTTACTGTAATGTTTTTCTAACTGCCCTGATGTTTACAGAACATTACATATACTCCAGTGCTGAAGTCAGAGCATGGAAAACTATGGAAGCAGGAAGATGGCTGTATTTTGTCTACTGCATGCAGTATCAATTCCAGAGAAAGGTGATTTAATTAGCTTTTATTTTTGATTGTAAAAATTAATAAGTCTTAGCTAAATTTTAGCTATTGTTTGTCTTTGCTTCTCATTTCCTACCTGCCAAATGTTTGACTGTGTTATCCCAAGAGATGGAGGCTGTGATGCTGCCTTATTAATTGTAGAAAAGTAAGTAACTGTCAGTAACACTTGAAAAACTTGTTAGCCAGATACTTGTCTATATGTATGTGTTGCTTCATTTTGTTGGCTTCAGCAGAAATTTATCATTCTCTTTGAAATGTGGAACATCTTAGAGGAGAGAAAGACAGACTCTTAGCATTTGCAAACCCCAAGATACCAGGAGAACTCGGTTTGCAATCATAAAGAGAAGCAGTGATACCCAGGGGACATCACTACTGGACTAAGAAAAATGTTTGCCAATCAGCAATATATAATGAATAATGAACAGTATTTGTCATCTCCCTGAAAGTGGGGCATTGTGATACAAGTGGTACAGCTGTTATTCTTTAATTGCAGCTGGATTAATAAAACGTCATCTTTACAGCCCATTTGCAATATACCGCTGGGGAATACGTTTTATTACCATTTTGGGTGTCTTTTAGTTAATAATTTGTGCCTTTTGAGCATAAGTGTTTGGCTTCAAATCCCAGATACAAGTTTATTAAAAATTGTAATAGTTCTTAGAGACTATAAAATGAAATGAAGTGCACAAAATGTGCATTTCCAGTGCTTGAGTTTAAAACCATTTTTTTACTTGACTAATTTCAGTGTTTCCAAGACTAGAAACTATTGAATTTAAATAATTATTAAATATTTAACTAGCCAGACATACAGCATTATTTTCAATAGATTACTTATATTTGTTAGGAATTAAAGATTCAGAGTGGCACCGAGAGGATTTGGTCATAATATGTAATTTTTAAAACTTGCCCCATGTTTATGCAAAGCAGTGGCACAACAGGGAAACAGAACGAATATTTGAAGTCAGAAACAAGAACAAGACAGTTGTTAAATGATCTGATTTACAGAATAAGGCTGACCTGGTCAAAAATAATTGGCAGACCTTTTACAGATAAACTGCATTTCACTTCTGGTTGAATGGGAACTCCCATTAAAGTCAAAGCTAAATCAGTTCTTGGCCAATTTCACTTTGCTTATCACTGACAAATTCTCTAAGCAAGTGTCAGAGATGCAAACATACCTCTGGACAAAATCACTTCCCTAAAAATTCCATCAGACAACCAGGGTTACCTCTCAGTTACCTGTGACAACAAGCAGCTCCAGATGCTGAACTCCACATTCATGTGCTTGCATCTCTTTTCCATCTCTATTAAGCAGTTATTTCTTCAATTCATATGCAGTACGGAGAAACAAAACCCTTTCTTATTTTTGGGGTGTGGGACCTTTGCTTCCACTTGGATTATTTTCAAGTTTTAAGCTGGTGGCACACAAAGGTGAGAAGGTGCCACGGGGCAGGTGTTGCTGGTTGATGCTGTGAACGTGACTGGGTTTCTTCCCTTACTCTTTCTGCTGTTCTCTAGGCAGTCTCTCTGAGTAGATGTAAGTAAAAGTTGGTATTTTGGGATGGAAGAGGTTGAAGACACTCTCCTACAAGTGGGACAAGGTTTGTTGACTCTAATTTGGTTAAATAAGCACGGTGCTTGGTGTTCCCAGTCTTGTTCCTTTGACAGCATGGTGTTATAACTTGGTTGGTTAAATTGAGGAAATATTGATAGAATGAAATTGAAAATAAACAGTTCTTCTACTAGCATTTTAAGAGAATTTACTAAAACCATGCTCACTGTTCTCTGTGTTTCAAAAAAACCACCCAAAAAAGCTTTGGTAGACATTTGGGAAAAGATTGCCAGAATCCATAGTGTGAATGCTGTCAGCATCAGGCAGAGGGCTGAAGAGGAGGTGGCCTAGGAGAGATGGTACTCTGCAATAATCAGAGAAACTCAACCTCAGAATTAGAATTTTTGCTAGAAAATTGATGCAAACAGGTGAGTTGTTTGCAGCCACCAGCCCCACTTTATGAAAGGTGCATTGTGATCTTGCAGCCAGTGTCCAGCACTTGTACATAATTGCAAGCAACTAACTCTGCTTTTTAATAAGTGCATATATTTGTTATTGTTATCTGAGTTGAGACACAGAAAAGCAGCTTTGCTGTGGTGTTTAGCTGTAGTGTTACTGTAGTGGCCAGCCCTGTTTTAGATTAAATATTCCTTCATCCTTTTAAGATTTTACTCTGAAAAACTGAAATTGGTTTGAGCCAAGGAAGTCCTCTCCCATCTGTATTTACTCCATTCTTATCTGGAATAGGTCACAGGACAGGATTAGCACAGCCCTTCTATGGATGAATGTACAATTTAGAACAAGACTAAGGTGAGAAAAGAGAAAGTTGAAGAGCTTGCTCTAAGCAAATGTTAAATGTAATGCCTCTCCTGCACTCTGATAAATCCTCTTATCTCTCAGCATTGTATGGAAGGGAGGGATAAGAGATGAACCCCTCAGTGAAATAGAAATTTGCTTAAAGATGAGAGCAGAGTAAAAGGAACTGTAATTGCTGCATCTGTGTCAGGGTTTGAAGGATCAAGCACTGCACAAAAGCTTCAGTAGAAGAGAAGTCTAGTTGTAGTCCTGTTTTTTGGTTTCTATTTTCCTTGCTGCATGAGGAGTGAACTTGACTGGGTTGCCTTACATGTGATGATTGTACTTGTGTGAAAAGACAATT
>JAYRBT010000010.1:5520225-5543299 GCA_036023395.1 Myiotriccus ornatus
TTCTGTACCCACTGAATTCTGAGCCTCATGTGAAACACAGGAATTACAGTTTTAAGTGAAATGGGATTTCTGCTCCACTTTGCCATATTCTCTCCCAGCAAAAATAGTTACTTTCTCAAATATCAACTTTGCTGAGGAGAGAATAATTTCTTCAGAATTTGTGAAATAGGCATTTCTTTCCTTGGGCTAATGCTTCCCCGCTGAAATTACTCCAGAGTCATTATCTGTAAATTTGGTAGCTGCTTAAAAGTTACATACACGTGGCATGAACAAAAATTTTGAAGCGTGTGATGAACATAGTCATTCCTGCCCAGGAAGGTGATCAGTAATGAAGTAAGTGACTCTACCTGGTAAGAAGGAAAACTGAAACATGACGTTGTTTTTTAGTTCCCTGATCCTGAATCTTGTTGTTGTCCACTTTTAACTGCATATCTAGAAGATGCGGGGGTATGAGATCCTGCAGTTACTAGTCGTGGTGGCTGAAAAACCTTAAAATGTTCTGCATGTTTTAAACACTGTCTAAATGCGAGGGACTGGGTGAAACTGCAATCTGTTGGTGTTTTGGGGAATTGTTCACTGTGTTCTTCTTTTGCTTTGGTTTTCAATTAAACAAACAAACAAAAAAGCCCCCATTCTGTGTCTGCTAAATTTGCACACCCCCCCCCCCGGGTTTATTCTTCAGACTGGTAAAGCACAAACATATTGGAGTGTGATTACTGTATGATTTGAGGTGTTTTTCTATTTCCCCTCACATTTTTCTCTTCAGTAAATGCTTGGAAAAAAATCAACACCTTCTAAGTGGGTGATTTTAGAAGAATCTCTCCGAATTCTGCGGAATTATACAGATGGCTACTTTCTGTACCTCTGGGTCATGACTGAGTAGTACCATAACTTAGCAGATATTCTTCCCTTGATGCACATATGTAAGCCCTATTAGTGTTAATGCCTTTTTGAAATGCTTCCCTCATATATTCAGTAACTACTACGATGTCCAGACCCTGAAGTCTTATGAGTTGCATGGCATGTGACTATCTCTAGAGCTTAATAGAAAGTTGGATTTAATCTCACAGTTCATCTTTTGAACAGTAAAACTGTAAGAAAGATAAAATGTTTTAACGTGAAGCTTTTATCTGAGAGCTGTGAGCAAATAAGCCTTTTTTCTGGTCCAGGGAAATGACTGGGGTTTTTTTGGGTTGTTTTTTTTTTTTTTTTCAGCTTCTTTTAGTCTTGCCCAGTAAGGCCATAACAGTAATTTCTGCTTACAGGAGCATTGTAGTCTCAAGGTGTTGATTTGCAGAGAAGTATTACAATATTGTATTTATGACTGTCAAGGAAATGCGACTTTTGGAACTCGGCAAATCCATCATTGCTTCATTTTGAATTTTTTTTGCTTCGCTGCAGTTCATTTTCGACAGTCTTTGTGAAAATGGGTCTGGCTCTTAGAAGGGCAAAACGTGAATTTCCTTTAGGACTGTTATTTTTCTCTTAGTTTGAGTTGACTGTACAAAGATCTGAGCATCCTGATCTAATGTTGATGTTATTCCTGCTTTAAATGAGGGCTTGGACTTCTTAGGTTTCTCCCAATCCAAGGTACTTTAAGCACCTCTGGCAGGGTTCAGATCTGCAATGATAAAGGGTTTGTCTTCCTGTTGTTCCTCCCTTTTTATGAACTGTGACTCTGCAAGGTTACCTTGAACTTTTGGATTTATTTTTTTTTTTTAAGATAATTTATCTCCATATGGAAAATTCAGGAATATGTTTAAAAAAATCTTTCTTTTCTGGCTTTTATTCCACTCATTGTTTAAAGGTGAACTTTGGTCAGACCTTTGAATGCATACCTAGGAAAAGGTGTAGAAGCCAGTTCATCCCTCACCCAAACCCTTTCCATCTCCCAAACATTCTTTCCCACCTTCTTACCTGCACAAGAGGAAGCCTGTTGCAACATGGGTGCTACAGCCCTTATGAGGGATCAGTAAAATGTATATTAAAACTACGTGTCTTGGAGATGGAAACTGCACTCCTGCTAGTTCAGTGCGTTATTTGCTTATTGGGATTAGTGCTGGATGTGGTCCTACCAAAGGAGTATTGGAGGAGCTCAGTGGGTTTTGCATTCTGGATGTTGAAAAGCAGTCAGAGAATTACAGAATCATTTCTGTTGGAAAAGACTTCTGAGGTCGTCAAGTCCATCCTATGGCCAAACACCAGCATGTGAACTAGACCGTGGCACTGAGTGCCTCATCCAGTCTTTTCTTAAACAGTCACAGTGCATTTCTCTATTTTTTTTTTTTTAAATATTACTTCTTTACTGCCCAGGTATGGTTGTGTTTACAGAAAGTTATGACAAAACTTGATTACTGTGGATCCTTTCTTCCTTTTTTTTTTTTTTTATAATTTATGCAGTGCAGCAGTGGAGGCTTATTAGTGGAGTTAACTGTGGAATCTTTATAATAAGCTTTGATTGGTAGTGAATTTCAGTGATATACACAGAGAATGCTTAAATGTGTACTGAGCTACCTTGTTTTGCTTGGGGAAGGAACACATTGGTACCTTCTGAATTTCATTAGAAGAAGGGATATTTATAAGGATGATAATGAGATTGCTAGTGGGAAATAGATGAAAATTTGATTTTTTTTTTTTTAATAAGAACACTTCTAGTTTAATGATGGATAATCAAGGCAATAGTTTATTGCACAGTGTTTTGTATTAGAGTAGAAGAGCTACCACAAGTTCCCTGAATGGGAATCTGCTGCTTCATGAACCAGACCTTGCTGGTTGCAAGGACGTTGATTTTAACATTTTAGGCAGTCATTTTTTTTCTTTAAATAAGAAAAATACTTCATGAGGACCATCGTGTTTACTACTATGTTCAACTTTGCTGCTGTGTCAGGAAAATGAATCTTCTATTTATATTTATAAGTTATATAATTGAAAACGGTTAGTTTTTTGTTTCAAAGAGTTGTATTATGAAGTGTTATGTGTTTCTCTTTTGCAGAGAATTTGTGTAGAGGCCAGATTGAAAATATGCCTTCGTGACAAAGTCTCTACAAAGCTGATCCCATCTTGGCTTTAAGGTAAATTAAAAAAAAAAAAAGGTATCAAACACCTCTTCTGACTTTTCTTATCTTGCGTGTTATTGAGCCTGAAAGAAATGTGAGGATACTATGTTCTCAAGGAAAGAAAGTATTTTAAGGAGTTAAGTTGCAAAACTTATAATTTAGTCAAAATAAAGTGCAGGCATGAGCCAGAAATTTGGGTTAGGCTTCAGTAATGAAACAAAATGACAGACAGTGGCGTGAACACTTATGTGTCTTACACAGTCCTTGGAAGCGTCTGGTTTTGTCTAAAAATTGAATATGCATATGAAGGAGAGATCATTCTAATTGAATGGAAAATATGAAATTACAAAGGCAACAAAGTATAAATAATTGAAAATCAGGTTGCAACTCAGCTTCTGTGTGTTGCGAGCTCAGTTGCAAACAAAATTGCTAGAATGGGAGTTCACAATTTTGTTCTTCTTGATTTTACTTTCATGGTACCATACTCCTGGTATAGAGATCAAGGCAGTGAAAATGATGAAGGGGTAATTAAATAGCTGTAGGAAAGTAAGACCCAAACCAGAGTCTAATTTTCAACACTCTACAGCTTTCATTATATATGTATATGCTTTGATTTCTCATGTATATGGAAAAGGTATCCTCTAACACTGCATATTTTTAGTCTTTCTCCTCCAGAATTGTTTCATGGTAAGATGTGGCAAGCTTGTTTTGTTTGTGAAGTCACTGCAGAAAAGAATTATTTTAATAACTTTGTGAACAGTTACTTACTTGTGAGCAGTCCTTTATCATGACCATACCCTGTTTGACTGTTCAGCATCTCTTGTTCGTTCGGTGAAATCACTCACAGTGGGCAATTTTCTGTGTTTGAAACTTTTTGGCTCCACTTGCCCTGCTGTGTCTGTGGGTGAAGGCACCAGTGAGATTTCTGTACTCAAAACGCGTTATTTTCAAGCAGAGCTTTCTTCAAATTTAACCAATATTGTTAGACATAATAGAAACCATATGCTGCTTCATATCCCAGTAGTAGGGCTGTGATGCTGGCATGTGCCATGGAACCAAGTTCCAGGAGCACAATAATTTTGAAATAGTCACTGTGAAAATATGTTCAGTTCTGTATTTGGTTTAAGGCCCAGGATTTGCCCTTAAGCATTGAGTATTTGTAGAAGCAAATCAGATTGAACAGTTTTACTTGTTAAAAGGAGACCAAAGTAAAGCTGTTTGTAATACTTCCAGAAGGAGTGCTCACAGCAACCCACAGCTGGAGAAGAGTGTTGTTTTGTTTTATATTTTGTTCTAACATTGTATCATGGGCTTGGTTGTACTCCCTCTAGGATGGGAATTACGGTCCTCCTCTTCTGAGGACTTTTTGAGAATTGGAAGTTTTCATTAAGGACTATGGAATTATTTAAATAATTTGCTATTAATATTTTACTGATTTGAACATTATTTAAATGCATGTGTTACTATAGTAAGACTCCAGAGAAGAGTGTATTAAAACTTAAAATTTGAGACACTTGTAAAACACCCAAGGATTTGCAGATGGCCAGAATGTCTTATTCTTAGCAACTCCTCTAAATTCCTGTCATGGTATTGATGCAGTGGAGAGATTGATCAGTATTGCATTTGTCTAATTAGCAAACAGGCATGAGTATACTTATTATGCTAAAGTAATTATAAAATAAAATTTGGAGGGGAAGTACATAAAATCCTTTTTCTTGGACAATGTATTTTGGGTGCAAATTGCAGAAGCTTGTCTCTAAATGAGAAGAGAATCATCAATTTTGACCTGTGTGGACACAATCAGAGGAAAATTTTGTGAAACATGAGTCTGCAAAAATGCTTTTGTGCTGTAAGGAGCAAGCAGTAGTAGTCGAGATGTTTCCTTCTGTGCTCTAAAATCATCTCTATGATCTCTAGTTTATTGACATCAGTGTTGTTTCTTTACACTGCATGTGCTTTGTGCTTACAGCAAAAGACTCTAGTCCTCAAGATTCTGGTGATGGAAAAGTTTTCAGGATTCTTGGAAAACTGCCCAACAGTTAACACTGCTGGAAAACATTTGCCCTGGTTATTTCTTCCGTTTGTCTGAATCAGCTGGAAGCATTGAAATTAGCTCTTTTTTTCCTGCTTACCTGCACAACCTTATGCTGTGACATTTCTGATCCTGCTTTTGATAGCTAGTTAATGACACCCGAACTTCCACTTAAATATCAGTTTAAACTCCTTTAGCCTTTTCTTTGTCCTTACATACATCCTTATGTTTTCTGGCCTTGTGCATGGTCCTTGTCCTAATAATCTCTAATCAAGATCCTTCTCCATTGGTGTTTAACAGACGTGAAAACTTGTTCACATCGGGGTCTCAAAAATAAAAAGAGAGAGACAAATCAGCATTTCTAGTTGTGTGTTTTAAGTGAGACCTCTGGGAATCTTGGGTTTCCCTCTTGCACAATTGTGGGGTTTGCAATATTTGATGTTATTTTAGAGCTTTGAAATAAGCTTTTCAATGTGTTAATATTTTTCTTCACTTGAGGAGTTCCATGAAACTTCAGTCTCATGAAAACTAGAAAGATAACAAGACTGAAATACCAAGGATGTATTACAGGGGTTTTTGATGGCAGCATTAATGTGATACAAGAATGAACTTTGGCTGCAGGAGCCATATCTTCCCCTCTGTTCTCAGCCATTTCCCTGCCTCTTCCCCTCGGGTGCCGTGTGAGGAGCTGGGTGAGAGCTGCTCTGGCTGAAGTTAACCTGGGGCTGGGAGGGGGGAGAATCTTCATTTTCACTTGCATTGCCCAACTCCCTTTACGGCTGCAGGACTTCCCTGCTGGTGCCTGCAAGTGGAAGCTACCTTGTGGCTTGAGCATGGACAGGCAGGGAGACTTCTGCTTCAGGGGTGGGGTATTAAGGGCACCTCCAGTGGTTGAGGTACTGCTTTGTTTCCATGGAATACGTTAAAGATACAACACGTTTCTGCTTCTGAGATCAACTGATTTTTATTTATCTTGACAAGGTTTAGAATAGCATTTCCTCGTGTTGAATGCCATTCTTACGGAGTTAAAAAGCTGTCATCTCTTGCTTTATTTTTTACAAACTCAAAGGGCACTTTAGTACTGTCAGCGTGAGATCATCACTGTCTAATAATAGACACTTTAGAAGATTTCCATTAATGTCGACTTTTAACAGAGCCCTGTTCCTATTAGAACTGCACCTTACAATCATGCTGTATCTTTCACTACAAAACAATTATCTGAATTGTGTGAATTGGCTAAAATCTATTAGCCATTAAAACTCAGAATGTTGCTTCTGCTGGGAAAGAAAGTCATCTTGTTTAACTTCCCCCTCCCCTTCCTACATCTATGAGAGTGGGAGCCTGTGTGAGGGAGGAAAGAAAGGGAGCCTGATGGTGCTTAATGGCTGATGAATACAGCCAAGGATACAGGAATGGTTGCCTGGCAACAGGGGAGGATGGGCTGAGGTCCCTTGTTGCTACATAGGAGTTGACATTGGCTCATCTCTTGAGCTCATGAAGGGTGACTTAGGCAGTTTGCATACTTTATTCTCCATATGTATCGTAGCTGGGTTAGATTTGTATCTTACATGTTTTGTCTCTGTGTATTTCTTACTATTTAAGAGAAACACAAGACGAATGGAAGCCAATCAAGCGTTTTAGTTAAAGGAAGAAAACATGTGCGTCCTGTCCTGTGCGGGCTTTCAAGACGACAGCCATGTTTAGAAAGAGATTTACCTAAAATTTTGAGCTCTTAGACCTAGTTCCACGTGTAAAGTCACGTTTTCTTAGTCTGGGAGCCCTCTGAAAATTATCATTACTGCTGAAAGACAGTGAGCTAGGATATGTTATAATTGCAGCCTCTAGAAGGTTGCCTTCTCGTGGTTCAACACAGTTCTGAAGTGACACCACTGAAATAATATCAGGCTGCTAACAAAGTGTGTACACTGAGGAGTGGGACAGAGTTGACCTTGTACAAGTTGTTCTTAGACAAATCAAATGGATTTTGAACGTACAGGTGTCTGTACGAGCTGTGGCTCTATCTTTGTGCTGCAGGAGAGCTGTATGGAGGTTCTTCCTTAGGGAGATGATGGAGGGCCTGTGTTAGTTTGGTGTTCCCTAGAAGACCTTTATGGAAAAGTACATGGACATTGCTACATGGAGGTTGTTATCATTAAGTGAATATCGATCCAGTAACTTTTTTTCTTTTCTATGGACTTAATTGTTAAGGAGAAAGTTGCAACTGGCTTACAGACCTAGGCTGTGCAGCCCAGCAGTCTGTGTATTTTGGATATTACCAGAGGCAGTAATTTCCTTTGCCCTTTTAGCTCTCAAAAACAACCCTGGTGCCTAATGATAAGGTCGAAGCTGTAGGAAACAGGTTGGGATCTTGTTTTGAACTGTTGGACAGGAGGTCTATGCAACCTTTTTGTGCTCATTTCTTCCACCAGGCAAAAATGAGGTTAAGTGTGTACATCTGCAGTTTTATCATCTTGAGGATTCTTAAAAGTGAAAAAACACACCTCTCTCTTACTAGAAAGAGCAATTCTCATTTGCCAAATGTTTATTTCCCTTTTTGCTTGTTGAGTCCAATGCTTTTGTTATTAAGGCTGAAACTTGGCCTACTGTGAAACCTTCCCAGCTGTCAAAATACAGAGTGTTTGTATGGAAATGTATTGACAGAATTTGCAAAGAAACCCATTATGTTTTCTGGATGGTTTGTAATTATCAGACTTTGAATAATCTAAACATAAATCAGTGTTTTCATCTGCACAGTCCTGTCCCCTTGCAAACACACAGAGGCCAGACAGCAGCAGCCAGCTGTGAGGGATTGCTTCCTTGTAGCTGGAGATCCTCAGAAAATCAGGTGAAAGGTTTGAAATGTTTCAATTTGGATAGGCAAAGCCTTGAGGCAGTTGTCATTAACAGAAAGGTCTTTCTCCTTCGTTCTTCCTGTTGTAAGCTGTAGCTTCTGACTTAACTATTTATCTTTTTAATGGTGTATACTTACATTACAAGCCCTGAATTTGCTACAGGGTATTGAGAAATGTTTCGTAGCTCGTAATGATTCATGGGAAAGTTTGGGTAAACTGCTGTGGACTGTGTTTCGTGGTAACTTGTATTCCTGAGGGCAGCCTTGGTCTGTAGGCAAGATTGCTCTCCCATCATCTGCACATGTAAGTGTCTGTGGGCAGAATTGTATTATCTCAGATGTAACTGCCGTGACTGAAGGAACTGCAACTGCACTGATGTTACAGAAGCTTTGGATCCAAGTGTTGGAAGTTGGGCTTTAATCTACTGTATCAATGAAGGAAAAAGATTAAAATTGTAAGACTCATAAATCTCTATTCCTGTCCAAGGTGTCCAGATTTTTGGCTGCTTACTCCCCTGTAGTAGATTCTAAGACAGCAAAAGACCTTGAAAATAATTACAGTTGAACCAAGAAAATATTTAGGGATCATTAAGATTTTTTTTTTTTTAAATTACAGTAGTTTTTCTGTACCATGCAGTGCTGTTGAAAAAAACCTGACCAGCTTCTGTAATGTTACCAGAAATGTTCTTTTATTTACAACCAAACCAAATAATTTAAAACTTAAAATAATTATTGTCCGTCTTTTCAGGAATGTAAGTGGAATATATTAAATACTTTCAGCATTCTTTTGGAACACCTGGCGGTGTCTTATGAACTTTCAGTACTAATCTATTGCAACATTGGTTACACTGAATCATTGGTTAAGGAAGCTTAAACTATGATGCTTTAAATCAGACGGTTTTGACATTTTCAACTTATTTTTGCAATGTTTTTTTAATTTTCTTCTACTGCCTAATAAAGTAGTAATTTCTGTTGGGCTTTTGCCTTTCTTATGGAACTGAAAGATAGAAAGTCAGGGAAGGATCAACCCAGAACAGACAAGAGTTAAAAGATTGTGGGGTGGTTTTTTGTGCCTACCAAGAGCACTGTATGAAAGTGAGGTTCTGATTCTTTTTCTTAATTATGGGCACAGAATTGGCTTCTCATCCTTCATTTTTGGCTTTTATGCTGTTTATTTGTGTTACATAATATCCCATCTGAGATATGAAGACAATTTATTGATTAAAGCACATGAAACAAGTACATGGTGTGTAAGCAGGGGAAGAGGGTCGCAGATGAGTGATGCATTTTAGATCTCATTTCCTATGCTACTACAGTATTAGAAAAAAAAAAAGGGAAATATATTAAGCAGTGCAATAACTGCATACAAGTGAATACCAGCCCAACAGCTGTGTTTTGCAGGAGTACACCACTGTAACTGGAATTGGGGGAAAATAAAACTTTATTGCAGAGTTGGGGAGAAATGGAAAACAGTGCTAATCTAAAAATAATTTGTCTTTTTTTCCTTTTTTTTTTCTTCTCAGTTGGGAAGAATAAGATTTTGCTGCTTTTACTCTCTCTGGAAAAATAGAGCTCCTTCTGTTTTTTAGGAGTGCTGCATAGCTGATTCAGAGATGGAAACAATGAAGAGTGTTATTCCACAGTAAAAAGGTTTTATGTAGGGAGTCACAGTAAATAATTGAACTAACAACTAGTTTGGAAAAAAGGAAGAAGTTGTGTGAAGCACAGCTCAGATGTGGTGCTTGTGCCCTGCTGTCAGGGAAGATGTGAGGGGCCAGAACCTTGGCCTCGGTTCGTGCAGTCCCAGTGCTGCGTCATCCACCCATCTGATTTTGCAGAGTAGTTGTTAAAAACTAATGAAATGTGCTCTACTACAGACTAATGAGGTGTGCTGTATCTGCAGAGGGTTGCAAGCAGACGTGATGTGAAGGGGTCTCACTGGAGAGGAGGGGATGGTAAATTATGGGTGTGCTGAGGTTGGGGCTGGCTGTGTCCGTGGGCACTGCTGGGTCAGAGGAGCAGAGCTCACCTCACAGCCTGTCAGCAGCAAAGAAAGCTGTCTGGTTTCCATGTGCTGTGCTCCTTCCTGAGCTGATTAACGTTTTTTAACTAGCAGAAAACAGACAAGTGATAGGAAATAGTGGGTAGCTTTCTGCTGTGAAACTGTGGGATTAGTGAACTGAGTGGTTTATGGCGGCTTCAGAAGGCAACCACACCTGGCACAAGGAGGCAGCAAGTTTACTGCCTGTAAAAGTAACAGATGGGTGTGGGAATATCAATTTATAGGCTTTTCTTGTCAATATGCCCCCTCATTTGTCCATAGGTGTGTATGTATCAAAAGCATTTGTCGGGCTTCTGATGCAGAGACCCCGTTTAGCCTGGTTGATGATGTGATGAAGCAGTTTTGTTGCTTTGCTTGATTCAGGAGGGAGCTGTTTGCCAGCTCGTAGCATCTGATGGGATGTATGGATTGCAGCTCCTGGCATTGCATGAAATGGTTGTCTTGCTGTATGTGGCAGTCCCACAAAGTGAGGTAGTTTGTTAGCACAGTTATTGCTTCTCTCCAACATACAGATACATATATATCTTTATATGTACATATATATATTTTACAGCTCTTCTGTTGTTACAATCTTTAATGATTGAAGATTCACACGTAAGGTTCTTCCTGGCTCTTCTATATTTGCTAGAGTAGAAGATACTTCAGCATTCAGGTCTTCAGTGGCTTGAAAATCCATCTCCATGTTAAATCACTGTATTTTATACAGTAAATGAGTTATAAAATCTTACATGTGTGCCTGGAATGCATGCTGACCTACTTAAACCACAACCCTTCCCAGCTGTGCTTGATGTATCTAGAGATGTGTGTTCATCTTGCCAAAATCCAAGTAGGAGATCACCCATTTTGGTGTTTTGAAGAGGTGGTTTCTCTAAAAGAGAAGAGTAAGGATAAAACGGTGACTTTTTCTTTAAAGCTGATCAGGTTTTAATTTCCTGTATCAGATTTTTAGGCTCTGTGCTTCCTTCTGCGGTCTTAGAATAGTAAGATTTACTTCTTAGTTGTGCAAGATGGAGTTTAGTCTTAGTTAGCATTTATAGCATTAACTGTGTTGCTGACAAACATTTTTCATTCCCATACTCTTTCCCTCTCCTTTTTTTAATCTGCTTACTATTGTCATGCAGTTTTTCCTTTGTTTTCAGTTATAACTACAAGATTCATCAAAAGTAGAGGTGGTGGAAATAAATCGTGCAGAGATTTCTCAGTCAAACAAACAGCATCTTTAAAAAGCACTCATTGAATTCCAGTGCTTTTATAAATAAGTGGATCAAAAGGCAATTAAATGATTACTCTCTTTACTAGATTCTGTATACGCTGCATTGTCAGGCCCAGATTATAAAGTATAATCTTCTATGCATCACACCTTTATACTTGTTTGCATAATATAATTTCGTTTAATACTGAAAAGACCGAATTAGAGGGGAAAAGGAGAAACTAATTCTTTTTTCTACTTTTTACAAACCAAATTCATAGCAATATGTTTGTAGCTTTGGCTTGTGCTCTCATTCTTCAGCTTAAGTTGTTACTTATATTCTACAGACTCGTCAATATTTTCATTAAGTAGGAAGTCTAAAAACACTGGAAGCGAATCAGGAGGCCATCGCTGATTTTGATTGCTAACTTTTTTTCTGAGGTTTGGTTGCCAAAGCTCTGGGAGTGAAAACTGAGGAGCAGGAACTGATTAGAAAATGGTATTTAGAGAAACTTCAGAAATGACATTTTGACAAAGCACCTGTTTTCTGTGGAGGGAAAAAAGCCTCTGTGGGGCAAGCTGTCAAAGTGGTCTTGTTTCAACCTCCTAAATCAGGACTTTGAAAGTGAAGAAGGAGAGATTTTGAGTTTTCTTATGGTCATAAAGGTAAAACAGGTCACAAATTGTGCTGTATTTGTCAATCATGTCAGACAGATAGGTCTCAGAGAGACAGAACAATTACCCATAATTCAGGTATTGTGAAAATAATAGATGTGTTATTAAAAAAACAACAAAAAATAATGAATCCTGCTCTCTTCTGCGTACTAATAAATTCCCTTGGCATGTGATTTTCTCACTCAGCAAGGGATTAAGGAGAGCTTGAACTACATGTCAGTCATTTTCCTGGACGTGCTTTTGAAAAAGGATATTTATGCTCCTCTGTGCAATCATCCTCCAACAAAGTGGCAAAGGGGGAAAAAACACTTTATATTGGGTCTGGAAGATGTAAATCTTAGTTCTGTTCAATCCACATCTGTTAAGTTGCAGGTCAGAGTGGTGTTTTGGAGCCTCTTCTGGTCTCTTCAGTAGTGAGCTGTGATGAGTGCTTAGAAATAAGTGGGAACGAACATACTTTGTTTCCCACTGAGCTCCCAAGGGGCAATGTTTGCATCTATATGAAGTTCAACATCCTTGTAACTGGTGAAAAACTGTCTAGCACAACTAGACTTGGAAATAAAACTCAGATGAGCCAGAGGAATGTGGGATGAACATCTCATCCATGATGGAGTAAGTCTTCCTTGGGCTTTGCTCGCTGTTCAGCACTGTCTGTGCAAGGTCTCCATTGCTGGCACTCAGTTGCTGGGTTTTTTTAGTGCATCATTTGCACAGACACTGAAAACGTATTTCACTGTGGTTTTGGGACTGGTTATCCTTGCTTTTGTATGTAATCCATTTTAATTGTGGAAGAAAATATTTTTCCTTTCCCTCTCCTGTTTTAATTGAGGTTGCAGTCTAAACAACTGCTTGTAATTTGGAGGGTAACCAAATAAGGCTGTGCCTTCTGCCGTACCATTTTCCATGGGAGAAATAAAAGATCTGTGTTGCTCTTAAAAAACAAACAAATAACCACCACTAACAACAAGAAAACCTGAGCACCAACTATATAAAAACATGAATATCAGAATCTATGCCTGTCTGGTTTAGTAAGACAGACAGGACTGGCACTGTCCCATTTCTTCCAGAACTCCTGCCATTGCTGAAGGTAAAACTGTCAGCCTGTGATGCCAGACAGGTAGTCACTACAAGAAACTTTATGGGCTGCTTTTTATCTCTGATACACTTTAAAACTCTTGGTTAACAATGAGCAAGTGTTCACAGAGCCTGGATCAGAGAGTCATCCTAGCAATTGTGTAAAAGAAATCTGCATATTCCCAGTTCTTACATTTCAGTTCTAGATATGATTTGCATTATCTGTGCCATTTCACATGTAATAAGTGTACCTCCTTATTCACATTTTTGAAACATTGGAATTATATTCTTTAGGAAAAAGAAAAATAAAAAGCAAACCCCAAAACATGTATTTCTGCTCCTTTTGTAGAGTATGTAGAGTAATGTCTGGGAGTTTGAAATGTATTACCAGTAGAGAATGACAGCCACAGGGGAAGCGATCGGTGATATTACTTTCTTTGCATTAGTTCTATAAAATAACTGTATTTTTGAGTAGAAATGAGAGGCATGAAAGAAATTTGGCCAGCACTTCAAGGGGTTTTGCTGAAGGCTCTCAGTTGTGAGGGCCTCTCTCTGGGTTTGCTGAGCTGCTGTTGGAAACTTGTGGCAAAATTCACATTCTCTGCCAAGTCTTACCACTGTTGGTGGAGAGTGCTCTGTTTCCAATGACAGCTCAGGCTGATGAAGGTGACATCCATGATGTCAGCAGTACGAGGCAGTGATCTGTTTGGCATGACTTCATGCACGGCATAATGATTAACTTTTCCCTTTTTTAGCCCTGATCAAATTATGTTTCTGTTCATTGACTGCCAAATGCACTCTATACACTCAAGAAATGTTGTATTTGCTGTGCAGCGAATATACAGAATCACTTTCTCCTTTTTTTTCTGCGAGCAGAACAAAGCAACTGCATTTTCACACTTGGGTCCTTCTGGAGAGAGTTAATGGGTTAAGGATTCCTCCTTTGGAAAGCACTCCATTTAAATCATTGCACACAGCTGAGCACAACAAACAGTTCTAGGAGAACATAAAAACAGGAAAGCAAATTTCTCACCATCAGTCATTGTTGGAAGAGGGAGTGTGAAAAATCTTGAGTTCCCGTCCTTTTTGTGCTATTCCCACTTTTAGGCTTCATTTCAAAGGAGGGAGTATTTTTGGTACTATCACTCTCATCTCTTGAATTCTTAAAAATATTTAAGAGTTAACAGAAGGTGATGTGAGAAAATGCTAGAACTTAAATTACAAAATTCTTCTGTAGGTGCTAAAAGCCTAAAATCAGAATCTTACTCCTGAAGGAAAGTGCTGGTACTCAGTAGCTAAGGAGAATAGTTATTTTCGTTGCCTTAGACTTCTGTAGTCTTTGGAATTAGCTCTCTCTGTGGAGGGGAGGGGGGAGGCTGAGATGGGCATCTCACAGAATTTTGAGGGTAAAACCACAGTTTTGAGGGTAAAAATTAATCATTATGATTTCTCTCATGCCTTATTATAACTAAAATAAAGTAGGGTATTTAAGGATTTCTCTTTCAAGAGATGGATAGTATGTGTTTGGAGAAGGCAGAAATGCTTTAGTTGTTTCTTTCTCATCAGTTAATTATCAAATATATTTTGATTTGCGCTGCAGAACTTCATTGATAAATAAACTTTTTTTCTTAATCATGTCTTTTAAAGATAGAGCAACTCAAGTTTTTTGAATAGAGAAACTCAGCACTAAAACTTTTGACTTCCCCAGGTTTGATGGTTAAGGAAGAGCTTCTGTATGTGCTCTTCTACTGTCCCCAGGAAGGGATAGGGCAACCTAAATGTTGTTCCCAAATCAAACTAGTACTGAATGGTCCACTTGCTCTCATGGCTTTGAGAGCTGATACAAGGAAAGATCAGTGGCCAAATATTTTTCCTTCTCCAGTCTTAGCTACATTCCATCAGCTTTGAGCTTCAGGAAGATCATGGACATCTCTTTTCTTATTAGACACCTGTTTGAAAAGCAGGAACAGATATAGTCAGACCCTTTAATTAAGGCTTAATATCTGCTCTTGCATACTTGTCCCATTAACTGTCCTACTGGATGCTTTCAGGAAAGGGAACTTTGGTTTGTCGCTCTTGAGGGAGCCGCAAAGCCACCAAGGTTTTTATTTATGCATTTCTCTGCACACAAAAATATCTTCTTTTATTCCCTGTCCTTAAGTAGAGGAAGCTGTGTTAGAACTGAGCTAAAAAGGACCTCCACCCACTAAACGAGTGTCTCAGTCCAGTGTTTCACTGGTACTGTCAAGTGAAAATTCGGTAAAATAATTCAAGCTGATGTTCAGTGTCGGAACTGGAAGCTGCAGAAGCAGCTGGGGAGATTCCCCAGGTGTTTGCTGGCGTCTCTCCTCTTGCACTGGCTCTGAGCTGGCCAAGGGCAGCTCCAGCTCATTGACAGTGAATTGGTATTCCAGGATGGATGGATTTGGTGAACTGTAGGAACCACTGACTGCAAATTCTGGCTTGTGAGCTGAGATTGAGGATTATGGGGGGAAATGTAGCAATAGTTTAGCTAAACTAAGAGGAATAAAATAATAAAAAGCCTAATTTAAAACCTTAATTCATTTTTCTTCTTTCTTTCTTGGTAAAGAGCCTTTTTTGAATGTGGAACAGTCAATTTAACCTGAATAATTCAACGATCAGGCAAGAATAAAGCATGAGCATTTTCTTGTAAACCCCTTCATTTCCATGAACCAAGTGAGAAGTTTTCTTGAAATTCACTGTTCGGATGGTTCAGACTTGGGGGATGACTGATTTACCTTCTATAGCAAAACTCAGGACATAATTATTTCTGCATACTTCTGCCCATGTGAGGAGTGTTACTGTCTGGGGGGAATATTCTTATTACTAAACGAGACTTTTGTTTGAATTAGCATACTTCATTTCAGAAATTTTATTTTAAAGGTACACTGTACTTAGCCTGAATCATCTTGAAAAAACTTACTTTCCATATTTTTGTCCTCTGTGTTTCTGTTTCAGTACTTTAAAAAAAAAAGGGGGGGGGAACCCATATAGTTTAATTTTAAAAATAGACTTAATTGCTTTTGGATTAAAACAATTTCTAACACTATTGATTAGACCCTTTTGAGTGTAATCCAGATGGAGATTAACATGGTGAGAGCTAATTACCTCTTTTAAGTTGCAGTTGTTTGCTCCTTTTAAATAGTGCTGTGTCTTCCCTTTGACTTTGGTCACTGGCAGTTGCAAATGTAAATGTTGAACTAAAACTAACTTTGAAGGGAGAGAGACAGGTGTACTTGTTCAGCAAATGGATCACAAATGTATCAGACACCTGTTATTTGATTTACGTGTCAGAAAAGAGCAAATATTTTCTTGGAACTCACCTGGGAGTGTGGCTGGATACGATTATCTCCTTGTGCTGGAGAGGGAGGGTAAGAGAAGGAAAACAAACTTCTGTTTTGTTTAGAAGCTCTTTCTGTAATGCAGTCCAAACAACATCGACATTGCGGTGTTCAAGTAAAGCATTTTCCTTGGGGGTAACCCTTGGGAAAGGCAGGGCAAGGGTGTGTTGGGTTTTTAGGTTTTGGGTACTTTGCAGAGATTTTGCCAAGGGGCACTGCATCGGCAGCGATCGTTGCCCTCAGCGCTGGAGAGCTTCGAAGTTCCCATCCCAGAGACTGGCTTGATAGTTATCATTTAGTTTTCCTGCAAAATGCAAATTCAGAGGTCCTTTAAAGGCAGTTGCAAACTTTCTGCGGGCTTTGGCATTTTGTCTGAGACACCTGCCACGAAACAGAGATAGGCTTGATCTCGCTGTGTGAAAGTGAAAGGAAAGGGTGGGGAGCGAAGGAGCAGGAGAGTCCAAGAGGAGACAAAGCAGCCTTGCCCGAAGCACATGTTAATCAAAGGAGATCAAAGGATATGATGTCAGTTTATAGAGAAACAGGTCAGGCAAGCCCAGGTAGCTCAGGAAGCAGGATACTAATTATTCACAGAGGAAAGCCAGGTATACAGTTACCGCTCTACAGCTGAAAGTCAGGAGGTCAAAACTCGCACAGAAACCAAGTCCACTTGCTTTAAAACAGCTTAGCTCCTTTCGGGGGAGTTCATAAGTTTCTGGAAATGGGAGAGAATGAGCCTAGTGCACCGAGTCCAGCCCAGCAAGGTAAGAGGTTTGGGGCATCGTTTGTCTCTGCGTGTGCGAGCTCGTCCCGCCGGTGGATGTGGCAGCCGGTGCTGCGTGTCCACACCAGGGGACGTGTTTTTGCATGTGCTTTGGGGAAAGGAGAAAATCCACATCACTCATCTCTGCAATGTCTTGTTGAAAAAAAAAAAACCAGAACAACCAAAACGAAAACACAACATGAATTTAGGAGGGCAAGGGAAGGTCTGATAAGATCCTGGAAGCCTTTGGCACTCTACTGTCAACAAAGGTTGCTTTAAACTTAAGGTGATCTGTGGATGTTGAGGTTTCTGTTCCGTAGCTTAATTTAATCTTCTGCAAATGTTTTTTTTTTTGGGTAGGCAGTGCTTTGCACAACTTTTTTTGCTCAAATTTCATACCTCTTGCATGTGAGCAGGGCATGGCAAATGCATGAAGGATTTTCATTCCATTTAGCATTCTTGGCTTAGTCCAGGTTGTTGCCTTGCTGTTTGTTTTCCTTCTGTGGGCTGTGCTGAGGTAACACCAACACATGCATGCAAAGTAGCCCTTACGGGCACTTGTGTGACTAGCTGTAAGAACAGACAATTCTGTCCTAGGTATTTTAAATTTTCAGTAGAGGCCTGAACACAGCACTTCATAACTCTTGCTTAGTCCTTCTTTTGCAACGTTAATGTCAATTTTTTTTTCCTTGAGAAAGAATGTTTTCCCAGTAATCCTTTTTTCTTTCAACAGGCTGTTTTAACATCCCAGGAAGTATTATCTTCCCTGTGGAATTATTCCAGTATTTTATCTTATCATTCAGTGTTTTTTTTTTTTCCCCTGACATTCAACCCATGCTTTTCTGTTGCTTGACTTTACCAGTTTCTTCCTGGCCTCTTTCTCTGCTTTGCATACCAGCAAGGGGCAAAGCTTTGTGTCTATTTTGTGTTTTGTAAGAATCCTCAAACTACTGTACAACTTGCAAATGGTTTCCCAAGAGCTGGAATTGTAACTTTCTGGTCAACCACAAGCTGTGTTACTGTTTTCCCCTTGCAGTTATTCTTTATTTTCAAGCAAGCATGTTATCCTGGGGTTAAAATGTGTATCTCAGACCTGTGTTAATTGGGAATAACTCCCTTAATTCCAGGGCAGTTTTATTTACAAAGAACTTCTATTCCACTCCAGTTTTTTTTTTTGCTGTCTGTTAATAACTATGTAGATACTATTCAGAAAGCATACGGTGGCAAGTTCAGTTTTGATCTAGATTTTAATATTGAAAAAAGCAGCAGGAACATTCAGTAGTGTACAGGTCTAAACACCATTTTAGGCATGGTAATAAAAGAATTGGCATTGTTTCTTTTTCTCTCCCTTCATTCAGGACCTGAGTTTACAGGGGTTTGCTGTTCAGAAAGTTATCCAGTCTAATTCAGGTCTTAGTTTTCATGCTGTAAGTGAGGATCTATTTCACTGCTGCCGATATAATCCTACAAACAAAGCTGATGGAAAATATATTCAAGCACGTTGTATTTTATACAGTTCTTTTGGGAACTGTGATTGTGATTCTGGCTCAAGCCGTGCCTTTTCTCCAGGTGTGTTGAGTGAACTTTGTCAAATGGAATTACTCTTGATTTGTATTAGTGGGAATGGGACAAGAATTAAGGCTGCACAGTAACAGTGTTTTTTTAAATAAAAATGTTCTGTGTGTACGTACATGCAAGCACACACATATACCCCAGGTTTAATGTTTTTAGTTGCCATCAATCTGATGTACTGGGTTATTTCCATGTGTGCTTGTTTTTGAAATTGTCCCAAATAACTGGTGAATCAACTGGTACTTTCTGAGCAAAGAATGATGGAAGAAATAAAGTTACTCAAGATACCCATCAAAACCACTGCTAGTGAGACAACTTGCATTTCTTTTCATGCTATTTATTTTTAGAGAACTTTGAGCTTGTATGAATGACTAAAGGTGCCAGATTGACAGCCCTGGAGGCTGGCTTCACTTATTCATTAGCAGAAGAGATACGGCCAGGGCAGCAGGTGCACAGACCTACTCGCTGTGCTACACCCATGGCTTTATTTCTGCTGTGGAAAAAACCCTTTTCGAGGATCAGGGTTTTCAGTCCTGTTCCCTCCTTGCCTTTCCCTGCAGCGTTTTCTTCTAAGGGCGCAGCATAATGGTGTTGTGATGATTAGGTCTGAGCACTGAAGGCTGGCAGAGCCCTTTATTTGATTTCACGTCAGATGGGGAAGGAGGCTCGGGGCTTACATAAGTCAGTAATTCTCGCCATCTGGTCAATCAGTAAATATAAGGTCACTCTGCCGTCACAGCATTTTTGTTTTGCAGCAAGTGCAGTAAGCTCAGAGAATAAATTAACTCTTGGTTCCGTTCCGCTGTTTATTCTGCCACTTCTGGAAATGGTTCAGAGCTCGGTTTCTGCGAGGCTGCAGCCTGGGTGTGACAACTGAAAAGAGCAAAGCTCTGAACAATAGGGCTTTGACTGCCAGCCATAAATTGATTCCTTGTTAGGGCGAGCACACTGAGAGCCCTTCAAAAATGCAATGACATTAACTGAGAATATCTTGTATTTTTAGTGGAGGTGTGGTGGGTTTTTTGCTGTTGTTTGGGTTTTTCTTTTTTTTTTATTTTTTGTCTTTCTTAGCTTTTTCGCCTTTAGACATAAAATCCATTCCTTCACATGAATTGTTTTCAGTCTTCCCATGAATGAAGAATTGTTTACTGGAGAATGTGGCAATATAAGCCCCACAAGATGCAATTACTGTAAATTTTAATTTTATGATATTGTTCCAGAGTTGTAATTGATTTTACACTGTATTGTGGTGCTTTCACTGCTATTGTGGTGTACTGCTATCACAGTAGCTTTGCTCACTTGCTGTGTGCAATCCATGCTTGCTTCTCTGGCCCAGAGAGGAGAGAGGTAAACTGGCAAGTTCGAGTTAAAGCAGCTTGTTCTTTTGGTTCCAGAGAGGCACAAGTAAGGGAGCAAGAATGAGAGGAGTCATATGAGCATTATTAATATACCATCCGGAAAAACTTGGTTTTTTTCAGGGGTCCCTGATGTTTATTAGTGTATTTTAAGCATTTTTATATCTGGTTTCATTGTATATATATCTTTAATATAAATAACTGTATTATTTCATAAAATAGTTTCCAGCAAGTTCAGATTCCCTCCACAACTACTCTGGGCTTTGGATCATCTCTGAAGTGTGTGTTCCTTAGGGTTTGTTCTTGTGTTCTGATGTTGATTTTTAGATCAATATATATGTAGTCTCATGAAATATTTACAGACCAGGTCTGAAAGAAGCAACTACTGCTTTTTGCTGAGAAAGGTGATAGGAAAACATCAAGAGCCTACATAAAGAACAATGCATGCTTGCATGGGGCAGTGGGAATTAAGAAGGGAATGTCCCAGAAAGCAAATTTTAGTCTCAAACTTCCTTTCCTTGATGGAGGGCTTCTTGGCCACCAGGTCTGCCCAGCTTGCTCAGTGATAACGAAGTTTTATTTCAGGCTTGTGTTTTTGAGCAGGGCTCTGAATAACGCTAATGGATGCTGTAATCAGCTGCAGTTATTAACTGTGGGGTTCTCTGACAAAAAAGTGGTCATTCTGAAGGTCCATTGTAAAAGTGCTTCCTGCCCCCTTGGCATTCACTGACCCCAGTCCTGGAGTCGAGGGGCTCTTTGCTCTCTGGACAGTTTTTCACAGAACATCATTGGGTCCTTTTTCGGCTCTTTTTTGAATGATAATAGCGAGGGTTTCCTGTGACAGCATTTCTTGCACAGCTTGGCTCTATTCCCCAACCAGGTACAGTAACAATGGGTAATTTAAAATAATTCATTTTATTGCCGCCTCCTGTAGATTTTTGACTTTCATTTCAAAGTGGTGAATCTAGAGAGCTGGAGAAGTATGTTCTGATCACTATCGTGGTGCTGTGAAAAATACAAGATTTAAATAGTCCCGCAGAGCCATCAGCAGCTGGAATAGCACAGAGCACTCTTTTGACTTCAGCTGAAGTCATTCTAACATTTTCTGGGTGATTTTAACTCTTTTACCACAGGAATGTCTGGGTTTTGTTTTAGCTTTCATTTCCCAGTTTCTATGTGCTCACGAATCAGGATTTGGGATTTCAGTTCTACGGAAATATCCTCACTCATATAAGCATATGAAACTGAGAAAACTGAATAAATTGAACCATGATAAGAGTGAATCTGTCTCCAGTGGTGAGAATCGACTGCAAAACTGGATATCAACCCCAAGACTTTCAGCTCCCAATCTGCTTCGTATTATTGTTGTTTTGCTGTTATAATCCTTTCCAGTTCTTAAAGGTATGTTGCAGATGATTGCATCCTAATATGTGTGCCTGAAAATGAAACAAGATAGCAACATCTTGCTGCAATAAATAGAACTGAAATTGGAAGTGTAGTAGATGTACAGCAAAAGGATGACGTTTGCAAAATGTCTGGAAACTTTTTGTCATAATCTTGATCATAAAGCTACTTTAAGCTTTGAAATTCTACCAAATATAGAAATAAGCTCTTGTCAGCAGTAGGTCTGTCAGATTCAGTGTTTGCCACTTAGGGAAGGGATCCAAGGCAAGTTGTTGGTTTTTCCCCCAATACATCATTCCTCAGTGTGTGTGGTAAGGGTTGTGTTTATTTTGGCTGCCCCTGTACCTCTTTTTCTGAAAGTAAGTCACTTACTGGAGAAAAGCAAAGAGCGGAGGTTGGCGTGGAGGGAATATCAATGTGGTCTGAGCAGTTCAAGAAAAGGAATCCAAGTTTTATGTAAACTTCTTCTGCAGATATGAACTAGTTCATAAACTACAGAATGCTCTGCATTCACGGCAGGTCCTGACAAGGTCTCTTTTTCCTCCTCCTTCAAGTACTGGAAGTTTTCTGGAAGTGGCTGGAAATTTTTCCGTCTTTATACAGGGATTTCATTCCATAGTCCTGGTGATGGTGAGGGGGTTTATTTTGTTTGTCTTCTTCCTTTGCTTGAAAAACAGCATCTCCACTGATCACCGCCACTAATGAGGTGGTACAGTCCTAGAACAGTATCCTTGCATTCTTTCTTGCAGTGACTTGTTGAGATTATGTATTATAAAAAAAAGGAAGGTTGGTTTTCTTGCAATATCATTCTGATCCAAGTATTGAAATTTTTTTTTCTTCAGGTGTTTGGTCCTGTGTTAGGTAGTTTGTTTGGTTGATTTGGGTTTTATTTTCCCCCCAAGGCCTGATCTCTTAATGAGTCCCTTCATTGTCATGATATTCTTAATATTCCATTAGATTGATGGACGTTGCCTGGCTGTAATATGGTAATGTTACACTGTAATTATGGTATCTTTAGGTAATGATAAAACTGTAGGATAAAGTATGCTTTAGAGGAAGAATTATTACTTTTCAGTGATCTGATGTAGGTATTTTTTGCTTTTGGGCTGTTTTTTTTCTATGCCATTGTCATTGTTAGATTTTAAGCCAGTAGGCATCAATTACTTAGGACATCTAGGCAAAATAAAGCAATTACTGGCACAATACCTGTGCAATAAAGCTCCCCTGTGTAACTTATGTAGTGAATTTTGAAAAATTTGAAACAGGTCATTGTAGATTTGTTCCAAATCTGAAGACTTGCTTTTCTTAGTTCTCCTGCCATTCCTAGTGGCTCAGGGTGGCTCTGTGCATTTCCAGATTGTCATCATATATGTTTTGTTATTTATTCTACATCCTGAGGTGTCTGAAGCAACTCTGTAATAGCAGAAGGAAATTTTGGTGAACACGTGAGTAATTTTCCATCTCACCTGTTTCTAATTGTGAGGCCAAGCAGGGTGTTTTGGGTGTACTGCTTGAGTTTACCCTTCTGAAACTATTTATGAGTTGTTAAACTAGAAACACACTGTGAACGCCCTCAGAAGGACCGTGATAAACACAAAAAAATGTTTTATATCACGTCATTTACACATCTTGAATGAGGTGAAGTGCATGGTGGCAAGACTCTTGTGCTCTCTTAGTGA
>JAYRBT010000010.1:5543399-5566539 GCA_036023395.1 Myiotriccus ornatus
AATTACCTTTTCATTACTTCAGATCTTCATATCCCAAGATACATTTTGAATTACATAAAAGGCTGTGCAACCCTGAGGAAGTGTGGACATGTCCACACTTACAGAACAAAATCCTGCCTGGTTTGCTAAAGAAACATGTGTTTGCCAGAAATACTGTGATTTCATTCTGTTATGGTATTTTCTAGCTCTCATTATTTCAGAGAAAAAAAAAAAGAACTCTGTGAGGAGTTCAGCTGTGTATTTAATGTGTGTATGGTAGCTGTGACAACTTTTAGCAGTCTCATGCTTGTGGAATATATAGAATTGGGAACAATAACTGCAAAACTGTTTGTTTTGCATTTAGTCAGCAACCAGAGCAAGAAGGATTGACTTCATTTACATCAGGCAGGTAACTAGAAAGCACTGGTAACCAATGGTGAGCTTCAAGGAGACTTGGCATCTTCTTCCTCGTCAAAAAAGATGTGCATGCTCTGTGTAGTAGTGCTGGGGCTTTTCACTCAAGTTTTTAATTTCTGGGGTTTTTTTTAGAGTCCCCTGTCATGTTTCAGCTGGTGCAGAGCCACAGGGTACCTCTGGGTCTGCCTGGTACAAGGGTCAGCTCTCACAGAGTGTTGCTGCAGCTGCTTCTGCCTTTTTTCAGTTTCATGTTTCTGGTTATATTTTGGTCATATCCTGCAGCTCTTCTGAGCATTCAGGAGAATAAAAAGCATGGGCTAAAGTTAACTAAATCCATCCCTGTAGAAACAGTTATAGAAAGTGGAGCTGAGGTTTTTAGCCTGAATGTGATTGTGAATCCATAGTACTGGCACAGTTTCATAACAGCTGGCTTTGTCAATTTATATATACATTCATCTTTTTCTTCAAAAAGTGCTTGTATAAAAGTGGCATTTCTGCTGTCTGTGTAAACTCAGATTTTTCTGTGCCTTCATAACACAATTAAGTTTACCACATTTTATTCCTGCTAGCGTTGCAAAGAGGGGCTGAGTCAGACTGTGTTTGTTCTTGTGCTTTGTCAGCAGAAATGTTTACCAACTTCTAGTTTTATTTTATTTGTGAAAATGCAGTGAAAGTAATGGGGCTGCACTGGTATCAAGAGGGTTTAATTTGGTTTGTGTATTAGCATTGATTGGGACATGAGCAAGAAACAATCCAGTTACACTTCCACTGCCCAGGGATGAGTTTTTAGGAATGCCAGGAAACAAATATACAGCTTTTCACTTCTAAACTGAGTGTATTTGACCTGAAATTCTGAGAGTTGCAGTAAACCCAAGTCATGGCAATGATGGTTGTGCAGCAGGATTGTTGTTTCTCTCCTTACAGAGGTGATGTGTAATTGTCCTTGATCAACTGTGCTCTCCTCTTGTTTGCTCTCAGTGTGCCTTGGGTGAAAGACGGTATAGATGGACTATTTGAGTTAAAAATATAAAGCCATTCCCAATATGCCAGTACATTAAACTTCAGGTAACCCATCACTCCAGCTCCTGGGAGCATTGGTATCTGACACACTCTCCCTGGGATGCTGCCTCCCTGTAGCAAAGGCATTGCAAGCGCCAGGGGACTGTAAATTCAGTTCTCTGTTAGTTCATGGGCATTCTGGCCATCCCCCTGTAAATTGCAGCATAGCTTAACCAGCAGATAATTATATAAACCCATGTCCTCTGCACACCTAAACAACACAATGTTTGTAACTGTTGCTTTGCTGATAAAGAGAATTTTCCCAAGTTACTGTTTCTACACTTAACCACATTACATGTAAAAACCATAAAATCCTGTATATTATCCATAAACATAATAACAAATGCTACACTACATAACTTAGACTTAGTCAATAATTCTAGGCTTAGCCTGAGGGGTTGAAGAGAAAATTATTCCTGTTACAAATTTTAATTATGCCATAAACTTTGGGAAATAGCTATTGATCTTCAGCATCTGGCATCAGAAATGTCGCCTGCTTTTTTTGGTTACTTAGTTTGTCAGTAGCATTGTCATATAGGATAAAAATAAAAAATGTCACAGGAGATGAAGATGTACCATATGCAAATGAGAATATTTTGGTTTGTTTATGTACTAAAAATATTTTATTGCTGAAGAGTTTTTTGTTTCTTACCAGATTCTTTTAGCTATCTCCAGAGAAATTTGCATTTGAGATGCAAGAAAGCAAATTCTAATTCTATCAAAGACCCTTTCTCACCATGGGATGCTGTAATGTGTACAGTGTGTTTCTTGTCTTAGAGGTGCATTTAAAATCCGAATTCAATTAACTTCTCTGTTGTGGAAAAATTATAATTTCAAGGGCCAGATGAGACAAAGGCTGGAGCCTCATTTCTGTATTTTTTTCCGTTAAACCAGGGCTGTTAGATGATGGTTGTTAGTGTAAGAAATTTAAGTCTGGCTTAAAATAGCAACTTTGAAATTCTGATCTGCTGTGAAATCAGCGGCTCCTCAGCACAGTGAGCTCTTACTCAGACGTCTCAAGGTAGAAGGAAAAGTGTTTTAACAAGTTTGAATTTCAGAGCCGCTTGTAATGAGGGCAGCACTGGAAATGCAGACCACCTTTCAAATCATCCTAAAGGCCCAGAACCAAATGTGTTGTTTCATGGCGTGTCTGCTTATGGTTCATGAGGTTTGACTGCAGGGGAAGACTGAAGTGATCCCCAAAACCAGTCACTTTGGGTGAATGGAAATACAGGCTATACTCTTGGTGAAACTTGAGGATGGGTGTCCTTGTGGGCAGAGTTGGATAAAACTCCCTTTCTTTTCCCGCATCCAAAATGGTCTTTGAGGAGGCAGAGCTTGGCACCCTCCTTTTGAGGTGAATGAAGATGGTCTTCCCTATGCAGGAGAACTGGAGCGACATGGAGAAAAATGGGATACAGAGCTCCAGAGAACTGTCCCTTGGAAGGACAATCAAGGACAACTCACTGCAATGACAAAGATAACTGAGACTCACTGAGTCCTTAGTAGGTGCCTGTGGGACCAAAAGCACTTGCTTTCTCTCCAAATGTGTAAAGCAGGGAGGTGGTCTGTGTGGCCCTGAGGGTGAGACAAATGAGTGCTGTTCTAGTAGCTTGAATACAGATATAGTGAACCGAATCTTGTGCCAAGCACTACGTTGATACATCTGTATTAAAAGGAAGGATGTTTGCAAAGCTGTAGCATGGGGAAAGGCTGCTCTGTAAAGGAGACTCTCAGCCCACCCTTGGGAAATGCTGTACTCTTCTCCCAGTTTCAGCAAGGGGTAGCAGCACCTCCATCCCTTCCTGCTTGGTACTTTCACTTAAGACTCTCCTCTTTTTATCTTCAGGGACCCTGTGGTGAGCCACGTGATGCCACACGGCATCTGAAGTTTCTCAGACTTTGTTCACATAACATCAACACGGTGACCTCTTATTGAAGAAGTAAACTAAGCAAAGTAGGGCAAAGATGATTTCGGAGGGGCAGCTTGTTGTAGCCGTTGCCAACTCTTCGGCAGGAAATTGCTCCCCTGTAGGAGTATCTGCCAGTGGTGTATTGATGCTTGAACCCTTCTGGCTGGCTTTCCTCAGCCTGGCTTTGAACAAAAGGGGGAGAAAAAATGTTATTAAAGCTTGCAGGCATTTGAAGTGGCCAGGCTGACAGGTTGCACTCCAGCAGGTAAACGGAAGCCTATTAAGAACACACAGAGACAAAATGTGTTGTGTGAGTGTCAAGTGTTTTTTGGGATGGACCTCAGTAAGGTGGACAGCTGTGGCTGTTTCAAGGACACAGAGCACTGGTGAGGTTTCTGATGGCTTTCTGTTGCAATTTCTGACTTAAATATTTTTATGTAACATTAAATAATCTGAATCAAAACTTGCATCTGCATTCACTTTAGATGATAGAGCAGGACGATAGAGCGTATCTATGTGATTGCAGAGCCCTCTTCAAAACATTGCACCGCCCCTGATTTTGTCTTCTCTGAAGAGCCCTGCCACTCCTTGAATAATATTTTTTTGTCTGCTTTCGTTTTCTGAAAAGAGTTAAATGTGTGAAATGTATGCAGTTTTCAGGGGGAAAAAAATCCATTGAAACACCCAGTTCTCTCTCTAAAAGCTTCCAACAGCTTGTGAACCCAGACCTGCAGCTACCCGTTAGCCATTTAATTTAGGTCTTGTACTCCAGAAAAGTTCTGCCATTTGTGTGTTGTGCCATTTGTTTTGGTGACAAAGGGAAGCTCAATACCTTGAAAAATGTAAGCTCTAATTTTTATATACTCAAATTTTTTTGTTTATTATTTCTGGCTAGCAGGTCAAATTTTTACTGCTGCTATACACAGCAACTTAAAATTCATGTTGGTGTCTCACTGCAGTTACTACACTCCAGCCACCACACCAGAAAACTATTAAATTTCAGTTAATGATAACAGAAAATATTTTATAATAAACTGTGAAATAACCTAATCATCTGCAAAAACTGTAAAGATTTTATATTAAAGTGCAATTCACTTTGCTTTTTTGTTTGTCTGCTTCCTTTTTAACAAATGGGTTATGTAAGACACGCAATTAATTGGCTTTTGGTTTGGAGGGAATTTGTGTTTGCTACAGCGTGGTGTTTGCTCTAACAATAGATGACTGCCACTGAATTTTTGGGTGCCTTACATGCAGAGAGAGGCTCTTTTTGGGAGGAAGACAGGGAAGAAAGTGGCAGCTTGCACCCATTAGACCTCAGTGCTGTGTTGTGCTCTGAAGACTCAAAGCCACAGATGGGTTAAGACAGAGAAGGACTTTCCTCAGTTTTTGTTTGAATGGCCCATTTTCTCTGTGGGCCTGGGTTGTCCCTTGTCTTACTTTGTTCAAATGACTTGCTTCACATTTTACCTTCGACTCTGGTAGGCACTGCCTGAGCTCTGCAGGCACTGCTGGGTTAAACTCTGTCAATAATTCTCAAGTGCCTTTATCTCAGTGAAGGTAAATGCAGTAGTGGCAGGGACTACTGACAGCTGCCTCTGTGGTTTTAATTGGCTCACTTCTAACAGTAGAAGAGAGCAGTGAAATGAAATGGAAAAAACCCAAAGGAAATAAATAAAAAATAAATATAAAAGGAAGATCTCAGAAACTGTGAGGTTCGCAGGTCCTGAGCTAAAAATCAAGAGGACAAGTAAAATTCTTACAGTGAAGAATGGGAACTGAAAGGTTGGGAAAGAAGGAGGAACCAAATGAATGTGGTAATTTGTTCAGAAAACCCTTCTGCTGCTGTCGTGGTGAGCTGGGAAGCCTGGCAGCACCAGCCACCTTTCTTTGCCTAAAATCAGAGAGTAACTTTCTACCTTCCTAAGGGCGTTTCTTGTTTCAGGACAGACTTTTCCAGCACCCAGTTGGCCATACATCCAAAATGCTGTAGGCTCTGTGCTAATAACAGGGTTATAAAGCAGGTTGGAATGTGAGTCTTGATGTAATTATTTGTTACCTCCATCCCGTGTCATGTAGAAGACTCAGGACAGGTTCTGGGTGAACGAGGGATTAGTTACTTCAGTGCCCTGTGTACAGCAGTTTAGTGAACAGTTTTCCTTTTATCTTGTGCTTTAAAGCTCAGTGTCAGACTAAGTATCTCTAAGCACTCTCCAGAGGTGATGTGGAAGCAAAAGGTTCCTTGTATATTGCTTGTGTTGTCTCTTATTCTGCTTTATGACATTTCCAGCTCATTTTATAGCATAAAGATCTATTTTCTACATAAATGAATTCTCAAATATTTGGAGGTCTCAGGGTTTGTTTGTTTTTTAATTGAAAATATCAAATCCTTGTGCTAGATAAATTTCTATTTTGCTGACTATGGAAATTCTAAGGATTTTAAGATTTCAAACATCTTGGGGAATACATCTAGCCCCCTAAATTTACCTTAGTCAAATATTATCCCAAATATAATTTTTCTCAATTGTGAAAGCTGAAATTTGGCTTACAAGTGCAGTGTAATGTTTTGTTTATTCTGATATAGTTGCATTTTGTACTTTTAAGGGTAAACTGAATCTTCCAGTGTTGGCACGGATGTCTTGGAGTCAGGGAACAGCAGGTGCTGACATCTGGCTCCTCTGAAGGTGGCTCTTCACGTCGTTCAGGGACATCTCAAGGGTCCATAAACCAGTCTTTCGCTTACCATTGCACTCTTCAGCTGAAGATTAGGGATTGCGGGTTACACATCTGTAAATCATGTCCCAGAGGAGGATGCTTGTGCAAGCGCAGGATTTAATTGATCTGTGACCTGAAATCCATCACAGGGTTGTGGTGGGCGGGCATGTGTGCATGCACGTGCAATACAGTGATCTTGTTTTGTCTACGGCTCCTTTCCATAAATCAATAGCAGCAAAACACGTTGTCTGCCCACCCTGGGCCCTTCCCAGGGATCATGAGGGAGACACATGAGTATGATCAGCCAGGGAAGGTTGTACAACACCTTGTTGTACACGTTCTGTGGTTACACACAGTAGAGCAGTGGTTAAAGTTCACCATTGTTTACACACAGCTTACTACTGAATTCTGCTTTAAACAACTTAGGGATTAGGTTTCTTGCCTTTTCAATACGTGTTTGTACTCCTGACCTGGGAAGATAGTGATACATTCACAGCCAATAATTATATTATTTCTGCAGTCATCTACCTTGGTCAAGAAACCTTTCTTGAACAGAGTGTAAAGGTGGAAGAAGTGGGTTTTCTTCTTTAGGTCTACCCAAAAGCAAGAGAAAAATCAAATTGATTCTAAGACCAAAAGGAGTCTTACTGACTAGATGTACCTCAGGGTATTGTGTTCCCTGGTTTCTTTTATTTATGTAAAAAGAGAGTCCACTATAGTTTTATTTCTGTCTCTTGCTTTGTCTTGAATGCAGACCAAAAGGGAAGGTTTTACTGGATTTAAGCTCTGTGTCCCAGTTCTGCTGCGTGTACAATTCCCGCTGTGCTCCCAGTAAATGAGGATAAGGTCCAATAAAACCTGGCTTCTTTCTGTTCGTCAGCTGTTGAGTTTTAAGAAACTTGGATAGTTCCTTTTTGTTTTTTTTCCTGGGTTGGTGTCAGCTGCAGCCATTTGAACTGGATCGAATCTTTTATTGTGATTACAGCAAAGCTAAAAGATGCAGGAGAGAAAAATCACCTTCATGTTTCGAAAGAGATTTTTTTTTTTTAAAGTAAAATAAAATGGGGTTTCTGTTGTCTCAGAAACAGATGTTTGTTTAAACCCAATCACGAACTCGTACTCAGATTTAATTTATTGTTTAATTTTGTACCAGTCTTCTGTAAATAAACTGCCTTGGGAGCAAGCGAATCGCAGTTTTCTGTGTGCTGAGGTCTTGGAACGGGGCTTCTTTCGGCAGAGTTAAACATCCCAGGAAAAGCAACAAAATTGCTGATGAAGCAGGCTCATGTATATAGATATTTGTCAGAGTTTTAAAAATGCAGCAACCTCAGCTTGCAGCACAGCTCCAGCAAAGTCTGAGTAATTGAGTTGGGTCCAAATCAAATCAAATCTCAGTTTTCAAAACTCAGGCTTCTAAAAAGTGGGTTTTGTGTTGTTTTCTTTGTTTGGCTGTGGGAATCTGGCCTTTGGCTGTGTTCAGGCATTTCATACACACTGACTCTGAGTGCAGACAGGTCCTAAGTGGAGGCGATGAGATACAGCTGGTATCTTTAAATTATTTTTGACCAGATGTGAAATAGCCCACTAAAATTTTGTGATGGACATCTTGTTTTTCTTTATGGAAATTCTTAGCTGATAAGCAAATGGTCAGGAATGAGGGTTTGAACCAAACCCAAGCTTTAAAACATTTTCTGACTTGCAGTCACATACTTCAACAGATCATAGGCATAATAAGCACAAATATACCTGTGTTTTTGCTGAACCTATTTAACCAGTTTGTCCTACCAGTCATAATCTATTTAAATTCTTCCTCTCGAAGACTGAGGAAAAACGGTCTGCACTTAATTTAATTCATCTTGTGGATTTAATTTTTCTTGTGTATATTTCTCATTCAGAATTGGAAGAGGGAGTCCACCCAGTGCCCCATGTTTGACTTTCCAGGGAAGCAAAAAAAGGAATAATTAATGGAGTTGACTGTTTCAATCCTTAAAAAAAAATTATTAAATACAAAATTTAGGTCTCAAACCTTCATTTGAAATAGGCAAGTTACGGTTGATTGTATATGAAAAAAAAAAGTATGTTTATCCTATTATCATGCTTCTCTTTGACAGACTGTTTATAGCAAGCATTTTTTCTTGGTTTCTGGTTTTCTTATGGCATTTATGGGCTAAAAGTTATAATTGACTATATTTTTTGTTTTGTCTTGGTTTTATTTCAGTATTTGTTTCGGGAAGTTAATGTTTAGGTCTTTGAATATGCACATCTGTTGTGAAGATGGAAAACTGATAGAGGCGTGATTGCTTACTGTAATGGGAGAAAATTAAAATCCTATATTTCATGGAATAGAATAGGAGCAGAATGCTGAGATAGGCCATTTGAAAAAGCAGAATTTTAAATGTTCCTGGGTTGTTCGGTTATCATTTGTAAACTCTGCAACCGTGAGACATTTCAGCCATTTTAAATTACTAGTGTATAAATGTTTAAATTATGCCAAATATAAAGATAAACATTTCTATTATGCTTCAGAATTTGAAGATCATCAGTAACTTCCTATTCTTCATAAAGTTCAATTTCATGCAAGAGTAACTGGTGTTTTCAGCTGCAGTCAGTGATGCTGGGGCTCTGCAGAGCTGTTAGGTGGTGAGTGAGAAGGAATCAAAGAGAAATAATTTTGAGTTGTGAATGGTTGATTTACTAATGCCATTGTGACAGTGTATCCCCTGTCCTGTTATTAAACACAAACATTATCATATTAGTCATTTGATGTATCAGTATAATTGTATAATTATTGTATTTTATATACTCAGGTTTGTTCCCATTAGCTTTTAGTCTTAAATCGTTAAAGGCAGATTTTAATTTCCACATGAATAAGAATGCAGTTTTTTTTCTTAATCAGGTCAGTCTTTGTAAAAACCTCCTGCAGATGTTGATTTCACCCCTTATGAAAGTTTCCTTTTCTCCAATCACAACTCAATATTTCTAAACAGTTTGTTGTCTTTTTATAATTAATGGAAATTAGAACATAGTGAAAATGGGGTTTTAACAACTTTAATAGTCCTATTTGAAATTATTTTCTTCTTTCCAGTAATGAATCAAATTTCTAATGATTTCTTCCTCCTTACTAATTTGCATTGCTGTCTGGCTGCCTTGCATTTAATCAGCAAGAGTAAACTGCTAATAGATCACCAGGAATCCGTCAGGAGTTCCAGTGTAGTGCTGTGATTGCTGACAGGGTGTGGAAATTCACTGGAAATGACAGGCTCAGTCCACTGGGAATTTCATCTCTTGTCAGAAACACAATGACTGGCGTCTCGAAAGCATCAAGAAGAAGATGCAGTAACCCAGATCTGGTGTGCTTATCTAGCAAACCACCTGCTCTCTGCCTGGCTGAGTATGATGCTCTTGTTCTGCTGTCTACCTGCAAGCAGCAGAAATATGTTTATTTTGGTAGTAAGTGTTTGTAGAAGTGCCTGTTGTTGGTTTACAGTCACTGCATCAACAGGAGGTCACGAGCTGTGTGGTTAAGTGCAACATAGAAGATTTCAGCTAGTTCTGAAAAAAAAGCCCTCAAATGGTAAATTGGACTCTTCATTCCATGTCCAGTAAGGACATCCTACTTACAGAAATATTACATTTTTTGGGTGTTACATACTGGACAAAATATCAATGGTGAAATGCTATATTCCCAACTTTGTTGCTAGTGGAAGGTGTCCCTGTCCATGGCAGTGGGTTCCAACCCAAACCATTTTACAATTCAATGGTTCTATCATTAATGAAGATTCATCCATTAAAAAATAAAATAAGGCATATATATATATAAATATAGTTTAATCTTGCTGTTGGCAATATCATGGTGTAAAACATATGAAAGCATATTGCAGTCTTACTCTTCAGCTTTTATTTTTTGCATTTTTTTAGTAGCAGGTCCACAACATAATTTAAAGTTATAAATATATATTTTTAAATCTGTGTGATGGAGATTTTGTTTTGTCCTTTCTTTCCTAACTTTTCAGCCAGCTAGTCTGTGTGCTGTGATGGAGGGATGGGAGAGAGAGGGGACTTTGTCGAAGAAGAGCCAGAAGCTTCTCAACCTGATTATAGAAGTGATTATTGTACACTGCCTGCTTTAGGAATGTGTTAAACACACATTAGGGCTCTGAAGTGTTAGTCCTTATGAATCTGGCTGCAGTTGGCATACAACTTTTATCTTGCATGTTTTGATACAGAAATGAAAGTGCAAATTATAAATGGGAAGATCCTAAGAAGAAAAATAAAAATAAAAAATCTGTATTTCACAGTTCTTTGCCAGGGCAAAATAGTTTTGTTCTCTTTCCTTGCTAAGAGACAGAAAGCTAATCTTACCCAAGACACACTTTTTAAAGTGCTTGTGGAAGAGATTTTTCCACAGAGACTCAACCTGCAGTTACAGCTCAGAGTTAATGTGACACCATATATTAAAGTGGTGAAGCCACACTGAGTCGCAGCCAAGTGGCACATGTCTGTGGGAAGGACAGGTACGTGATTGAAAGGATTGTTTGCTAAACCTGGGCCCAAAGTGACATACCTGGATCCTAATGGGGATGTCAGTGATCTGCTGTCACCTTAGTAATCCATCAGTGCACCAGGGCCCTGACACCCTGCTCCGACAGGTCCGTGTGGAATCCCGCAGTGCTCTGTTTCCCGGGATGTTGCACGTTTTTGTCTGCATTGAAACCAGGCAAGTCTGCGAAAATGAAAACCTTTTTTTCACCCTTCTCCAGTTTTTCCCCTCGAGTTGTGTTTTTTGTCAGGTTCAAGATTATTACAGGTTGTGTAACCGTGCCTGTTACTTTAACAATGCAGTGATCTATTCAGCCTCAGACTTTCACATTGTAAATGTAAAGTTGCCTCAGACTTCAGCATCTCAGGACTGTTCCCATTCTGACATCTACTTGGCTGTTCAAAGGTCATTATGGGCTGTGCCTCTCCTGAGAAATGCTTTGTGAGCTGGGTACACAACATTACACAGAGTTTTATTCAAGAGGTGCTGATAACAGACTTGATTTGCCAGTTTGCTGGATGCTGGATCATGTTTCCTGCTTTGCAGGCCCTTCAGCGTAGAAATTGGTCTCATTTACTTCAATTTAAATGTTAATGATCCGCTTCTTCTCAAAGCAAAGGGAAACATGCACAATCACTCTGCAAAGATATGTCCTCCTGACAATCCTAGTAATAACTTTTTGTCCAAGAAGCCCCTTAAAAAACACTTGTTTTAATATTTGGCATTAAACTGTTTCTTATGTAGAAAAATTTTGAAAGGCATTGATCAGAGATTAGGATTCCAGACTCATTGTGACAATATATCCACTTACTTGAAGACCTTAAAATAAATAAAAATTGTTTGCTTTTGCTGAAGTCAGGTTTTTTTCCTAACTCCATAATAGTTATGGAAGCTTCCAACTGCTTTAAAAATGTTGGGTGTGGAAATGTCAGCATTTTCCCAAACGTTCAGTGAAGTTTTATCACATGCTTCATTTTGAAAACTTTGTCCACCTGGGTTTGTATAATAGCACATTTCAGAAACCTTGCTTAAAATCTTTGCCAAGTCTGCCTAAAAACCAGCATGGTACCAGAGTGGGAAGCAATCCTGAGTTTTATTTCCAAATAAGTATTTAGAATAGAGCAGAATCAGGTGTACACATAATAAATAAGTAGTTATTTAGGATAAAGCAGAATCAGCTGTCTGTGATACAAACAGTGGGTGGAGAAGAAGAAATGTGTAGTTGGAGGAGTGCAGGGACCTCGGGCATCGTGGCTGGTTCCTCAGCGCCCTGAGAGCAACACTGCTGGGGAGCCTGATGGGTTTGAAACCACTCTGGGTGTACTGCCAGTGTGAAAACACGACAGGGGCCTGCAGATTACTGTGTTCTGCCACCTGTGAGCAAGGGAGACAGGTTTTGACTGGTGCTTCTGAACTGTTGTGATTACCATGCTCTCTCTAGCACATTATTGCAAAATACAGTTTCAGAATCTGGTGGTGGAAGGGAATGGTAACAAGCACCAGTGATGGTTTAGTCTTTATAGCAGGCTGGACTGGCTCTTTCCATTAACGGAGCTGATGCGAAATTATCTGTTGTGTTCAGAAAAGTATTCAGAAAAGAACAAGTTTTACATTACAAATGGCTATCAGTGCCTCCTCTCCTCCTTCCCTCCTTCGTTTCCAGCTCTGTTCCCCAGAAAAAAGGTTGAGGGTCAGCTTGCAGTCTCCAAAGCTACATTCCCAGCCTCCATCTCCTCCTGTCACATCCGTGTAATGAAGAGCAGAAAAGATATACCCTACACATCGAGCAATCATGCTGGATATATTTAGATGAATGTTAATAAGAATGCAAGTAATTTACCCTCTCAGGGTGCTCCTGTGCCTTTCACGTCTTTCCATCTGTTGAGAAGATGGAGAGTCTCTCTCAATTTTTATGTCACAACTTCATGTTTATTTTGCGAGGCAAAGGGAAGTTTACCCCTCTATCTGTTGAAGTGGTTTGTGAAGTTAAGTAATTTTCAGTTTTGTTCTAATTCTTCATTAAACATTCTCATGTCTACCATTGCATATACAATAGTGTAAAGAAAGTTGCTTGCTGTAAATAAAGGTGCTGTGGGTAATACATTCTGAATCTAAGAATCTGTGCATTCTGAATCTAAGAAAATACATCTGCTTTCTTTTAAAGTGAAAATACTGTTTCTGTTTATGTTAACAGCTGGGGTTGCCATTAATTTTTATTTTGTTGTTCAAATATTCTTAATAGGCAAAGGTGCTAAACCAGTTCTAATTACATCACCACATTTGCTGCTTGGAATATCATTTATTGGCTTTGGATTAGGTGTCTTAATTGCTTGATTGCTGTATTTTGGATTTGGATAAATGTCTCTTCATTTTTGTGGCATTCCAAGTATGATTAATATCTGCAAAACATATTGAAGTCATTAGGCTTTAATGTTCAAAACTGTTCCTTTTTTGTCAAGATGGAAGAAAGTGTCAATAAGAAAATAATTTTCATTTCAAATGAGTGCTCATAAATATGTAAAAATTAAAAAGCGATGAATTGTTTTTATGAATTTTAATGGCTGGTGTGGTGCAGCATTATGCCAAGGGAACGAGTGGCATAAATTACAGTGGTATATTAATTCATATCATTTCCCTGTAACTCATTTCATATGTGTTAGTGGCATCTGTGTGCAACCTAGACAAGTTGTTGTCGCGCACGTTGTGAATTTTTCCCCACAACATTGAAACTCATCCATACTAAACTGGAATATGGTAGCATTTTTAATAGTGCTGATCAAAGCTGTGACACTTCTTAGTAGAGGTTGAGGAGAGGAGGTTTGCTCTGCCTGCCATGTGGTGTAAGAGAAAGGATATAACAAGAAGCAGTGATGCATTTGAATGCTGTATTTGGCATTACTGTGGTTTCCTAATACCTTTTAACTACATCAAATTATTCAGTAAGTTAGATAAATGTTAATGTAGAAAGTAGTAAATTTGTTTCATTCTGCATCTCCCTTGTTGGAAGGAAGACCTAAGTAAAGGATTGGTTGACAAAGCAGTATTATTGCTTTATGTAGTTATTTTACATCTGTGGTAGGGATAGAGCATTGCACACAGTCACAGTGTGAATCAATGGATAATAATACAAAGTGTATTACACAGTTTGTAGTAGACACCAGTTTCTTCCTCTGAAATCTGTGATCAGAGCAGGTTGTGGTGTTCAGGGCAGCACAGGATGGTAGGTACAGGCAGGCATATGTTAAAATGGAAAGCTCACAGTTGTATCTGTTATAAATATATATTTATTAAAATTATCATTGATGTGTAGCTGTGGTTTCAGAAATAGAAGGCCACAGAAAGCCCTGTGTGCTGAACTGGGGCAGGGGAGGTAATTATGACTGGTCAGCTTCAGTGATTTTTTTGAGCACTGTGGAAGGAGCAGGTTCAAAGCAGAGTCATGCTGAGCTTCAGATGGAGAGGTGCTCGTAGGGGAGAGAGTAGAAAGGGATAGAAGTTGAAATGAGGCAGTGACTTAGAGCTGAGCACAAGTGTTCTCAACCTGGTGGCCGCAGAAAGAAGTCAGTGGACCCTTCCAGAGACCCATGAGGATAATAAAAACCCCCAAAACTGGTCATCTGGCCTGAATTCACTATACTGGAGACTGAACTGGCAGAAGAAAACTTCAAGGGGTCGGTAAGGGTCAATAAACTGGAAAACCACTGAGTTAGAGCTTAAGTGCCCAGACCCATCCTCAGTGAGATTGGCAGGAAGATTAATTAGAAAGAACTCGCTGGATACTAGATTACTTTCCTACCAACACTTTAATTAACTGCAATTACAGTTGTCAGTTTGGATTGAACTTTGTACTGACGGCTTCCCACAAAGTGTTATTACTTTGTAAAGATACTTTGCTTTTTTATTATTAAAAAATTAACTTACTATTAAAAAAAAAAAAGAAAAAAAAAAAAAAAAGACCAGAAAAATTCTCTGTCCAGCTGCTTTTTATTTTAGCCATCTTTAATGGGAAAATTAGCCTTTGAAAGGTGTCCAGATTTTGCAAAAAAGCAGAAGCCGGATTCTCTGGTGTATTCAAATATGCACAAATGGGCACTGCAGAGCAGGTAGCTGGAAATCAAACATCCTGTCACAGCCATAAAAGGTTATCACACAGTGTTGTACAAGACCTTTTCAGGAGTTCTTTCATTAAAGTATTAACTCAAGACAGTATTTAAGTTCATTCCTCATTTCAAAGGCAGTTAAAATAATATATTAGAAATTGAGTCTAAGTGCCGATCTATGGATTTAAATCGGTAACTTGCTGAAATCAGAAGTCTCAACAAGTTCACTAACTGTAGTTATTCCTGAAGATAAACCTTAATAGTTTTTTTACAGCTCTGAGAAAATACATTCTGTGATTTTTGGTTCATTTGAGTAAAACAAAATTACATCCCCAAATCTCTTCCTTTTGAAGAAAAAACTCTTAATTTCCCTTCCATCCACCCCTTGCAACACAGGAACACTTCAAGCAGTAGAAGTGGGTCTAGATCCAAGGCTGGTTCATCTTGCAGCTGGCAGTGTGAAGGTACCAGGTTACTCGGAGTTTGTTTACATGTCCCCACACCATTTCACGTGACATGATGACAACATGCCTCTCAAAACAAATTGTTTTTCCCTGGAATGCCAATTCAGGTACTGCAGGAAGCAGTGGTGCCTCGGAGCAATGCTGGTATGCACCCAACTGCAAGTATTTTCCAAGTATAATTATTCTTTCTTCTAGGTGTGTTCATAGAGGAAAATATCTCTCACTTTGGAAGAACTTTCAGTGTCCTGTTTATTTGTCATTTAAACACAGATGTGTTTTCATTCTAGTTGTCCACTGAGAAAGGATGCTTTGAAGTCAGTGTCCTGAAGGCATTTGTTTCTTCTTGCAGCAATTTTCATATATGTCCTTGATTCTCTAGTATATCTTCTACCCACATTCCAGCTTACTGCTTATATTAAAACCTGTCTTCCTCCTTGTCCTCTTCATTTCCTTTATGCAAATTGTGACCCATAGAAAAATAGCAAACACGCAGAAGACTCAAATAAAACAAATTTACAAAGGAAGTTTGTTCATAAATGAAAAACTTAAATAGATTTTAGAAAATAGACTGCTATTTTCATTACACTTGTGCCTGTTTTTGTCTCCTGCAATGGCTAGGACTAATATCAAAGGTTACATGCAGCATCCGAAGACTTGTGGGGTTTGTTTTTAGGAAAGAAAAAGCTCTGCAGCTTGGTGATAAAACGTAATGTAGAAGTTGCTAAGGTAACTGCATGTTTTTTGAATAGTGGAACAAATTAGGTGAGCAAGACATCTGTAAATTGTCAATATGTAGGTCAGAGCTGCCCTCAGCTGCCAGAGTTAACCTCTTCAGATCGCTGAGTGAAGTCAAGGCATGAGGAGGACAAATGGTCCTGCCGAGCTCTCTGTAGTGCTCCTCCTCCAGTGAGTCACCTCTCCCTGGGAAGCAGAGGTTGGGAGTGCAGGGTCTTCAAAGGGCCTGGCCTGGCTCCTGTGTGAGAATGAAAACTGCTTTTGTTTCATCTGGAGTTGTAGAATGGGTTTTGTTTGCCGGTTCAATGCGCTCACTTTCTGCCTCCAGCAATGATTGGTCTGTGGCTCCAGGGATAGTTCTGCAGAAAGACAAGTTGAGTGATCCAAAGGATGGGATCCTGTGTCCCTGGCACACCTGGCTGCCTGAGGACTGGTGTGTGCCCTGAGTCCCACGTGAGGAGTGGCCATTTCTCATTTTCAGCTTATCCTGGAGGTGGTTCTTGATCACTTCTTGGTCGAGTGGACTCCTAAAAAAGAAATACAGAGTTGGTCCCCGGTAGAGGCTGAGCAGTCCCACCCCCATACATCCAGTGCTCCTCTGGGAACACACAGCAGCTGAGTGTGGATGCAGTTACCTCTGCTTAACCTCACACTTTGACAGCTTTAAGTAGATGAAGCTCAGGCATTACTGTCAGCTGCTTTCTGGACTAGCTACCTCTTTGCCAACTGCTGGTGACCAGTAGGGCATGTTTTGAAAAGGCCTGAAACATTAATTTTACAGGATGAAAGCCTGATGCTGTGATTACTTAAAAGAGTGATGGCTTGGGACTCCTGTCAAAATCTGGCCCACATCTACAGAGGTAGATAAGATTTTACTTGGGAGGAGAAGCTTACTGAATTTCTTCTGGCAGACTAGAGGCTAAAGACTAAAAATGAGAGCAATAAGAATAGCAAATACCTTAATGGTTCCAAATCCTTTAACAATAAAAACAAATGTCCTAATTGCCATTCAGAACAGGAATTATTTTCCCAGGAGAAAGTAAAACATTCCAGGTATGTCTAGATACTGGTGATTTTACGTGCCAGTATTTCTGAGCATCCATCTTTGGGCTTAAAAAAGATATTTTTTTTTTCTACCCTTGACTTCCACAAATTGAACCGAAGGTGTCTTAGTAAGCAGGTAAGCTGCTGTTGTTTGGGACTTGCTGAATGCAAAGAACGAAGAATTCATAAGTAGATAATTTGTACAGGGAGGAGACCTTTTTTGTCCCAGTCTCTTGTTGTTAATTATCCAAACTGCAGAATCCTGTGAGCTTGGCAGGCCATAGCAGGATTAGCAGTTTCTGCATAAGAGAGGTTATAGGGTCAGGGTAATTTGAAATGTGGTGCAAAGCTCTGAATGATTAGTTTCCAGTGTTAGTCCTTTACAAGAACAAAATTCATTATTGTTATGTGGAACAGGAGGTGAGGGGAGAGACACGAGTGTTGTGAACTGTGTCTCCCTCACCCTGTAAGGCACATTCCCAAGGGAAGACACAAAGCATTCAGCTGCCTGCTTGGGGACAGAGAGGCAGCTCAGCAGGCAGGTTTGTCAAGACCACATCCACTGAAGGTCACTTAGATTGATTTGAGGGCAACTCAGACATGCCAGTGCCAGAGGGTTCAGCTGATTTGTTTCACAGAACCACGGAATGGGTCAGGCTGGAAGGCACCACAGTGTGGGCCATGTGTTCCAACCTCCTTGCTCAGGCAGGGCCATCCCAGGGCACGTTGCACAGGATTTCATCCGGATGGTTCTGGAGTATCTCCAGTGAGGGAGACTCCACACCCTCTCTGGGCAATCTGTTCCAATGTGTGGTCACTGAGCAGTGAAACAGTTCTTCCTCCAAACTCTGCATGAGTGTCTGCCCCTTGCCCCTGGTCCTAGTGCCTGGCACCACTGAGAAGAGCCTGGCTCCATCTTCTTGGCACTCCTCCTTCAGATACTTGTAGACATTGATGAGTTTCCCTCTCAGTCGTCTCTTCTTGATGCTGAACAGGCCCAGCTCCCTCAGCCTTTCCTCGTAAGGGAGATGCTCCAGTCCCTTCACCATCTTTGTAGCCTGCACAGGACCCGCTCCAGGAGCTCCATGTCTCTCTTGTCCTGAGGAGCCCAGAACTGGACTCAGCACTCCAGGTGTGCCTCACTAGGACTGAGGGGAGGGGCAGTAATAGTTTCCTCCCACTGCAGGAAGTTTTGAATAAGCACCAAACACGGCCCCGTGACTCGTCCAATGAAACAACTTCTGCGTGGGAGTTGCACTCTTAACTTCTCATGTGCTTTTTTCTCTTTGCCACAGTGGGGCCAGTACAGAAAATAGTTTGGAGTATCTTCATTTTAAGTCCATAACAGTATTTATCAATTATCCAGGAGTAACCACTTGTGTGATTTAGTTTGGTTCGTTACAGTTTTGAGTCGTAGCTGCAAATATAAATACAGCTTCTAATTTTGTAGGGTTTTTAGTTGTTTGCTTTTTTTTTTTTTTTTGCCCTGGGAAACTCCTGCTATTTCTCTACTTGAATAATTTTAATGAGTGATTTTTTTTCAGCACGTCGAAATTTTGACTATTAGGTTCTATATTTAATAGTGTTAATTGACCTTCAAAATAAGACTTTGTGCTGCAGGACATTGTCTGTTAAGTTTGCCTGATCAACTCAGGAGTTAGGAATAAATAAAAAAGAACTTTAAATTGGGAAATGAAGTGTAGGCAGCACTGCAGAGGTTTGCTGGTCTGCACACAGGATCTAAAATACTCTGCAGAATGCAACTCCATAGACAGGAGGAAATATATTTTAGAATTAGGCAGGTAGCATTTTATAGAGAATTATTGGAGTTTTGAGTATAGACTGTGCAGATGAATGAAATCTATTTGTCCCAGCTCAGAAACATCCTCCATTTCATTCCTTCTAGCTCAGTGATTACCAGAATCTCATTTTGGAGACTTTCAAATCCAACTACCTGTGCTCAGAATTGGACCAGGGGATTCTTAAAGATTTTATAAAAGTGGCAATTACACTGGTCTGACATTGCTTGCATCCATCCCCATGGTGTTTTCCACTTCACCTAACTAACTTTCTATGTCTCTTCAATCTAGTTGCAATCAGAATTGCTTTTTACAGTGGGATTTGAGACCATATAAGAAGGAATAAGTTAGTAGTGTGGGATCTCATGCAACCCCAACAATTTTCATCCTCACTTTCCCGAAAGCGAGGAGATGCTGAAGGCTTTCCCTTGGAGGGTAGGGCTTTGGGCACTATGTAAAAAATACAGACAGATAAAGAAACAAAACCCAGATACTGCAGCTCTCATGTTTTGGGTTTTTTTTAGGTGGTAAATGCTAATTATGTACACTTCAAAATTGCACATCCCATATCTGTGCTTTGTAGCGTACACTTCAAAACAGCATTATCAGAGTGGGGAGATAAACGTGTTCATGAAATATGCATCTTTATAAATATATTATTGTTTGCTCTCTCTTTTAAAGCACATTTGTCTGGAGAATTTACTTTCATGACATGCCTCTTCTCCCAGTGAGAACGCTGGTTTCTCCTCTGCAGGCCTCCCTCAACAGGGATGGTTTTCTTTCTTTTCAGTCCCTACTTTGCTTCCCCCAGTTGTTCTGCTGGTGAAGAGTTCCTCAGTTTCCTTTTGGAGATCTGTTAATTAAAAACCACGAGCCTTTGATTGTTCTACAATTCCAGGAAGGTCTCTTGAGAGAACAAATGGTGTCAGTTCATGGCAAACACTCACACCTGCATAGTTTCTGCCACCTTTTGGATTAATAGTGATTATTTATCATTGAAAAAATCTCAAAGCTGTTCTTCTTGGCCTCTACCAGGAACTTGTGAACTGCTAATAGCTGTCAATCTGAAACGAATTTGGGGCCTGTCCAGGAAAGACATTTTTGGCCCATTAAACAGAATGTGTAATTCTACATATTTTTTTTTAAATCCTCTTGGTAGACAGAAAATTCTATTCAGAAGAATTTGGCCTAGAGGATAAAACAAGAATTTTCTTTTTTCTTTTCAGTCTTAAAATCTTGTTTGGGATCCATGAGTGGGAAAAGTAGAGGAGTTGACCAAGCACTGGAGTTCAGGCACGATAGCTAAAACCAGTACTCTGGGTTTCACCCACTTTATTGGATCAGAGAAAGAAACAGGTGGAGCAAACCCACCACCACTGAAAGTGTGACAGAAAGATCTTATCCCGTGGTGATAAATATAAAATATGTGGGTGTAGGGTGGATGGAAAGGGAAAGTGATGATGACAGGGGGCTGCAATAGCGAGGAGAAAGTGTGACAGAGGTGTGTCCCTCCACGCTGTGTGCAGTTCCTTAAACTGCAGGAAGGTGTTGGCTCTCTGTATGGTTTGGTTTTCCCATGTAGAAAGTCACAACTCCTGAAGTCTTTGACGTTCTTTGGATGAAGCAGATTTTTTTTGCTTGTAGATAGTAAAAGAATAGGGGGAAAAAAATAATCATCCTGATTGCCAGAGATATGCTAATCACAGTGGTAAATAGAAAAAAATATCAATTATAAGAGAATTCAGACTAGTTGCAGATTTTAACCGAGAATTGTTCCTGGTTTTTACAAAAGGGTAAAAATGAATTCAACAATTTGTGTTTCTAACAAATTGAGCAAATTCTGAGAAAAAAACCCCAAACAAAACAACATATTACCTTTGGTTCTGAAATTCATAGTAGTGATTATATTTATAAGGGGTTTTGGTGCAGTAATAAATGTACAATTCATCTCATACCTTTGTTCAGGGCGTTCAGCTGGTTGAATATTGCATATGTCAGTTAAATGCACCTCTAATGTGTATATTTTGTTACAATGAGGAAGTGAGATTTTCCTCCTGTACAGATGTAGAGCAAAGCAGTGTGGTCTATCATGTGGTTGTTATAAATAAGAACATAACACTGGAGGAAGAAGTGCTTTATAACATGGGAGGTGGGCAGGATTTAACAGTAGCTGAGTCATTTCATACGTAGCTATAATAGCGATATTTTCTAACAAAATGTTTTAGATGGAGCCACAGTATTTTTGAAGAGTTGAAGCATGGGGAAGGTTGAATTTGTGCTTGAATATAATGTACTGCAAAAGGGATGCTCTTGATGTCTAAATTGGCTGCTAGTTGGTTTTAGATTAAAGTGCATAAACTTCTCTCTTCACAAGGAACTTCACAGGCCTTAAAAGCAATTCTGTTTCTGGAGTAATATTAATAAGTACAATGCATTCCTTGGAATAATCAGATAATGGGAATAATTTGGCAGAACTGAATTATTTACAGTCTGGTATTCTCAGTCAGAGATATAATGCTGAGATATATTTAAAAATAGCTAAATAACTTACTCTAATAATAACTGGCATAACTGAAATAATTGTCCAGAAGTTGTAAATGCTTGCAAACAAGGGTTAGCTCTCTTGTTTACCAGACCTTATGAATTTAGAACCAAGAATCTGAAGCTGGATTCAGATAAAGGTGTGTTTTGAATGCAAGAGTCGCGTGTTTGAGAATAAGCTCTCGCAGACTGATTGTTATTGTGGGCAGGTGCTGAAGATTTGTGATGCAAATATGTAGAGTGTGGGGTTGAGATTAGAATCAAACTGATGACTAAAAGGCCAAAAGCTCAGATACCATAGATCTAAGGGTCATGAACCCACTGTCTGTATTTGCTTACAGCACCTGGGATTTTAAGGCTGTTGTCATTCCTCTGAATCAGTAGCTGGAAAGCTAAAAGGATGGAGCTAAATGGAAAGCAGGATAGGACTGCAAGGCCTTTGGGAGCCTGGGATGACAGATTTAACGTGTAACTGTTCTGCTTGTGGTTATGTCAGTATATTGCTCATATTGAGGGGTATGCACCAACTTCAGAGAGGTTTTGGTTGGTAATAAAAGCCCAACAGATTTGATGGGCAGAGAGTATTAACTGTTAGGATATCCAGCACATACACTTAATAACCAAATGGTTGTACAAAGGGAATAGCTTTTTAAAAGAAAAAAATTACTATGAGTAATTTAAAGGAGAAAAATCTTAGTATAAAAGGATATATTATTATTTAAAATGGCAAAATGCTTTATTAAGTTCAGGATCTTCTCTTATTTTAACTGCTGAAAATTCAGAGAAGCCCCTTTGACCTTCCACTCTTTAACGACTGCCAGTGACAGAGCCATTATATTCTTAGGCAGTTTTGCAGTACATCTCACAATACATCACCTATTTATATTAATACCTTCCACAACCTGAATCACGGCTCTTTCCTAATCAAACATTCAGTTACGGGTGCCCTACTGAAAAGTTAATGAAATGCAGATTTTATTAGCCACAGTGGAACATGTAATTTGACTACTGAAGTTAATACTACTGCTCACCTAAACCTACACCTCTGACCACAGGAGCTGAATGTGTTTGATCTCTGAGAATGATTCAAGGGGATAATTGGCTGGTGCAGAGGAGGGGAGCATCCTGCGTTGGGTGGCTGTGGGTACCAGGTGAGAGGAGTGTTTGCCTGGGGACACGCATTCTTTCCCTCTTCCTGCTGTGGTCCCTGGGACCAGGTGACATAGAATCATAGAATGGTTTGGGTTGGAAGGAAGCTTAAAGATTATCTCCTTCCAACCCAAACCTGCCATGGGCAGGGACACCTTCCACTAGACCAGGTTGCCCAGACCTCCATCAGGGGAAAGCTCACGTCAGATGGTGTCAGTGTGTGCTGATGCACAGCAGGGCTGCACACTCACCAAATGTCCACCCTGTGACACGCAGTTCTATGTTAGTCGGGTGAGAACGTGCTGCAAAACAGAATTTGAAGGGCTTAGAGTTAAAGTGAAGTCAGACTGGTTTTGGTTTTCCCTTAGAAAATGTATAGGCATAAACTGAATATGGCCTTCTGGTAGGAACAGCAGTAATTACTTAAATACTGATCCAAATAAGAAATAGTTGCATTGTAGCCTACATTTTTATTATTTTTTTCATTGTTCTCTGGACATACAGATCTCCTTCAAAGATGCATGTGAGCTTATGTGACAATCGTTGCTCATTTGTCTTTTATATTTCTATATCCTAATGAAAAGAGGCTTAAGGCATAAATCAGTGTTCTGTCTCCTCCTGACTTGCCTTCAGGTTTGTGCATTTTTAGTCCATTTAGTTCTCTTTAATGAAGTGGTTTCACATGGTG
>JAYRBT010000010.1:5566639-5594077 GCA_036023395.1 Myiotriccus ornatus
TGGTTTTCCCTTAGAAAATGTATAGGCATAAACTGAATATGGCCTTCTGGTAGGAACAGCAGTAATTACTTAAATACCCATCCAAATAAGAAATAGTTGCATTGTAGCCTACATTTTTATTATTTTTTTTAATTGTTCTCTGGACATACAGATCTTCTTCAAAGATGCATGTGAGCTTATGTGACAATCGTTGCTCATTTGTCTTTTAAATTTCTATATCCTAATGAAAAGAGGCTTAAGGCATAAATCAGTGTTCTATCTCCTCCTGACTTGCCTTCAGGTTTGTGCATTTTTAGTCCATTTAGTTCTCTTTAATGAAGTGGTTTCACATGGTGAGGCTGTCTATAGGAGCATGTTTTTGTGTTTAGCATTAGCAATAGAGAACGTGCAGTTTGCAGAGGAAAAGGAGCCCAACAGCAGGTGGAGCAATGAACTATTTACAGCTCTGTATCCTGATATTACATGTACTTTATTATTTTGTACTTGCTCCTTCTCCTTTTCCTCGCTTTGTTCAGACCAATTGTCAAACATCTGCCTGTCAAAAAAAAAAGGTTGCCTTTGTATTTGGAAGATTAATTGGGTTATTTCAGTCACAGGAAAGTTGCCAGCTCATGTAAAAATGGGAGGAGAGGGGACACAAATTCTAACAGCTATTGATTAATAACAGATGTACATTCAACGGGATAGAAGATAAACTGCTCTTTCCAGGGATTTGATGGATAGGTGCTCACTTCCCAGTTTGCTGGGGAACAGTGTAGGCACCCCTGTGAGGCTGCAGAGGGTGTTACCTCATAAATTTCCATTGATTGCACGGTAGTGAGCATTGATCAGGTCTCTCCTGCCAGTCAAGTCCCACTCCTACTGCTGCCTCTGCCAGCCTTTCTCCAGTAGTAAATAACAGTTTCCAAAGGCTGTTTTTTCCCGTTCCTTTTCTTTTATGTTATATCTTCGTGCTATTAAGGACTGACTTGAAACGATGTATGTTCCTAGAAAAGATCAAATCCTAGAAAAACCAGCCCAAAGAGCATGCTGTCTTTATCAATTACTTTGCTTAATGTGTAAAGTGTCCAGCAGAGTGTATAATCCAGTGTTTTGGTCAATTAGTAAATCAATATAATCCAAAGCAGATTTATAAACTGCACACAGACAACCTGGGGAACGGGGTCTTTAAAGCTGATAGCATCAGCCAGCATGTCTGAAGTTATAATGACAAAAGGACTGGTAAGAGAGTAACTAAATGCTGGATTGCTTTGTAATGCCGGTGTGAATAAAAGGCTGCTTTTATACACAACGTGAGGGAAAAGCATTGTTGGGCTGCCCTGGGGCTTTTGTGATTCTGTCTGTGTTAACTGTGTGTGGGTAGATAGCTACCTCTGCCAGAGAGAGTAGAGGGAAAATATAAAGAATGCAAAGAAAAGATTGATAGAGGAAGTAGTAGGGAACTTCATGAAACAGTAATTCCTAATCCACTTGCAGAGGTGTCCTGAAGTGTTTCAGATGCTCTCTGCACTTCACGCACCATAGGAGTGGTTCAGGTTTTTGTTCTCCTCCGTCATTGTCATTGTGCTTTTTGTCTTGTAAAATTAATGATTGAAGTTTTTTGCGTGAATTTTAACTGTGTTGGCCTTTGGACGAAATCTGGGTTTATTTTCAAAGATTCGCTGTCACCCTTTATCCCTGCAAGTGTCCTGGCATCTCTCTTGAGTTTTGCACTGGGGCTCACACAGTACTGTGTTTCAGTCCCACTGCAGATTTCCTCATGTTATCAACGACAGTCAAACTAACATGAAAGTCTTCTGCCCACAGAAAGTACTGTGCTTTTTTTGGTTTGGTCTTGTATTGTGCTGAGCATCACCAGCAATACCCAGTGGCCTACCCTTTTAATTAAAAAAAAAAAAAAAAAAAAGGCATGAAGGACAGATTTAATCCAGATGGAAAATAGCTACTTGAAATCCAGCTCTTTACTAATTGGTGTGATTTGTGTGTGGCATTTTTTGTTTGGAGTTTTTTGCTGTTACGTGTCTGCTGCTGGGTCACTACACCCCATAAGACACACATTAAAAAAAGCACCTGTTCAACCTCTGATTCAGTTTTTGAATAAAACCCACCAGCATCACTTCTGGCAACTGTGCTTCACCAGGTGTGGCTGCAGCAGCTCCAAGCAGGTGACTGAACTGCAATGCTCCTTCACCAAAGGGTGCCTGGATGAAGGGAAAAGACCACATGACTGTGTGAAAGTGAATCTATTGTATGATAAATTATACTTTTTCTTTCATCACATCAGTCAAATTAAAATTGCATAAGCATTGGTATTAGTTTCTAAATTTTAGTGACTGTACAGCTGAAAGAAATGCCTTCAAGCAGAGAGAAGTTAATTTAATGAAATATTTAAACATTCTCCTTAACCTCCTTATGATACCCCTTAGATGTTTGCACTGGGCACTTGTTGCTGGGAAGAGAGAATTTGGCTGGAATACCCAGAACCACCAAGTCCCTGAAAATTTCTTCTTAAATTAACTCAAGAACTTCTCCCTAAATGGGAAAATTATATATGGATGTACTTAAAATAAGTTGTTTTAATTTATGACACATGACAACCTGCATGGAACTTCCCACCCCCCGAGAACAGAATCATGGAACCATTTAGGCTGGAAAAGCCCTCTAAGGCCATTGAGTCCAGCCATTAAGCCAGCAGGGCCAAGTCCACCACTGAACTATGTCCCCAAATGTCACAGTGCTGCCAAATACAGTGGGATGCCATTTGAAAGAATCTCCTTTGCAACTAGAAGCTGAGGAAATAATGGTTGTCGGAGTTTAGTCACAGATAAAAATATTAATGGAATATTTCATATAAGCCATGGTAAAGCCTGCTGGGAGATTCAGTCGGATCATTTCCCTCATAAGCCATGAGCTCGTTTGTCTTTTGTGCAGTAAGTCACATTTGTGGAGGAAAGGAACTGTTTTTCAATGAAAATTTCAAGGAATCTCTGTCTTGTGTGTCACGTGGTCTCCTGTAACTCATTTCGTAAGGGTCTTTCTCTCAATCAGTTCCCAAATTCTAAAATTACTTTAAGATATATTAGTCACAAACACTCATCGTGTTTTAGAAAAACACTACAGATGTTATAAAACTTAATGTAATTTCCAGGCATGGAATACAGAGAAGTAGCGTTGTTGGTGTGATGAAATAATTGGTTTAATCACCTTCTGTTCTGGGGCTTAAGTGTCTTTGGATGCCTCCTGAGAGCTTTCCTGTTTTGGCATCCTCCTGGCCGATGGCTCCAGCCTCTGCTGGATCTGCTGGTGGTTGCTGAGGTTCCCTGCTCTGTTTTTCCTCCTCGGCACAACCTTACCTGTACTTTGAAGTTACGTTGTGTTAACTCAAGACCTTGTCTTCTGATCTCTTACAAAGAAATAATAATGAAAATACAAAGGTCTTCCTGATTCCAGCTCCTCGGGCTAAACCACCTGCTGGCTGCAATTACCCGAGGCTTTCCATCACGAGGGTTTTCCCATAACACCGATCTTCAAAGGAAATATATTAAATGTTGCTCTGTATTAATGATTAATTGTAACACGGTAAAATGCAGTTTCTGGCTTTTCTTGCCTTGCTTAGAGCTTCATGTAACTTTGCCTGTTAATTCATCTAGAAGTTTTTATTTGACTTTAGGGGTTTTTTTTTAAGAAAATGCCAAGGTAACAAAGGCCACGTAAGTGTTTTCAGCTGGTTTGATCAAAAATCTGTCCTGAATCCAAGGGTTTTCCAAGGGGATTAATTTTTTTTAATCCAGTGAGATGCCTTGTGTATGTAACAAATAATTTGTAGTATTTCTTCTGCTTTTTTGGAGAATGTAAGCAGAATTGATTTGATCACAGTTCAAACCCACTCTCAGTGTGCTTGACCAGAATTTGTGGGCTGATTGTAGGGGTGTTGGACTAGATGACCTTTGAGGGTTCCTTCTAACCCAAACTGATCTAGGATTCTGTTTTGGCTGTATCCTTGACCCTTTGCCTCTCAGTTCTTGATTTGCCTCTCTCGTCCCTCCTCCCCGCTTCCATTCTCCTCCCCTTTTCCTGGATTTCACATCCCTCAAGTACAGCCCCTCTGCTCACATATTATTAACTGGTGTGTGTTTGGGGTGGAGAAGTGTCCCTGCACTTGGGGAGTGCTGCCATCTCAGCTGCCTCATCCAGTGACAGTCTACACTCTGTCTTCCATGCCATGGAATACAGGGGTTAAAAATCTCACCCGTTCAGCTCCAGTGGAATTTCATGCAAAATATAACAGTGTTCACTAAAGCTTTATTCACACCTGGTAAAGGACAACCACTAGGCTTAGAAAAGTCAGGTTGAGGGTGTTTTTTTTCCACTCTGGAGCGTTAAAGAAAGGAATAAAACTATATTATTTGATCAGTACAAGTAAACAAGGAACAATATAAAAAAAGAAGGATGACAATAACTATATAGAGAGAAAGCAGCAGAAAGATTACAGGTTAAATAAAACAAAAAACCCAAACCCAAAGCTATCAGTGTTAGCAAGTAAAACCCCACTTCATAAACTGTGTGGTGTTTTTACATCATAAAATCTCATTCTAAGAGGCTTAAGTAGAGATAAGATCAGCCATACTACAACTGCATCAGACCTGACTCCAGCTGACTGCTTTTGTATCTTTCATTCACTCATCACCGAGAAACTGGTCCAACTTTCACTTAGTCATAGCAAATTCAGATTTTAGAGATAATTTCTCCACTGTTCTGGAGACAGGATTTACTGGTGAAGTGCAACAGGAAATCCAGGCTTAGATTATAACCTGCCTTGCCACCCAGTGTCATAAATATTTGGACAAATGACAAATGCCCAGCTTTTATAAATTTTCAGTGGAGCTTTATCTCAAAAATAAAATAAACCGAGGAGATGACTAATGGAGAACTGAAAAGTTGTTGGGTTTGTTTTTATTCTTGTACTCATAGTTTTGTTTTAATTCTTCCCTTAAAAGAACCCCCAACTGAAATTTTTAGTTCTTACGATAAAAGCTGTTTTGATTTAATAGATACTTTTGTTGTGCAACATTTTTAAGGGATTTGTAACAGTCATATGCTGGAAAGTTTGACTTCTTAAAAAAAGTGGCTGAGAATGTCTTTTGTAGTTCTAGAGTAGTGTGGCCTTATTTTAAAAAAAAAAAAAAGGCACTCTGAAGACATAAAAGTAGAAGTTATTTTTTAACAGTGACACATACATGTTTTTCATTTACCTCAAGGTAAATGAACTGGTACTAACTTTGACAGCGAGACACTGAATCCAAATATTTCTGCTAATATATTGAACCCATGAAAGCTGCCTCTTGGAATTTTTCAGCATTATCAGATTCAGTTCTGCCACTGTCCATTATAGCAGCATTTGGCAGCACACAAGACTTTCATTATAAATGAGTATTTTCATGTAGCACTTCTCATTGGTGGGAGATTTGTAGATTTTCATACTATGACTTGATGAGCTTTCACTTTTCCCTCTGCTTTTATCAGTGCAGAGTCTTTCTTATTCGAGTACGTTCATTACTCTCTTTGTGACAAATTAAATTAAGAATTTTTGCTAACACCAGGCTTCTAATGGTACCTAAAAATAATTTCAAGACCAACAGCATGATGTCTTTCAGTAATTGTTAAATAGGAGTGAACAGAGAAGGCTAAAATAAGAATCAGGCCAATTAAACCTCTCTTTGATAGTAGTGGTGCCTGTAATTAGAGATGCTCGGGAAATGTTTCTCCCTCACTCCCCACCAATCCCCACCTTTTTTCTACCACGGGATGATGTGGAAAGTGAAGGGAGAGAGCACCCACACCAGGCATTATAGTGCTCACATGGGAATCTTCAGCAGTTTCCCCAGAATGTGAAACCTCATAGTGAGATTTTTAGGACGCATTTCTGAGAAACTTCTCTCTTTTTTTTTTTTTTTTCCCAAGAACCAGTGCTCTTTGAAAGAAAACATTTTTTCTCAGCAAATCTCAATAATGCACTATTTGTGATGGTGGAGAGGGGATATTGAGGGTCCTGTTCTGTGAATTGAAGACCTATGATTAGCAAGTGTGACACTAAGCAGGACTTCTAGTCTATTGTATCAGCAGTCTGTGGGAGCTTTACTTTGAAAATAAGAGTGATTTACCTCTTTCAGAAATGTTTATTCCACAAGAACTAGGTGAGAAATGACATTATGAACTTCACTGTGGGTGGACCATAATCTTCACCTGCAGCTCAAGGTGGAACACACAGTCTAACCTGGAGTCAGGAGGCTGCTTCTGTAAATAACCTGAGAGAGCCGTGCAGGGCAAGGGGGAGATACCTGCAAGGAATTTTTGTGTCTCTGTGATCCTCAGTTTGCCAACTTCTTCTAATAGGTGAAAACCTATAGCATGCCATAAGGTGATTTAAAAAAAAAAAAAAAAAGAATTATTCTTTTAAAATATATTTCATTTCTCTATAATCTAGTTTCTCAAGAGGGCAGTCTTTGAGGGAGTCTTAAAATGACTAAGAAATGCTCCTTTCATTCAGGGAATGTCTTATAAAATGCAGGTTATGAGCACCAAGATGATATTTCTTGCTCTTTACTAGGCCTTTCAGTCCTGCACTATTTGCATCCTTTATCTAACCAATTTCTACCTTAAGGGTTGTAATTTTCTCTCTGCTTGGAGAATTGCAAACCTTGTCCATCTGAAAGATCTTTGGCTTTTGTCTGTTTGGTGTTTCTTCCTTTCATCCTGGCTTAGGGATACCTAAGGGGGGTGTTTTAAAACCTCTTAAGACTGAATAGGGTGTTGAAGGTAGGAAATAATGTAAGACTGTCTCTTCAAAAATAAATGCCTATTTGTGAAATGTAAAAGCTTGCACTGAGCATCTGTCAGTTCTCATTGTTCAGCAGTGGGCACGTGGTACGGTTGTATAATGTAAATTTAGCAGGATAATTTTTTTTTTTCCTAAAAAAGAAACTTTGCGCTGACTTTTCTCAGTGTGAACAGATTCCAAAGTTTTCAAGGTTTTGTTGCTCCTAGACTTTGTATGTCACAGCAGTTTTCTAGTGTCTTGAATGTGGCTTAATTGGCTCCCAGATGTGAGAACTAAATGGACCCTTTTTTCAGTTATCTGTAGAAAACATGGACATATGCAATTACATCGTTGGAGTGTATTGATTGGGAACCCTATAGACTGTCTCTTTTTCTATATCAGGGTTTTCTTTTTACAATCAACAAGAATTTTGTATGGAAGTCGTCAGGAATCTGGTGGGGATGTGCATTTCCTATTCACTGAGAGGTCCAAAACCCAGCATGACATTGTCTTTGCAGTAAATTGTATTTTCCCTGAATTCTCTGCGTTACAGACTGGGGAGTCAGATCAAAACCTGGTGCTCACAGCAGCAATGCCTGTATGATATATTGTCCTCTATTGATAATATTTTTTAGCATGGCACCTAAATAAGGACAACCCTTTACAAAAGATTGCGAAATAAAAAGAAGGGGGCTTTGCTATTACTGAATTAGTTTATTGATCTAAATGGGTTCTCAGGATTTGTTGTGTTTTTTGTTTTGGTTTTTTTTTTTTCCCCTTTAAGCTCCTATTCTTGATCCCCTCAATTTAATTGCTAATGTGAAATTTAGCTCTGGGGACATCTTTAAACAGACACCATTGACAAGAATGTCAGTCCAGAAGTGTTAACTGATCTTGCTGTGTTTTTGTGGTGTCCATTAGTAAAGGAGTCTTAATGGGGCAAACACACTTGTAACTCAAGATCACCTTCACCCAATCAGCCACTACTCAAATACTTCTTACATGTTTAAACCTTCTTCCCTTGATGAAAATTCGTGGTAACAGAAGAGAGGTGAGTGGTGGTGATATAAAATATATGCCATCAGGCACAAATATGTTTTATGAACTCGTGTCACATGAAGCCTTGGGAAATCTTATACACGTGAATGCTTTCACAAATTATGTTTATCTTGTACGTGCACAGAAGCAAACCACAATTTTCTAGTCTTCAGGGTATCTGCAAGTGGGTCTGTTCTTGCTGAGTCTGAGCTAAGAAATATATCAGTAAGGCTCTAGACTGTGCAAGGTCACTTCAGATGGATAGAGTTGTATGAAATTCCTTGTTGAGACTTCAGTATGATGTGAATTTCTTACTCGTTCAGGAAAAGTAAGTGAAATGGCTAGTTGGAGTGTCATAGAAGTGATCAAAATGTTCTCCCAGGTTCTGCTGTTACAGGAAGGGAAGGAAACCGTAGTTTCAGAAAGAGGAAAGTAAGCCCAATTACCTCTGAGTAAAACTGGCAATTTTCTTTTTACCTCTTTCGCCACAGAAAAGATGTTAGAATCATGTTCTGTAGAATGGAATAGTCAAAATAAGAAAAGAGGGTTAAATATTTAGGTCAGTTATATGAGGCTTAATTACAGCACTATATATTAGATGCTTTCCAGCATTAGCAGCAATGTCCCCCATGTTCCCTCTCACCTCTGCAGCTCAGGAACCTGCAGAACACAGTTATCACATCACTTTCAACTGCATTATAACTTCTAGTTATGGATATGGTTCAATTTCTTCACTTAAAGGAGTTTTTGTTCGCTTTTCCTCTTCACATTTGATCTCACAGAGAGGTGATCACAGTGTGACAATAAATGAGGTGCATGGGGTAAGTTTGTATAAGTATCAAAAGAATTGTTGAGGTTTCTCAGGTTAGGTACAAGCTCTGGCATTTCGAGCAATGACAGCAGAAGGAAAACCACGCAGCTATGAGTAATTTGCCATTTCCCAATAACCTTCCAAACAGAACTGAGTGGGTTTTGCATGGCTTTCACAATTGCTTTGAAGAGCATTCAAATGTACCTCTCATATTGAAACAGCCTTGTGCTTAGGTTTCCCACACACCAGCCAGTAGTGTGTCCTAAGCAGTCTTCTGCAGGGCATTCCCAGACTCATATGTGAGAATTTAGTGGTTGAACCACTCCTGTTTCTTCCATGCAGCTGCCAAACCAGTTGTTTTAGCTATTGACTTTCCCTTTTAATCTTTGCTGTCTTGGTTACTCACGTGTACTAAAGAATGAATGTTAATAACTCGGATGATGACAGAAGTACCGAACACAAACTTGTTTAAACTGGGCATATAATTTGAAGTTTTTAAGAGGAATCTTCAAGTGGGAGCAAGTTCTTCACCCACAGTGTTTTGGGTTCTGTTAGCTTTTCAATACCTATTTGAAAGCAGGACTTCTCTATTTTCTTCTCAGCCCTGTGTCAGAGAAAAGCTCCTCTGAATTAGTATAAACTTGTAACAATTAGGGAAACAGGGCCTGTACGGACCATGGAATACGTGGCATCTCCCTTGGGAAAAGGGTATGGTGGAGGGGTGTAGTCACTGTCTGGTCCAGGAGGATCTGCTGAATACGTGCTACGTGTTTCTCCATGTGCCATAGCCCACAGAAAATTCCCAATAGAAATGTGAGACCTACAGCAGAAGACCAATCACCACCACAGTATTGCACATTACAATGCCAGAAGACAAGGGCAGAAGAAATAAAAGCCACGGCCATTTGAGTATTTGCCATAGAAGCCCATTGATGAACAATATTCTAGCAGTCCTAGGAATGGGTTTTGATGGACAAACCAAAACCATCAGTGGTCTTTGCCACTCTTGGGACACATATTTCATCCCTATGGCGTTGACCATATCAATATAGTTTGAAGTTTAATTCCAAATGAACAATCCCTTAGGCTCCCTGCAGCTGTGGGAAGGCTTCTCATTATGTTCTGCAGGGCTTAATTTTCCATGCAGGGCTGTTCATGTTTTTAGTTCAAGGGAAAAAAAAATTAAAAGCCTGACTGATGAGAGATGTTGGAGAAAAAAGACTGCTGGTGAAAATACACTGAGCCAAGGAATCAATCCTTATTTAGGAGAGAAGACACTGAAGTTTCAGGGTGTCTTAGATGGCAAAGGAAAGTGCCATTCACTTGAATGTTATTGAAGGGCTTTCTTTTGCTCTTAGCCCATATCTCTGTGTCTTGCTGCTTGAGGGGCATATTGTCTTCCTTGGAAATCAGTGTAGTAGGTGTGGTCCTTACTACATGCCTCATGTTGTGGTGGGAGAAGCTTTTTTTAGCTTGAGGGTTGTAAAGGATGGCCTTACCGTCATTTTCTTATTTTCAGCTATCTTTCTCCAAATACATTTGTGGGTTGATTTTGGCTCAGACCTCGCAACTGTCTTCAGTGATTGTTGGGTAGAGCTGCCAATGTAGGAAAACAAATCTAAGGGTATTAGAACCGAAAATCTTTGATACTTTCGTTGTGGGTTCAATAAGACTCCTTATAGTCTCTTGTAAATGGTATAATTAACTTAGCATCATGATCAGCTTCCTGTAATATTCTTTAAAAATCACTATAAAAGACTTCGGAGTAGTAATCACAGAAGTAATGGAGGAACACATAATAACAGTAATTCCTATAGTATTTTTGTGATTATGTTTTTTTAATTTGTTAATAAATCTTTCATATGTTAGGACACTGTTTTGCAAAGCTTAAAGATGGAGAACTTGCCCTTTGAAAATTAGTATTGGTGAATAGTAAGAGTAGTAATAAAAAAAAAAAAAGATATAATACAAGCTCTGGATACAGTGAGAAGAATAAGGCCAAGGCACTCAGCTCTTTAAGATCTATTTCTGCTGTATTTAAATAAGCATGAGACAAAGTTTTAGTGCAATTGAAAAATACTAAATTTTAAATAAATACATAGTGGCAGCGTAATCGATGCAAATCTACGTAAATAGGTAGTCATGCTGAATTGGAATGTAGTGCTACTGAATGGACTGCTCAAGATTTCATTAACTAAAAAGACTGAACATGTTTACTAAGAAAAATATCCTTTATCCTATACCAGTTGCTTTAGTTTGTTAATTTGAGATGCTGATCGTTTTGGACCATTAATCATAATAATTAGAGACAGATTTAGTGAGCTTTAGTGCAGTTCTCAACTAGATTAATAGTTGTGTAATCCAGTGTTTATTAATATAAATGAAGTAAATTAGAAGCATGACATTATAAAGAGGAGGAAGAAACTTCAGGAACTTTCCTGGATCATCCCAAAACTCCATTAATTTACATCAACAGGTTGCTCTTCAGTAGTTTGCTTTGCTTTGTTTCAATCTTTTCTTCCTCCTGCGCTAATAAAGAGGAATGTGTGCAACGATCTCTAACCATGTTTACAGTTCTTTATATCCATAGATTTGGGGGTTTGGGTGGAGGGAGGGAGTAGAGAACTTCCCAGCCATGGGAAGTCGTGCGTTTTTATTGAATACATATCCTTATCAGGAAGATCATGTTCTTCATTCCCCTGGAGGCTCCGAGCCAGGGTTGCCAACACATGCGGGATTTCTCGCGTCAGGAGGCTCCCACCCCGGAGCGGTGGCGGCCGCTCGTCTGTGAGCATTTCCGTGCGGGAGTTTTAGACGAGAAGCCCCGTGCACAGCGATGTCTCCTGGCTGCTTCCCACAGGTAGGGGGGGAGGGAATATCCCTTCTGCTGAAGATGTCACTGCTGCGTCTGTGCCTGTCTAGCTTTGCTTCAGAGAGGACGTGGTGCGTGATGGTGGAGCGGAGAGGTGAGAGGTTTTCCCGAGCTCTGAGTTTTTCATTCCCTTCCCGAGGCCAGGCGCCTGCAGGAGTCTGTGTTTTCCCACTCTGGGGTTCTCACGGCACATTAATGCTCTCCTGTAGCAAAATGTCCCGCTTGAGCTGACCCCTCCCTGCAGTTCTGGCATGTGGTCAGAGGGTCTGTGTGCGCTCCTCTCACTGGGAAACGCAGATTTCCAGGGGCTGCGTTAAACTTCTGTGCACCTTCATTTTGAGCTGTGTGTGTAGCTGAGGGGAAAGCTTCTGTTTTTTTTTTAAGAATTAGCATGAGTTTCTCATTATAAACTTAATGTTTCAGCACTTCCAGAAATGAAAGGTTCCCCTGCTGGCCTGCTTGGGGCTTGTCGATTCCATTTCCAACATCTCTCTTTCAAAATCATTTCTTAAAAATTAGGAAGAAAATTACGAGAGTTTCACAAGGTTAAAAGCCTCCTGATAGCTGAAAACAACTATAAATTAAAAATCTCCATGTGCATTTAGCAGCTGGAGGAAATCTGCGTGTATGTGCATGTCTTTTCTTATGTCTCCACCAAAACCCACTAAGCAAACTGATCCACAGGTGCCCAAGAGCTGTCAGCAATTTCTTCCTGAGAGATTTTTTTCCTTTTAGTAGTAACTCCCCTTCCCCTCTGAAATGGGAGGCTTGTTTTTAACAGGGTAGTTCTTGACCTCCTTTCACCTTTTTGTTTTGGATACACAGGCTTAGCTTTGTATTGAAAATCACATTCCAAATCTAAATATTAATAGGAAACTTCTGAGCTTGCTACGAGGAAGGCACCAATTGCTTTATTCCTCTGTTTTGAATGGCAACTTCTTCTAATGCAAAACACCAGGCAGCAGTTGTAAAGAAGATAATTTCCTATCCAATCCAGGCTCCTGGTTACAAATCACCTGACAAAAGTATCATGAAGAAGTAGTTGTGCGACATGTGCTCGGCCGTCACTCCGGTTATTCCACAGCAGCTTTCCAGCGAGCAAGTTGGGAAATAAGACCTGCTTTCCAGTGGAAGCTCCTTAGGGTAGGTGGTTTCAATTTTGCCTCCCTTGATTTGAGTAAGACAAGCCTTGTTCGCAGTTGGGAATTCTTTTGGAGCGTGCCTTCACATGCAATTTCTCATACCTTTTTGGATCATCTTAAAAGAAATCTATACCTGTAGTTGACCTACTTAATCTATGCAATTATTCCACTGTGCTTGGGTGTATGCACATTATGTTCTCGTCTCCGTATTTTTTTTTTTTTTCCTAGTTTGGCAGTCATTTTATTCCTTGTTAAAAGTTCCATTGGATTGGTAATGGGAGCTCGAGTTCAGTATTCCTGTTGTTAAAATTACTGGCCAGAAGAATGGAGAATCACAAAATTGCGAAATCACAGCCCATTCACTGCCTTCCCAGAAATCCTGCTGGTTTCATTTAGATTTATTTAATAGTGATGAGTAAGGCAACTGGAGTCCTGCTGAAAGCAAGTGAAACAACAGGGATTGTTGGTTCCAGTTAAAAATGCACCCGTTTCTAACCAGAGCTTGATGCTGCAACATCTCTATATCTGTGTATCTGCTAAGAGACTTCCCAAGAGCTGATGGGTGTCTTGTGCCTAATTGTTATCTTTTGGGTGATGCCAAGTTTACTTGAGTTCCTGCCTCCCTGGCTGTAAAGCTACAATATTCTTTAAAACTCCAGAGTCTGCGACTTACATAGATTAAGGGTTTCTGGGTCAAATTGCATCTGAGTGGGACATAGAGATGATTCAACCCTGTAACACCCTGTATGCTCTGTGATCCAGAGAATCTTAATAATCAGCTAAAATTGAAGGATATAAGTATTTTTCCTGAAGACACTGAGTCATCCGATATTCTGTCTTAGTAGTGACACTCTTAACATACTGCATGACCTGTTCCTTAATCAATATGATTGAAAATCAGCACATCTCTTTAACTGCCTTAGACTTGGTTTTGGTTAAAATTTACTCTTCTCAGTTGTGTTTAAATACTTACTAATATGGGAAAGAATGGCACTTTACTTGCCTTTTGTTATTAAGGATGTACATGGTACTAGGCATCTTTATGGAACATCAAAACCAGATTATAGATAAAATTAAATATAGGAGTTTTAAACCTAACTGTAGTAAATTTTTGGCAATATTAACATATACACAGGGAGGACCAATAACTACTAGCTTCTTAGTCATACAGCATCTGTACTATTTAGTGATTTGGTTACAGCACTTTTGACCCTTGTGTTTCTTACATTTTTCTTGTAAATGTTGCTTTTGTAGAGCTCCCCTGATAAATTCTTTCCTGTGTTTTCCAAAGTATTGCCTTGCCCCTTGGCTATCATAGGGAAACAGCTGTGATTTAAGACATCAGCTTTGCTATTAACATCAAGTGGCTGCATAACAGCTATGAATCATCTTTATGAATGTGTTCTGACTAAATCATAGGACTCATTAGGTGTGGATGGATGGATATCTGAGAAAGTGATATGGGTAATAGGCTGTCTTCTGAGATAATGAAAAAGTTTTCACCTTCACTTTTCTTTATATGCTTGCCTTGGAAATGGTGGCTCCAATACAAAACTTGCAAACGTGCAGCTGAAAATGAGTCTATCAGTGTAAATCCAGTCCCACTCAAAGGGCTGATTCATGTGGTTGAATGGTCATAATTCACAATTGGGACTTCTGTAGCAGAGTATTTTATCAGACAAGAACAAATTAAGTTTGGTTGTTTTTTTTTTTTTCCAAGTTGGGAGTTCTCTGGCACCTGATGGCCAAGAGAGAATCGTCCCTGGTGTTCTCGGAGGAAGGAGGGGAGATTTCGTGTCATGAATCGCGCAGGAATGTGCAGAAAACAAATTTCCTGAGGTTCTGTTTTGCCAAAACAGCCATTAAAATAGCAAGCATTCCTTCCACACGTGGTCTCTGTGGGAGAGTATTTAATCTTTTCTTTATAATTTATTTATTTCAAGGAAATTATTTTATTCTTCTACAGGAGAAGCAGAGGTAGAAGAAAATTGCCTCTTGGCCAAGTCATATCTCTTAACCTGGCAAATACAATTCACCCCCCAAACGAGCTAGATTAATCTGCCCTACTTGATAATGTTTTGCTATAATCAGATTTTTTATAATTGCTCTCTAAATCCTAATTTTTTTTGGATCAAGCTTTCAATTTATTTTCTGCAAAGAACGGTTATTTAACAACAAAGAAACAACAACAACAAAAAAATAGCCTGAACATTAAATGCCCTAAGACACGAACTCATTAGAAGCGCATACTGAGATTGTTTAGGCTGATAGTGATGGTGATGATAATAATAATAATTGCATTACAGCAGTACCTTAGGATCCTAGCTGCAAATGAGGTTCTCATTCTTGTAGGTGCAAAACTAAGATCCTCTCCAGCTCTGAGAAGCTTCAAAATGAGAAATAAAGTGAGAAGCAATGGGAGCTTGAATACAAATCTTCCCTTCCTTTTTTTCTTTATTAAAAAAAAAAGGTTGCCTGTTTGGATTCTAACCAGACATAGAATCATTTAAGATGGAAAAGACCTCTCTGACCGTTGAGTCCAACCATTAACCCAGCACTGCCAAGTCCACCAATATGCCAAGGTCTGTTCTTCAGCACCTTCAAAAGGAGCAAAACATCTGTCAGAGCATTCCTCTGAAACACTGCCATGCAGGAATATGGCAAGTCCTGCCCTCTGATTTGTGCTAAGCAGTTAATAAAGAAATGAAATAATGAAGGATGCAGGTTCCAGCTGAAGTGATGCACACAGTGGTAGTAATAAGCAGGAGCAGATATGCCTGTTTGAAGGATGAATTGAGGTTTGTACCGAGCTATTGCTTTTACAGTCAAGCAGATGTCACTGGGCTTGCTTTACAGGATATTATGATATATGAAACCAGAGGCTTTTGAGTAGTAAAAATTACTCCTGTCAATTTGTCTTTGTGTATGGCACTTTGATATATCATTCACAGCTTAATTATATTGTCATAGTTGAGAGATTAAAACAAAAGCCAGGTTGACTCTTGCTTAAAACTCTCTCTGAAATAATGCTCGTAGGTGAAGGGGGAAGAAATCCATAAGATCCATATAAAATTCCATTGTAATGTATTGTGCCATCAATAACAGGTTCCTTCCATCCAGTTTCACACAGTGCACTTAGGGAGATATTCATCAGCTATCACTCACTGCACAGGAGCACAAACATCCAACACTAGACATATCCAGAAAAAAGTGAGTGGGAATTGTCCTTTGTACAAGCCTTGAAGTGGCTGGGGCGTGGGTTGTGCCAAAACCCATGGAATTGGGGCAGTGGAACAAAGACAAAATCCATTGGTGCAAGTTTGACTGTAAGAAGTGCCTGATAACCCCATGTGGGAAGGTTTGGTTGTCACATCCGCAGACAGGGACACAGTTAGCTGTCTCCAGAGGAAATGCTGACTGATGGGATCTGGAGCCCCTTCAGCTGCCATTCCTGCCCCAGGGGATGGGAGGGGAGAAAGACTTGTTTTGAATCTCAAGCTGGACTCAGTTTGTTACCAAGGAGATGTTTGTGATTTTTGGGTTTGGCTATTGACTGGCGAGTTACACATGACAAAACAAGCTCTGTAATCAAAAAAAACTGCAGAATGTCATTTAGGCATGCAGGCTTTGAGGCTTAATTGTTATCAACTAAATTGATAGAAGCAAAACCAACTGAAACCCAAAGCAGAATTTTCTGTTTTCTCAGTCTCTCAGTTGCTCTTTGTGTTTGGGTGTTTTACCTGCATCTAATAAGTTGCTCTTCTGTGAAGCTGTTGGTTGAAATGAATTGCATGTGGGTACCCAACAGAGGTCTACATGGTATCCAAAAGAAATCTGTGCACTTAAATTCAGTTGAAATTTTTCAAGATGTTGTGTTTGGCATAGTGCTCCTGTACCCTGTGTTTCTGGATGCTGCTGTATTGCATAGACAAATTAAATGTAATGTTAATGATTACTGCCAGGTGCTGCATTTAAAAAAAAAAAGAAAAAAGAAAAAGTATTTTTAATACTAGACAAATAAATGTAAATTATGATAAAGTTGCTAATACAGTTCATGGTATTATTTGTGGCACATGTTTTATATACATTGATTCAAATGATGGGTTGAGGCATGCACTTAATTTATTTAATGACTGTAGCTGTGGTTTTTGCCCATGGATGGCTTTCAGATTGACAGCTTGGAAGGCAGAGAAAGGTTGTTTATCTTTTAACTTCAGGGTGAGAAGGTAAAGGTGTGGACAGGCAGAGGTGCTGGTGACAATGCCAAGAGGTGTATGCTTGACAAAAATGGCTATTGAGGATTTTTTTTCATTGAAAATGATCACTTTCAAACACTGTGGAACTCTTTCTGTGGAGGCAAAGGTAGAGCTGGGGATGTGGCACATGAGGGCAGAACACTTTATGTGTATGTAAGCAAGTAGATTAATGGAACATCCGTAAAAAGTTCAGACATACAATCTTCTTTACTTATTTTACCCCTAAAAGGTTTGACTGGCTGTCATAAATTATTAATCTGAACTTTCTAACTGTACCAATTTGGTGCTTCTGCCTTTCTCTTCAGTAGTTTAATGAAATTGTACTTGCTTCCCTCACATATTAAAGAGCCCGTGTAATAAAACAACAAAAAGAAAACCTTGTGTGATTCCCTGGATACCTGGATGTAATGAAATAGATTGAAATGGAATGTTTTAAGATATTTGCTTTGCTAAAGCAAATTCTTTCCATGCAAAGTACTTGTATAATTTAGTTAAACACTTTTTAAACCAATTTTACATGTTTGGAAAAAAAATCCCCATATACTGTGCTTTAATTTTGTAAGACTGCTGCAACAAAATGATAGATTGCCACTAATTGCTTGGAGAGCACGTGATGAGTAAAATTTTTGAAAGCTTCTGGTCAAATTCTGAAAACAAACCTTCAGCATTCAAATATTAAAATATCAGCATTCTAGGAAAGTGAAGATTTTCTTTTTTTCCCATGCTAAGAACCCAGTTTGAGTGAAGTCAGATCTGTGATCTGATACTTAATGTGTAATTTGAGGCCCTTGCTCTGGGTAGAAATCTCGTTATTTAGCAGTGACCTGCTGCCCCTGAGGCACCGTGTCAGTTTATGTACAATGTATTTAGTGATGTGTTTTGGGTGCACTAAATAAAATTTGGGTTTTTTTTTTTCCATTAAGGACTTGTTGAGAACAGCAATCTTTCTGAAGAGCTTTTCACATCTGTTCTTATCTTACTATTTTAATTGTCTAGTGCTGTATCTGTGTGCCAAGATTCCTTTTTCAATCCTATGATAAATTTCTGTAGGATGCTGCTGAATGCTGTTGTTAATGTGGAATTGCTTGGCTTGACTTGGTGATACTGATGCCTTTTGGGTGAGCTTTGTCCATCTGATTGAGACATAATAAAATCAGTAAATATTTCTTTTTTAGTGTGTAATTTGCTTATTAAAAAAGGAAGAGGTGGAGTCCAATGCTTTGTAGTGATGGTAGGCATAGTAATATTGTTGTTCCTTTATAAAAGCATTCACTGGGCAGAAGACCAGAAGCGAGAGTTTAGCTATTATTAATCTCTGGAATATTTAGTCTTCTCTTTTTGGCATGATTTCCTAATAGAGTGTTTCGCCTGAGTAACCAATGTCTTCTGAAGGAAAAAAATAAACAGATTTGTTTATCTGTAGCAGCTTGTTGTGATTTTTCACTTCCTTTCTCTGCATGTATTTATTATATTTTGCATTTAATGTATAAATATTGATATCTTAGAGAATAATTTTTACACATAACTTTTTCAAATGAACTTGAAGTTGTCTGTGTCCATTTTCTGGCCAAGTGATATGCTGCTGTGTAGCAAACATCCTCACATTTTCCTTTTGTATTATAAATGAACATCTCAGATATGCAATTTTAAAAATGTCTTTTTTCCAAGCAGTTATGGATATTGTATTCTTAGAGCAACGCAGGGAACCTGAAAATTTCCAAGCATGGCCCCTGCAGGTATCACTCAGTTAATGCTGCAGTCACACCATGTGTCAGAAAGGCCCACAGAGAGCTGATCTGCAGGATGGGGGGGGTGTCTGTCTCTTCAAGGTAGTGATTTCAGTACTTGGTCCATTTTTTTCCCTTGTGTATCCAAGTGGGTGCTAATCCTGCCTGCCCTCGTGAGGCATAACTTGTGTCCCACGTTGAAAGCTTTGCCAGTGCCTGTGTGCTCCTTGGGGAGGGTCCAATCCACGCATGTGGATCTCCTTGACTCTTCTCTCAGCTGTTCCCAGGAGGGAAGGCTGGAAGGATTTGGGTAGGTGGGGCGTTTTATGAGTCACAGGTGAAGGAATTTTGGGGCTAATTCACCCTGGAAGAAGTGATCTAATCTGCCTCTTTATTTCTCCCCTACCACACGGACTTCTGCAGGTTTGGCTTGTCCCGTGTGTGAAAATCATTTTAGATGTTTCCATATATGTAAGTTACTGATGAAATAATTCTCTAGAATGTTTCCATTCCTGTACTGTGTTGAAGATTTTTAGTAATGTCTGTTTTTTTTTTAATTTTGTTTTTTAGTTGTACTTTGTAAATGTTCATGTTGAGTTACTTATTAAAAGCCTTACTGATTTTCTTAGAGTTACTGCTAATCCTAAATTTTAGTATTAATATTTTTGATATTAGGAGCTCCTTGCTCTCCAGCTCTGCAGTTTTTTATTCAGGTAACTGTAGGATAAATGCCTTAATTAATGAGTTTATGTGTAATGTAACTAACATATTTGGTTACTTTGATGATGAGTGAAGTATTTCTCCTACTATACATGATTTCATCAGAAAAGTTTAGAACTGGACTGAACAATAAGCCAGTGTCTTTATAATATTTCCGTGGAGACACTGCCCATTCTTGACTTGCTGGTTTATCTGGTGGGGAATCTGGACTAATTCCTGAGCTTGCCCCAAAAGTTTCCTGTGAGCAAAGAGTCTCTCCTAATTTGTTTGTTCTGGACAAAATGGGGCTAATAATTTTGTCTTGGATCAAACCTGATACTTAGCAATATTTTCAGATGTTGAAAAGAGAAATAGATTTTTGTTGTCTGCATACACTTTTAATTTACTGTGCTTGTAAATTACTGTGGAATTGCTACAGTAAATTACTGCATTGTAAAATACAGCTTCTCAGTGGCTCGGGAAGATTTTTTTATGTACACGCCTCACTTAAAGGATACTATAACATTAATCAAATTTATTTGAAAGGTATTATTAGATTTTGTGTACTCTGTGCTGAATACTAGCGTATCCTTAGCAATGATTACTCATAAATCCCACAATTATTCAAAGAATAGCCTCATGATTAGAGTAGCATTGACTGTGTTATCCTGTGTTATTACAACAGTATGGAAGCATTTTCATAATAACAAGGGATTTAATTGGTGCAAAGACTTATTTGCAGAATGCTAAACGCGTTGGTAAGCAAGGCATTTGAATTGTGCATTACAGACACCCAGAGTATTATCAGCTAATTAGGTACTGGAAGGGCATATGTAGTGTTAACAAAGGCTGTTCGACTTCTGAACACAGTTGTTTTTTCAGTATTAGAATGGCTGGAACAATGATTATAAGTTTTATGTGACTTTAAGTATGGTTTATTACCTTCTGTGAACAGTTTCTAAAACACACTTTTAAGCAGTTTTCAGGGAACAGTGCACGATTAAGTTTCGCAACGAAGGTACTGATCTACGGCTAGAAAATTATGTGGAAGTGTTTACATCCGTAATAGAATGGCATAAATATTTAATTTGTTTCTAGGAAAAGCTGTTTGTTTATCAGCAGATGTGTTTTGTCAGGTGTTGGGAAGTATGAACGTAGGTTGATTGGTCCAGGTAAAGGAGGAGAGGCATTAATGGAAGTCGGATACCCTGGGGAGTTCTTCATTATTAAACTGTCAGTTTTATATTCCATCTGTAACATACTAATCAAATGCTTGTGACAGTTTAAGCTTTATTGTCACCCTTAAACCTCTGCAGAAGGAGGATTTCCTCTGAAATCTGGCTGGTTTTTACCCAGCTGTTAATTATGCCTGGTGACATACTCTGTTAGTTTTTGCTTCCTTCCAGGCCACAGTTGTCTGTGCCTTCTTTTGCTTCACGGCTGTGGTATTTTATCCTCTCTTTTAGCTGTTCCTCACTTTTCATTGTGAAACTCTTGGCAGAAATGGTGGCCCACACAAGTATTTTATCTTTTGTTCAAACCTTTGCTTGTTTATGAGCAGTCAGCTGTCAAAACCCTGTGTCTGCTCCTGTGCCACAAAATTATCCACGCTGCAGGCTGAGTTTATTTTTGTAAAGGAATTAAATATGTTATCATATAGGTGTGGTGTTGAAGGTAGATAAAAATACATTATTAATGCTTCGAAGAGGAGGGACACTGTTGCTAAGCAGGCTGGGGTGGACTGTCATTTCATGAGTAAATGCCTTTTTCTTTGCAAGTGTTTGTGTGAGGCTCAGAGGTGACTGTTCTCCCCCAGGACAGCACAGGGTTACACGGAGTCCTTGTCCTCGCCTGTTCAGGGGTGCAGAAGGGACACTTGTTGAATGAACTGGCTGCAGAGACGTGTCCCACTCTCCTTCCCACTCAGGACTTGGCTTGCTAGAGCCAGCTGCCTAAAATCAGCTGAGAAAGCAGCAGCTCTGCCCCGGGGTGGTGGCTGTGAAGGAGGCAACAGAGAGGGTAGAGCCCATCCCTTCTGCTGCTTCACAAACCAGACTTGGCTTTTTGGGGAAAGTCCCCAGAATTAGGGCTGATGGCTGGGGTTGAAGTCTTGTAGTGGTTTGTGGTTTTGTTTTGGGTTGTTTGTTGTTTTTTTTTTTTTTCCTTCAAAATGGGGTTTCTCTGGCAGATCTTGAGCAATATTAGTGCCTCAGAACCTGTCGTGGTGCTTGAGCTTTGTAGTCTCAGTAAATTGAGCTTTGTAGTCTCAGTAAATTGTGTCTTTGCCCTAGATTAAGTAGATATTAATGTAACAGGCTGATTTTGTCCTCCAGTATGTTTATTGTACCTTTGCACCGAACAGATTAAATCGAAATGGCAGAGCTCACTCCTGTTGTGCTGCTGGCAGGTTATTTACTGGTTTGTCTGGGAGCAATGTCAGGATGTCCTGAATTCCCCTCTTCTCACCAGGAAAAGTCTTTCACCTGTTAGACCGAGTTGGAATGCATAAACTGCTGATGGGGGGAAATATTTCACAAGTGCGGCTGAAGGTAAAGGACTGACAGTGTTATGTTGTAAAACCACACTGCTGGCAGACCAGGCAGGGAAAGGATCTCGCCCATTTAATGGTTTTTTTTTTTGCTCTTCCAGCTGTTGGTGTGCCAACTTTCCAGGGCGTGGGGATACAATTTGCTTATCTAATGTCTCTAATTAATGTGTCAGCGCAGTATCATTGTAAAGATGGAAAATGATGAACAGCAATAAGGCATTTTATTTCTGTTCTATATAGTACTCTTCAGCCAGATTATTGTTAACCCCAGATGTTTTATGACTTTTTGATAAGAGCACGGGGCGTTTTATTCTTGGTATTAATTGGAGTTACGTTTTATAATGTAGAAGTTCATTCTGTCCTTCATTAAATAAGTTAAAATTGCACTATTTGGCAGTTTGTGATCCTAAACGTTCTTTGTTTTTCAAGGGTTGTAAAGGGGGAAATTCGAATTTATGTCTTATAGGTTGGTAGTCTGGGACAAAAAGACCTAGAGGGGGGAAACATCACAATCTCACAGCTCAACATATAGATAGAAAATAACTCTAAAACCAGTGAATTACTCCTGTTTTGGTTGAAGAAGCTATTAACTGGTAGTCCATGAGAGAGTTTTAAAAGAAATTGATTTCCTTACTAACAATGTTTTCTTGCCTGAAAAAGAGTTTAATCATATTGGTGGGAAACAAAATTGATGAGGCTTTAACATCAGATGGTACAGAAATACTGATTAGAAACCATTTGCCTACAGTTTAGAAGACAAAAATTTAGATTAAGCGCAACTGAAACATTAATTTAATCTAGTTCTGTTGAAGTCATGGGGAAAATCTGCTGCTGTAAAATTAATCTTACTCCTCATTCGCAGTTATGAAAATGGATGTGAAATAATGTCAGTTTAGCTGTAGTGTAAAAGTCATCAATATACATTCTTCTTTGTACCTGATGCAAACATGCTTCTTGTTTGGGAAATGTCCTCCTCCTCCTGTCACATTGCTTGCTTTCTGCCATTCCCTATCAACAAAACTGTCTAGATTTAGCTTCCCAAAGCCAAGGAGGTGAGATCCCAGCGGTCAAAAGCCTGCTTAGAACAGAATTTCACCAAAAAAGAAATGTCTCTCCCAGCTACTTTATGGGCTTAGGCAGGAAAGACAGAGCAACTGTGGTCTAGGAGCTGTCTCCTGAAAGAAAAGGCAAAAAAAGCTCACACTGTGCACGGTCATTTTGTTCTCCAGGCGGGATTCCAGTCTGGGCACTCAGATCGTTTGGACTTGAACTCAGGTTGTATTTTTGCCCCATCCCTTTCCCAATGATTTTCATAAACTGTGGCTAAAGGAATAGTTTGTGGGGTGTGTCTCATCTGTTGATGCTCTTGTGTGCTGTACAAATACTTCTCTATTCATTGTACTGTTAAAGGAAGTGTTTTGTTGTTTTGTTTTTTGGAGGGGTTTTTTTGAGGCTCTTGCCCATTGAATCAAACACTCAGTAGATAGGAAGGGCGCTCTCATTTAATTAAAAGTTCTTTTCTGTTTCTGGCTTCTGAAAACAGCAACAAATTAATTAGTTCAGTCTCTGAACTCAAATTCTGTTACTGGCTCCTTCATTGTGCACCACCAGAATGGGAACTCTAGGCTCACAGATTCCAGTGCTGTCCTTCCCAAACCTCTGCCACTTGGTCTATTAGAGGAACCCCAACAGAGTCCAACCACTAATTGGAGTGACCTTTTCCAGCAGAATTCCTAGGAGACGTGTGGTGTCTGACAAAGCCCATCAAACTGGATTTGTATTTCCTACTACCAGCAAGACCAAATGTTACCTCATGTACAGTTAAATCTTTGTACTTTACATGCTTCTCTCATCTCCTTCTGTCAGGACTGGGGCATCAGACTGGTTGGTTGGTCCTTCTTCCTGACTTGCAATTAGTGAACAATAAACTGCTTCCATTTAGGCCAGATTCACTGAGGTAGGCAGGTTTTTCACTTTTGTTTCAGTTCCCCAGTCCCAGTTTAGCACCTTCATGCTTCTGTGTGCATGGGCTGAGCGTCCTGCGGTCGTTACCAGAATTGCCGATTTGCTGAGAAAAACACCGTCCACTGGGGTTTTAGAAACTTTGTCATCCAACTGCAGCAGTGTGTCATCCTTCTCACACCTAATTTGTGTTCAGTTATGAGCCTGTTCTGGGGTGTTTTGGGTAGGCTGAAGTGTTGCCATGAAGACTTAAAATTGAAGAGGTCCAATATTGTGATGGCTTTGCGACCGACGTGGCGAGAGCTGGAGTGTCGCTGTAAATTAGATACGAGGTGTAGTCTCTCAAAGGACTGTCCATTGTCTGTGCAAGACACTTCTGGTACTGTAGGAAGGAGGCAGTGACCCTGTGATCCAGCTCTTATTTGCTGTAGGACATGTGTGGAGCAATTCCTGAGGTGACAGCAGTGCATCTGAGGAGTTATACACTCCATGGCACAACCAGAGCCGTTCAGTTCCTGGGGCTTCACAGGACGCAGTAACAGGCCATGTTTGCACAGATGGAGAGTTATTTGACTTGGCTTAACCTGAAGTTAACTAACACACCTTACTTGGTTACCTGGCATTTCATGAGCTCAGACCAGGTGACTGGAGAGTCACTGTGGCTCGGTTCATGTGGGTAATACATTAATCTGTGACAACTCTGTCATGTGCCAGAGGTGTGACTGCGCTGTCTAAATGTCTTCATTAGCGTTTGCAGTGTGTGGTATGAACTTGCATGCTAATGTGTGATTTCTGAAGGTCAGACTTGCGAAAGACTGTTATGCCAGCATTCGTAGATACTTGTACAAGTCAGAGCAGAGCAGCACGAGCAGTTTTGACTTTGCTGGCTCTTTACAAACTCGGTGCTTTTGTGTTTGTGTGGAAGTTGCGTTAGAGCAGCAACGGTGCACGGGCAATAATGAGGATCTGAGATGTGCTGTAGCTCGCTAATGCCAAGGCTTTCTGTTGATGACATCTGTCATCTTGTTAAATAGCAGACCTTTATTATGTATCTATTCTGGTCATTTAAATCCATGAAGGACTTGCTGTCTGAAAAAGCTGTGTCACATAATTCTTTCAGATAACTTACCAAAATGGGTTGGTTTTTTTTTTTAAATATATTTTTAAACATAAAACAGTATATTGCTCTAATAGAGCAGTGCAGTTACTCATCTGTGGATTGCATTTATTAGAGAATTCCTTTAAAGGGAAACCAATTATTTGATTGTTCTCATCTACTAAAAAATATCAATTAGCATGCCAGACTAATTAATCTTATAAAAGCTAACAATCAAATACAGCGCATTTCCTCCCAGTGGAACAGACAGTACTTCTAAAGGTCACCATTTAGCTGTGCACCTCCTTTTATTGCACTTTCTCAAAAAAAAAAAAAAAGGGTAAGGGTGGGGGGAAGAGGGGTTGAGTGATGAGAACTCAGTTCTCTTTAATGCTTAATAAACTTAACCTTTATCATGGTATTGAACTTGATGATCCTGCATGAAAGAGGAGTGCATGCTGCTTTAGAGGCATTTGTGCTGACTGTTAGTTAATCATTTTTATTTGCTTTATGGATACGACATGGAATATTTATTAATATTCTTCAGAGCACAGTAAATATGAAGAGAGATTAAAGCAGCAGAGTAGGAAGGATGATGGTTCCTCTGCGAGGAGGGGGTGTGTGGGTACAAGTGACTGCAGGGGATGCATGTTGATTCCAAAAAGCTCTCTTTCTGAGCAGTCATCCTGCTGTCTAACTCTGGACATACTTAAATTCTTAGGATGCAGTTCTAGGTATGTGATTTATACTGTGGTTTTTTTTTTTTTCTTCTAATTTCTGCACTGCAATAAATGGTTAAAGAAATTCGTCAGTACTGCAAAGAAGTACTGAATATTTTCTGCTTGTATGCTCATATTAGACAGTCTTTTTCTGGAAAAACAATCATTTTGAAAAGAAAAAAAAGAATAAAAATATAATACTTTGCATAGGGGTATTCTCAAAGCCCATCAAACTCAAAGCTTTCAAATTTCATCTCCGATCAGGCCTCTTTTATTGCTGCATTGTAAGGAGTTAAGTATCTTCTCTCAAGCAGACTATAATTCTTCATCATACATGGTATGCTAAGTTGCTTTAGGAGGTAACTAAAGAATGAATTTTTTTTATTACTGATCCCGAAGTAGTGCCCAGAAATTCATAGGATCCATAAGCGTTTCTAAAGATCCATTAAAATCATCCTAACCATGATGGATGGTAGGATGCTCTGTTTTACGTCATGCTCCTCATCTGTACTAAAATTAAGCTCTTGTTTCCTTAATTGAATATTAAATTTATTCTCTTCCTTGGTGGACTAGGTTTTTAGCGAGTATAAATCTCGCTTCTGTCTGCAGCAGGTGCTAATCTTGCTCAAAATACACACCCTTGCTGTGGCCCTTTTCCCAAGAGATTCAAGCATCTTCGCCACGTGGTGCTGGCTGTGCAGCAAATGGGATCTGCCTCCAGACTGAACTGAAACACGGAAGGAACTCAGGAAAACCCAAGTTCCTACTGGCAGGTTGGCTGTGGGATGGCCCTGTCTGTGCAACATTAGGGGTTAGGGTTCTGCAGATAATTCCTCAATACTGGACCGCTGCTTGGAATTGAGAGGAATGCAAAAAGTAGCAAATAATTTTTCCCCATCTCTTGCTGATGTGTTTTTCACAGGCAAAGCCAAGTGCTGCTGAGAAAGTGGAGAAAAGACACTGGAGGTGACAGTGTGTTTTTACCAGGCAGGAATGGAAATAGGGCATGAGAAAGATAATGAATCCCCTACAAATTCTTGCTTTTTCTGTTCTGCCTCTGGTTTCACATCAAGCTTTATCTTTTTCCCAACTTTTTTTTTCTCCCCCCCACCCCCCCCATAACACTGGTATGTTGCAAACAACATCCTGGATCAAGGAAGGCTGTTCACTACCTCAGGGATCCCAGCATCACTATTTTTGGTCATCTTGGGCTGAGAAGTGAGGGCAGAGCTGGTGCCAGCAGTGGAGAAGACTGGGCGAAGAACCAGTTGTCCCCTGAGCTGCTGCAGCAAAGCTGGTCACTGCCACCAGCATTAAAAGAATTCCTACCAGCAGCAGCAGTGATTTCTCTTGGAAGACACCCCACCTCCGTATTTGTTTTAGGGATGTCAGTCATTTGTAATGTTGGACTTGCTTGTCAGTCAGTGCCAGTCTTCCCAGATAACGTGAAGGGGGACTGGAAAGGCTCCTTCACATTAAAGCCTCTTTTGTCACTGTCAGTTTTGGTACAGAAAACATCCATCAGCGTCATTGGTGGGAGGAAGCTGAGCTGTCTCTGTCAAATTCCAGTGTTCCTGGTTAGTGGATTTTTTTGTTGTTGTCTTAGTAAACTCCCCCAGAAAACCCACAGGATCACTTGTCTAACACTGTGCTGGCTTCCAGGGACATAATGTATAGCTTATTCCCAAAGCTGTTAAAGCCTGATGTTTGCTCTCCATGAACAGCAAGTGTCTTCAGAAGTCAGAAAGCTG
>JAYRBT010000010.1:5594177-5604278 GCA_036023395.1 Myiotriccus ornatus
GCTGAGTTTATTTCCGTGAGAAATATAGGTACAAAACTTTTTGCTACCTTGTGTGCACCTTTATAGTCAAAGTAAAATGTGCTGGAAATCACTGCTTTAATTTTTGTGTGGGCAGCTGTTTCATTTATATAAGTATTACTCCTTCTGAGAAATTGCTAGAAGATATAAAAGTTGAAGTTCTCTGCTGGAACATAATTCTGGCGTTCATAAAAGCCTTGTATCTCCCAGCCCCTGTCAGTGTGCTTTGCCTGTCACGTGCTTGAACATGTCTTGCTGCTCTTCTTACAAATCTGATTCTTCCTCAGGCACCAGCTAACAGCAAGGAGTCAATTGCTAACAAAATTAATTTAAAATAAAATTAAAGAAAAATGCAAAGCCTCCACCTTTTCCTAGAAACCAGGGGGAATAAATAGGAATGACTGTGTCTTCAATGAGATCATCTCTCAAATCCAAAACAACTGCTTAAACAAACTTAATATTTCTGGCCAGAGGAAGAAAAGGAAACATGGTAATGTCTCAATTTGGGATATTTGAGTGTGAGCAAGGTTGCCAGCCCTGAGGAGTGCCCCGTGGCTATGAGGGGCTGCCTGAGGTAGCTACCAACTCTCCCTCCAAAAACCCCAACAAAACAAACAATAATAATACTAAAAACAAACCAGAAAAACCCACCCCAAAGCAAACAGCATCACACCCTCCCCCCCCAACCAACAGCAGCACAAACCCACCATTTTCCAGCCAAGTCAGTGGAAGTCCTTTACAGAATCCCATTTGCCACCATTTCTTTCTATTCTAAAGAGACGTGTTTTGAGGACGTTACCACAGTAGCCTTTGCTCATTGCTGTTTCCTGCACAACACTACTGAAAGCATAACCCACCTTCCTTGGCTGTTTTGGGCATTTTCCAGATAATTTCCAGAAACTGGGGGGAACTTACTGCTCTCTGCAACCACCTGAAAGGTGGCTGTAGCCAGGTGGGGTTTGGTCTCTTCTCCCAGGTAACAAGTGACAGGACAAGAGGAAATGGCCCCAAGCTCTGCCAGGGGAGGTTTGGGTTGGATATTATGAAAAATATCTTTGCTGAAGGGTTTTACAGGCACTGGAACAGGTTGTCCAGGGAAGTGATGGAATCACCATCCCTGGAAGCATTCACAGGCGGTGTGGATGTGGCACGTGGGGACATGGTTTAGCAGTGAACATGGTGCTGCTGGGGGTAATGGCTGGTCTTGTTGATCTTGGAGTTCTTTTCCAACCTTAATGATTCTATGGCCTATGACTGTACGAATTTATTAAGAGTAAAAGCAAATAAACCCATTTGGGCGTGATCCAGCTGTATACATGTCTGTCCTCTGGTGTCTTCCAGAAGGGACTGCTGTCTTCTGCACACATCAGAGCACAAGATTTCTGTAAACCTTTTTTTATTGTGGTGGCTAAAGGCAACTTTGTTCAAGCTTTCTGAATGACAGAACTATGTGATTTCTTGTGGTGGGTGCATTAAGTGTGAAAAACACTCTGTATGAAAAACAGATTTAGAGGCTTATTTTTGAGGCTGCCTTCATTAACTAAGAAGGCAATATTATTGAACCCGTGAAAGAGTTACACTGGTAATTGTGATAATTGAAATCTGGTTTGTGTTGTTTATTTTTTCACCTATTAGATACTTGGATATTCGGTTAAGTGTCTGTATAGTAAATAATTTAGGGATGTTGTTGTACTAGCTTTAACTCGCTGTGCCCAGGCTTTCCGTAAAAGGACTCATGTTTTTGCTGGAAAAGGGACATATTTGTCAGAGGGAAAAATCTGTAAAGTATGAAGAATTTCTTTGTGACTTTGTAATAGGGGAAGATGAAGCTGTTTGCATGCAGGATATCCTTTTTCATCTGCTGCAAGTATTTCATACACCTCTGACTGTAAGACATCGACAATACCTTTCCATGGCTTGCTACTTATGTGAATCATCAGTGCACAGTCTCCTTTGCAGTGGGTTTGATTTGATAAGATTTGGTACTGGAAAGGTATTACAGCTTGCAAATATTTCAGTCAGCTTTAATATAAATTTTTATACCATGCTAGAGTGAAGCCACAGTCTGAAATAATTTTACATCATGAGTGGTTCTAAATGAAAGTACTTGCAGATTATTTCCATCACATATGTGGAGGAAAGAATCTGTTTCTGACTAAATAATATTTAAGTCCATTACCCTGAGAGAAAACATTCATTTCAAGCTTCAGCACCTGAGTGGTGCTGAACTTGGTGATAGGCAGGTAAAAGTGCTGCTTCTCAGGAGAAACCTTTCTCCAAACAAACCTTGGGAGTCTCACAAATAGGTCCTGGATAAGTACAGTCCAATGCACTGAAGCCTGATAATGCAGCATCTTGATTTTCCCGACTTTTGGAATTGTATATAATATTTTTAATAAATTTTGTATGTATATATGTGCACACACTTATCTATTTCTGGTATATATTTGTAAAATTTATAAACATGTAATATCCATTCTTACAAAGGTGGCCATAGCGTTTTGAAATCATAATCCAAACTGCTGCCTTGAAGGAATCAGGGATCTGGGAGCTTCCCTTCTCCACTTTCTGCTCCTGCCAAGGGAAACAGCCCAGTTTGGAATAGCTTTTCTGTGTGTTGTCTTGAAAATGGGATGTGTTTTCTTTTTAGAGCTCAGAGAGTTTGTGAACTAAAGAAGTGCTGGGCAGATATCAGTCCTTTTAATATCCTGGGATTGACTCTGCCAATGCTCAGAGGAAACTGATTGAATCATGATTATAGTCATTGGAAAAATGAGCAAACAATGCAGCCCCAGTTATAAAACTATCTGAATTCACATGAACATGTCTGAGTTGAGGTGAGAAAAGGTAATATTTGTGTGTGTGCTTTGCTCTTTATTGCAGTGGCATTAAATAAGGTTCTTGGCCTCGGGATCTTGGGTTCACATTGAGGCACATGGTGCTGCATTTGGATCCTGGGGTTTTTGCTTGAGTAGGTCAAGGAAAATAAATACCTGTTTACATTTATAAATTTTTAAATGTCATTTGATTTATGTAACCGTTACTGGAAGAAAAACAGTATTTGTTTCTCAGGGTTATTTCTTTGTTCTTCTTCTTTGGTGGAAACTGAGTATGTAGAAAAAACTCCACATGCAGCATTAAGGAATATTCTGGTTTCCAGACCCTTTCTATTAACATCTGTTGTTCGCTTCTGCAGGAACGTTTCATGCACGTTTTAGATAGTTACCTTTGGACTTGCTGCACCAATAGCCCTGAAAGGATTTAGTGTTGAGGATTTAGGTGCAGAGCTGCTGGACATCTTGGGCTGCCAACCCAAGCTGCATGAGCAAGGATTTGCAGCGTGAGCAAATTGCATTTGTCTTTCCAAGGCTTCTCTCCTGTGGGATTGTTACTGGTACAAGAACTGAACAAGTCTGAAATCATGTCAGGTGTGGGGAAACATCATTTGGGATTGCAGTTTTGATTTGAGAGCTGGTCTGGAAATGTGTCTTTTTTTTTAGTTGCTCTTTTATTAAATCTTTGGGCTGGGTCTTCACGTGGTAATCTGGATTCTGTCTCTGTCAAGTGTTTCTGAAGTGGTGAGTCGTGTGCATGGGGAATGCTAAGACATGCTGAGTAAGTAATGGCAGATTTAGCAGATCTCTGGTGGGTTTACTGTCCAGGTTGTATGAGATTGTTGTCTGTCTGCACCTTTGCATGTCCAGGCTCTTAAAATCCTCACTTCACACACTGAAAACCTGAGTTGCTCTGTCTGCTGCACTGTGTAACACAGCATCACCTGCCTGGGTGTTCTGGCTCAGCTGTAGCAGCACAGTATATGGCTGTGTAAACCTGATTTAGCATCCCACTATGGACTCGTGAGCCATAACCTTGGTGCTGTAGCTCCCCACTAAACCCCAGGGACAGCAATAGCTCTCTCCAGAAATCACTAAGCTGCTTTTTCACATCCTGCCGTAAAACCGGTGCTTCCATTTCACCGAAGCTTTTGTATATCTGAACTGTTTGCATTTCTAAAATCAAAGATAAAGATGTACCTGCAGCACTTATGTTGTTAAATTTCTTTATGGTGCCTAAACCAAGTCGTGGTTTCAGTACCACAGTGGAGACAGAGAAACACTGTGGGTTTTTTTTTCCTGTACTTATTCTTGAACTCTGGCTGCCTTAAACTCAGTCTATTGAGTCTCCTTCTCCTGCACAACAGAGATTAGTAAAATATTATGATTAATAGGACCAAAATTAGACATTTTATTGTACACTGAAAAGAAATTTTTGCTGAAACACCTGCATTTGCATACAGGAAAAAATACTTGCAAGTGTCTGCCAGCATGTAAAATTACCTGTCAGAGTAACATATGCATGTGTATTTTATTGAGATATAGTAGGTGCCCATGAAATCTGCTAAGAAACTTGTGATAATTAGGATGCTTAACTTTTCGTTCCTCTCTAGAGATGGATATGTAACCGTTTCAGATTTGTAATATAATGTATATTTAGTAGTATAAAAATAGGAAAGTTATATGAAACTACAACAATGTATTTTCTAAAAAAGCGATACTTCTGTTCTTCACCAGAGTTTGTGGAAATACTTGGACTTCTGTTAATGACCTCAGGATTTTGCAGTGCTTGAAAATTGGATTTTAAGTGAGAAAAGGTGCTTATTTGAATTCCCTAAACCAAAGTAACCTTTACTTTTTCAGAACTCGTTAGAGTGGTATTTGCTACTCAGCAGGATTAGCCACTCAGCTTCCATATTAAAAAACATAAACTCAAGAAAAGCAGCAATGAAAAAGGCTTTTACTGACTTGAACGTGCCCTGACTTATTCAAAGTTAAAAGATGGAAAGAAAATATTTTTTCTCTTGTTTCTCTTTACAGCATAACTGTGTTTTTAAGATAAGGTGCAAACAACTCCATTGTACACCTAAATTTCTAACAGAAGATGTCTTCTCAGTTTGTGCCAGATCACCAAAAGATTTTATTTGAATAACAAAATGGCAGGTAGAGAAGATTTTTTTTTTTTTGGTCTAAACTAATTTTTTGAGTTATTTGGCCCATTTTCAGTAAGCCAAGGTTGGGAGGAAATGATGTGCTGGTATGTTTAGATAGAGGCTTAACCAGTCCTGTCCTTCAATGGCAGCAGTGAAAGCAGAGCACATATTAATACATGCTTATACATTTTGGCTTTAGAAGCCTGTGTTGTTCATAGAAAACGTGTGGAATTTTTATATCCTGAATAAAAGTGTTGACAAAGGATTGAGTAGTCAGGCATTAAGTAATCTCAGACCCCTCAGGAGTCAGTGTGGATATTGAATGTTATTACTTTGGGCCTGTGGTTTCCTTGTGAAATCTCACACCTATGGATTTCTTCTTGGACTAGAGACAGGGAGTAGCACTGGGCTTTGAGGTGGAGGATGGCTTTGGGAGGTTTTATTTGTTTGTACAAGAGCATAGTGCTTTATGAAATCCATCTGCTGGGTCAGCAAAAATTTCAGGCTTTGGATCTGTAGACATATTGCCAAAAATTGCAACTCGTGTTGCTGAAATATTCCCTTTCATGAAAGTGGATATGGGTTTATTACTTGAGCAACTCTTTTGAAGAGGATCAGTCGGATTGATTGAAAAATGTCTGTATAAAGCTGGAAAGGCTTGTGCAGGGGTATAAATCTCACATTTTGGTGTGTTTTCTTTAAGCCTTCCCCTCCTAATTAATAAGGTGAAGGACTAATGAAGTCTTCTGTTTTTTTAATACTTCAGCACTTTCTGGTTGCTGGTTCAGTGTTAATGTGGGTGATAGAGGTATCATTATAAAGGAATTCTTGGATCATAAGATGCAGGAAAGTCGTTGCTTTCCTCCCAGGGCTGTGCAGGAGTTTCGGTATGAACATGAAAGTCTAAGACTACTGAGTGTAGCCACAGTTATTATTTACATCAGTTACAAATGGAGTTGCTACTGCCTCTACTTGCCTACTAAAAGCCAAATTTGTCTGTTTTTTCTGCAAGGTAAGAAGGCAAACCAGGGGAGATCTAACGCTCTTCAAATCCAAGCATTTGAACAAGTAACTGCTCAAATGTCAAATGCTGCCCCAGCCTGTTCTGCAGGAATGTGGCATTTTTGGGTGTTTATGTTACTACATTGTAAACGTTAACAAAAATAAAAGTAATTTCAATGTCTCATTGTTAACACTTTTAGTTATTTTACAAATAACTAAAATATTTATTTTTAAAAAATGTTATTTTTAATTTTAGAAGGGTTTTTTAATATGCTTCAAACAACTGTCGTTTTGCATTGCACTGTGTCGCTTTAAATTCTGAGCCTCTTCGCTGGGGTAATGCTCCTTGTCCTTCTAAACGTGGTGCTGCCTTCATCGTGCTTCATCTCAGTGTGCCACCTTTGACCATTAAATGCAAATTGGAGGCCAGATAAGAGTTGCTCTGGATTTAAATTGGTGCAACTCACAGCAGAATCTGTCTCCAGTTCATATTAATGACTGCAAGTGGGAGAAGCCGCCTGAATGGGTAGAAGGCTCTAATGAGACCATGTTCCCTCACCCGTAGCCATATCTGTGCCACCTAATCTCTTTTTTCTAGGCTGTCGAATCAAGTTAATTTAATTGTATTTTCAGTTAAATTCTGCAAAGTGCAAATATGGGAATAAACAAGGAATCATGTTTGCAATGTTCAAATGTCTTTCTTTTTGAATTCCATGCCTGAGTTTTTCTTGGTAATTGCCCTGCTCCTGGGGGATGGCACTTAGTCTTTTTAGTCGTGCTTCTTGGAGCACCTGAGGCATTGCAATAGCCCCCACTCTCCTGGGCCTTTCCCTTTAGAGGCAGTTCAAATAAACACCAAGAGAATATTTGTTTGTCCGTGCTGCTGTTAATATGAGAGGGAGATTTCTGTGCAAAGGCACTGTCTGTCAGCAAAGCAAACACAGCATGTTGTGATGTTTGTATGCTTACAAAAGGCAGGGTTTATTTCCTCCTTTGAGAGCTTGCACGGAGGACAGTGTTCCCACTGTGTCAAAAAGGATCTGCAGCAGATCCCTAAACTCCCTTCTTTGATAAAGTACCTTTTGTCAGCAAGTTGTGTGTATGTCGAAAATTAGCAGCTCCTTCAGCGTGAAAACCTTGACATTGAATATAATTGAGGAGGTTAGTGTCGGCATGTTCCTAAGAATTACCTGTCATTTGAAATATGACAGTGCTGTAACTGCAGGACCTTGGGGACTTCAGCGTGTTGGCACTGCCATCTGACTGCCGTGGAGCCTGCGAGACAGCTTCCCAGCCACTTCGACCCTGAGATAATTAACATGGCCCTGGGGGCTTCTGCCTTTTGCTTTTCTGCGCTTGTTGTTTAATAAGATGTTTGTTGCTCTGCTTGCCTCCGATGCAGGGGTGTGCCATGAGGGACGCAGGGTCCTTCGCATGCTGTCACAGTTAGCGGGTTCAGCTGATGCTGTGTGTGCATCCATTCCTTTCAGTTCCAGCAAATTAAAATATTATCATCAATTAGCCAGCCAGGCTGGGTGCCTTGCTCCATTTCTGAGGGGCTGCATGTATTTATGGTTTATGAAAGCAAGGTGACGGGAGAGAATGTTTAAAACCTGACCTTTTTTTCTGGCAATTGAGTTGTGTAATAATGTCAAATGATGAAGTGACATCATAGGATGCAGAAATGAAGGGCAGCACACAAGGCTTCAGGGGAAGGAGTGATTGTTGCTGTTTGGGAGGTAGAGCCTTGGAGTGGAAGCCTGTGGTCAGAGAGACAGTTGTTTTAATCACTTGCATTGGTCCAGGACCATGGTGGTTTAGTCCATAAAGTTTTTTGGTGTGTTACTGAAAGCAAAATGTGTTTTTAATGAGATAGAGGAGGAAAAAAAAAAAAAAAGAGCTGAAAAGTTTGAAGTGTCTTTGTGTAGACAAGCTGAACACAACTGGTTTTACTTTTCCACTCTGTGAAATGCTGTTTTAAAGGGTTTTGAAAAATTCAACTGTGTTGCTCCAAAGAGATTCATGCTAATACTCTGACTCACTTGGCTGGGCTTCTTTTTGAATATTGCAAGAACTCAAAGCAACACTAAATCTAAATAATCAGCTCCGGTGGATGGCATGATTGACCCTTTCACAAAAGGGCATTTTTAGCCCCAACAAAAGCTTCACAAAGTCATCTTGTTTCTGGGGAGTTGTCTGTTACATGGAAAAAAAACACCCCACCTTAAAATAGTCTCCTTCAGGTTTGTTTTTTTTTAGCAGTTGGCCTTTTTTCTGGTGTTTGTTTCTGAAGGAAACAACAAATGAGCATAACCTGGTGTGTGCAACCTCAGGGAGCTGTGGTTATAGTATTTAACTTTTCATTGCATCATGTAAGTGCAAATGGAACTGGAAAGATGTCTCATTACACCCACTTAGTTGAAATATTTCTAATCTTCCTTTCTTGTGGAGAGTATCATTCATAATTAGAACTGTGAATCAGTGCCAGATAATCTTGAACAGTAAGTTTGGTTGGTTTAGAGAAATGCTTTGACTGGAGAAGCTTGGAAAATGCTATCAGATAGAGTTGCAAATATTGAAAAGATAAACATGTACACCACAATCCACCCGTAAGGACTCAGTGTAGTAAGATATTTCATGTTCTTTAGTGTATTATTTCCACTGTCATGCTAATACAGAATGGAAGAGGGAAACACAGCAGTTTTTTCTAATAATCCAGCACTACTTTGGGAGTTAAAGCCAAGATGACTGAAAGCTACAATATTCTAAAGACTCATTCTCCAGTTCTTTTACATTATGAATATAAATATCTTTTCAGTTATAGACATTAGGCTTTCATTGTATAGCCCACCATTAGGCATAAAACATGATGAGAAAGCTGTCTGCGTTAGGCTGTTGAAATTGCTCTGATTTACAGCTCTTCTGTACCCTCACTTTGCAAATATTAAGGGAAAAGTAAAGGAAAAAGGTATTGAGAATTTTACATAAGTACATTAATCTTTGACTCTTATTTAGAAGTTTGGCTGACACGGACTTTTTCTTTGTTCTAAAGCACGAATCCAACATTTGTTGTTTAGTTGTAACCTGCCTACAAAATCACATGAGTACTTGAACAATTCCAAGCTGATCCTTTTCTCACTGAAGGAAATGTTATTGGAGGGGAAGAATATTTTTTTCAATAAATATAATGAAGTGCAAGATGTTCATCAACTGCGGTTTATATTAGATTAATTATTGCTTGGATTTCAGTCAGCAGTGACAGAAGACTTAAGCAAGAGAATCTGCAAACATAAGATATGTTCCAGATCCTCACTGGAGTGGGTGTTCCTTGGGTCACAGCCATTTGGGCCTCTCAAGTCACTGCTGCTTTCCTTCTGCCTTGGCCTCTGCTCTGAAGCTGCAGGATTTTTTATGGGAATTACCTAGAAAAATAATTTAGGATGTCAGAGGGCTTCCAGTGGTGGAAAGAAGCATGCTGTAGAGATAAATATCCTTTTCCACAAAGCCATTTAACTTTTATTTATCAGAAAACCATGAAGTTCTGTCTATTTTCCCAGTAAATGGTAGAAAATAGCCAGAATTGAGTGAAATTAACAGTAATAAAGTTAGAGAAGCATGAAATGAGAAAAAGTGATTGCAGGAATAAAATATAAAAGTTTTTTTCAGAAAATAATAATACCCTCTTGATTTGGTGAAAAACAGTATTAGTACTACTTATTAAAGAGGAATAAATTTATATTGCCAGTATCTCATCGATGAGGTCTACATACTTTTTGGCTTTACCTACTCTGTCCTATTAGATTATCTCAAATTAACGTACTTCACAACTGCTGATCAATTTGTTCTTATTATTTTAATGATAGGTAGGTATTGCTAGCTTACTTCTAAAAAATAAAAAAAAAAAAAAAGAGATCGAACCTGAGGCTTATGAGATAAGTGGTAGGAATGCATTAAAAAAGGGTTTTCAGTTATAGGTGCTCAAAGTTGTGTAGAGCTTGGTGTTTGCTGATACCTCAAGTAGCATTTAGGTACTTCAATTTGCAATTTATACAGTGACACTTCAGTGCAAAATATGTAAGCAGCCCTTGAAACAG